>JAWNOO010000019.1:0-745000 GCA_035045905.1 Drosophila anomelani | reverse complement strand
AAAAAACTAAAAAAAGAAAGGCAGCCATCAGAGTTCAATGCTCCTTGGCGAATATGCAAATATTCTGAAAAACGCGACGCGAACGCAACTCTTTTTTTAGGGGGAGCTACTGACGCACACGCACAGCGCTTGAAAACTTGAAAAGCGGCTTAAAGTGTTGGCCTTGTTATTTAAGAATTACTGGATAAAAATTATGTAAACTTGGGGGCTTACACACAACCATACATGCGCCCGCACTCGAGGACCAAGGACGTAAAAATGCGCTTTTAAACGAATGGACTCCTCCTCATTTCAATTGCATTCAACAGCGCTTAACATTTTTACTGCCAACCCGGCCGCCGCCACTCATATCAATAAATTTTCGCACACAACAAAAGCCAGTGGCGGAAAAAGCCCTGAATGACATAAGAGGACTACCAAGGCCTTGGCCCAGCAGGGAAAATATATTTTATTAAATGCATTCGCCGTCATTGGGCAGACATGAAAACCCAAATGCGAAGCGAGCGAACTTGCGAAAATTAAAACGAGGGCGAGTATACAATAATTCCATTTCTTTGTCCAACTTTCAGATCTTTCGATGTGGAAGGCTTTTCGTAATTGGTTTTTGATTTAACAAATTTACAATTCAATTGAGAACAAATTTTACTTGCGTAAAGTAGCAGGGAATCAAGTTGCACTTTTAAATAAAGTTTACCAAATTATTTCCCTTAAGGCGAGCCAATAAATTGAATTGTCCTTAATTTGAACAATTTATTTAAATATATTCTGAGTAACAAATACGATTCGAGCCAATTTTAAAACTGATTGGCCCAATTTCGGTCTGCTGTTGATTGACGTTGGGATATACATAAGTTAAAAGACTCTTCCATTTTTGTGGCGCCTGCAGTCACAGGGGAATCCCCAGAATTTACCATTAAATTATTTAAAAGGCAAACCCCTGTCCGGAACAAAATTTTGACAAATTTCACCACAAAGTTTTCCGACGACACAACATACAATAACAGAAAATGACAATTATAAAGCAAATTGTGGGCAAAAGTAAATGAAATTAGTTTACTGGTTTATGGCCCTAATTCGAATGCAAAATGCCTACGAAATACAAACACACAAATGTTTTAGCCATAAAATTTGCATACACACACATAGCCAACTATGGCCCTTTATGACTTATGGAGGCTCAAAAACAAAAATGTAATCAACAACGTGCGTCGTTCCATGTGAATTTAAATTTGCGATTTAATTAAATCAAAGCATAAATAGCCAAAAAGCTACAATTGTGGTCTGGGGCCATCATCATCATCGTCATCATTGTCATGACCTCAAGGAAGGAGCCTGCACGTGTTGTTCTTACAAATGACTTTCCATTAACCGAGAGACAATTGAAAATTAAAGTTTAATAGCCCGGCCATAATTATTTCGGTGCGTGCTCTTTGTTGACAATTTGATTAGCTGCTGAAGATGGCCCAATAAGTTGAGAATTCAGAGTTAATGGGAGATTCAGCAAAGCTGACATTTACATTGTGTTGAGCAAAAAGAGCTCTTATAGCTTTGAATGCACTGCTCTGCTTTGTAGTTTTAACTAATTTCCCTGACAAGTTTTACAATAAATAAATAGAGGAAAATCCAGCATAGATCAGGCATGTGCCCCGAGACATTTTCCGGAAGACAATTTAGCTTAAGTTGTTGCCACCTTAATTCACTTAGACGATGAAGAAACTTGGAAAAATAGATTTCGTCCCTTGGAAAATGCCAAGACAGCTAGCTACAAAATGTAAACTAATTTCAAGTTGGGGAACAAAAGGCGTGTAAGGGGTTAAGGTGCACCATGCACACACGTATGTATGTATGTACGTGTGTCTAGGTGACAGTCAAAAATTTTAAAGTTTCACTCTACTAATTAAATTAAGCAAGAGGCCAACTAGAAAAGTTTGCCAACACCTGTGGCAGGCCCTTTCTGTGACCTATCCTCCTCTCCTGGCCCCAAAAAGTTCTATGGGATTTTTACACAGCAAAAAAATTCAAATCATAATAGGAAATTAAATATTTTTTAGGTGGCTGCTTAGATATTTACGATTAAAATACCTTTCTTACGGTGCACCTGTCCTTAAGGACTTTCGTCACCTGTTTTATCCCAGCTTCTGACTGCGCAGCTTACTTGCAGACATTTGAATAATTACTAAAGTTGACTTGGCCCAGAGAGAAAAAAAACGAGATTTATGTGTCGTAGCTGGCTCCTAGTGCTGGTGGAATTTGAAGAGTTTTCTTTTTATCCATTTTTATCCTTATCCCAAGTTGTTTTCCTTTTCCATTTCTATGCCTTGAGCCATGGATATACTTTGTATATACATTTATTTTGGCATCAGTAGTAGTCGCAGGCAAAAAGTGTGAATTTATGTGCGGCGGCAACAGAAAAATGTATTTCGAGTGAATTAAATTTGGGAAGCCTGCGCCAAAGTTGCTAGCAACATCACGGCAATGGCAACAATTCCTCTGGCAACATTTCAACCACCGCCAACAATGTTGGGCCACATGTCTGGGGAACATTGCAACGACCAATGGCAGCCAAAGATATTGGCAACTAAGTCCCGTTGGTGTTTACTCGCCGCGAACGATGATGACGACGATGATGATGGTTTTGATGAGGTTACAGGGCGAAGGATTGCTCACCCCGGGAAAGCCACAGGAAACCCGATGGCCATCACAGGTTTCTCCGGGGCCCTTCAACCCAAAAAGTAAACGCAATTTGGTAAGCGAAAATTTCATTAGAGCTGGAACGAAATTTAATAAACCCATCATAGCGACATCGTGCGGATGTCTAAGGTAGGGCAAAAAAAAATAAGAAAAAAATGGATGGCACAGCACAGTAAACATCAGGACGAGGTGAACATCCAAGCAACCCTTGGGTTAGAAAACCATCCAGGAACCATGTTCAACAGTGGAAATTAAATTTTTCCAAGGGTGGTTCTAGTTCCTATCTCTAAAAAATAGGGGGATAAAAAACACAAACATATATCTCAAAAAATGTTCATGGCTAAATGCTTGGCATATTTTTGTGTTCCATTTGCATTGAGGTCATAGGTCACACTCACACACATACAGCGGCCATTTTTGATTTATACGAAGCGCCCCCCGACACAGCAAACACAAAATGGAAATTTATTGGTTGCACCGCACCATTTTCCGCCAAAAAGGAAAAAGGTAAATCACGGCCAAAAAAAAACTTGGTAATTGTGCTTTGTGGATTTTTAAAATCGTTTCCCTTTTTATTTTTTTTTTGCGTATTTGGCTTAAAATAGCATTTGATGTGGGTTTGAAATATCAGAAGCTTAGCTTAAGCTATATATTAATGATTGGCTTTTTAGGAGCAAAGTTAGTGTGGTAAGTGGAATCTAAATGAAGGCAGCTTTAAAGGTTCAAATAAAATACCTATTACAAACTTGATCCATATTAAAACAATTTATATTCTTATAACAAGTAAATAAAAGAACTCATTCAACCAACATCAACATAACACTTTGAAGATTTAAAAAATAGCCCATTTTTATTAAAGAAGGGAATCCTTTAATACCTTATATACAATAAGCAATTAATAACACAAATATTATTCCGCCAAAAGCTGAAAATCAATTATTAATTTACGAAATACCTGGGCTAAGCTGAATTTTCGGCCAAAAATAGTTTACTGCGGTTGACAAGCCGACGAAAATTCGTCAATCAATTGTTTTGGCTGCTCGACAATAGCACCGCAGGACGGCAAAACGCGACTTAACTCCTTGTGGTCCATTTAACCCCCCATTGGCCGCCCTGTCAGCAGACATTCAAAAGCTATTTAAAATTCCATTCGCTTTAGTGGGCGCAATTCAACTATCAACTATATGTGCATAGAACTAAACATAGATTTTGGGTACAGGAATCCTGCACATTTCAACGGTGACTTCATTAATTTAACAGAATAAATAATACAAAGAAAAACGCAATGCAAACTCATATAGTATAAATATTTTTTCTGAAAATATTTGCGGTCTTTGCTCTTGGCTTTAATTGTAAATAAACTTAATTTGTAATGAAAATCAAACTGAAAACGCCGACAGACAAGAGAGGGCAGTCGGTGTGGCACATTGTTGGCATTCCCAGCACTCCTCCTGCCTATTGTTTCATATTTTTGTGGAGAGTAAAGCCCTTAGCCCACCTTGCTCCTCTTTTTGCATATGAAATATTTCATGATGGCACTTTAAAGCTTTGTGTACCATATATGCAGGTTCATATACAAGGTAGGTGTGTTCTCTATGGCGACGGAAGGGTAATAAAAATTCCGCAATGGCGTCAGCTTTGCATTGCGCCAGCGAAAAACCCGTCAACCTTTTTGGGCCAAAAGAATGTCGCACGAATAAAAATAAAATTAAAAAGCATTGCATAAATACAGATATTTTTTGCACTATTTTACTTTACGCTCTCCCCCTGGAGGTTTCTATTTCTCGGTAACTCTATGGAAACTGTATTACCGCACGCGATTCCCCTGAAAGCCATTAACTCGAAACAAAACCCAAAAAATAAAATATAAAAAAAATAATAAAATATAAGGAGATATGGTATAGCTGCATATCTCTATATCTCCCTTAAGCCGCAGAGTTTTGTTTTATTTTTGGGGGCAGAAAAATGTTCTGTGCCCCGCAGTAATTAGTGTAATAAGCCGAGGTGTATGGCCCATGTGTGTGTTTATTTTGTCTGGTTTTTTTTTTGCACTCACTTTACTATATATTTAACCAGAGTCTAGCCACTGAAGCCAGTTTGCATTCACCGAATATTTCATTTAATTAAATCCCGATTTAATCCAGTTTTTGTGTACATTCTTCTTTTCTTTGGTTTATTTACAGGTAACTACATTGACAGCATTTTCCCCATAACTAAAGATGAGTGTGTGTCGTGTCTCGAGGTCTTTGTGAGTACCAATCAGTGGGTTTAATTTAAATGTAATAAATAGTCTAACCAAAAGGGAGAAGCAAAAAATTATCTAATTAAAGATAATTAAATTTAAAAGAACTTCTAACGGCAAGAGTCAAAGAAAAAAAGGGCAGCAAGCCCATTTAGTTTCGTTCAATTAATATGCAATCAGTAATTGCCCTCAGAACCTCCATCTTGACCCCCTGATGCTGTCTTGATGAGGGCTACTTGTGGTCTCTGTGATCGTTCATACGAAAAAAATGTTGAAAATGCAAATACAATTTGCCACTTAAAATCAACATAAACTGAAGGGCGGAGTGGATGGGGAAAAGCTGTGGAAATCGGGTTGAGAGCTGAGAAGAGGCACTGAAGAGGCCCTCTCTAAAACAGTTTACAATAAAGCGAGCAAAGAGAGAAGAAAAGAGCCCTTTTCGAGTGTCTTTTGCCTAGATTTTCCATGTGAAAAGCAAAATCAATGAACAAGATAAACGATTACTAAATATGAGAAAGACTTACCATTTTTTGTGTGGTTTTCCCAAACGAAAGTGTAGATAGCCAGGCTTGGAAAAGCACTTTACGTAGAAGGGCCTTGGCTAGGTGAAAAACTATGTGTGGTTAAAAGGGAAGTTGTAAAATCCATGAAAAGGTCCCTGAAAGCAAAAAAGAAATGCAATGAGAAATGGAACAAATAATTTTTATGCCGAGTGCTAGCTTAAGGTCTTTGAGAAAAAGTTTACCTTTAGTTGTTGATGTTTATTTAGAGATTACAAAGAATATTTCATGTGCTGCATTGATGTATAAAATATAAAATATAAAAACTGAATTCAGTAAAAAATTACCTTATCAATTATAAAATTTATTTATCATTTGTCAGGTGATTATTTCCCGATTATCATTAATTTTCTTATTTTCCCCAATTATTTTCCGCAATCCTTAACCTTTCAATCATTTTTATTATGCCAGCTGTTCGCCGGCTTTGCCATTTTGCCTTTTTCCCCTGTCAAGCAGAAGAATTGCACTCCTGGCAGTAATTACCCAGGACACACGGGCACACAGACAGAAGCAATCGCGGCCCATAATAAATTCATAATTGACAGGGGCTCGATGGGAGTGAACCCTCCTGGCCGACCTCCCCTTTCGAATCGGATTGTAGCCCCCTTCCCGCGTTTTTTTGGCTCGGTCTTTGACAAATATCCTTGGCGAACGTCGGCCGAATTTCACGCATAAACAGGCTGTTTCCACTGCCACTTCCTGCACTTCCTACCACGTCCTCCACTCGACGTCCTGTTTATCCACTCCACGCTCTACATGCCTCTCCAGCGGCACTTCCGGCAAAGCGACCCTGACACAGGGCCCTTTTCCAAACCCTTTTCTGGGTAATTGCGAAAACTATTAAGCCAAATTATGGGTTTTACTTTACGCAGCGACAACCCCTTTTTGTATCCAGCACTTGAGAGTTAGAAGTGCCGTGAAAATCAAGAGCACGCGAAATTATTATATAGGTTTAACCCCGAAAATATAATATTTGCAGCTCTTCGAGGCGGTGGCAGTGGCAGTGGGAGTGCATTATATATACATACATCCATATGTGTGCCGGGAAAAAGGTTAATATTTGTGTGTTTGCCACTGCCTCCCGTTCACACGGCGGCGCATAATCCACGACGATTCCCCCCGAGCATTCCCATGGCGCTCTTTAAATGGCCCGTAAAAAAATTGCAAACAAAAAAGAAGAAACTAAAAAGAATACTATAAAAACAGTACGAAAATTTGTGGCGCCAATTGAGTAGCTATAACTGAAAAAACTCGAACAATTTACCCTGAAATATACTTAAAATGCGGGGCTACAACAAAAAATGAAAAGTCATTTTCACATATTTGTGGAGCTAACGAAACATTTTTCACTTTTGGCTCCTTTTTTCCTCTACTCATACATAATTTAAGCGACCGTATTTAAGGGGAATTATTGGCTGAAAATATATTCGATTGGGGGAAAAGGGAGAGATGTGTACATTGGTCCAGGCATTGCGACAAATTGGGAAGCAATTTTGGTTTGGCATTTAAATGCTATTATTATTTACAAAATAAAATCACAAACTGTGATGAATTTGTGAAGACAAAAATGCGATATTTCTTTAATTTCATTACACTCTATCAATATCATTAAGGCATACAATTTAACAGTAATTGAAAACTTTATTGAATCTTGAAAATGAGTCCTCTGTTTTAAGCTTCTTGTCTATTTTTTTAATTAAATATTTCAACGCCTTTTCCCAGGATTTTAAAAGATATTTTATGATACCACTCCATTGTCCAAACGTAGCCAAAAAAGATAAATTGCAGTGCATTTTTCCCATAAATTAAAATTAAACTTTTTTTCATTCCCATTGTAAGTCTAGCGAAAATCCTCACATGAACGCCTCTAAAGTATTTCCGAATTGAAATTCCTCAAATGCATCACCCGTACGCTTGTATATTTGGTTCCGCCTAAGGGGTCTGAAATTTTAATAACTCAATTACGCACACATTTGAATTCATTAGCGAAAGGATACACATCGGGAGGGATAGGGTACGGAGGACGATTCGCTCCTGAGGGTAGTTCGGAGGCAGAACACAATCAAATGTATATAAATCAAATTTAGCGCCGAAATGTGCAAAAGGAGTGGCGCTGAGATATACAGGGGTTCCTTTTTATTATTGTTATTTTTTCCTATGCCAAAGATCCGCAGGGGTGCATATATATATGAATTTGGGAAATTATTACCTCAGCAGCCGAGAGAGAAAAACTAATAACCATGTAAGGATTTAATAATAAATCAAGGACGCGTAAAAGGCAGAGTCCCTCACTCTGGCAAACAGGAAGTAAAATAAGGGATTGGATTCATGGCGCATTCCAAATCCGAATTTTAAATAGACAAATGAATGGTCGAGCCGAGCTCCTGGCTCTCTCTTTGCATATAACAAAGGTTCTTTATCCGGGAATTATATTCCTCGCATTTATCATGCGGATGGCACAATGCTCTCCGGGATGGCAGTTACATATGTTCTCGCCATTCATGAGTCGCTCGAAGATCCCCCGGAAAATGCTCACAGACAATGATCTGGAATAGTTATTTTCCAGGTAGCCAAGTCCCAGTTCATCCCCTCTGAATAATCCTCTTTTCTGGACAGTTTCCCGAGTCCACAAGAACCTCTCGTTAGGTGGGATTAGCAAACTCAGCTTGACTGCTATTATTGTTATTTTTTGCTGTGTTTTGTTGAATTGTTCAATGAATCGAGATTGGGTTGTTCGAGGCGCTAATTGACAGCTCAATTGACGGGGTTGCTTTGGACTTATGAGGTCACTTAAGGGTCACTCGAGAGGCTTATCCGCAGCCCATAAAATGGATCGAAGAGTGGTGGCAAAAAATGTATGCAGATGTATCTATGAAGATTGGCTTTCTCTCCCTTTCAATCTTTTAAAATGTATATTCTATTATTTTATCTGTTATATTATCGTGGGATATGATTTTTTAAAATGTAAGACGTTATTCAGTTCCATTTTAAAGCTCGATAGTATCGATAGAGCTGCTAGAGTCACCTTAACTTCATTATTAGAATTATTCTAGAAATATTCATCGTAGTAGCCCGAGCATTTATGCCTATATAAATGACCAACGGGTCATAAGCTTAGTTCAGTATTATTTTCGCCGGCAACGAGTCAAGTTCTTTTTAATTTATTTTTGCTTTGATTGGAAAGTTTTTACTTTATTTATTACCTTGAGCATTATTTAATTGAATTTATTTATTTATTTACCCATTTTACTTATGGTCTTCGTTAAATTTCGTCCGTAAAATTCTATGCCCCTCCTGGCACCTGTTCGGATCTTATACTGGGATCTTTCTAAGGTTTATATGTGTTTATTTATGTTTATTTTTTCTATTTATTTCTTTCTCACGGAAAATTATTTATTTGGAAGCATGGTATCAATCATACAAGTCTTGCTATTTTCTCTACGGTTTTTATTTACATTTATTTATTTCTCTTCAAACCGAATTACCTACTTAATTTAACCACTCAGCCATACAGCAAAAACAAAAGAAACCATTGAATGTGGCTAAGCATAATCGGCATTAAATAGGGCCGATGTGAACAAAGGACACATGTACTTATGTTAATTAAGTTGCATATTCAGGCTAACTAATCTCATTAACACTTCACTTAATTTCATCCCCCTTTATTTATAACGCCGCCCACTATTGCACTTTAAAAGAAGAAGCAGACAAAGTGGTTCACATTTTTGGTTTAAATATAATTTAATAGCAACTTTTGCCTACATATTACAACTTGCACCAATTCTGAAGAGTTGTATACCCTCTCCAGCCAATTTTTTTTTCTTTTTGAGTCTCGGGTGACAGATTTTTCCCTGCCCCGGTTGCGGCTGCTTAAATCCAACCCGTAAGTAGCCCGAAAATTCCGGGCTCTAATCCGTAAAGAAGAAGCCCCTAGGCGGTCCTCTTGACGTCTCAATTTCCAAATGACCAAGCTAATCACAAAAGGCTGGCGGACTGGCAGGACGAGGTTTTCCCTTCCTCCTCTCTGCTGCATTTGTTTTTCCCCTCCTGTTGATGACATAATTTTGCAGCGCTCGAGTTTCAGCCGCCTGACTTTACACACTCTTACATAATTAGGGTGAACTACCTACCACTACCCCCGGTCCCTCTCCCTTTGTCTTGTCAAAATCATCCCAATTGTGATCCTGGAGGAAAATCCCAGCCCCTATATAACCCGGCCCGGGACACACCCCTCAACACTTGTGTGCACAGCTGGCAGTCTTTAAAAAAAAAAAAACAAAAAACCAAATGCAATTGCTAAATGAAAACTTGACTAGTTTTTTCTCCCCGTTGTGTGCTGTTTAATATAAAATTATGCAAATTTTTTAGAGCATTTTGGTGGGGGAAAAAGTCATTGGAAACGCAGGAAAACCCTGAACCCTATGTGAAGGGGCAATAACTTGGCTTGGAAATGATTTAACCTGAAAGGTTAGGGTACTAGTAATATAGAAAATTAAATAAAAATTTCCTTATGAAAGCTAGAAGAAGAGTTTTAGAAGTGGGAATACGCTTGCAGGTTATTAATTACAGTTACTCTGATAACATAATAATCTATGGAGTTAGAAAAAAATAATACATATGAATTTCGGGGATTACCTCCACCTACTACTTCTCGCCGGAAACTGCAAAAGCGGTAAGGATGAAGAAGCCTGATCAGCTAGGATAGATGATAGACTTTCGCATTAAATTAAAATAAAATAATAAAGTATTTTGTGACATCTCTAGTTTAATTCCCGCGGCAATATGCAAGTCTGAGAGCATGCCCACTAGATCCAGCTTGTGTTCCCCGAGTAAAACTATCCACTTAATGCACTAAGATTTAACACTCACCTCAACCACAATCCAGTTGAGGCGGGAAAGAAGGGGGGAATTTCCCAGAAGGAACTCTGACATTTATTATGGCGCAATTTCCCTTTCGGAGAAGAAACGTCCTGCCTTGCATAGAAATGCAAGTCTGTGGAGTCGTGGAAATCCACAAGGATTTGCTTGGCGATAGCTGAAAGCTTTTCCCCATCCCCTCGGCTTTGTTTTCCTGAACGGATTTCCCTTTTGGGGATTTTCCACTCTCGCTTGATTGTTGTCAAAGGTCATGAAATATGTAAACAATATAGTACTAGCGCACATTGTTTGCTTCCTTATCCGATCCGATTAGCTAATCGAAGTCATAAACTGCATATAAAAATCTGACTCTGAGCTCGACCACCTGCTTTCAATTTTTAATGACTTTGGAAGGAGCAGGATGGAAGGTCTCAGTTCCCTTGGCTTTTAGAAGATTAATAGTAGCTCCGCAGGCTTTTAGTCGAATCGAAATGCCGGGCAGCTAGCTGACTTTTCAATTGTCTGCACTCTCGGTTAATGGAAGGAAGTTCGGTTAAATGCTAATCACCAAATTGCCATTTGATTGATAAACTCGCACACATCGAAGGGAGAAGCCGCAAATGCCGCACGACCTCAAGTCCGGAGCCGAAACCATAATTAAATATTGCTCCCCAGCTGAGTTGGGGTGCAAAGTCCAAACTGGTTTCGGCAATAATTACTGAAACTTGGCACGAAGTCGGACCGCAACTGTGAGATTTGCAAGGATGAAGGGAGGAGGATAGACAAAAGCATTGGATGCACTCAAAAACGAACATAAATCTTTCAAAATTTACCTTGTTATCAGTAAATGAATTTAATGGAGTTTAAAATATTTTTTGAAATTATTTGTAGAGCTTTCAAATTTTTAACTTTTACATGTTGATTTTTCTATTCAATTTATTCTCAACATTCTAATATTTGAGTGCCAAGCGAATTTACTGAGACTTTTCGCGAGTGCATCTCTGACAGAATCGTGGACAGGGATAGCTCATCATCATTAACACCCGTCCAAGCGATTCCCGTTGTCAATGGCAATGGGCTGAGATTGGGAGACAAAGGGACGTAGTAGAGCCGTCGAGACGCTGAGATCCCTGTCGCTTTCTGCTGGCTGGCGGTCGGAGAATTGTCGCTGTGCCAGCATAATAATAAGGCAACGACCGGGACCAAGACCAGGGGAATCGATGACAACGTAAATCAATGCTCCTCCTAGCTGGGAACCGAGTCGAAACAATCATTAATTAATGTCAATCGAATCGAATTGAGGCGAACAGCTGAAATGAAATTTGGCGACAAACGTTTTCCGCTCGGAATCAGCGCAAATGAGCAGAGCTGCGGGTTCTCCCAGGTAGTCGTCGTCGTTGTAATCCCTGAAATATGTAATTCGGTTTCCTTTCCAACTGCCAGGCAACTTTTCATTCTGATTTTCATAGTAAACGTGCTCGTTCGGAAATCTGCACACAAGTCCTGCTCGGTCCGGAAGCGGAAACGGGCTGAGCGGAAGACTTGACAGCCATTTTTTTTTTTTTGCAGAACAGCAACAAATGTCCAGCAATTAATTACGACGAAAATGGTTAGCCAAGATGAGATGAATATTAAATGGAAGAAGTTTTGGACAGCGCAATGCAGGAAATGTCGGGGCAACTTGGGTAGAGTAGTCAGAGATTGTGTAAACACAACATTTAATTAATATATTCTTACAATAAATATACTAGTGCAGTTTCAGCTTGATAGTTTAATACAAAAAATTTAATAATTTATTACTAATATAGCCCATTGGATTGGAAGACAGGTTTCATTTACTGGCGAAAAAAGTATTTCTTGTGTAACTTACATATTTCCAAGCAATTAACACGGGAAAACATTAAATACCGATGATGGCTTTTGCAATACAAAAGAACGCTCGAACGCCCAGAGAAAAGTCCAGCAACCAGACAACAATATGCTGCCAATATTAAAATGCATTTTTAATGCACTTTTGCACTTTGTGGTTGGCCAACTGCGTTTACCCTTTTTCCTGTCCCCTTTGGATAACAACAAGTTGACTTTGTTTTAATTAAAAAATAAAAAAGAAAAGCACACAGCGAAGGAAACGAGAAAAAACTTTTTACAAGAGCAAACAACAAGCAAACGGACGGCCAGTCCGACTGCTGACGAAATATTCCCTGCCATTTATCAGGCTGTTAGCGCTGAACGCTCCGTGTTCAATGCAAAGTGTTGCCAGCAAAGGCAGCGAATGGCAGTTTAATGCACTTTTATTGGCATCCAATGGGCTGCTAACGGCAGTGGAAGCGCCAGGACTCAGGACTCATTAATTAAAAACACTTTACCTCGCTGGCGGTGTTGAAACAAAAAGTATTCATCCCATCAACTATTTGTACGAGGCAGGTGTGTGCATTACTCTCATCTAACAATATTTTCATCTCATCATTTCCTCTACAAAATAGAAGAGTTTATCGAATTTCAGATACTCTGTTCAGACTGATTTAAAGAAAGCTTGCTTTGACAACGATCTTGTAGGTTGGAAGCTTACAATTTAATTTTAATTTTTAATTAAATATATATATATATATTTATATATAACCGAAGCTGAACCTATCCCATGAATCTCCACAAATACCCTGTAGAAAAAACTGCAAACACACGCAGCAGGAAGTTGAGGGAAGGCCTGCCCTCGGAGGCATGTCAAACAAAATCATAAAATTTATTAAAACTGCCCCCAAAGCGTTGGAGCTTTTAATTAGACAGAGAGAAGCTGAACTTAACTGGACGAATCCCGTGTATCCTTTTCCGTTCTCCTCCCCGGCTGCATTAAAAAGTTATTCCATCATAATAAATCTTTTTGGCCTGCGCTAGGTTTGCATAATTAGCCAGGAACTCGGACAACTTAAACTCCTGTACACCTCTCGGCACACCTCCTCCTTCGCCGACTCCTTGCCCCGGGGGCCTGTCATAATTATGCAAAAAGTGTGAAACTGAAGCTGTAGGAGCAGAAAGTTAACTAAACAAATGCGCTGCCTCATTTCAGTGCTGTTGCTGATGTTGTTATTGTTGTTGTTGTTGCTGATATCCCTGGCCTCAGCTTTCACAACATAATTCGTTATTTATGACTTCAATTATGTTTGCCCGTGGCCAGACACAACACAATACACACACCCAAAGGTTAAATGGGCGCAGCGAGCACAAACTTAACCTCAGCTCAAGGCATCGTCGCACCTTTGACCCCCAGTGTGGTCCCATCCCCCCCACACACACATTTGTCGTCTGTCGTCACCTCCTCAGTTTTTAGGGAAACAAGAGCCCGGAGTGACCTCCGCTGGAGAAAGTGTGAACAGCGAGCAAGAGAGAGATAACATTTTAATTACAGCTTCAACAAAGGGTTCCGCCTCCCTGAATATTCTTATGATAAATTAGCCAAGGAAAGTGATTTGAAAGTTTCTCTCAAAGGATTGTCAGGACAGTGGAATTTGGAAACGGTTTCTTTGAAAATGTATACCAAGTCTTACCCACAGACAGTTTATATGATATAAATTAAAAATATAATATAAAATGTTTAAAAAATGTTTATCCATTAGAAAAGTTTATCAAAATAATATAAAAAAAAATCAAATCAGAGTCTCGAACATTGCTAAGGCCACCAAGTTAGTTATATCCTTGAACAACTATATTTCTTTATGAAGAAGCAAATTCTTTACGCCTCGTAAACACATAATCTTCTGGATCAGAATCTCATGCCACATAAATTTCCCCCATCTCGAGCATTTCCCAGGACATTATTAATGCTTTTCCTCTTCACAACATTTGTTGACAATTTGCGAGAAAGTTTTATTTGGTTAGATAATGTCAGCAGGGTTTATGAATAATAAATGCACATGGCATATAATTCACATCCAGGAGCAGTCTGTCAATGGATATTAATAACAAAAATGTCGACAAAAAGGAGAATTAAAAACTATATATAATATACAAGTGTATTGTTTTTGTTACAATATTTTCACAGTTAATATGAAAATATTATTAATAAACTGTAATTACCAAAGGTTGCCCGGCCAGCACGTCTGTCATTTAAAATTTATACAATAAGCGCCAGAGATAAAAAAAATAAAACAAAAATAGTATTAATAAATGAGTTTCCACGGGAGTGAATGCATGTGAAAAATTAAAGCTAGTTAATCGGCGGTTAAAGCCGCGGAAAATCAACATCAGAAGCTGGCAAAGTGGCTAACCTTGGCCAAGACGGCCCGCGTCTTCGAGATCTAATGACGAGTTGCAACTCAGACCACTCTCAGCCTTGAGGGTTGAGAAAACACGTTTCTGTTTTTCCCACTTCTATCCGTATATATACATATATATATATATATATCTTGCCGATTTGCATGTGAATGGAAACTGAGTCACGGACGCCGGCAAATGTTGCATTTTATGTTGATTTTCGTGAAAAGCGCTTAGTTGCCAAACTAAGTTGCTGCCTTCAAAGCAGAGGCAATTAAATTAAAGGCGAAAAGCAAACACAGATGGCCAGAAAGCTAAAACTTATATCTTCTTTTAGCCAGAAACTTTTTCAACTGCCATTGTCAGCATATTATTTTATGCTTTAATTAGCAAAGCATTTCAAACGTGTCAGAAACGTTGACAAACAATTAGCTCTCCTCTCTATATTTTCAAGAATTTTGGGTCAGCACAGAGTGAGACTGATTCAGACTTTATCTCGGATCAGTGCGAAAGCCAAACAGAAAGCAGAAACGCCATAAACTTGGCAAACTTTAAACTGGAAACCGGGCTCGAACCGTTAAGGGCAATACACACTCATGGTTGCTCATGGCCAAGTAATTTGGTTTACGAGCTTATGGGCAAATAAATACAAAAGAAATTGTATGTAAAAAGAAATTGCAATGTAAATAATCGCATATTTAGCATACAAATTAGTTTTGCATATTAATTATGCAATTAAAGTGTGACACGCATATGGCAACTGAACTGGCGAGAGGAATAAAGTTGAATATAAAACGGAAAAAATGTCATAACGAATTGTGTGTAAAGCTAGCGAAGTGAAAATATGATTATATAGATTGATGGATATGTAAAGACGGGAAAAAATTAACCCTAAAAGTAGCCAATAAGTGGAAAATATATTACAGAGCATTGAGTTATTATTTAAATATTTTTTATCAGCTATAAAGAAAAAATAATATATACATGCAGACTGCCTGTTAAAATCCATGAAATTTACTCTAAAAGTATCAAAAATTTGGGAAATATATTTTACTATAATTACTTTACAGCAATCGTAATATAAAGATACAAGTTTTCTGTTTTCCCCAACATTAAAGATTCGCTTTAAAGCTGATATACTTAAACAGGCAGACATTCCCCTGCGGACATGTCAACACCAATAGGGATCAATATTCCCCGTGTATATATGTACATGCGTACGTAGGTATGCCTGCACAACAACAATAATTAATTGATTTCGCTTGCCAGTAACATAAAATTAATGTCATTTTCGTTAACATTTACAAGAAGACCTTTTGTTATTTTCTTTTCTGCTTTTTCCCCGCCTTTTGATTGGAAGGGGAAGACTGCCATTTTGTGATTTCCAGCCATTTGTCAAATTTCGCATTCCACCTCCAGCTCTCGCACTCGGCACATAAATTATGAGGCCAAAAACCGCAGATCAATTTATTTTGTGGCCCGAGACAAGTCCTCCCTGCCATAACATCCTGTGACAATGTCAGGGCGAAATAGGAAAAACAATTAAAACCCACTCGCAGACACTTTTTACGAGCACCGGCGACGGCGTCTGCGTCTGGCTTCGCCGACTCGCAAAAAATATATATTCAGTTGACTTTATCTACCTTTGGCCTGGCCGGGCGATGATGCTGAATCTGATTCTGTTTCTCGAAAAATTTCACTCTGTCTGCATAATTTTCAGGCTGCGGCTTGATAAATGTCTCACAAATCGCCGGCGACACTTCTTGGCGGCCATCCAAACATTTATCCTTAAAAAATAGGCAGCAACAATTCGGGGACCTCCTTCGTTTTATTTTTTTTGCGAATATATTAATAACTGTCATTCGCCGGGGCCGCTGTCATTGTCTCACTCTACCAAGGAGACAAAGTAAGCACACACAATTTCTTTGATATTTTTTCACTTTACTTAAGAAATTCATATGTCTCTCAAGGCCTCTCCTCCACCTTCTTTTATTCCCTGTACTTCGTTTTTTATTCCATAATTCAACGGGGCGTGGATCCTGTATCCTTCATCCTTCCAGGTTCTAGGTTTTAGGTGTGCTTGCAACTTTTGGCGCGTGTATATGAAAATTATGTTAATTTATACTCCGCTTCGCTGGGAGTCCTGCTGTTACTGCCTCGTTTTCTAGCCGGTTTCGTAGGCGGCGGCTGCCCCGTGGGGCGTCTGTTTGGGTTAACTTAATGTTCCACAAGGTATTACTGGGGTATATACGACTTTTGGTGTAAGTTTGACGCTAGACATATCAGGCGCAGTTTGATAAAAATTATTTTAGGAAGCATTTAGAACCTAGAGGGTAATCAGACAGTCGACCCTGCTGTTGAACTCCTCCCTTAAGCTGTTCTTGCCACGTCTGTTGCTTGCGTGTGCCTTTTTTTATGCATTAAATTAGGCAACCTTCGTCTGGTGTGGAATATGTTATATTTTTCTGCCTTCAACAGTTTGGCAGACGCTGTCAACGTCACAAATTTGTTTAAGCTTCTTAAAGGGTTAAGGCCAAAGGAAAGCGAGTTGCACAAGCCAGACAGCCGCATATTAATTTTTGGCCAGAAACATGTTGCACAACGACTGCAGACTGGCTGCATTTTCCCAATTTATGAGGAATAAAACCGCAATATTTATCACATGTGTCCAGTGCCAATTTTAACGCTTTGCACTCCCCGTCTCTGTCTATATTAGATATTTACATATATATTTCGTAATAAGCCGGAATTTAGCATAAATTTCTGCTAAAGATGCGGACAAAGTTTTGCGGTCCGAATGGCACTTCTGGCTGGAGCATTGGGCATTAATTATGATAATATTTCTTCGACTTTAATAAGTCGAAGTGTCTGGAGCAGGAGTAGCAAGAGCTGTTGAATATGCTAACTGTTTGCTCTGGCTGGCCACTTGTCTCCACTTGGCTGCATTGTCAGGTAATTACACTAAGACGCTTATAAGCCCATCGAAAAGTAGAGAGTGCAAGATGCAGATGGGGATGCGGGGGGATGCCCAAACCCATTGTCTCCGTTCGCATTAATTAACTGGCAGTTGGGAATGTCTGCCATGTTCCAGGTCCTTGAAGGAGCACATCCATAATACGGAAAACAAATGCAGGCTGTTTGCATTGTAAAGGGAATCTCACTCGAATTGGGCCATAAATAATGCAAATGTGCAGTGTCTGTTCTTGACTTGAAAGTGAAAACTTGGCTATTAATTCAATTGGAAATTTATGCGTCTTGTTTATTGATTGAAAGCCATAGCGAGAACATATGTTAATTTTTTCTGCAAATAATTATCTCAAGTTATTTCCGAAAGCACTATCAGGACTTGAATTATGCAAACTTGAGTTAAAAAATCAATATTTGGTCTTAGATATGCTTGCTTAGTAATTAAGCTATTACTTGCGGAAGAAAATAAAGGTTTATTTAAGAGGAAATATCTATGATTAAATCAGTCATCCTTGATTCATTTGTCTCTGAAATTCAAGACAGTATTTTTTACAAATGTGGTTTATTTATCTTTTGTTTCTGAAAGTATCTCTATTCGCTGGGGATATAACTTGCCAGCATTTGAGTGCCCATTTGGTTTCTTTGCGGACTTTGAGATATGTTTATCAGCCGGGAGATTATCACTTTTGTACGGGAGTTATCCTAACCGAACGCCATGTGCTGACTTCAGCTCACTGCATCACAGGGTAAACTAATAGAAATGTATCTGGTGTATTTTAAGAGTAAATAATTCCTTAGCAAAAGAGGCATCATAATAAGTTCTAACCGAATTACTGTGGCCGTTAGCTTGCCCTTACTTAATAGCCCCGAAACTCTGGAATTACTGGTTGAAGTGGAGAATATAATGAAGTATCCCAAGTATAGGAAGAACTGGTACCACGACTTGGCTTTGCTTAAGCTAAGAAAATCTATTAAATTCGATGGCCGCCATTTGGCAAATGTTTCTCTGGGAAGTTCGAAGCTGGAAATAGGACGGGATTGCAAAGCCATTGGTGGCATCAGCATAAATACTAGAGTGCGTAAGCTATACCTATTTTTGAGTCAAATAAATAACAGTAAACTATGAAATCCCTTAGAGACACACGCATACCTTGTTAGTAACAAATGTCAGTCTAAGACCCTTAGAAGAGTGTATGCGGGTGAGCCAAATAGCCAATCTACGGCATATTCGTCATCGTGTCCAGGAACTCGTATGCGTGGCATCCTTGAATTATCACGCCTGCCTCTCCGACATCGGTGGTCCCTTGTTCTGCAATGGTCAACTCTATGGCGTTGCCATGGGAAGGATCAATTGCTCGGGTCCCATTTTCTTCACATACTTGCCCCACTACCACAGCTGGCTGAAGGAAATGATATCACGGGGAGTGAAGCTGCGACTGCATCATAAATGGATATTTTCCCTGCTTTTCCTCAGCTGCATTTCGGTTAACTTTCACCGAGGGCACGTGGATATCTGAATCTCGGGAAAACCAAAAAGCAAACAGGAATAAAGAAATTACAGGGAAAAGCCCTCGAAAACTTTCACCGAAAAAGGCACCTGTGTGCCACTTTTCTGCAGACTTTCCTTTCAACTTTTCGGATAATGCTTAACACTTTTGCACCTTTCTGCTGCACAAATCAAGGGGGAAAAGAGAAGAAAACAGAGGCTAATAAATTTGTACACATAAAACATGATTGATAGAGGCCATAAATAATCACAATAATAAATAGAAAATGGTCAAGACTGGTCAGCAAAAAGTAAAAGGCCGCGACACGGCAATTTGATGTAACAACCAATCATTATTAATAGCCACGAAAAACGAAAAACAAAAATCCCAAAAATCGAAAAACCGAAAAACCCGAAAAGGTAAAATGAAATTGCACACACACATTGAAAGTTTAACAATAACAATTTTTGGCGCTCTGAACTCAGTTGTTTAACTCGCATTGACTTCCAGCCGCTTCGAGATGGAAAGCCAGCCATAAATCAGTAATAATTATCTTTTTATATTGCTCTGCAATTGCCCGAATGCAGGTAGCTGATAAATCGTAGCTGATATATTGCAAATTACCCGCAAAAGCTTATAGAAAGACTCCGGCTCCAGCTCAGTTGTGCAGACATACATGTATATGTATAAACCTTTGCTCACTCGTTCATGTGGCATTTGATTTTTCCTTTTATTCTGCGGAAATTGCATACCAATTTGTGGTAGACAGCAGCCCCAGACTTGCACACACAAAGTCTGGCTTTTCTTTGCTCTTTTGAAATCAACAAGGAGCTGGCCACAATGGGATAAATCACGGAATATTTAAAAAATATATTGCTTGAAGTCTTCTCTTTAAATCTTTACTACATTTATTTGTAATACATAAAAATAGGAAAATCAAAGTTTAAAAATTGTACAACTTAGCCAAAAATCTATTATTTGCAGTTGGGGAAACTTTTCTATGTTAGCTTTTCTCTGGTTAATAAATCTCCATACATAGTTAATAAATTTAAAATATTACATTTTTTGACGGAATCGGAAATGATTCCTTCTTTCTTTGCTCAAGAGATTTCCCTAACTGATGACCCATTTTCCACCACTGTTCCCGTTGCAACTTTGGGCACAGTGTTTAACCAAAAATATTCCCTTTAGAAAATCAAAACAGGCCAACACAAAATTCAAGTAAAAATCACGTTCCAAGGAAAAAGACGCTAACGTGGCCGAAAGAGAGCAAAAAATAGGCAGAACATGTGAAGGAAACAATAGCCACAATAATGGGGCCATGTGTGTCTGCGATGGGGATTACCGAAACCAAAGTTGATTTTTATTGGGAATCGAGTGAGGGCATTAAATTAAATCTATTTGTACAATTTATAGACGGGGGAAAACTGAAGGGAAATGGGGGTGAAAATCACTTCAAGTTGGGGCATGGCCACTGAACTGGACAAACGTTCCTCTGAAAACTGCAGACATGGCATCAAATAAAACGCGGAGTGGCGATCTGAGAGCCCCGAGGACGACGACGACGACGATGACGATTTTTACCAGCTACAAAAAAGAGCTAAATAAATAAATATCACCAGCAGCAGCAGAAGGAAGAATGGATAAAAAATAGATTTGTGCTGTGAATAAGCACACATGGATACGGAGCGTATGTCGACACAACGTCTCGAATGTTGCCCCTCGCCCGCGTTTTTTCTTTTTTGCTTTTTTTTATTTGTTTTCATAGCTGTGAATGTGACATTGTTCAACTTTAGTTGCAACGGTTTCCCTTTTTTTCGATACCCATTAATTGTAAAATAAAAGGGTGTATAGAATTTTATTAAATTTATCAAGACAAAAAATTAAAAAAACTGTTTTTATGGGGATAACTTCATTTCCTTAACTTCTCTCAGAGTAAAAGATCAATTTGTTTATAAGGATTAGAAATGAATAACAACAAATCCCTAAACAAATTCTACTCAAAATCTAAAACAACACTTTTGCCTCACCAAATACAAAGGTATTTTTATTGGCGGATCCCTCTATACGTTCGGTTTAAATCCACGCCACAGTTTGTTGCAATTCCCTGGCTTTTATTTGTGTGGGAAGTGTGAACCGATTTTTGCTGACTCTGGAAATTCAAGCTGCAGCTCGAAACTTCTTCTCGGAAGGAGTGAGAAGGGGATCTGGTTTATGTGGTGCGCTGGCAGAGCGCAGAGAGATCTCTAAGTGGTTTTATAGGGTCTACAAATTCGAGTGTGAACAAGTAAAAAAAAAACGAGAGAAAAAATCTCATTGCAGCACAACTCAATTGTCAAAAGTTAAGCGACATCTCATGGGGCGGTCGAAAAGTTTCACATTACACGGAACGGACGGCCTGCTAGCCAGCTGGCTGACCCGATTTTTAAAGTCGAATGCGAATGCGAATGCGATCTGAGAGCCCCGAGGACGACGACGACGACGATGACGATTTTTACCAGCTACAAAAAAGAGCTAAATAAATAAATATCACCAGCAGCAGCAGAAGGAAGAATGGATAAAAAATAGATTTGTGCTGTGAATAAGCACACATGGATACGGAGCGTATGTCGACACAACGTCTCGAATGTTGCCCCTCGCCCGCGTTTTTTCTTTTTTGCTTTTTTTTATTTGTTTTCATAGCTGTGAATGTGACATTGTTCAACTTTAGTTGCAACGGTTTCCCTTTTTTTCGATACCCATTAATTGTAAAATAAAAGGGTGTATAGAATTTTATTAAATTTATCAAGACAAAAAATTAAAAAAACTGTTTTTATGGGGATAACTTCATTTCCTTAACTTCTCTCAGAGTAAAAGATCAATTTTTTTATAAGGATTAGAAATGAATAACAACAAATCCCTAAACAAATTCTACTCAAAATCTAAAACAACACTTTTGCCTCACCAAATACAAAGGTATTTTTATTGGCGGATCCCTCTATACGTTCGGTTTAAATCCACGCCACAGTTTGTTGCAATTCCCTGGCTTTTATTTGTGTGGGAAGTGTGAACCGATTTTTGCTGACTCTGGAAATTCAAGCTGCAGCTCGAAACTTCTTCTCGGAAGGAGTGAGAAGGGGATCTGGTTTATGTGGTGCGCTGGCAGAGCGCAGAGAGATCTCTAAGTGGTTTTATAGGGTCTACAAATTCGAGTGTGAACAACTAAAAAAAAAACGAGAGAAAAAATCTCATTGCAGCACAACTCAATTGTCAAAAGTTAAGCGACATCTCATGGGGCGGTCGAAAAGTTTCACATTACACGGAACGGACGGCCTGCTAGCCAGCTGGCTGACCCGATTTTTAAAGTCGAATGCGAACGCAAATGCATCTCAGTCCGTTTTCTGTTGGCTTTCCGCACGTTTCCGGCTGACCAAACAAAACTTCACTCAGCCCGTCAGTCATGCAAGAAGCAAAGAAATCAATTCACTTTTGGCCGCAGCTGCACATTTTGGGGCCTGGTCTCCTTCTGCCCCTCACTTCTGCTCTTTAATCCGCAGCTGCCCGGACTCCACCTCATGTTTCTGCCACAATTGGCAATTTTGCGGCTTTCATTAACGGAAATTAGTCGTGGCAACGAGCAATTTGGCAAAAGTGTTGCTCGAAATACAAATAATAACAGGACGTTTATATTCCTGGAATCATGAAATGCTGAGAGGCAGAGGCATCTGATGTCGTGGGTCTTAAAACTGCTGATTTAGTATCTTTTGAAAATCAGACATAAAAAATTGAAAGCTCCCTATTGCATTTTTGATTAACTAATAAATAAATTGATCTGCAAATAAAGGAAATTAAATACAATTCAGCCTCTCTAATTGAAGATTGTTAAATTAATACATTATATTTTATTGCATTTAGGGCTTGCAAT
The DNA here is from genome assembly GCA_035045905.1 of Drosophila anomelani. NCBI lineage: Eukaryota > Metazoa > Arthropoda > Insecta > Diptera > Drosophilidae > Drosophila > Drosophila anomelani. Next base: position 722,044 of record JAWNOO010000019.1, on the reverse strand, counting down.
TACCAGTATAGTTAAAGTGCAATTTTAATTTAAATGAAATCAAAAATCACTCTTGGTAAACTCTGAGAAAATTCATTAGAAATGAGGCTTCTCCTCCGCCACCGAAACCGCCAAAGCCGAAGCCCAAGTCAGGCAAACAAGGACAAGACTAACAAACAAGAGGAAAGTTCCACTTTGGCTCAAAACGTTTAATACTCAAATGTCTTAATTGGCAAATAGAAAACGCTGGAAAAAGAATGGCAAACAAGCTGCAGCCGGGAGAACTTTGCCAGCAAAACTTTTTCAACTGCGAACAAATTTCCACACACAAAAACCAAAGGGAAAAAACCAACGAAACGTATAACTTAATTGAAACTTAATGAGAAAATGCAGCCGCATTGTTTGCCAGTGGCAATACCTGGGCAGATGCGTATCTTAAAGATTCAAACGTGCAGGTGTCTGTCTGCTAAATGGGACAGTCATTTGCCTGATTGCCACCGAGACATTAGCAGCGCTCTTGTGTTGCAAGCTGCAACGTGGAACGTGCCCCGAGACAAAAAACAAAAAGAAAATACCTCAGCTATGCGATACTCAGACACTCAGATACTAGATACTCGTAAGGGAATTACGCAATTCTTTTGCTTACATTTCTCTCTGTTTTTTTCTTGCAGATGCGCTCACCTGGTCGCAGCAGGTGAACGTGGAACCCAATACGGCCCTGCTCAACGTGGGAGATAAAACCGAACTGCTGTGTCGCTATGGCAGATCCATCAACTATTGCCGCATCGAGATCCCGGGCGAGGAGAAGGTCTTCAACCTGTCGCCCGAGTGGAGCAAGACCCCCGGCTTTACCTACTACGGAGCAGGCCTGACCGCCGGCCAATGCGGCGTCAGCATCGAGCGGGTGAAGGCCAGCTATAATGGCCAGGTCAAGTGCAGTCTGGGCGTCGAGGGCGAGGAGCTGTCGGGCACCATCGATCTGGTCGTGGCAAGTGAGTATTGCAAACAGGAGTAAGCTACTTCTTTATTTATTTATTTATTTAAATGATTTTAAATTCTTTCCTTTTAAACCTTTAAATTTCCTAGACAAAATTTCTCTAATTTTTCCTCAATTTTCCAGTGCGTCCCCAGCAGCCCATTATCGAGCTGTTGACACGGCCAAATCGTGAGGGTTACTTCAACGAGAACACCGAATTCAAGGCTCGCTGCACCGTTCGCGATGGTCGCCCGCCGGCTAACATCTCATGGTTCATCGACAACATGCCGGCCAACAAGCGGACCACACCCTTGGACGTTCATCCCTCCAACACCAACAGCAATTCCAGGGACAACGTCGAGCTGTCGACCACCGAGCAGGAGATCCAGTGGCATCTGTCGCCGGAGGATAGCAACCGGAAGCTGGTCTGTCGTTCGCACCATCAGACTGATCGCGAGAGTTTGCCACCCCAGGAAGCTGCCTACATCATCAATGTGCGATGTAAGTTTACAAATACAGATTTTTACTACTAATAAATATTCATCTCTAACCTCGATTCCCTATTATTCAGATGCCCCCATCCATCAGGTCGATGCTGCCGTGTACGGCCTGTATCTCGACCACACTGCCATTGTGAATATCACCATCAAGGCCAGCCCGCAGCCCAAGATCGAGTGGACCATCGACGGAGCGATCGTGTCGCAGGGACGCACCGAAGGACGCTATTCGGCGTACGAGCCGCAGTATTTGGGCAACGACGAGTACAATGTGACTTTGGCCATCGCCGGACTTACGCTGGAGGACACCACGAAAGTGTACCAACTGCGGGCCACCAATGAACTGGGCATGACGGACTACCAGGTGCGGATTAGCTCGTCGAGCAAACCGCCAAGCAGCAGCCTCGATGTGGCCGCCATTGTTGGCATTGTGGTGGCTGTCGCTGTCCTGGTCCTGATTGTCCTACTGATTCTCTTTGCCCGCGCCACCGGACGATGGTGTTTTGGCGGTAAGTCCAGCCACTGCTCCACCTGTTTACGATTATTTTCCATGCACACATTTTTGCTTAAATTTCGTGGGTGAACAACAACGCAACGCAATGTCATCATCATTAGCCACTCAGCCACATCAACAAAAACATCATCATCATCGTCATAATGGCCACCACTATTGTCTCATCATCAGCTATGCTAACAATAATTTCTGGCTTTAGGTACTCCACTCCCCCCACTCCCCCCAAAAACCCGCCCAAGCCACCCACTTTTCCATCCACAACTCCACCAAGAGCCACCCATCCATCCTGCAATTCATATATGTACATATGGGTTTCGGGGCCTGAGGTTCGCCGCAAGCCGTCGTTAACTTTCGACGCATTGTGCGGCTTTTAAATTTTAATTAGCGTTAACCTAGCAGAAGGAGGAGGCTCCTCCTGCCCCTCGCCCGGATGAGCGAGCGGCAAGCCCTAGAAAGCTCATCTAATTAAAAAAATTTCACTTGACTTTCGCCAACGAGTTTCGGGGTGGAAAAAAACACGTAACTGAGCGGGGAAAAATTCTTGGAAATGTGTGCGAACTAGAAGTTTGGTAAAAATATAGATAAAAGTAAAAAAGAATGTTAAGTTAACCCTGAACAAAAATATAAAATATTAAACATAATAATTAGTTCATTTATAAAAGGATTCGCGAAAATCATAACAAAGATAAATTTAATTTAAAAAAAATGAACAAGTAGAAACAGTTTAAAGTAAAAAAAACTAAATGGTAAACATTGTATTTTAACATACGCATAATGTTAAAAATAAATATATTTATATATTAGATATTTAAGATTAACTGAAACAATTGTAATACTCTCCTCTCGCTGGGCAAAAGTGTCTACAAATGACAACAACAAGAAGAGCTAACATTTAAAAACCGAAAATTGGTCACTAAATTTGCCAATAAAACAAGAACTTTTTGTTGCTTTTAATGTTAATTATATGCCTTTATGTAAAATGTAAATCCCTCTTTCTCTATATCCGACTCTTATATTTATAAAATCCCCCTGTATTTTCCGCTTGATAAGCATTACTTTGGTAAATGGACTAACCTCAACTTTATTATGGAAAACTTGTGGTATCTTCGAGATTGAGTCTCTATCTCTATCTTTCCACCTCTCTCTCTCTCTATCTTTCTGGACAAAAGCTAAATGTTAGTTCTTTTTGTTGTTTTCGATGTTTTTTACAGGCGCCACTCTGAACACGGACGTGGGCCCCGATTCCGAGGCCCAGATCCATCCGGAATTCCAGGACGATGAGGAGTTGGATGGTCGCGATAATGGCGATGAGCATATTGATACCACACAACAATCGGAGGAGGCCACGCCCCCCGTCACCGATAAGTTGGAGGCGCAAAAGAAGGCTGATTTGAAGAAGAGTGCCGCCGCCACGGCAGCGGCGGTTATAGCCGCCGGCAATGGCAGTCAGCACAATTTGAATGGAACAACCATTGAAGCTCCCAAGCCGCCAAATACGTCCGTTTAGGCTCAGCGAGCCCCCCTTCGAATTCCCAATCAATTGGCCAGTTTAGCGGCGCACACCTGTAATTCTTAGCTATTTTTCCTGGAAAAGTTTTTGCTGTGCGTGTGCCCTGGTTTGCTGAAAGCAAACGGGAAAGGAAAAGAAAACTAAACACAAATATATATAAATATCTCTTACCACATTTTGCTCTCTCGTAAAATATACAAGTAATTTAATGCAAATCTCAAAATGTGCACAATTTAAAAACGAAAACAAAAATCGAAACATATATACAAATATATATAATTATACAAAACAAAAGAAAACCTTAACTTAGGCCAAATAATTTTAAGTGACCAATTTTCGTAAGTCGCGAATCTCAAATCCCTTGAAACTTGACTTTGTTCACTCGAATATATATCTAAATGATAAATCAAAATAATCCCTTGTATTGTATTATATTTTGTCCAGCAAATATTGGTTTCTCTCGTCCCCGTATTTATTTAAGCTATTCGACCTGCCAGCAATTTGCATTTTCAATTAATTATTGTATTTTTTTTCCTTCATTTTTGTTTCGTGTATCAATCAAATCAAACATGTCTATGATTTATTTTAATTAGTTTTTGTTTTCTTGCTGTTCTTTTGTAATTTTAGAAATTTGTAAAGTAAACAAACAAAAACAAAATAAACAACCACAAAAAATCAACAAATATGTACGTTTTGATGTGAAGGAAAGTAACAAGCTGATGTTGATGTTAATGATGATGATGATGATGATGTGTTTAGGGTTGGGGATGTCTTGTTTTGTCTATTTTCATCTATCATTAATCATAAAAAATCACTTTTATTTAGTGCAAATGATTGTCTTGTATTTGAAAGTATTTTTTAATAAACTTTTTATGTGTTTTCTTCCAAACAGGCAAATCAATCAAGACGCCCACCAACGAAACGTAAGTACATTGAAGGCAGAAAGTGTCAAAATAGTTACAGAAAGGTGAAAAAATAAGGCCACGCTTCAAACATAAATAACCCGACAACGGTATCTGGTTTGCTTCATTTTTGGTTTTAATTTTCCAATGCCATTAATCCGTTTATCCATTTTACTAAAATAACATTTGCGTATGTAGTTTCGGATGTGTGTTTGTTTGTCGTCTACTTGCATGTGTCTCGTCTCTCCCCCCTCGGTCTCGAGGGGCTTCAATTTAATTTTCGTGCATTTACATCATCTCTAGATATAGAAGCAGCCCTCATTATCTCATCTTAGGTTACATTTTTGAGAATAAACATTTAAATTTAAACAAAACCTAGCTTAAGCACACGCATACCCACCTCACACACACACACACACACAAAGTCCTGTGTTTCGTCTTGTATTTGAATGTCTTGAAGCTTAAAAAAAATTAAAAGCTTTCAAACTAAATTCAAAATTTGATTAAAAAATAAAAAATCACGCTGTCACACACACACACACACATTATACATCCTTAAAAAATGCTCGCTAGTCGCTCTGCCACGCCCACTTTGCTCGCTCGTCCGCCCACCAAAAATGAAAAACAAAAATCGTTGTTTGTCAGCCTCCGTCTCTTGTCTATCTATCTTTTACCCTCTGAATACCATACCAGCGCTCTCTTACTGTCTCTGTCTCACGCATTTACTAAAAAAAAAGGTACAAAAAGTCGCTGTCCCAAAAATCATTCAAAACCAAACTATATGTATAAACTAGAGGCAACCAAAAGCATAGAAAACAACAACATAAGACTTTGTAGTCTTAGAGTCACATTGCTAATGCATCACAAAACAATAATAATAGAAAATAATTTATAAATGTATAAGAAAAAAGAAAGAAACGCAAACCATCTTCTTGCCATGTTTTGTCTTCTTTTTCTACTACTTTCATATTTGTATATGGACAACAAACAACATTGCGACAACCCAACAAAAACACCCTCCAAAATATCCATATAATATCGTAATTCCAAAATTACCCAAAAAATCTAAAATCACAAAAAACACCGAGCAGTCAGAGCGATAAGCAACTGGAGTTGGAGACCCAACAGAATCATGGCCAAAATGTGGCCCTACTGGAGACCCCCAATGGCATCACCCTGCTGGGCGCCAGTAAGCTGCGAGAGTCTAACGGCACCACCAATGGCACCCAGGATCGCCTCTCCGTAGAGACGAGGCGCAAACATAATGACGACGACGACAGCTTTGAATATGGCACAGATCGCGAGAGCAGTGTCTATAATCCCACAACTCGTCCTCTGAAGAGTATCCTGATGAGTCAGGCCGGGGGTCGTAACTCGAGGAGTTCCACGAGCGACAAGGAAGATGGCAATGAGAATGCGGATCTCCTGCAGAAAGGAAACCAGCTGGGTATACCCGAGTCGCGGTTCTCGCGCTGGCTGCCCAAGGATCAGCGGGAACTGATCGAAAAGCAGGCCATGCTGCTGTCGGGACGAGGAAAGGCCAAGGCGCCGCCAGCAACGCCACCAAAGCCACAGAAGCCGCAAATTGGTGACACAATAACTGCGAATAGCAACAATATAACGACGACGCCAGCCACACCGACGACGCCAAAGATACCACAGGAAACGGAAATCTGAGCTTTCCCCATGCCCCTGTGTCTGTGTGCGCACGTGTGACATCCATATTTATTTATTTTGTACTCCCTTTGGGAACAGGAAACGAAGCACAGCAGGATTACGACTGCAATGGAGCAGTTTTGTGGCAAATTGGGGAATTTTTTAAAGGGAACAACCAGAAAAGAAAGTAAACAGAAAGAGCGGAAAAGATTTTTAAAGCATTTTTTAGAATAATGTAGTCTACTTTTCTGGGTGTTGCTATCCTCCCTCTTTTTGTAGTCTTAAAAATGTTACTAAACTGTGTTCAAAATTATTTATTCCCAAATAACATCATAGCTTATTTTTAAAGGAAAACGAGCTCTAGGTTCTGCAGAGTCTCTAAGAACGAAGCAACTAAAACAAGTGCCTTAGGAAAACAAATTTAAAAAAAAAAAAACAGATAAGAACAAATTAAATATATCATTATACGAGTTAAATATTAAAGATAATTAATAAAAGTTCTAATAGTTAACCAGACTAAAAATCCTCCCAAAATACACATCTTTAAGCCTGCCACAAAACTGACTCTAAAATTAGTCTTTAAACTTTGTATTAACTCATAAACGTTTCCTTACCCCCATAAACACAAAACCAAACTGCAGACACTTAGACCTAAAATCAGATCAATGAAAACTGATTCATATCATAGAGAGATTGATGCCGGCATGAAATTAAGTTATTATCGAATACGTTTAATCAAAATGCGTTTGCATGGCAAGCATGAAGCGACAAAATCATTGTTTTTACACGTATTTATAATGTAGTCACTCTGTACTAGTGGAAGGTGTACATCTTAAGCCGTACACACTGTACTTTATCACTTTATTAGTATTTAGTTTCGAGCGCAGAAAATCTAAAATAAAACTTTGAGTTAATATTTAGCGAGTAAAAACGAAACAAGACCCATAACCGTAGCCTAGGACCTTTTGATACAAGTTGTTTTTCCTTTTTTATTAATTTACACAAAACGTATGTTTAATATTTAATTAACGAAAATAAAATAAGTTAAGATGAAGAAGGGTTTGCTGGCCTGTATTTATTTATTTTACCTTTAAAATGTGTGACTGTGTGTGAGAGGTGTGTTTTGAATGAAAGGGCATATGGGGTGTGTGTGTGTGACGAAACCTGAAAGGAAAAATTCTAACAATGCTGCACACATATCAAACCGGAATTTCCCCCATACAGTTTTGCATTTTACCAGCATAACAAAAGCAATATCATTAAAATACAATAGCAATTTCATATATTTATGCATATATGAGGGACTAACACGCAACGCCAAACATACAAATACAAGCACGAACACACACTCAGAAATTTGTAGGTAGGAAAATGTATCTGGCAGATACTTGTTGAACTTTTCCAGACTTCAGGCAGACAGACAGACAGGCAGGCAGACATTCAAATGAGCCGAAAAATATTTATAGAATATAAATGGAACTCATTTCGGCCAAAGCGAGAGCGAACGAAGGTTAACTGGGAGCCAGAAATGGGTTAAGGGTCGATAGGAGAAAAGCCCTTAAAGTAGCTTAAAAAGAATTATTATTAAGGCAAGCACGTAGGTTCCTGTTTCAAGGAAATTGCATTTCAGTTCGTTTAAAATGAAAATTACAGGTACACTTTTCCCACAACAATTTGCCTTTTAAAAAATTAGTACAAAGTGGAAAACTTTTAACCCGGGCTATCAAATCCTCTGGCACAACAACAATTTGTAATTTAAATGAGATACCAAAGTTTACCCTCTTGGAATATTTTTGCTTTTTGCTAACACAATTTGCCGGTTTTAATGGATCCAAGCACACACACACACACACACCAAACACCACGCACAGCAATAACAATTACGCCATTTACCCCAACAAAAACAAAAGTTCGTTTTAAGCCCACTAACAACCAGAGATAGTGAGGGGGACTCTTTTAATAATCCCAGCAATGTGCCAAGCTAAGACGACTTCTAACCACACAAACACGACTAACCCGAACGGCCACCTAGCTTTTATTTTATCTTTAAGTATTTCGACCGAATACCAGGTGTAATTAGTAGCGAAAAAATCAAATCAACATAAAAATCATGCTCAATCCATAAAAAATACCTTCCACCAATTTTCACACACACCCACACACACACATGCATCAACCGACAAGCAGCAGCGACACCGAAAGCGCCGATATTAAGGCCACCTCAACGGCCACGGCTACCACAACCATGGGCGGAGTGGGCGTGTCCGGCGAGGAGGAGGAGGAGGAGGACGAAACCGTTAACGAACAAGAGAACAGCCCAGAGTCCCAGCAACAACAGCAGCAGCAGCAGCAGAAGAAGGCCAAAAGATTGCCCGCCTTTGCCGTGGCAATTTTGAAGCGTTTCAACGAAAAGGATACGAGGAAAAACAAGGACAAAGATAACAACCAGGAGTCTGCGAATATTGTGGAGGGCAACACCACCGAACAGGAGGGCAGCAACAATGCCATCATGGATGGCAATGACAATGAACCAAAGGTATTGAAAAACGTCCCACCGACACACACAGTTCTCTCTTCCTTTTCTTCTGAATAAATTTTCCTTACGTCTCCGCCCACTTCTTGTGCCAATGCACTCGCAAAAAAATTTTTATTAATTATATACAAATTACTAAGGATTTAGAAAGTCCATGTCTCTACTTCAATAACAATCTTTGAATATATAAATAGTACTTTAATAATTCATACTATTTTAATTGTCTCTAAAAATCATTTAGAGAAATACCCAAAAATTACTATGAACTTTAAATAATTTTTAATAATACATTATTCGGTGTATATAGCGATTTCTGTGGCATTTTTTTCTATGGCATAAATACCTTAATTAAATCGTGCACCACAGCTACTTGTACAGCATAATTTTAGGCGATCCTTTTTCAGGAGATTTTAAAATCAAAAACTCGAAACAATTGTCTTTAAAAAATATTCATAAAATATCTATTTGTCTTATAAAAAGAGCCCCCACAAATCTGAGATAAGGGGCTGATATGGCCAATATTAGTCTCCCCTTGTAAGTACTTCTCTTGTGTGTGCGTGTATGTCTGACTGAACGAGTTGTAGTTACCTATAAGCTTTAGCCTAGTTCCTTTATCCTTAGCTGCAAGCTTTTGAGCCAAATATATACTTACATAATTTTGTATAATTTCCTTTTTGCTATTATCACAAACAAACTTTTCTATATATTTTCTTTGCCATTTTCTGCTCTTTCCGTTCGAAACAAAAACAAAACGCATGCAAATAAAACTGTTGTTGTATAATACATAAACTATTTATGCAAATAAAGGCTATAGTTTGGCAGAGCACCTCACCAGTGTGGACATTTAAGTAAAGCAAAATAGAAAAAAGGTATAGCAAACTCCCCTATAAAAAAGAGCCTTAAAAATAAATTTCTCAATTAAATTATAGTCCTGAAAATCAATGATTACTAATGACAATATTTCCACCCATCATTTAGCAAGACAAACAACTCGTCTATGCTGAACTTGTACTAAAGCCAGCCAATGAATCGGCAACAGCAACATCACCACCTGCAACAATAACAACAGCAACAACAGCAGCACCCACAACAACAGCCGAGGGAACAGCCGGAAAAAGTTCCACGGAATACGCCGAAATAGTCTATGTGCAAAAGGAAGGCGAGGGTAAAAAATAGACATCGCGGGAGGCTGACGAAAATCACACAAAAAACGAATGCACAAAAGGAGCAGCAAAAATAATAATAAACAAGAACCCAATGCAACAAGAACTAAACATAAACTTTACAATGATATTAAGAACGCAAGAAAACAAGAATTAAATGTCGTAAGTGGTTTTCCAAAAACTTCTTGAATGTCTGTGTACTAAAATCCAAATGAAATGTGAAACTAAACTCATAAAAGTAAACGTAAAAATGAAAAATAAACAAACTTAATTCTCTGCACAGAAATTTAGACACAAGACACGCCCCTACCCCCAACAATATGTAGCCCTCCCTCCTCCCACATTAAATCAAATTTACAACAAACATAAAAAAAATCGAAAGAAAGAATGAAAACCTTAAAAAGCTAAAATAAAATTTGCAAAACAAACTATATATAAATAAAATTTACATAAACATAGGCAAGAGAAAATAAAAACAAAACGAAAGCATTTGAAAAATCTCAATTATTTACATAAATGTCTCGCATTTAAGCTAAATGTAAATTTAAGACGAAATGCAAACACACGACAAAAACAAAAATCGTATGACAAAAATTATGTGAAATTTAAGAAAGATTATTTAGAGAAACCGCAAATTATTTATTCGCAGGCAAATAAATTAAATACTACCGACTTTAACAACTTTAGGCAGCCAGAGCAAAGCATTTAAACAATTAAATTAGAAACAGAAAATAAAATATATACAAAATGGAGTATTTTCAGTGGAAAACCTCTTGCGAATCGGAAAGTATTTTATCACAATTAATTTCGATTTTACTTGTCTCTCTCTCACTTACAACAATTTCCATCCATTTTCACCATACAACACTGGCAATTAATGTTATTATTTAAAACAATTTACACAATTACGTATTAATGGATAATTAATTAAGTTAAGTGCATAAATTAAATACAATGTACTTTCATGATGATGATTGATTTTTGTATTTTGTAAGTTATAATTTGTATAAAGTTAAGCTGAACCAGAAACTTTTTTGAATAAAATTCTTTACCATATAAAGTATATAAAGTTTATTTGAAATACTGGGCGTATACTTAACTTGGAAAAGGTTTGTAATTGAAAAGGAATTATTGTCTCCAATTTGATGTACAAAATCAAAGGCTAATGCTTTCACTTGGCATTCTCTATGCCTAATGAAATTTCACATTTATGACAAATAAATTGAAATTCCAGTTGTGGCTGTCGCCCAAAACTTTCCCCTTTGTTGGCTGGAAGATTCAGACGCCAAGAGCTCACAGCATGACAACGTCAATTACACTAAATTATATAGCACAGTTTTAAGGGCTGATCTGCCACAGGGCAGCAGGAGCGATAATCATGACCCCATTATTATTATTATTCACAGCCGCAGTGCAATTTCCAACATTCTCCAGCTAATGCCGAAAAAATTAAAAACAATAATAATAAAATATGGCAAAGTTTTTGCAGTTGACTTGGCGCTCGGTATCTGGCTCTGGCTGCTTGTCAGTCATTCAGTCAGTCTCTCAGTCAGTCAGTCTGCGCTGCTGCGGCTCCCTCAACTTTTTCTGACATTTCAATTTATAAAGCTCAAAATCTGCGCGTTACCCGAAGCGTCGCAATTTTACATTAGACAAAAACAGAGCGGATCTCGTATATTTTATTTTTCTTTTTTTTGGTTGCCAGTCGTAGGGCAAGGCCCTTCTCTTGTCGCTTTTTTCCGCGGCGACAGCTTAAAAGTAAAATACAATTTTACAGTTTTTTGTTTCCTTTGTTCCATGCCGAAGGCAGTACATTGAAATTGACTTGAGGGGAAGAGCTAGCGAATAAAATGAAAACTCTCAAGGCTGACACAGAATGCACTCCTGTTAAACTATAATAGGAGGGGAAAAACTATCAAAAAATGTCGCAAAAGGAATTTATAGGAATCTGAATTTAAGGCGTAAGTATTTAATTGTTGTAGGATATAAAATTACGCCTAAATCTCTAAATTTTCTGGACACACAAAGCAGCTAAGGCAGGATTTTTTTCTGCTGCAAACAATCAATTTTACTCAATGCCATTATTTTCAGTCATCGCAGAGATCAGCGAAACTTTTAGCATAAGGCGGCTGAAGCTGATCTGTGCGATGAGTAACAAAAAAAAAATATTGGGTGAAAATAATAAAATAAATTGCTCTTGCTCTGTTCAAATGTCCCTTTCTCCATTGTGCCACCCTCCCGCTATCTACCTTCCATTGACAACTATTTATTGGGCTTTGAATTGAAATTCCTGGCCTGAAATCCGCAGTCCGTTTACCTGTAATCTATAACCTGGCGGCCGCAAGGCATTTTGTTAATTATGTAATCAGGGCCGGAGTACGCGGGAGCATTAATTTCGCTTAATTAGGTTGCCATTTTGAAATCGGATGACTAGGAGCAGAGGCGGCTCAAAATTCTGTCCACGTTTCTGTGCCCCTCTAATTGCATATTAATAAACAATGTCCCGGGCATTGATTCAATTACCAGTTAACCTACCGCACACATGCCCACCCACTCGGCCCATAAATACTATGTATGCCTCCATATTCATGGTCCACTAACTAACCAAATGCGAATATAACTCCTTCGTTCTGGAGGCGTTGCAAACTGCAGTTTGTTTCCCTCAATCTGCATACATTTTACAAGCAAAAGACACAACTCTGTTGCAAACTTTTCGCATTGCCAAAACAATAATGGCTAGACGAGCAACAACACTCATTAGATAAGCACACAAACGGGGGAAACTGGGGAGCCTGCGGAAAGTGTAGGAAAAACGAAGCAGAAAATCAGAAAACGGACAAAGTCAAATAGAAATCAAACAAAAATTCAAAATCAAGAGACGTGCAAACTCCAGGGAACAACGTTGGGAAATAAACAGAATTGCGAAAAGTATACAACACTCAAAGTTGTAACTCCACAGCTTTTGTAGTTTTTCTTTTTAACATCAGCAGATGTTGGCTTTACTTCTTTCCAGGCAACGTTGCGTATACGTAATGTGAGGTGTATACGTTGCGTATACGTCATGTGAAGTGCATACGTTGCGTATACGTAATGTGAGGTGTATACGTTGCGTATCCGTAATGTGAAGAAGTTGCGTATACGCCATGTGTTAATGTTAATCGAAAATTTGTGTTTTTTAAGGGAAGTAATGGAGGCTTTAGGAGATAATATTTCTTCATCATTGTTATAGATTAAATAGATTGATTAGATGAATTAAAATAAAAAGAATCCCCAAAAATATACAACACTTAAACTTGTAGTTTTTTTTTTCTTTTTGAAGCAGCAGCAGATTTTGACTGTATCTCTGCCGGCAACATTGCGTATACGCAACGTGAAGCGATACGTTTAATGGAGGTATTGAGAGATACAAATTTATTTATTATTGCTATAGATTTAATCACTGAGCACTTTAAATTGTGAATAGTAATTAAAATTAAATTAACAAAAATTAAACAACTACACCTAAAATCAAAGTAGCTAAATTACAATTTATGAAATACTTTTTTTTTATGTTTTGCAGAAATACTTATTTCGTTTTTTTACACCTTTCGCAGATTCTTTGAAAACCTAAGCCAAAAAATAGTTTCACTAGCAGAGTTGATTCTTATTGTTATCTTATTCAATTATCATTCAAGTTACTTTCAATTCCAATTTAAATTCCATCAAAATGAGGGAAAAAACACTCGTCCTTTCAATTAAAAGCTCTGCCGGCAAAAACAGCTGTTGGCGTAAACTTCTTATCACAAGCTTAGGTTCCTCAAAAATGTTTACTGCGCTGAATAAAGAGAGCAACTAAGGGAGCAGCCTAAGAGAGTTTTGTGGAGGGTAAGTTCTATCGTTCTCTTAGCTTGGAAGCTTTTAAGAGTGAGTCCTTAAAGGCTTAAAGTGAGCAAATAAAAGAGGAGAAAATCGTAAAACAAGAAAAACGTAAACCATTTTAAACAATTGTGACAATTACACACACGAAAATTGCTGGAGCTCTTAAAGTGGCGTCGTTTGGCTGTCCAAAGAGCATTTCGCAGGACTCCATGCTTAGCTAAAACAAAGTGGAGGGAAAAGAGACATTATCCTGGAAAAACCAACGTTCAAAACAAGCTTTCCAAATTGTTCTTCATAATTTGCACCGTTTGTCGTGATTTGCAGCAACAGGTCAAAAAATGGAATTACCAATTTTTTTGTTTATTATTTTATTAAAATATATCGTTATTAGGTTACTTTGCAAGACTGAGTCCTACCTTTCATACATACATTATGTTTCACTATTTGCATTGCATTCTTTTTTTAATAGGACTTTAACCTTTTAAAATTAAATTTATGAAGATAACATTAAATTTCGTATTTTTTAAGCTTCTAAAAACTCATCAATATAGAAAACTTCTTTCGACACTAAGCAAATAACCCCTTTGTAAATTAGCTAAACTTTCAGCCGACTTTTCTGGCTCAGTCCTTCCCTCAGCTGCAATTACGCTTGATTGCCATGAAAATGCGTAAATTAAAACTTGAAATACGGCGGCGGCGGCGATTCAGGAAAGAGGAACAAAAATAATTCAGAAAAAATAAACTTTTGTTCTTTTGCCTCCTCAAAGGTTCAACAGGACGCATACTTAATTATATTTCAAGCTGTTTACATTTCCCACTCCACCCCCTCCCGCCTTCTGTCTTTTTTTTTGTAAAAATTTGTGGTTACAATAAAAGCAAAAAAAAAAGTATACATTGCGTGTATATTTAGAAATGCTGCTTCGCAGAAAGGACACAATTAATTACTGCGTCGGGCAGGAAAAATCCCAGAGAAAAGTCAAGAAACTGTGCAACAAGTCCAACTTTTCCAGCAAGTTTTCGCTCAGCCGAAATGTACTTTATATATGTAAATAAATACAAAAAAAAGGGAAAGCAACAGAAGGAGAGGAATAAATGTTAGAAAAAGTATCAAATAAACTTTGGCGTTTTTGGGGTGGGTTAAGGTAGGCCAACACCTGGTCAGGTGAGAACGAGAGTGATGAATTTGATTGCACAACTTTTTGTGGGGCAGCGAAAAAGGTAAGTCTTTGAGTGGTTTCCACAAAGGGAATCAATGCGATGGGGAAATATTTCTAAACTTTTATTTTGTGCTTGACTGAAAATTTAAATATTTTTTAACCCTGAAATTCGCAACATTTTTAGTGAATATAATCCTTAATTTCATTATTTAAACATTCTCAGTTCGCCATTAATTTTTGGTTGCTTGTCCAGCGAAGCGAATTGGGAGTAAGAGGGCAACACATCGTTCAACTCGACTGACACTTTCGTTAGCCATTCGGCTAGAAGCCCTTTCCCTTTCTCGTCACTCATTTCATGGCACATTAAATATTTATACCCGAAAAATGTTTGACCCTTGCCGCATATTTGTGGCTTTCCAGTAATTTTTGGCCAAATTTACATACACATATACATAGTTTATATAATATTTGCATTAAAATGTCGAGTGTGCATGCAAAAAATATTTATAATGAAGAGCGCGAAAGAGAAAAACAGGGCCACGAAATCTAGAACAGCTGCCTAGAGGGGTCAGGTTGCAGTCACAGATTTTCCCCACTTTTCTGCGGCCATTTTCAATGACATTCAATTTCTGGAAACGAAATTGAAAATGTTGCGCGGCGAAAGCCACAAGCATTGTCGGGGCATGTCGGTTAAACCATTCTCTGTTTGCTGATTCCCAACCAGCACGGCAACTTTTATGCTCTGCCATTATAATTAGGCTCAAATTGCTGCACTTTGCTTTGCATTTTAATTACTCAACAACGACTCGCAGGAAGAAGAAAGGCATCTCGGAAATGTTGCACAATTTTCCCAGCGAGAGTGAAAGCGCTGGCGAGGGGAGCTAACAAGTTGCTGCTCAGCTCAGCTGCCTCGCTGCTGCCTTGTCATGGGGCTGCCACCCGCCTGCCTGCCTGTCCTTCTGTCACTACCAAAAACCTTCTCCTGCTGCCACGCCCCCGCGCTCGACAGTCGTCGGGGATAGCATTTCAAGCAAAGTATTTAATTTCCACATCATACACACGGCCGCCCAGGCAAACAATGGTTGGGGCGAAAACATAAAATGTGTGCCAAGGCGAAGGCTGCTGGCTGTTTGGTCCATTCAACTCGGTCGGAGGAGTGCACAGAGGAAAATATTATTATTAAATATTCCTCAAAGTAACCTGAATTAGGACCATTTTGTTCCTAATTGTTTTATTTCATTTTATAGCCTTGCAGGGTAAGATAATCCTTAATCAATATTAATAGCCGAATAATTTTAGCAAAAATTTTATAAAATTAATAATAATTAAATAAACTCTGTAAAAATATAATCTTTGTTCAGTGTAAGGCAAAAGGTAGCATTCTCGTGCTGAAAAAAATATATATAAAAGCAAAAGGTAACCAAGAACAGCTGCCAAGCTGAAAACTATGCCATACTTTTTGTTATTCTTTTGGTTTTACTTTGAGAGAAACAGAAGAGTCTTTAGTTGCCATTTTAAAAGGATGCTTGTTAGCTATATGAGCAAAAAGCTTTGAAGGGACAGCGGAATGCTAAATGAAGACTCATAAACTAAAAGCATTTAGGTAAACTTTAGGGCAAATATTATAATTATACATTTCTAAAAGCCAAATATATATTTCGGGGTCTTTAACTTTGTTTATGAATTATTTTAAAACAATACCAAATAAACAAAATTGATTACATTTATTTTTAGATACAAATCGAAGGTAAATAAAATTGTAAAACCTCTTTTTATGTCATATCTCACACTTGGGGCTCTCTACCTTCCATTGCACCTTTTTCAATTCTGTTTCTTGATTCATATGCTGTCGCTGAGCTTCCTCGTTCTCATCCATTTTATTGGTTTAATTTTGTCACGTTTTCGGGACGGAGAAAGTGCCCCGCCAAAGGAAAAGGAAAAAAACTGGAAAGCAGGCAAGCTGGCAGACAAACAGACAGACAGACAGCGGGGCAAAAGGTTCTTGCAAATCATTTCCATTTCAATGCTGCCTTTTATTTCTTTCTTTTCGCCTTTTCCGAATAAATATAAATAGCAAAATTTACCATTTTGTGCAGCGAGCAGCGACTTTCGAAAGTTTTCAACGAAAGTTTTTCGTTTTCAGGCAATTGTTTTTCTCAATTTGCATCCGTATATAAATTCCTTTGCCCTGCTGCCTTCCTCTGCCACTCAAATCAATTTCGGATCCTTAAAGCTGATGATGATTTAAAGATTTGCCTGGGATTATAAGAGCATATCCGCCCTTTATGTGGCTGCAAGCGGTGAACCGAACGAGCTGGGACAGGTGGAAAATTCGGAGGGGTGAAGGGACAAATGTCGACGGTGACCCGCTGCCAAGTCAATAAATTCTCATTGCCTAAGCCATAAATCAGCATCATGGCGCGCTAAGTGTCATTTTTTGTGACGTTCGGATGGCTTTTTACCAGGTGAAACCACAACAAGGGACGGTTCGAATCGCTAAGAGAGAGATGACTGGGAGCACTGCGAGAAAAAATTGTTGAACAAGATGTCATAGCTCACAAAAGGGAGGTCTGCATCCTTCTCTATGATTATTTCACGCTTTCTCTGAAATATACAATGAATCGAAAGAGAGATTGTCGCTGAGAGAGCTCCCATTTTATTTTTATCAGTAACTATTACATTAGTTTCCTTACTTTCCAAATTTGGATAAACTGTAGGTGCTTTTTAAATTAAAAAAAAAGTTTTTCTTCTCTGTAGATTGGCTGGGAGTTGGATCTGTTAGTGGCAGCTTCACAATGCGCGTTATAATTTACACCTGGCGAAAAGCGAATGGCAGGAGGAGCAGCCAACAACCTCAACCAACTACAACTGTCATTTGACCTTAACCAGACGGGGGCTGCCTTCTGTGCGAGGGAGGAGGGTGTGGAGGTCATCCGGGGCATGGAAAAAGCGGAGCGTAATCTTTGTTGCGGTTGCTGCGGTTGGGTGAATGTGCCCCGGATCCGGATCCAGACTGTTCTGGACTGGTTATATAGTGCCATGTTATATATTTTAGTCAAAAGCGGAATTGTTTGATTTGAAAATTGTCAAACTGACAAAGTGCTAGAACAGAAGAGGTGATAGTTGTGGGGGAAAAGGAAGGAGAAACGTGCTCCCAGGTCATCGAGAATTGCTCATGTGATTGATGCCTTTTCAAGCTAAAAAACTTGTTCGTTTATATTCATTTTTTACCCTTGGAATCTTTCTACCCAGCAATCTCCATACAACAGGCGGCTGCAGCCATGAATTGGGATAATCCGGGAAGTTATCCTAAAATCTGCCCACAATCCTGACAAGAATTTGTCTTGTAACATTTAAAAGTTCAAAACATTATTCCCAATTTAATTATAGCTTCGCTGTTTCTCAACATCCAATTCATCCGATTCGAAATTTGGCAATTTATTATTATTCTAGAATTTCGGTTTTAATTTTTGAATTAATTCTGCAAGGGTATACAAACTTCGGTGAGCCAAAGTTAGCTTCCTTTCTTGTTAAACACTTAAATTAGAAAATATAATACAAAACCCAATTCGTACGCTTACAAGTTTTAAACTTTGTCAATTACTTTCAGTTGCCATCGATTATCCTCAAAAGTTTACTAGTAGATCGACTTAAGTTTCCAAGTTTTTAGCTTCTGCTAACCCTTTACCATTCCGGAAATCGATGGACTGTAAAAGGACTAATAAAATGGTCCAATTAAACCCCGATTCGATCAATAAAGGACACACAGTCTTAAAGCTTTGCGCTTTTATTGGAAAGCCCATCTATCTAGCTCTTACTGGCCGTGGAACCTCCACTTCGGAGGCGCCCCAGGCAGCTGCGTTGATTGCCGTAACAGCTTTTGAAATTAAGTCGCTGCAAGTCGGCTGTAGCGCAGACCAGGGGTCGGGGGTCGGGGGATGAGCGAGTGATTTCAGGACCAGGGGACATTTGCCAGCAGAAGATGGAATGGGGCTCAGGGCAAGTCGGTGTTACACCAAGGAAAACCACATGCACTTTGGCATTATAGAGTCAGTTGTTAAACAAGAACTGAAGCTCCTTCAAAGACGACATATAGTTTTAGTTTTTAAACTCCTGAGCGCTGCAAGGAAGTCTAGCTTTGTGCTGGACTCTTAAAGAACCCCCTAGCTAAACAATACTTGTTTTAATTTCCCATGAACTAATACCTCAACTTCTAAATCAAATCTTTTTCAACTTTTGTTAGACTCTCAATGTTTCTTTTAGACTAATTATACAAAAATATATACTATTTTTCCGGTGCAAAGCGCAGCACACTCAAACAATTGACGCAATTGCAGCGATACTTTGATTTTATTTCATTTGCCGGCAACATCTGAGGAGCGGATGGGACGAGGTTCGTCGATGGGGGAAACGAGTATAAAATGCAGGCGCACCATAGGGAGAGACCGAGCAGAGGACGAGGACCCGCACGAGGAGGAGCGATGAAGAGCCAACCGGCGAAACAGTTGCCAATAAAAATTGCATCGAAAACGCTTAACCAAGCAGCGTGCATCAAATTGATTTCATGCTCCTCCAACGTTGACTGTAGTTTTACAACGTGCATCATCCGCACTCGCACCTACACACTCACAGCGAGCCAAAAAATATGCTACGCTTCTCCCCGAGTCGCACAAAAATATTGTCTGTCAATATTCGAATACCGCACATCGCAATCCACACCCGAAAACCCCAACCCAAATTCGGAAAACGAAGCGAAACCAACCCAAAACCCATTGAGGAGCGAACGGTAACGAAATGTAATTTTTGTTTTCCCTTCTCTTCCCAAAAATAAAGGAAAACAGTACAACAACAATGGGCCCAAAGAAGCAAAAGGAAAGCGAACCACGAATTGTGTTTGCACTGGCATCGAAATCAGCTGCCTGGAAACTTTATTTCAAAGTATTTTTTCACATGAATATATTGCAAATTTTATCATTTTATTTTTTCAATAACCAAAACTTGCCTGCCTATTGGCAGCTGTTGTTGAACCAGTATTTAATTCATGCCTAGAACTATATATTTTAAGGTAAAAATGTTTATATTACAGCCAACAACCAAAGTGCTCAAGGAGAGAAGAGCGATTGTAAAGGATATAAATATGGCTTACATATTGTAAGTTCGCTTTCTAAAAGACTGCAAGAAAAAGTCTTTTATAGTCCAAAAAACCAAAAAAATTTAACCATAATTCGATCCAAACAGAAAATAGTTACGGTTGGAACAGATAAAACCATTAAAATTAGTTCCTATGAATAAAATTTAGAAATAGTGCTAGATGCCACACAAAAGGGTATTTATGAGGGGAAAAGCAAAAGTGGCATGCGTGAAAAACGTGAAAATTGCCGCCGCTGTTTTCGATTTTTACGCTCAATCCCTCAATCAGCAACTACCTTCACGCCCCGTCGAGCCCCCGCTCGCATGGCCAACGAATTCATGGCGCCAAAGAGGGAATCCAGTTATCCTGGCATGGGAATGGCGCATGCCTTTAAACTTGTTATTTCAAGGATATGCACAACGCGCGCCCGCTCGCTCACTCTGGCTTCAAACCAAGTCACAGAGAGGGAGAGCAGCTCTGAGCCCCCGAAAAATCTGACAATCGGCGGCTTTGGCAACAATTTGGCTGTGTTTTTGCCAGATATTTCTTTATCTCCACATAAGCATCGCGTAAGAATGAACTACATATTACGATTGTGTACGCAATAATAGTAGTGTTGCATATTAGCTCACATGAATTCTTATTTGGCAGCTTAAAGAAACTATTTCGATATTTTTATGGAGATTAAACTCATAGAATATGCACCTGTATTTACATTTCCATTTGCATTCAAATTGTAAGTATAAAAAATATTTACATTGAATAAAGAAAGGGCTATAAAACTAAGGAGAAACCGAATAAAAACAGCGTCAAATTAGTTTTAATATTTAAATTTGAAAACTCGCCTCAGTGCCGTGCATAAGAACGTGTGCACTTGAATCGGAATCGAAATCGGGTAGCTGTATCATATCTATTCAATTTGCAACTCTCAGCATTGTTTGGCATGTTTAGCAGCTCACTGAGCAATTTGCGAGATGCCAAGCCCGAGAGCCAGAACCAGAGCCAAAGCCAAAGCAGTTGCCAATTGCAATGTGAAACTCGCCGAAAAAGATGCGCTTGATCCCAAGATGAAGCATCCAACTGAAGGGCACTTAAAATATATATACATGGAAAATATTTATTATGAGTTTTTTTTTCAGGGATAAAATGGTCCTTAAACTTTGCTTTCCACTTAATCCATCCGTTAATGTTCACGTTTATATTGTGATATAGTAATAATAATAATAATACCTTCTGCTTGGCTTTGGATTGAAATCTCAGCTGGAAAGAAAGTGCAGTTTGGCATTTTCACTTCAGGAGGTACCTCTGGCTAAGTACATGCTTCGGGAAGTTGGGTATTTAAGTTGTATGTACATAAATGTGTTTGTCAATGATATCCCCCTGCTTATAAACTTGTTTTTTTTTTTTATTTAAATAGTTCTTTAAAAACAATAAAAAGTGTAGTAATATTGCCAACTCAAAGTCAGTCAACAAATACTAATAAAGGATCACATTTATTTCGAAGCCTCGAAGTCACTTAAAAGTTACTTTTGTGCAATTATTCACCAATTAGTTTCCAGTCGCTTGGCTATGATAGGTAGATTGGCACACACATTTACACACACCACACCTGTGTGCACACATGCACATCAATCAAACCGCAGAGCCCAGAGGATCGAGTGGCGAGGTAACCTTCAGAGAAATCAACCGCAAATTGGTTGTGGCAATCGATGGCTAATCGAAGGAGGTGGGTTCTCCAATCGCTGAAGTGTCAATGGCAACATTCCATAAAGCACAACTGACACTTCGCAGGGAAAGTCGGTGCCCCTGTGCCCCCTTTTCCTTGTTCCTCAGGCAACTGAATGTGATTTAAGGCCCAACTAGCGCTGGATTTTCCGGCAGTAGAAAAAACGCGACTGGCGTGAAAAAAAAAGATTGAAACACAACTGGAACACACAAGCTCACACGCATATGGGAGCGGGGCGGAAGGACGAGTGTTTTTTGAGGGCGTGGCGCGTCAAAGTCAGTCAAAGCGAAGGCAAAACCTTTAGTCAAGTTTGAAAGATTGATTAGTTTTTAACAACTTGTGACTGGGAAGGGGGGCAGGGCGAAAAAGGAGGTGAAGGGTCTCGTTCGGGGCTCTAGATCTAGTTCTGCGTTATGCGTCCCAGTTTCCGTCCCTAGGCTACACTTGCGGAAAAAATAAACGAGTAATTTAGTTAAATATATTTTGGATATTAAATTTAAATATTTGGGAGAATTAGAAAACTATGAAAATATTTTTCTTTGATAAAATATCGCTATCAATATTATTAAAGATCCTGAAGATCACATTTAAAATATCGGAAAATATGCAAACCGTATTGAAATTTTGTTTCTATTAAAAAATGATTTATTAAGAAAAGAAAACCACTAGTTCTCAAGACTTTCCCTATATTTTTTTGGACAGTGCCAAGGATGAGTTCAACACGTGCACTGAATTAACACAGAGTTTGAGTTCTCGAAATAGAGAAGGGCAAAAAGGTGACTAAGGAGAACCATATCCTGGCAAGGATATTGGCCCAAGCCAGCAGCCGTCTGAACGGCAGCAATTAGTCCAGGACCAAACGCAAAGTTGTCAAAGAAGCTCCGGCAAGGGATGGGCAAACGCCATAAAATCCAGTTCGATTTCTGGCTAGAAAGTGTGTTTAAGGTCCTGACTGTAGCACTTTCCACTTTCACTCCCACTCCCACTTTCAAATGCATGTGTGTCGCCCATGCACGGAGAGCGGAGAGCTGCATACTGAATCACATTTGGTATTTGCATACGAAATGTATTTGCGCTCAGCGAAGCACAACAATAAACATTGTAAATATGTTTTTTTCCCCACTTTCTTTCCATGTTTTTTTATACTTTTCATTCCTCATGGGCTGCCGTATTTTATTTTATTTATGCTGCCTGTATGTTGTGGTTCCTGTTCCACTCCTTTCTGCCCTCGCTTGTCGTTTATCGTCCTGCCTGGTGTTAGTTTTTATTATTATATCATATATTATTCAATTGTCGTTGCCTACGCCGACCACGAAATATATGTATGTTTCTCTGTTAGTGTTTGTTGGGCGGATTGTAAAAATATTTTTGATGGGTAACTTTGACGGCGGGAATACGCAGGGCAAGGGTTTTTGTAATTTAACATTGGCCCTGTTTCCTTTTCTTTTTTTGTTTTAGCAAATGTCACACACAAATGAAAATCAAAGATTATTTGTTGCAGTTTGTTCAAAAACAGGAAGAGATTACATAGAATCCATCTGAATATTTAAATGGTTTAAAAATTAAAACAAAACATGGGTTTTAATAAGCCATAAAAAATGGTATAAAGCCAATGTCATTATATGTTTATAAACCACTTCTAGACTTGATTGACGACGGTACTAGCGATATTACATTTTTGGAAATTGTAATCTATTTCTATTTCTATTAATCTTTAAAGAAAGACAGCATGGTTAATCCTGTGAAGCTAATAAAAACATACATTTTAAATTGCCAACAAGCAAAAAACACGTACTGAAAAAACAGAAAAAAAAGGCTTAACTTAAAGCGACTTTAAACTGCTATTTTTTTCGCTTGCCCCATTTAGTTAATTCAACTAATTTGCTTAAGTTTACATTAACTTCACTTGCAGTGGCGGCACCAACAACAACAATTAGCTTCTCGGGAAAAATTGAAAAAATAAAGAAAAAGTATAGATGGCAAAGGGAACAGACCCAGCCTCGACCCGGCCAAATGAAACAGATCCAGCGATAGCCAGGCTCAGACCCAAGGAGCGGATTCTAATTAAATTCGCGCTCGCACTTTCATTTAAGCAAATTTACAATGTGGGCGTGGCGCGAGTGCAGGAAAAAGGCGGCGGGGCCAAAGTTGAAGGCAACATTAATTGCAAATCCGCAGAGGCGGCCGCACACAGTGAGAAAACCAGGCAGAAGTGGGCGGTGGGCCATGGGAAAACCAAAGCCTGAGCCTTGTCAACCGGCGTTGTCCTTTCCGAGCAGCGCAGCAGCATCCTTGACCCGCTTTTTAGTGCGCTCTCTCCCCACTCGCCCTCCCTTTGCCGCGCCGCAAATGCCGCAATATTAAAATGACTTTTTCTTACTTCATTTCATTGCATTTCATGAACAATTTAAGCCAATTGTGCAGTCTTGTCCTTGCTCCTAGCCTTCCCCAGGACCTTATAAATTAATTTCGCAAAATCGGTTTACTGCAGCAGCACCAGCAGTAGAGTCATTGGTGAATCGTAGCAACTTTAGTCGTGTTGGTCCTTGCTCCAAATTAAATAAATAACTAAAAGGGATTTTGCCAGGCAAATAAAATCAATCTGAGTGCTTTGGAAAGCGACAATAAAAAGGGAAAGTTTATAAATCTAATTGATTTTGAGACTATTAAGAAGATAATATAATAAGCACATATACCATCTCAACGGACTTCTGTTAATAAATTAAAGGGAAAGTAAATTATTACAATAAATTTAAAAAAAATATATATAAAGAGAAATGACCTTGTTTAACAACCATTAAATCATATTTAGGAGTCGCCCTATTTTTCTAAGAAATACGTTAATAACAAACCAAATTTTATAGCCCAATTCAGCACTCCTTTTATGCATAAAAAATAAAAGACTTATTTTGGCCTATAGACGACTACACAACCCATCACGTCGCGCCCGTCACCGATTTTTAATTAAATTCAAGCGGCATCTTTCGTGCAACTTAACACGAAAATCTTATTTACACGCCAACCGCAATTTAATGTAGCATACATTCGAGCGCGCCCGGGCGGCAACCTTTTTATTTACGACTTCAATAACATGAAACGCGCGCGCCTACTGTCGAGGGAGGGACTTTCCCCGAAAGAAGACATGTGCGTGTGTGGTGAGTGGGTGTGTGTGTGTGTGTGTTAGGGAAGGAGGCGTCAAAAAGTTATTAAAATGTGCCAGCTTCGAGCTACGAGCCACAGTGCCGCCTCTCATTCACTCCCGCCGACTGTCTGCGACTTATTTATTGGGGTTCCGCTCGCGACAGGTGGTTTCCCCACCAATTCACTCCGCCGAACCCAACCGCACATGTCGCATGTGTGTTTCAGATGGCGGTGATTTTGGCGGCACCGGAGATTGCAATAGGGCCTAAGCCTGGATTTTTTCCTATTTAGGGAAACAACTAATCGATTTTGGTATCGTCTTAAGGTAAAGCAGAGTCTTGGAAATTAAGGTTAATGAACTAATTATTATTTTATATCTATATTGTTTTTAATTACAGAATTACTGAAAGGATGTAACAATCAGCTGAAGCTGAAATGGTTTAAATCCATAAACAAAATCATAATTGGACAGAGGATTATTGTGTTCTTATTTCACAGACAATTTTCTTGGCAGGCTTTTCTTCATCCGCTTCATTTGCATAAATCATAAAAGGCTACCACAAAAACTTGACACAAATGTGCAAAGTGCATTTTCTAAAAATAATTGTCACATTCTGGAAAATGTTGCCCAAAGAAACTCCATTGCCTTCGTTGCACCTGGCTGTCGTTTTCGACCTCATATTGACCTCAACCTCTTAACTGAATTTCCAGACGTGACACAAAAAGATATTTGCACAGCACTTGCAGCTAACACAAGAAAAACACACATACATCCAGAAGGAGAGGGATTCGTATGGGAAATGCCATTGAAGTTGGCTTTCCAATTGCCAAGAAAAACTTTTGCCAGAAGTTTACTCCTTTCCTCCGCTTCACCTCCCTTCCCACCCCCCTTGACTATTTTTATATAATAACTCTGACTTCCAGTAGACCGGATCTAGAGAGCGAGAATTAAAATAAACATCACAGGTTCTGTAAAATATATAAAGACAGCAGTGGCCAACATAATAAGATACGGGACGATTGATAAAGAAAATCAAACGATTATTTTTGGAAGAATTAATATATTTAACAAAATTTTTAAAATGGAAAGTCAGCTTAGCAAAAGAATTTTTCTGATAAGGGAAATATTGACTCCTGGTTAAATCTTTACTAAGATCTGAAATATTAAATTATTTATTTTTTAAACTTTTCTAAGCTCTTATATATTAGTTTGTAGTGTACCTATTATTCCCCTGCCCACTGTTTATATGTATAAAGTTTTTAAAAGGCAAGTTCGAGTTGACTCCTGCTGCTGCAAAAGAATTTGAATATTTATAAAGATTTTTGCATTTTTGGCAGGGATGGAAGAGGGAATTTCCTTCATTGAAAAATTGTTTATTTGTCCGACTTCGAGATCGTCAACTATGCCACGGGGTTCCGGGGGTTAAGGGGGGTGTAACAAAAAACTTTTGCCTAAGTCATGCAAATGCAACTTTGGAGTTGTATTAAAAAGTTCGGGCCCGTACCTCGTGTGCTCTCCCAAAACTTGGCTGCATTATACGTACAAGCGGGCGAGTCTATTAAAAATTACTTGTGCATTTTCTTTTCACGATATATATGTATATACAATCGCCACCATTGGGTTAAAGCTGTCCCGCCAATTTGACGGCAGGCATGAGAATAAACAGCAAAGTTTTCCACAAGTCACAGTGCTGCTGCGCTTTTCCGGGGGATGATTTTCAGTAGAGGTCCTGCCGGATAACTGGTTTTAATAGTTGTTTGGGTTAAACAGTAGTTTATTAGCTTTTTTTCGAGTTTTGAAGATTTTTTAAAGGTTTAACCACTTTTTTAAAGTAAACAGCGAAAAAATGTTTCTTGTTTTTGACTGTAATAAATTAAATTTAATAAATGAATACGAATAATTCTTTTAAATCTGAATAAAAAAAAAATACCAATATATTGGGACAAAACGAACCATAAGTAAATACAGATGCCCCAAATTAATTTTAATTGAATTAAAGATTATTTATGTTTTACAAATTCGTATTATCTTTCCAACTTGTTATAATATATTATAAATAAATACATTTCTTGACCATTTAATTGTAGAGTAAAGACTTTTTGACCATTAAATCTTAAAAATATTTAAAATAGTAATTGAAATTCATTAATTAATTAAATTAATTAATTAAATTAATTAATTATTAATTAAATTAATATAATAAATAATATGGCGAAATCTAATTGAAAAAAAGCAAACCCATTTCCTTATTGCTGATCCTCCTGCTGATTCTGCTCGCCTGGTACTTAAAAATCCCAGATCAGCAGAGTTTGGTCATTGGCATTGCTTGTCTAACTGTATTTCTTGTCAGCTCATCCAGCCCAGTTCATTTATCCGAGTGCTTCTCAAACTGCAGTTCTTAACAGACATTCTGGCCGAGTGCTCGCAAACTGTAAACTATATTTAAAAGCTTGCCCCCAAAAGTATGCACTACTTTGCCTACGCTTCAGCCTAAAAGATGCCACATTATTTACGTATGCATTCTTAGCAGCTCGCATTGACAAGTGCTTGTCAAACTGTAAACAGCATATTTAAATACTTGCCCCCAACAGTATGCACTATTTTGGCTTCTTGTCTTTGTCTGTCTTTGCTTTTTGATTTTGACACACACACTAACACTATGTTGGCATGCTACAAAAAAAAACCTACACTTGCAACATACTTTTTCTTTCCCTTCTTTGCCATTTTGAACCACATAAAAATAAGTAAAATAAGGAAATACAAAATAAACCAAAGCAAATAAAAAAAACTGAGAAAATTGGCAAGAAAGACGGTTGCATACCTTTCACTTTTTTTATTTTCGCGAAAATTACCAACTGGAGGAAACACACTGCGAATATTTGATCGTGGGCAATAGAAACACATTATTTCACATCTTGACAATTAATTGATTTACTTTAAATGAATCATTTAACAAGAAGAAGCAACACTAAACAATTTGCAACGCAGAGCTACCGAAAACTCGACCGCTCTGCACGCGACACAAAATTGAAAAGGAGAAGGAGGAGACGAAAACTTCGAAGGACAAGACACAATTAGTGAGCGATATTTGAGAGAAATATATTTAAGAGGGGAAAGAGAGTCGTAGACGAAATGTATGTACATATTTGAGGCGAGAAAAGGACTTTAAGTTATTTTGATCACAGCAAAACAATGGCGGACTCAGGGGCTGGTGGGTTGATCGCCAATTGGTCGAAAATGGAAAACAACAAGAGAGGATCGTTCCCTTTAAGCGCCGCGCCTGCTCTTAGGTTCCACATTGCGGAGCGAGAGCACACGATGCATGTATGACAAAGCCAAGAACAAAATTCGCTCTTCGTGAAGCACGGAAAGACGAAAGAAAAGGCCGAAGGAGAAAAATGCGCGTGTGGCAAGAAAAGAAGATGGCAATGAAAGAATATGGACATAGCCAAAAGGAAAAGTGGCGCGCGCAAATGCTGAAAAGAACGAAGGAAGATGCAAATAGGAATAAGAGTTCTGTCTCACTCACCCTTGCAACGCGATGCGGATGCAGATCCAAAATGCCGCTTGAAAGCGGATTAAACACAAAAAGAAACGAAAAACCGAAGAAAAAACGCAACAGCGGCCCATTTTCGGTATAAATTTAACTTCTTTTAACTTGTACTTTATCACTGCGCGGGGGCTCGCTGTTTTTCCGCATTTTTTTGTAGTTTTTCCGCGTTTTTCCGGCTTTTTTAGGCGTTTTTACTATTTTCCGATCTCCGTGCGTGGAGACGCGTCCGTCTCGGCCGTCGAAGTGATGCGCAGCGAGAGAAGTCAATGGCCGATAAGTTGGTTGGATAAGTTGGCAGCGCCGGAGAAGGGGCAGCCAGCAGTGTTGCCATTTTCTATTATTTTAGGCCAGATCTAGCATATTTGAAAATGAAATTGCTTATTAAATTTATTAAATATCTTATAGCCTGAAACTAGTATGCTTCAAATTAAATTAAGGTGAAATATATTGTAATAAAGAAAATCTTAAAATTTCAGATTTTGCTAATTTATGAAAAGAATTTAAACTACAAATTTCATTAGTTTTCTTGCATATTAGAATAATGTCGTTGACAACTAAATAAAAAGACGACTATGCTCGGTGCATCTACTTGGTAAAAACAAAAATAAACGTTTTTTTAAATCCGAAAGATTTTTAATTCTTTCGGAAAATATCCTTCTTAAATAAATTCTAACGATTTGCCCGATTTTAATAAAAAAAATAAATTATGAAAAGATCGAAAATGTACTGTGCCAATTAATTAGAAAGATTTTGACTTAAATTAAAATCTTCTTATTTTTCTATTATTTTTCAAAAATTGTTGTATCCTTTTAGTCAATTCGCCATTTATAATAATAATTGGCCAAAATTTGTTACCAAAAAGCTCCCAAATCTGGCCAGGAAAAAGACCTTATATGATTGCTAAGTTGTATGTGAATTCACGTATATTTTCCGATTTGGTCTTACATGTGAGTTATGGATGCATCTATAACTTCTTTCAATTGAGTCCAAATCGTATGCAGTTTATTATTATTTATACATTTTAATATTCTGAAGCTAAACTATAATTAAATGGAATTTAATATATTTAAGAGGGGAAAGAGAAAGAGAGTCGTAGAGACAAAGATGTACTTGAAGCGAGAAAAGGATTTTAAGTTATTTTGATCACAGCAAAACAATGGCGGACAAAGGGGGTGGTGGGTTTATCGCCAATTGGTGGATAGAGGGGGGTGTGGGGCGAAGGGGCGAGGAGTCAAGGGGTTGTGAATCCTTGTTATGGGCAAACAATGTATGAACTTACAATTTGAGATTCTCTCTGACCGACCGCCTCATTGAGAAGTCTTTAGCCGCCACTTTAGCAAAAGAAATAAAGTTTTGGCAAAGCAAATGCAGGTGAGAGTCTGTGTTCCTGTACGTAAATAAAGTCCCTAAACCGTTCTTCTAAATTAAAGGAAATCTGACAAACTTAATTTATATTTCTATATTTCCTTGCCCAAAGGAAATTAAATTAATTGAAATCTTTCCAAGAGAAAGCCAACGCCAAACCGACCGCAGTATTTATATTCGGAATGATAAATTATTTTGTTACATATTTTCAATATCTAGTATAGTATAGAAAACTAAAACTAAATTGAATTTTTTCATTAAGCTTATGTAAAAAGTTTTACGAGGCTTGAAACAAACCTTCACCTAGTGTAGTTATTATTTTGCCCAGTAGTGTAAATAAATGTACAGAACTTGATATTTTTACACCTAAACTAAACAAATATTCAATATTTAAGCAACAAAATCCATAGAACCTAACTGGCAACTGGAGCACGACCCATTCAACACTTTCAATTAAAATAAAGCAAAGGTATTCCCGCTCCATAAAAAAGAAGAAACAACAAACAAACAAGCGGCAAACAAACGCGCGTCAAAAAGCAACAAATGCGTTTAATCAAACATGCAGAGGAGCTAAAAACAGAAACAGAAGGATATCATGCTTCTATATAGGACGCGGGAGAGGGGGATTCAAAGCCCGGAAGGGTATTTCGGTGGCAAGTCAACCTACATAGTTGCCCCCAAGCAATACCAGCAGGGGAGGGTGGAGGAAAATAGAATGCGATCTGGGCATAAAATGCAGAAAAATCAAAAACCAACAAACAGCCAGCGCAAATATTTGTCAACTGTAATGAACATTTCATATTTTTGCCCCGCCGCCCCCGAGTTTGCTTTTAGAATTCTTCTTTGGCAGCAACTTCATCATCAATGTTTTTCCTGCCTGCCTGCCTGCTTTTCATAGCCCATTTTCTTTTCACATGCAAAAATTGTGTTCAGAGTCCAGAACTCAATGAGCGAAAAGGTTTCTCACACCCGGCACACTTTTTTCTCTCTCCGCTTTTACACTTTAAAAGATTTAAAAGAAATGGAATTAAAAGAATTTCTAAATTGTTGAAAGAATATGAAAATATGAATTAGCATTCGTAAACTGAAGCTAAAAAGTCAAATGAAAGAATCTTTTAAGCATTTAACTTGAAAGTTTCTTGTAAATTTCATGCAAAGATCTTCAAAATTATAATAATACTTTTTTAAAAAATCGTTCAAGGTTAAAAATAAAAAAGATTATTTTAAGCATTCTCACTGCAATATAAATATCCACAAAAAAAAAGGCCAATAAATTAATTTAACAATATAATTTTATTGAGTTTCTCACAGTGCTCTATCACTCGTCATAAATAGAAATGTGACACAACACATGTTGCTGTCCCGCAGGCACATTTCTCCATTTCCCCTGGCCGTCTCCCCACTCGTGATGCGTGTGTGCCACGTGTAGACATTCCCACACACAGGCCCAAAGAAGCACACCTCCTCCCACCCCACCTATGCATATATCTCTAGATGTACGCCTGGCTGTGTTATCACTTAACAACACAAATCGGTGCGAAATACGTAGCCAGATTCTAATTTATTTTCAATTTAAAAAGGTAAATGTGCCAAGCAGCAGACAGAAAAAAGAGGTTGGTGCAATAGGAGATGGATGCCGGGTGGCTTTTCGAGTTGTTTCGGTGCGGTGGCTGGGCTGGCTGGGATGGCTGGGTGGGCTTCATGGGCCAGCCAACAAGCAATTGCCCTGAGGCAAACTATTTGAACACAAAAATTGTTGCTAGCAGCAGCCGCAGCAGCAGGTGAGCAGGCGAGCAGGTGAGATACCGAAAGGGGGTAAAAAATGTGACACAAAGCAAATGTTTGTGTGAAAAGCGGAGGCCTTCAGCAAATACCAGATGGGAAAGGGAGCCTCCAAATGGCGGATGGTGGTGGTTCGAGCATTAGCAGACATCGGGGATCAGGCTTTGAGAGCTGTGCAAATTGTTTAGCCGGTTAGACAAATTAAAACGCTTTGCACAATTTAACTTTTGCAAAAGCGAGAGCCGGTGAGGAGTTGCCTCAATCCTCTTTGTCCATCACGGGGCCAACCGAAGGATTGCCGGACAAAGCTGCGTTCGAGAAATCTGAACAGGTTGCAAGTTGGCTTTGGAAGTGAGATGCAGCCAACTGAGGGATACATGGATGGCAAGCACATCCTTTAGATAGTTCCCGTGTCTTAAATCGGGGTTTAATTCAAACCCTTAAGAATCTGTATTTATTTGAACAAAGTTCAATGCTGTTTTAAAACTTCGGGCTGATAAAAAAGGCGTCAAGCCTTATTTCCTTAAGAAAATTCAAAGAAAAAGTCCACAAGTATTTGCCTCTGGCGAATAAAGATATTAAGACAGCAAAAGGCAATCTCTTTCGGCTGAATTTATAATCCATTTGCCTAACATTTCATCAGCTTTGGCGCCGTGTGTCCTTTTGCAAACACAACTCACGTACTTCACCTGCCACTTTTGCCTTCTGCTCTGTCCTCAGACGGCTTTTGGCCAAAAAACTGTTTTAAAGCCCTTAAACACTGACAGGCGACAACAACATTGAAATGGCAACAAAACAGGACGAAGCCAAAGCGGCAAAAGTAACAGCAGCGACCTCAACACGCGGCCTGCTTATCGGAGCAACAACAGCTGCGACCGAAAAACACAAAAACAGGGGATATGTTTTAAGGATAATTTAAAAAATGTTTGAATTTAAAGTTAGCTTCCCTAAAACTTATTCCTCAGAAGATAAGCTTTGCGAAAAATAGCCAAATATATACATAATTGAGTTATTAATTAATGTTTTGTTAGTACCAATTTAGTATCTTTATAGGAATTTAAAAATTGAAAAATAAATATATATTTGGTATAGGTATTATATTATATGTTCCCAAGTTTTATACCTCAGAAAAACAGCATTTTATCGAAGCTCCACTGTTCACGCTGTTGTGTTACATTTTCTATTGCATAAGCCAAGGCGCTAGCGACTCTAAAACAGCCAACAGCCATTTTATTATTATGTGCAAAGTTTTTCAAGCGCAGCACCACGGCAGAATAAAACACAACAAAAAATAAAGAAAATAAAAATAAATAAGAATAAAAACAACACGCAGACACAAATTCTGTGAAAACTGAAAAGACGAGAGCGGTGGCTCATTTATAACAGGAGTGCGGGCGTGTGGGCGAGGAGGGGCGGGAAACGAGAGTGACAACGTCGTGATGCATGATGACAGCAGCAGGGTAATAATGACAACGACGACTGCAATGGAGCAGACAACGCTCCAGGACGAGCGCAGGACGCAGGACCTGCTCCTAGCACAAGGTTGAAAGTTGAAAGCTAAAAGCCAGCCAAGAAGATGGAGTGCACGAGCGGCAGGTAGGTGGACAATTTTAGATGCATTTCGCATGCAAATGTTTGCAATGCCAGATAAAAATGACTTTGCCAGGACATTCCCCCTCCGTCTCTGACTCCCTGTCACCATCTCGCTCAGCGAAAATGAGCAGAATTGCAGGTATTCCACAAAACTATTTTCACTGCGACAAAACTTTAAGCTTTGAAGGCTTTGCAATAATAAAGGAGAAAATTATAAACAATAAAAGTTGGGAAAATAAAATGTTTGAAGAATTTTCAAGATAAAATAAATATTAAACAGAAAACATACATATGTAAAAAACAGGAAAGGAACTACGAAAATCTGTTTTGTAGCGACGCCCTCTTAGTGCTCAAACTGAATAATCTTTTATTTTTCAGTGTCCCCCATTAGAAGAACCCGCATTGACCCTCCACAAATGACAATCAATGAGACACAAAGCAAACTTTTACTTAGCACAAAAATGTTGCCTCAACAATTGCGATAAGAGATAGTGAAAACTTGGCAAAAGAGACAGAGGAAAACTTAAAGGGAGGAAGGGAAAACTTTTCCACATGCTCAGAGAAAAACTTGATAGAAAAGATATTCAGATTTTGCTCTTGGACCATTGATGGATTGTTATGCCCAAGTTCGCTTAGTTAGACACAAGTTTGGCCTGGAGCACTACAGGCAAAATTTAGATTGATCTGGCTAAGAACTTGGCTTATTAATTTGCATCGGCTAAAGAGGAGAAATGAAGAGCGGGGAAAGGCGGGCGCAGGCAGCAGCTGCTGGCTAAAGATTAAATGGCATTGAAATGGCGGACTAACTTTTTGTCAGCTAAAACATTTTGCAAAGGCGGCCAAGAGCAGGGAGAGGGAGATGGGGCAGGGCGACAGGTACACACGTTGGCTCACTTCAATCACTTTAATTGAAACACGAAGTCTACGCATTTATCTACATCAGCTGCAAATATTACTTTTTTGCCCAGGTCTCCGGGCTTTTCCCCTGCAGATAATGATGGAAATGAAGGCAGCTCCCTGTCTTCCACCTCCCCAGTGGTACGTGTGTGTGGGCTGCGTGAAAAGACTTCAATTAGGCGAATTGTGAGAGGCAACGGCAAAGGCAAAGGCAGAATTTCCCCCAAATATGTTTATCTCCCAGACAGGAAATTGACACACTTTTTTTTGCCGAGAGAGAAGTAAAAAGGATGTAGGATTCAACAAGTCTGTATGTTTGGTCTGAAAGGAAATCGATTGTTTAAATGAAAGCGCACTGGAAATAAGTGAAATCTTAATGAAAGCAGATCATGAAGGGCCACCAAAGAGGATCAGGAATGGTGTCCTTTTTATAAAGTCAAGGTTATAAATAAGCAGAAAAATAGGTAATTCTAAAGAATAATACTTGGAGCATAACAAAATTGCAACTATTCATCTATAATACCATTTTTAATCCAATGCCCCTAAAATATTAATTAAATGATTCCCTAGGAACTATCGGGGAGCCGTTTTACCCAAATCAAAAACGTAATCTAAATTATCCAGTTCATTATTTCCACACCGAAATATTTTTCGCGCTGCATTAAACACAAGCCCATAAGAGCTAAGCCAAAAACAAATTGTTGGCCACTAAAACTACATGAATTTAAATGTGGATTTAATTAAATCGACTTAATGTGGCAATGTGGGTAGGGGGAAAAAAAAACAAAAAACCAATTTGCCAATTCAATAGGCCACAGTAAAAATAACACAAAAAAAACGACTATATGAAAATAACCTACACAAGTCGGAGTAATGACACATGCAAATTGTGGTTATCAAATGGTAAAAATGCATATGCAAATTAATTACAAAAATATTATAATATGTACGTAGATTTTGTATAATAAAAGCCATACAATCCTTTGTGGGCCAAAGGCTTGGCCTGAATTATAATTGGATTTAAGTACAGATTGTATCTGTTAAAGAGTGACGAACATTTTACAAATAAATAAATAAATTCTTCGCTTACAAAGTAGCAACAAAAAACAACTTCCGACCTAACCCACCACCTGCCAAATTGTCCCGCCATTATTTCCAGCCCCCGAGGGTCGCATCCTCCAACTTGGTTTATTCGTGCTAAATACTTTACTGGTCGTTCCAAAAAAAAACCATTCCATTTATGGCCGTCAAATAATTTCAGTTATAATTTAATGTTGGCCAGAAAGGAGGGTGGCAGCCGGCGGGAGGCTGCAGCTTGGCCCAAGGCGGCTGTGGCCTTGTCTTAATGTCTGAGCCATAAATTGACGGTTTTAGACCAGAGAACGGGAAGGGGAGGGTGGAGGGAGAGAGGTGACCGAAAAGCTTTGTCAAGGATACCAGACACGGTGAAAGGGGATGTCAGTTTCCCTTGCCACCATAATCAAGCAAAATTTACACCCAAAACGCAGAAAACACAGCTCTGATTTAAAATACCAATAATTTCTAAGGAAAATTTTGTTTGAGGCAGTACGAGAAAAGCACAGAAAAAATTAAAATGAAATCTATAAAATCTAAAATTTGCTGTTCAAAGTTTACATATATTTTAAACAATCCTAAATGCTACTTTTTCTGACTGTGCCATGGAGATTTCCCCATTTGGGGCAGCTGCTGAGTCATCATCAGACATCTGCTCGCCCTGCGGCTCATTTGTCCTGGAGCTGCAGCTCCTCTCCAAGGTCTGGCTACTATTTTTATCACTAATAGATGCCACTTTGTTGGTGGACGGTAAAAAGAATCACAAGTTTCGTTACGGCCAAATTGTTGACAAATTTTAAGGCGCACCTGAAAGACAAATTATCAAAAAAGGTGGAAAGCGGGTGGGAAACTTTCTGCAAGGTAATGAAATGATGACAAAGCGACCAAGGGGAAAATCAGGAAACCCGAAAAAAAGGAAGAATTTCCTTTGTTTTGTTGACTCTGCTGTGGGATGTAAATTTTCTCCTTAGTCTTTGGTATTTTTTTTCCGTCCCCCTCAGCGTCATTAATTACACGACGCTTGGCAAGGTTGGACAATGTGGACAGGTGGGCAGGCGAGGCAGGGCCATCGGGAAGGTTATGTACCTTCGAATCAGTATTTGTATTTGCTCGGGAGTCTCCGGCTGGGCTCGTAAAAGCCAAATGTCTGTCATTCAGTTGATTACAAACACAATTAGCCAAAGGTTTATTTGATTTTCAAGAGGCTATGCAAAGAATGTCCAAGATTGAATGTCTGGAGTGGTCGGGACGGAAGGAGGGCACTCGAGAAGCGCAAATATCAACGTGTCTGCCAGGTAGCAAATTTCGATCAATCATTCCTGGTATAGCATACTCCGCTGACACTTGGAAATCAACAGAAGAAATTGCCATTTAATTACCATTTAAGCGAATGAAGAGCCCTGGAAGACCTCTCATAATGTTTATAATATCGAATCTACGCTGTGACAGCTGAAGGCGAGCTTAATTCAAATGGAATTTGGAATTTTATCTATTTTATTAGAGACTTTCGCAATAAATATTGACACTTTAAATTTGAGCACAAGAATTTTATGGCAAAATCTTTAATGATAATTAAAATTTTTCTCTAAAAAATTTGTTTAACCAAGAAAAACTTTATCCATTTTAGTTTCAAAAATAAATACAAGCTTCGCTTTCTAAATAGCTTTAAAAATTTTTAGCTTTTTACTGCCTAATATACGCTTTCTTTATTTAAATCTCATCTTTAACTAAAAAGAAATCAATCAATCCATTTGGCACACTGCACTGCGAATTCAATAAACAATTTCACAGTCAACTCAAAGTGCAAACTGGAGAGGCCCCAAGGCGAATTATCTCCGCCATTCTACCGGAGAACCCCTCCCCCCTCTGCTCATGCCAAAGTTAGTAATCCGGAACTTCATCCATCCGCCGGCGGACAACGAAACCAATATCAATTTCAGGCTTCAAACAAGTGTTGCCCGGACGGACGGACAGGGCTCATTTTTAATGCGCAACGACAGCGCGCCAGCATAATTATGCATGATCCTGAGGCGAGAGTACGACCATGCCACGCCCCCTACTCATTGGGGCACTTGAAGAAAATTTAGGAAATTTTTTCTATACCTAGATACATACATAGATCGAAAATATTGTAAAGTTTAATAATTCGAAATGTGTAAAACCGAATCAAATCGCTTTTTACGTTAACATTAAATCTAAATATGTATTAATCTGAAATGGAATCGTTAATAAAGTTACTACTATGAATAATAATGAGTGGTTTTTGAACAATAGTTTTAAATAAGATATTTTAATTTTCAAAACTCCACACTCCTTTCCCAGTCAATATATTTTCTCCGAGTGAATCCTGGCCGTTTCGCCTTTCCCATTCGTCCCCCCTGCAGCCGTTTAAGCCACCAATCAGCGTCATTGGCAGCAGCGCACAGAGTCGCTTCAGTTGCCCGGCTAATGCCAACACGGCTGGCGCCTGTTTTGAATTTTCAAAAAGTACGTGAAGGACTCCCTTCCCCGTGTCCTCGGCGTCCACACCTCTCAACCGCCGACTGCATTGCTTTGGTCCGAAACTGCACCAAAGTATGGCAATCATTTTTGCTTTAAGGCTCTCTCGTTGAGCTCCGGGCTCAGGACGACGACGGTCTATGGACTCCAGGACCATGGACTATGGCTCCATCGCTGCCCCATCTCGGAATGACCAACATTTTCAATTACAACAAAGGAATGCCGGTCATTATTTATTATGCCGACCGCATGGCCTCCAGACTCCGGCTGGAGGCGGCGACTCTACCTCTCATTTCCGTGCTTTCAACT
The DNA here is from genome assembly GCA_035045905.1 of Drosophila anomelani. Lineage (NCBI taxonomy): Eukaryota > Metazoa > Arthropoda > Insecta > Diptera > Drosophilidae > Drosophila > Drosophila anomelani. Next base: position 684,228 of record JAWNOO010000019.1, on the reverse strand, counting down.
TGAATCGTTGAAATATGCACAGCGAAAAATAATGAGCTGCCTCGTTTTAGATAATATTTAGCCAGGACTGGCATTTTGTTCTTTGTTTCAGGAAGAACTATAAACTAAATTAAAAGCAGATGAAAGCTTAAAAAAATAAGATGAAGTTCTAACTTAAAAAATCTCTCGAAATTTGTCATTATCTAGCATAAGACTTAACTAGAAAATGTTGATATATGGACACTGTTTTTATATAAATTAGTTCATGCTTATTTTCGAGTGTAAATTTACTTTTTTCAGCTCATTTCAGATGGCGCGGCAACTTAAGCCTTCCACAACTGTCCTTTAGCCTCCCGAATCCCGAGACCCCCGCCCCGCCGTGATCATCCGATATTCATGAAGAAAATGCTGGCTATATGTATATGTATATATATGCTTCCTGCAGTCAGTGTCTGTGCTTCGTCATTTTTCACCAACAGACGGGGCTGCCTCTGCCTCATTTTCCCCTCACTCCTAGCGGCTTTTCATAATTTTCCGTTTATAAGACGTGCAGCAAGTTGCAGCACTGGCTCCCCCTCAGCTTACCACTCGAAATCCCCTTTAGTCCTGTCAGTTTTATGTGTTTATGAAATTTTTACGCTGCATATTTCCGTGTGTATATATATATTACTTAATTTCCCGAAGCCGAAGGGAAAACTCTCATAAATCAAAAACAGGCGGGGGAACAACATAGCTCTTCCGTAGTTATGGTTTTGTTTTTCTGCCAAAAAATAAATAAATAAAAGCAAAAAAGAATGCGAAGTTCATTGGCTTCCACTGCGAAGGCAAAACATTTTAATTACATTCTAAGAGCCAAGTTTATTTCCCTGCTGCCAAACTCTTCAATTGCAGACGACCGCACACAGAATAATACCAGCACTATGTTCTATCTGTCTGATGAAAGGACAAAAGGTCAGAGACATATTTTAATATTCATGAGCCAACAACAACCGCAAATAAAACATAACTGGAATCTGGCCTGGCCAGGACATTCACAAATGGCCAAGCCCAAAAGGGCATGTGGCCCTCTGACTAGATTAAGCTGTGTTTATGCCCCATAAAACACTGCGTGGCGATAAGGCTTAAACTGCAAAACTTTTGCCTAAATAGAAAACCCTTTGATTGGAATATTTGTGATTTCTCGGCCAAGAGGCTCTTTGAATTGAGTTCAACAGCCAGTGCCGATGCCTTTGGCCTTGTTCCCCTTTCTGTATTGTTTTTGTAGCCAGTTTCTCGGTTTGCTTTACCTAGATTTCTCCATTCATTCATTGTAAATCCAACAAGTAGGTCGATTATAGTAGAATGCATTCAAAATCGTGATTGACAAAAACACAGAACAAAGCCAACATATAAATAGGAACAGGAAAATAGAAATCACAGAAACGAAGCCATTGATATACTATGTTTTATTTTACAATGATAATAATGTATAAAATATAAAACTGTCTTCTGGTAAAGAAACCCCCTATGATATTTAAATTATGTATTCAAATATTTATTCATTATTCTAACTATTCCATAATTATTCCTTATTAAGTATGCCCCAAAATTTGTAAGACAAAACTAAAAATATGCAAAGACAAAGAAGCGACACAGTGTGTTTTATTAGTGTGTCCTGGTTTCTTTTCTTTTACATTTCCTTGATTCTTGTTTTCTTTTTTCGGTTTTGTTCCCTTTTTTACACTCAGTGAACGGAAAATTAAGTTGTACAAGCCAACCCCGAAAGGCAAATGAAAACAATGATGATGATAATGACGAGATGATGATGACAGGCCACAAGAAAATGCTACTAATTTGCTCGTTTTCATGTTGATATTTTCTCGGACAGTGGAGCCTGCCTAATTGTGGACCAGCCCTGACACAGATACCGCCAAAACATCAACAATTGGGGCAGCAAACAGATGTAAAACCCCTTTTTTCGGTTAAACAAAAAACAAAAAAAAAATGGGTTCGGTCAACAGCTACAAAAGCAGTGGGAGCAACGTGGCGTATGCGTAATATTATTTGCTGCTGCGGTCTCTTCTTCTCGGGCTCTCGATTTGATTATGTAACAAATAAGCCGCACAAGTGGTTACCCCGAGCAGAGGGCCTCCTCAACAATGGCTAAACAATACATATAAGTATATTTTTGATTTATTTGAGCGTGCAAGGACCAAAAAGGGGGACACAGGAAACGAAAGCAAACAGAACAGAAGCGCCAAAAAGTTTGCTTTTCTTATTTTCCTCTCTTTTTTTCGTATCCTATATTTGCCTCTTGCCACAAGGGTATATCTAAGAGAGTGTATTCCTCGGTGCAAGTTTTCTACTTGTCGACTTTTAAGTTCTTCATTTAATTTGCATTGCTTATTATTTTAAGTCGTTAATTCAGTGTCAATTGTGTAATTGTTTTGTGAATCTAATTTGGCATTTAAACATATTGAACACTGTTTTTAATATTTTGCGAGTTTTGCTAATTCAGCACGATAAAAAATAAAATACAATTCTTTAGAGTAAATATAATAAGACAAATTATAAAATTTGTAAACGATTTTTAGCTTGAAATAAAATCTTGTAAAATAAAATAATAATAAAATAATTATAGATTTGAAATTAAAAACAGAATATTCCATAGTTTAACACCTCATAAATACATGTTTAATTTTTTCAGGGAATTTTTAGATACTACTATTATATAAAACTCTGTTTGTTGAGCATTTTCAATTCGACTTGATCCCTATTTTATTTTCCCAGTTTATGTTCCTTTTTCTACTAGCTTTTTTTTATTGTATTGGGGACAATTGTTGGCCGGGGTCGCCTGTTTTTATTCCTGCCGACACACACACCTTCGATAATCCTGTTAAAATTTGTTTGTTTCAAATCGCGAAAAGTTTTCGCCGAGCGGCGTCTCGCAGCAAAACAAAAACTTTGGCAGGTTAACCAAACTCAAATCGATTTGGGAGCGGCAACGGGCGGAGAGCTATGGCAGGAAATTGATTTCGTATGCCAAGAACCCATCACGTATTCTCGGTCCCCCGAGCCCGTGTGTTTCTTTTAGCAAAATGGTGCAATAAAAAAACAAACGCCGGGAAAATCCAGGAGAAAATGTTTCTTTGATTTGCCGGCGCCGTCGAAGCGATGAGCAAATTAGCTCTAGCCACCATAGTTGCGAAATTTCCCAGAGCACAGTTTTCCTGCTTTTCTTCTGATGCTTTTCTTTCCCATGTTTTTCCTTTTTATGTCCGACCATAAAATGTTTTCGCGCGAATTTTAATTTTTGCTGAAGAATGGGAGAAAATGTTTGGTGGGGGAATACGGGTGAGTGTATTCCCCCATCAACATAAATTTTCGTTGCTCCCGGGATATTTTCATTGTTTGGCTGTAACTCATTTGAGCATAAGCATTTGTTCCCTTCCCTACTTCTTGCCACACTTGCTGCATTTCTCCTGGGTTTTTCCGGGGATCAATTTGCCCCAGAGCGTTGCACATGGCGCACTTGTAAATGCAATCGATGCGATTCAATTTGCTCGGGCATTAGATTCGATTTATTAATTAATTTTGTTAGTTCGCACAAAGCAGCAGAGCTTGCGGGAAAAGTTTTGCCAGTTTGGTAAACTAAATAAACGTTTGGAAAAATTGGTGTCGAGATGAAGCCTTGGTGTGGTTTTAGCAAAGAGTTTCTTGGAAAAATATGAAATTTTCAAAGGGGTTTTTATGAGTTTACCTGCTAACTATAATAAAGATATTACCGGAAAACAAATTAAATAATAATACAATTATTTATCCCTATAAAGATTTGACCTAGTTCGCTTCAGTAAATTTAAAACAATAAGGAAAACACAATACAATAAGGAAAACATATACAATAATTAATACTAAAATCAACCAAAATTCATTCAAAATCCTATTTAATAACTCGCAAAGTTTAATGTTTAATTACAATATCTAACAAGTTTTCCAGAAATAGCTAAACACAAAAATGGGTCTCTTTCCCTGGGCCTAACCAACGCACGCCCTATTTAATGGCCAACTTAGGGATGGCTTAATAACTTTGGCACAAATGTGAGTGCCATAACGGCTGTCTTTCTGTTTATTAAATATCCCGGCCGTCAGCGGACCGAAATGGCTTGCAACATATTTAACCAACAGACAGACGAAGGGAAGGAGTGGCGCAAATGCTTCATTTTGCCAAAGGCAACACAGCACTTGAAAGTCATTAACTTTCCCTCTTGAGTTCAAACAATTAGATGAAGATGAAACGCTTTTCCTTTTGCGCAACTATTTGGCGCTGTTATTAAAAACAAATTATGCAACTATTTTCACACTCAACCTGACACAAATTTATGTAAACGATAGGGAAAAGAATTATTATTATTTTGCACAAAAACACCCACATCATGCTCCAGCATAATTTTCTTCCTTTCTTTTACTTTTCCGTCTTCCGAGGTGCAGGGAAAACTTTTGCAGTGCGGGAAAACTAATCAATCTTAATGTCGCGAAACGAGCAACAAGCAACAAATTTACGTGTGTTGTTGCCACGCTTTGATGTCATTAGAAAATGTTGCAGGTAAATGAACGTTTGCAATCCATTTTGTTAAAGGAAAACACGAAAAATTCTCACACGAGTGCAGAAAAAGAATGGAAAAATGTTGAAACTTTAAGGGGGCGTGGCACTGAGTGAATTTGACAGTGCGTATTTTTTGGGGGCGAATGACAAACGCGCTGTTTCGTGATTGATGTCTCATCATTCAACTGGCAAAAGCGAAAATTCTTTTCTTTCGCCGAAAAAAAAGAAGGAAAGTAAGAAAGAAAGGCTTTCCCCGCCCTTCCGTTTCTCTTTTCCCTTACTGTTGTTTTGGCCCTCCATCGCTTTTAAAGCAGTTTTACAAATGTTTACAATGTTGCGTGATTTGCAATTGAATGAGAAATGGGGCGAGTGCGCGGGAGAAGTCACTGCAACGCGGGGGAAACGGGAGAGTCTTGGGGAAAATCTCCTTTCACACGGGAGATGGATTCGTGTTGGGTCACTGAAAGGTGAGAAGTTCTTTACGGCGAACATCGAGAAAGCGTAATCGGAGGTGTGCGAAAATAACTACAAATATTTATAAATAAATGAACCGGAATCCCTGGGAAATGAGTTTTGCAGCTTCCCCTTGGATTTCTCTTTTATTCCCTGCAAATTAGTATAAATAAGGGAATTCGTCTTTTGTGCAAATGACCTCGATTTGGTTTCCTCCACCTGCTCCTGTCTGAGTTAACCCACTTATCCAACCTTTTTTCCGTTTCACTCAGGGAAGCCCCACTCCCTCCATATTTTCCCCCTTTGGCAACTCCTTTCACAATCTCCCATCGATTACGTGTCGCTTTGCCAGAAATGTTTTGTAATCCAGTCAGCTTCTTCTGTAAATTGCCAAAAAAAAATAAAACTGAAATCGTTTAACCTTGAAAGGCATTCAAACAGCAGCCAGAGAAATGGCAGTAACTCGAATTTTAAAGCTACTCAATAATGGCTTCTTTTATGTTTGGCCGACTTTTTCAAGGTTTTCTTTGTTTACAGTCAAACTTGGGCAATAAATAATATATATAAATATTTGAATTCATTAAATATTTTAAGAAATATAACATTTCTTTCATAATATATTTTTAGGTAATATTTGTAGGACGATTTCAATAAATTCTGAAGGAGATCTTAAAAAGGAATTTGGAGGAATTTGTATATGGTTTTTTTATGACTTACAAAAGCCGCCTCTTTTTTGAACCGAATTATTTACTAATGCAAATCTAAGCCTTGGAACTTGCAAGTTCCCCTGTATATTGTTTATATTTTTCCCATTTTTATTTTTTTTTCCTGTATTATTTTCCGTCACAGCGAAGCCCATTGAAAATTTCACACGCAAATCCCATAAATACAAGCGCCAGCCCCGCCGAATGCCAAAATAAATTATCTGAAATGTTCTCAGACCTCCGGCCGTACACACACCCACTCGCACGATAAAGAACAACAAAATGTGGAGGCAAATACATACTCCAAAATGAAATTGGCATGCAACATCCGGTGGCGTCTGCGCTTAGAATTGCAACACAACAGCGGCGCGGCGAAGCGACCCCCGAAAAAAACAACCAATGTCGAATTGAATGTCAGGATATTGTTCGCCGAGGAGCAGCAAGCGAGGGAGCCGGGTTAGGACAGCAAACAGGATCCCGACAAAACCAGCTTTTGTATGTAAGCCAAAATGCATGTCAATGAAGAATATTTCTGGCGTGAGATATGCAAACATGAACCAAAAATGAATTTACTACACACAGGCGGACAAACAGCTTCCAAATATTATGACTCCGCCCGTTTCCACATTCATTTTTATGCATTTCTGCGGGGCATTCAATTTAACTAAAAACAATTCGATTTGTTTTCAGAACTTTTCCAGACAGGAGATGGAAAACTGGCTGACGTTTCCAAATAAAAATGGAGGAAATGTCCGCTAGGCGCTTGGATATTCTACAGTTTTGTCTTCTTTTAAATAGATAACTTTAAATGTTTAGGTCAACTTTCTCTAAAAATTATAGGGAAAAGAGAGATTAAAATTTCCGTGCTGTACTTAAAGAAAAACTAAATTGCGTTCTAGATATGTCCGAAAACCCTGGCACATGATTTGGACAAAATAAACCCCACTGGAAGTTCCACAAATAAAGCATTGTTTAAAAATCCAATTAGACTGCCCTGGAACATGTGCCTCGCTCAGTTGCATTCAAAATAAATAAATATTCTCCGAAATTCACGGCATTTAATTACAAAATCAGATGCAGATGGAAAGAGAGAGGGAGAGAGACCATTTTCCACAACAACACAAATGGCCAAGACACAACAAAGTTCCCTCCACACACACACAAAAACTCTGTTGGGGCCAGCCCTTTTTTGACAGTTTGAGCTGCTGCAAGCTTCAGATACAAACAGAGAGGCAAACAAGCTGCGAAGGAATGGGAATTTTCCAACACACACACACACCCACACATGCAAGTCCTCCTCGAACAGGGCGAAATACTTTTCATATTACGTATACGTATATTACGTATACGACTCACATTTGTGACCTGATTTCGGCCTTATCAATGCAATGCTTTTTGTTGTTTGCGGTTTCTGCTGCTGCCTCTGTGGCAGCCACATGACAGTGTGTGCTATTTTACACAGGAAAAAGCATTTGGGAGTCAGCTTATATTACTATAAAGATAGACAGAATAAGACCCAAAGAAATGGGGTAACTAATCAATTTACTGCCTCAAAAACTATTAAAATAGCACATTGTATGGATTGTAAAATTGTAATAAGAAGACAAAATTACTGTTTACTGAATCAAAAGAAAACAATTTAATTTTTCAATTAAAAATAGAAATAAAATGTAGGTAAAGCTTACCTTCAAGACCTCCATGTCCCTAATTAATTACTACAATTATTCCTATTTTTCTTTCGGTGCATAGAGATGGAGGTGCAATCTGCAACACAATCTCTGCTCAACAACGGAAAAATGAAGTTATTGGAAATGACTGTCAAGCCAAACGGCCACCAGCTCGGTCTACAAAATCACAAGTTTCCCGGCATTTCCCACATCCTAGCATATTTTCCTCTTCTTTTCTTTTCTTTGCTTTTGCCATAGCTTGGATTTCTTTTCTGCTGGCCAACACAACACAAGAGCACAAAATGTTTGGCATCTTTGGATTTCCTTTCTTTGGCATTCGTTGTTGTTTCGGCTTGGGCTGCCACATGGCAGCACTTTTTACTGGTAAGCAACAATCCCAGAACCGTGTCGATAATCAAACGTCAGCATATAAAACTCAGGGCTTTACTATTCCTGGCATCTCCTCCGCTCTACACAGTCGACGGGTGGACACTTCTCTGGGTTGTTCTGAAGGGTTTTGGTTGGGAAAATTGTTTGGTTTCTTTGGCTCGAATTGAATTTGGGAGAAACGAATTGAATTTGGAGGCAGAGCAGAATGAATGGGTTCAAGTAGGTGCTATATGAAGTGCTGATTTTATTGGTTGTTTTTCTGCCAGAGGTAAGAGAACGTTTTTGGACCAAATAATAATGTGGTTAGATGCTTGAATTAGGGAAGAATAAATTCGAAATAAAAAACACTTGAATATAAATCCTTAACTCAAGTCTCAGGACATTGTTCTCCTTCCATTTCGTAAGCCCCTCTCCTGCAATTGTTAATTTATGTATTTTCCCATTGAGAATACTTTCACTGCTTTGTGTGTGTTGACACTTTGATTACATTGTCCATTAAATCTGAGTGAAAAACCGCAATTATATATTTCCCAGTCTCGCCCGCCCTTCTCCCCTATCATCTTTAATAATGTTTAATTGATTTTGATCAATGGAAATACATTTTACATTCATACCGAAGGTGAGCAGATAAAAAACACGGCACGGCTTGAAATAATATTTAATTAATTAATAACATATTGACAATGAATGGAGCAATTAACACGGCTTTGATTATGGGACAATTCTATATTGATTATAGCAAGAGATCCGGATAAACCGATAAGTGTGTGCATATATGCTTTCATTCCTTCATTTCAATGCAAATACTTATGTATATGTAGAAACATATATTGGTTTTATATTCTGCCATCGTTCGGTGCATTAATGGGCAATTAATTTTTTATTTGTCAAACCAATGCCAATTGAAGCGTAAACATTTCAATGGATAAAACCAGAGGAGAGCATTTTGCCCAACCGACCGGGCAATATTGTCCACCATAAACAATACGCAATATATGTGCATATGCACAAAAAAAAGGAGTCATTAAATAATTATTTGACAACAAAAACGGGGGTGCCACCTGCTAAATTGCATTACAATTTTGGCTTAATCAAAATGTCAGGAAAAGACGGAAAAACGCGGCTTGTGCACTGCATTTAAAAGTGCATCAATATGCATTCAGATGAGTTTTCCCTATATTTGCAGGCATATTTAAATTAATAATGCAAGGCCCGCCACCAGATCGAAAACAAGTAAGGAGGGACATATTCTCGACCTTTGAGATACCCTTTTGACGGAGAGGAAAGAACTTCTCAATATTGTAATTTTCAATTTCTACATATCTGTTTAAAACAGAAAAAACTACGTATCTTTCGGTTTGGAGATTTTCTTAACGAGACTTTGAGGGTTTCAAAGTTTTCCTCTTCTATTTCACCTGTCTTTTAATGTTGAGCCTGTTTTAAATCTTAGACTTGTAAAATGTAACTCCTTTTTTCAGTTGACTTCAAATGATAATGCCCTTGTACCGTTTACGTAGCAGGTATAAAAAGATACAAATCCACACAATATATAAATATATATATATATATCCGTGGCTCTGCCTTATCGGATGATGCATACACTTTACTCTGCATATATATTTTATACGTTTTGCCTGATTTCACTTCCGTTTTCAACTGTCGGTGTGCGCACGTACAATTTTTCCTTTTTTTTGTGTTCATTAATGAATTAATTGTTGCACCGGATATTTCAAACATTTTAGATTTGTGGTTTTTAATTTCCTGGAAAATAATCGGCCAATGATTTTATTTATATATATATATAACCAGATGCCTTCGCCGTCGCCCTCGTCCTGGCCAGAAAATCAAATGAAATTTCATATACACGAATGTAAACATTTTGCGGTAATTTCGGTTTCGTCCTGACTTTAAATTGCCAATGGAGGAGAAGGAAAGGACACCCCCCCGGTTGAGGGGGAGCGTCGAGGAGATTTTCGCACAAATGTTGTGACAATGGTTTGGCCAGGGATGCCAAATGACTGACAGACAGAATGTGTTTGTACACATATGTAGATATTTCGGTGTCTGTTTTTTGTGTTTCCGTTTAGTGGTTAAATTAGACTAAGTGCTGCTGCATGCAGTCCGCCAAACGTCAGTGGCGGCGACATTTTTACGATCCGCAAAAAACTTTTCGCGCTAATAGAAATTATAAATTTCTGAATATGCTAACAGTCCTTGTTTTTCTATAAAATAAAGTGCCAAAATGAGTGGGGAATATCAAGGCATGAGAACACCCCTTTATATATAAATTCAAATATTTAAATGCAGATCCTTCTGATAGATAGGGACGCTTATTCCCCAACACATGCTTGTATAATAATATTAAAATACGTCTTTAGAAAACATGTTTTCTCTCTATTAATTTCACCTCAGTTGCCATAAATTTAACTCGAACCTTAGGTTCAGGTCCTGCTCAACCAAGGACTCCGTTCTTCCTCAGAATTTCTTCTGTTGATTTACCTTCCTCAGTTGGGAGATGATTTCGTTAAGCCGCTTACCAAAACAGTTTTTGGCTACAGCTTTTGGCATTTTCTTGTGAGAGCAACGGCAAACTTAAAGACTCTTTTCCCCAAGAAACTTGGCAGGCTAAGGCCGGGAATTTCAACCGAATTTCCCCCCAAACTCCGAGTTGTTTGTTTGCCATGTGCAGCAGCAGCAGCAGCATCGGGCCTACAAAACATATTTCCGTTTCATTTACTCGCCAACACAAAAAAAAATATATGTTTGTATGTATAAAAACCGAGCCAGAAGAGAAAAGAGGAAAATCGCTGGCCAAAAAATACCAGAACAACAAATTGTAGAGTTTGTTGGGGGAGGGGAGAAGGCGAGAGGCGGGACTGGCGAAAAATAAACTCCATAAACTGGTCGGTCGACCCCAAGTAGAAATTGCTTGTAACCTATTTGGCAGCCAAATTTCATCATCGAAGCCCAAAAATTTGCTCGACCACAAAAATGTTCGCTCAACTTTCTTTTTGGCTTTGGTCTTGGCTTTTCCTTGTTTTCCACCGCCCCCTTCCCTTCCGTTGTTCCGCCTTGTGTCCTTTTCCACTGTCACCCCGATGTTTGCATGTCCTGGCCAGCGAAATAGGGATCCTGTTTTGGCTGGCTACTTCATTTTCTGCTTTATATTTTCCATCGTTAGCACGAAATGACGCCAGCGATCCTAAAAGGGATGCACACAGGGGAAAAAAATAAATACGTACTATAAATAAGGAAAGGATTTTCCATTCCTTAATTATTTTAGTAACAAAAAGATGAAAGATTTATATAGTGAGTTTCATCAATACGAGCAGAAATTCATATGCAGAATTTAAATTTTCATTTTGCAAAGCAACAAAATTAAAAATCGTAACCTGAAATTTGTAAAATAAAAAAAATAAAAGCAGAAATTTATGGGAAAATGTAAAGAAAACTTCTTTAAGTCCTTTTCATACAAACGTGGGGCAAAAAAATTAATATATTTTATAACTTTTTAACAACATTTCCTTCTGTGTATGTCGCTTTTCTCGAATTTCCCGCTCGTCCCCCATGGGTTTTTGAGTAAATTCTTGGCACCGTTCGTAGGTGCCGGTTGCTATCTCCCTTGCACGCCCTATCGCCTTCTCGTTCTGGGGCCTAGACAAGATAAACAGCATTTTAGGCAAAGGTCCTGTGTCCAGGAATCCTTTTTTTTGTAGCCGCTGCCTTTTGTCGCGATAACTGCAATGACTTTTGTGTTTTTGTTGCTCGCTGGCCCGTGCCACACATACATATGTGTTCATTGACCGCATTTTTAGGCAACGTTTTTCGGCTTTTCCCTTGGTTTTCCCACAGCTTTTCCACGCCCCCCAACCAGCGACTCGCATTGAAAGTGCATATATCTTAATGGCCTGTTTCACATTGATTTCGGTTTTGCATAAAGTTCAATGAGTTTCTGGATCGGTTAAATAAAGGCTGCATTTGTGTACATGCATGGAGAAATCTATATAGATAGATGGACTATATGGTAATACAGAATATAAACTGTTAAGACAATTCTATCACATTGAAAAGCTTAAAAATATGAAAAGAACTCGTAAAACCCTTTGACAAAATCAACAAATTAATTCTAACAAAATCAATTAATATAAAAACCATCAAAATCTTGCTCAATTTATTCTAAACACAGCCTTAAAATGTTATTTCCACATAAGTATATTAGCAAATTTAGCAAAACGTGACCACAATCAAAGAAGCTAAGCTGTTATGGCCAGAAACATATGCCCTGCTCAGCCGAAAATATATTTAATTTTATGATTAAACTGCACATTAATGAACACATGACAAAGACAAGGGGATACGGAAACAGAGACGAAACCAACCAACTGACAAACCACAACCAGTCAGGCGCATATTCAGCTGTTGCCATTAAAACCGAAATAACCAAAAAGCCATGAAAAGACAATAAATAATTTTAAAGTGACCACAAAGAAGGCAAACAACACACACACATCTCCGCTGGCGGAAATTTCTTAAGAGATTTGCCCAAGTGTTAATAGCTCATAAATATTTGAAAATGTTTTGCATTTTCTTTGGCGCTTCGAAATCCTTTTAGCAAGGACTCCCCTTGCCCCGCTATTTCTCCCGTGTGCGGTCATAAATGGAGGACACAGCGTCCCCTAAGTGTGACATAATATCTAAAATATTTTGTGCAAAGTTACACAAAGGACGAAGACGAGAAGCGAAAGCGAAGAAGGGACCGCACACATGTGCTTGCCTTGCATGGCCATTTAATTTTGCAAAATGTTTGTTTGATGTCCTTAATAGGCTTAGAGACGACGACGACGAGGACGGCTACCTTGCAACCAAAAAATGATGAAATATTCAAAAGTTCCGTGGCAGGCAGGCAGGCTGACTGGCTGGCAGTGGGCGGCGTAAGCCAAGAAAGCTGCAAGTCAAACACAAGTTTTCCTCCAAGATTTTTTCCACTTCCTTTCCGTTTCACATATTTCACTTGATAATGCCACGACAAGCAGTCCAAGACCAACCGCCAGATATCCTTTTAGCCTAACCTAAGACTCCTGCTCTCGAATTGCATTTGCTTTTACCATATGCGTGCACAAAGGGAAAAATCTGTGACTTAGCAAGAAAAAAATCTATATAGATAAACAAGTTTAAGTAAAAGTATCATTATTATAAAAGGTAATAATTATTGTTATCCAAAAATATTTATATTAAATGAAGTGAAGTGGCATTCCCCATTTTCCCTGTGCATCCATGAGATCTGTGTGCAGCTGGAGGACTGTGGGGAGCAAGCAAAACTTTTGCACATTGAGGTTGTCGAAAGTTTGTCTATTCATTAACCCAAATACTTGGGGCCTGAGAGTGCTGCTAGGCCCAGGTTTAAGCTGAAGTTCCAACAAGCTAATTTGCATATTTGAGTGACTGCATACACACACTCGCTTTCCTTTTATTTCGCTTTTTTCGCCTTTTGTTGGGCGATGACAGATGACAGTGATAAGGCAAGAAGTCTTAGACTAAATGGGGTTAATCGCTTTTGCGGTTTTTGTACATGACGTCAAAAGGAACAACTAATTCAATTATATTCTCTCCCAACTTTCGCTCTTAAACTGCAATTTAAAGTAGTTATTATATATTAAGCAACTTGGTGCAGGTTGTGTGTTTAGCTTACGCCATCAATGGGACTCCAAGGCCTTGGTTACGAGGTTAAATAACAGAACAAGTGTTTCCAAGGCCTTCTGCCACAATAGCCGGTGCCATCCGAAGATTTTTAGAATTTTCAAGCAACAAAGCACTGTCAGGACAATGCGAAATATTAAAAGCTTCATTTAAAAAATTGACAGCCAGCTCTGTGAGAATGTGATCTTAACTTCATCGTATCACCATTTATGAATCACCTTTGACGTTTTGTACATTTGTAATATTTTTTGTAACAATTTAAAATAACCTTTAATAATTTGGCGGAACACATATGCAATAATGGTTCCATTACTGCCGCAGAAGCCATTATCTAATCAGCAATTTTTATCCCATACATCGCACACACACATGATTGCTGCCTTTTATGACAAACGAGGCCGCAAATCAAATACGCCCAATTAAACATTGCCTATTTTTAATCCTGCCAGAGCCTTTCTTGTAATTATTTTCCCAACAAAGTGAATTGGCGATGGGCAGGGGGACGGCGGAGCTGCGTTAAACATTAAATGTTCATCGAAAGTTGAGATAGATTGTGTGAAATCAGCGCCAACCAATTTCGAATCAATCACCAAGAACCCAGCCAGGGAAAAAGGCAACCAGCCCCAAACGCACGAATCTCGAGGACCTAATCGAGCGTAATGATTGCGTTGGCCTCCGAAAAAAATAAAAATAAAAAGAAAGAAGTTTCTATTTCTTGCTCCAGAATTTGTGCCAAATTAAGCGCTCATTATTTTAAGTGTGTGCCAACAAAAAAAGGGAAAAAAACAATTTTTGTCTAATAGAAACGTTTCCAAACAAACTTTAAGAGAAGACCAATAAATTTAGGATTCAAATTGTCAAACTAGAGATCCCATTTTATGCAATTTCTTCAACAACTTAAATCTTAAACAAATTTTGCAAATCCCACAACTTTAAGGGAAACTCGAATGGAATTCAAGTTTTTGGGTTTGAGGTCACCAGTAAACATTAATGAACACATGTTCGCAAAACATTAAAATTAAATGTGCCGCTCATTAAAATTTGAAACATTCCAAAGGGACAGGAGGACCAAGAGCAGGAGCAGGAGCAGCCGAAGGCCGGCCGACCGAGTTTCGAGGCAAATGTTGCTTGACATACACGCCATTTAGTATTGGGGTTTTGGGAAAAGGGCTTTCTGGCTTTCGCCCACCCAGTTTTGGCCATGCATCATATCACAATAATAACGAAGCATTTAATGTTAAATGTGAGGAAAGGGTTTTCGAGTTTCGGGTTCCATCACCATCATCATCAGCAGCCAGCCAGCCAGCCAGCAGCATCGATAAAGTCAAAGTGTTTGGTCACTCATTTCCCCGGATGAGGGGCTGACCTCCAGGCGGGTGGGGCCATAAAACAAAACCGACATATTGCTGGACGAGTGATGGGACAGAGAGACAGGAGCCGGCAAAAAGGGACACCCGCTGAGTGACCGGCTGACTGACTGACTGACTGACTGACATGGACATTGTCATGGACAGGGGACATGGAGACATGCCGGGACACACAAGTTCAATTCAATTTTTCGGCCATGTTTTTGTCATTTCCATATATGCAAATGAATATGTTGAAAACCGTAAAATCAGCAAGGGGCAAGGGGAAGGTGGAAAATGGCAGCGCCGAAAGGAGAGGCAGGAATAGAGGAAGTCCTGTGGATTTTTGTGTTTTGCGCGTGCAAACAATTTTCTTTTTTAACAAACAAAAGGGGAATTGATCTAAATGATACATATATACAAATAAAAATATATTTTAAGAATAATTTTCAAGTATATTTAATTCCAATTTAAACAGCCTGATTGGGACGTTAAAAAATGCAAAGAAAGAATTATTTTAAGACTTACAACTTCTTTATTAATATTTATAAACCACCAAAATATATTTACAGATTTTAGGAACATCATTTAGACTATATTAAACCATTTAAGCCATTTCCCAAAATTTTATTCCCACAGTGGGGCAATGCAGGACTTGGAAAGAGACCAAATACCTCATAAATGTTGACAAAACGGGTTATATAGGAATGAAATAATGTCGAAGGGGTTCTTTAAGGGGGGATTTTACAGGGACTGGATTCCACTATAAAGGGTCGCACTCTGGGCTTTAGGCAAACATTTAACGCTGCCAAATGATTTGCAGCTGACGAAAGGCTAAACAGGACACCGACAATAGTTGTTGTGCACAGAGGGAAAAATAAATTACAGAAGATTGAGGAATATTTCGAATATTATTCAGAGAGAATTCCATATAACCATTTCTATCACAAGAGATTACCTAAAACCCCAATTTTCTTTATTAAATTTTAAGATATTCCCTTCAAAGTTAGATGCTAACTGCTGGATTTATCCCGTTTCCCCTGGTGTATGTAGGTGCCACAGCAGGGATGAGGGGACGCAGGACAAAGAGCAGGGTAGGATATGCAGAGTGAGTCAGATGGATAGATGGATAGTTAGATAGAGAACGATACAAAATACAAATGAACATACGCAATGCGGCAATCAAAAGCCAACACGCACAAAAGAGAGGAGGGCGGCAAAGAGGGGTGCAGACCGGAAACGGAAGGGGGGCCGGGACATGGGGGGGAGTTTAGAGCGAGGCAGAGGCACCGCCTGCACACAGCGGAGAAGGACATCCGGTCTTTGGCCGTACAACGACAAATGTCATCAAGCAGTCCAAATAATAATAAAATATACACTTAAGCCCCGTTTTGTCCGCCTGTGCGTGTGTGTACATTTTCGGGCGCATAGGAGGGGGCGGAAGGGGGTTCTGCCTCCACCTCACTCCTCCTACTACTGCTACCACATACTAGTAGCTACCACTAAGGCCCCGCACTCCTCTCCCCTGCATAACCTCCCGCACCCCGGCTGTGCGTGGATTTAAATAAAACGGAAATTTATTTCGACAAATGGCATTTACTTGCAACGGATGTGCCGCCATTACAATGACACGGAAGGGCCATACACATATATGCAGGCACTGAGAGAAAATAGCTATGAGAAAGGTTGAATAAATTATACTTTTTTTGAATAAGTAATAAATACATTCGAGGTTTTATAAGCAGTTCTACAGCATCTTCAATAGGTTCCCTTGTGATCTAATTCGAAAAAGATTTCTTAGCGATTTCGTAGAGATTTTGGGATTAAAAAAAATGGGAATTAAATGGAGGAATAAGTGGATCCTCCGATATACACCTTTTCGTCCGATTTCACAAAGAATTAAATAGAGATTTCAATTTTATGAAATATTCTTAATTTCCTTGAGATTTATACTATTTAGGAGGTTGGAAATAATGATCTACCTCTACCGTGCATATTTTATTTAAAATTTAAGTCTATAAAACATTCAATTTAATCCACTCTCTATGCAAATATTACCAAGATTAATTTACTACATTTAATCCATTTTCCATTCAAACATTTATTTATTATATTTTTCCACCAGTGCATATATACACGCAGGACTCAACAGGATCTTCGCTCAACTCGTGCGCAATTCAAAAACGAGAAAACTGGCTGGGGAAGCCAGCGTGAAGCCAAAGGAATCGCAGGACCAACCAACCGACCTGACTCACTGAATGAATGACTGACTGACGGAATGCCTTCAATGTGCATAAGTGGGATAATGGGTCAGGCTAAGCCACAAGATATCCAAGTGGCTGCCATCACGATGATGATGCTGATGCTGATGATGCTGATGATAATAATGATGGGGGATAATGCCTCGTACCGGAAAAAGAGGAAGGGGAAACCGAGAGAGAGTCTTGGAACACGCACAGTTCTCAGTTTGCAGTATGATAAATTGCAGAAGATATCACGGCACGACTCCTTTTTGCATATATGTATGTACATTGTACTTTATAATTTTGCACTGCGAAAAATATCTCAGTTTAAGGGGAAAAATTTTGAGTAAGAACAAAAATATATGCGGATTTTGTTTTCAAAAAAATAAATTATAAATAAATAAAAAGGCTTAACCCTAATGGTTCGCAAGAGAGCGGATGCCGATGAATTCAATTAAAAAGGTAAACAAAAGAAACGCTGAATTTCGATCTTTAGTGCTGTCCTTTCACTTTAAAGTCCTCAACAATTTCTTTCGGCGTAATCACAACTGGAGGCATAAGGTCGGCATCCTCACTTGCTCCATAATGTCCCGCTATCATATTTTCCCCGCAGACGCTCAGGGCATTTAGCATTCATGAGATAATAAGAACAGAAAAGATATACACAGCAAAAACAACCAAAAAAACTGAAGCCAAGTGGACAGCAATAAATGATTTCGAGGCCGGGCCCGAAACATGTCATGATTCTTGGTATTCTTTTTGTTTTGTTTTTTTTTATCGTTCTCTAACACAACACTGCGTATACGCAATCGTAAGTGAAAGTCTGGGGTTTTCTTTTTTGGCCAAAGGCTATGGATAATTTGGGTTAAGCTCACGCACTCACCCCCCCTCGCACATATGCGTCCGGCATAATATCTTTCAGGGCAATTTTTGCTTTGATCCATTTATGGTTCTGTGTTTGTTTGGCTTTTTTGGTTTTTTTTTTCTCCCTTTTATTAAAAACAAAATGTTTTATTTGACTAACTTGTTTATGTTCGGCCTTAAAGCTGACCCGCCCGGGAAAAAGGTCCTTCTAACTGGGCAAAAAGGGTTTCTGATTGTGCGTATCAATTTTTATGGAGCGGCAGTATGGGGGATTAAACGGTGGATGAGTGTGAATAGCATAGGAAATGAAATTCTTATCAGGCCATTTGGGGATTTCCCCTCGGCGTTAAGTGAGATAGCCCAGTGGAAAATTTAATTTGTTAAAGCGAGAAGCTCGTATTGAAACGGCCGGAGAAGTGTGTGAAAAATGGCACCCAAAACCATATAAATGATTTATTTAATAATTATAAAATCATGTTGCAGCATAGTGTCTGAAATCTATTTTTCTTTTAAGCCATTCACTTTGTTCTGTAGAAACCTTCGAGTTATTATAACTCAATCAGTTGCTACTTTTTCAATTAAAACCGAACCCGGGCCCCAACACTTTCACCTTTAAGAGCCGTAAACCGAACCGTAACCACAATTTTCCATCACCTCCATCAGCCGGGTGGATTTTCCCCCCACCAAGCAGGCTCCCACCAAGCAGGCAACATGCCCCACGATAATTGAATTATGAAACATCATTTCGCTGTCTGCGTTAACCATAAACGCATTAAGTTCGCGTTAATGAAGAATTATGCAGATGATGTCCAGGTCCAGACCTCAGACTAGACTCCAATATAAAGGCGGACCCGTATAAGGGCCAAAAGCCTTGGCCCATTAGCAAGTCTGGTCCATTAAAAACTGCACACGCAAACAAAGGAGGAGGGAAAAGGCTGCAGTGGAAAAAGTTCTGCAGTGAATTTGCTGAATTATTAATTAACCTCAAACAATTAAAAGGAAAATATTTTACAAATGCTCGGGTAATTAAGCCGGGCCACTGCCCAGGGATGGGATGGTCTCGAGTTAAAGATTTAAAAATCCTATTAAACTGGCCGAGGAATGCGTTTAAGGGAAACGGAGCAATGGAATGGTTTCAAGCCCGATAAACAATGTAGATTGTAATTAACTTGACCGGACACCCACTTTCCACCCGTCTTTCCACCTGCTTGCGGGAGACGGGGCGTATACTTAATTGCATGCACGAAATGCAGGACTCCCTCTCGGACCCAAAATCGAACTCGACATGAATGACATTCATTTTCGGTGCGGCTGCCGCCTGGCACTGTCTTTGCTGCACTTCCGTTTGGCCCCCAACAGGAAGAGAGCCAAAGGATAAAACGGGAGAGAAACCGGATGAAGAACGGGGTATCGGGATCCATGAATGTATTGAGCAATTGGGTCGTCGCAGCCCTCTCTCCACTCGAATTTCATAAAGCATTCATTCGTTCTTATTGAAAATAATTAAAATGCGTCAAGCGTTCAAAATCAAGCAGCGTGGAAATTTAATTGTATTGAAACGAACCCGGTTCCCCGTGCTATTTTCCACCTTTCCCCTTCTTTTTTTACGTTGCGAATGCGTTGAGTTCC
Organism: Drosophila anomelani; assembly: GCA_035045905.1. Lineage (NCBI taxonomy): Eukaryota > Metazoa > Arthropoda > Insecta > Diptera > Drosophilidae > Drosophila > Drosophila anomelani. The sequence continues at coordinate 664,674 of JAWNOO010000019.1, read as the reverse complement.
ATTTGGCAATTGGGCCAAAAAAATGAGTTCATTTCTTTCTTTCTTCTCCACTTTTTTTCCTCTTATTTACCTTTACAGGTGAGGACTTCGGGGAATGAATAAGGCAAATATGAAAGTTGAAGTACTTAAAAAATGCAATTGATCAAAGGAAGCAGGTGGGAATTAATGGAGAAATAAAATAACGCCATTCAAAGAGGCTTAAGATAAAGTATTATAGGGATATAGATACAGAAAACGAGTTGTAAAATCAAACGATTTACTCAGAAAAAGGAAAATGTTTCAATATTCTAAAGGTAATGTGAAACACAAAGTATCTTTCATTATACTCTGTTTATAAGATGCTTAGATTATCTCTACATCAGCTAAAAAACAAATTAATCCTCTAAAGTATATTTTTATTAAATTTCAGCTCTTTTTTTGCTATTAATATCCAACATGGCCAGCACTCACTCACAGCCAACATTCAATTACAAATAAAGGCTTAATTTTCATATGAATATAAATGTATCTCTCTCGTATTTTCGTATCCTTTCAGGCTCCACTTTACAGAGGACACATGCTACATTTCCCATGGTCAACAGAGAGAGAGGAGAACGGCCAGAGCCCAAGGCCACGGGGTACAGTGGGCACACGGGCAGTGCATGGGTAGGCGTAAAAACTCGCATCACAGCTGTCATTGGCAATACAAATATAACACCCGAAAAGCAAAAAAGCAGCAGTTCGATTTTTTATCAATCACAAAGTAAACACAATGGAAAGGGGCAATAAATACATGTTTATGCCATTTTTTACATTATCATATTTATATTTATAGGTAGTACATGTGTCCCGCAGGAAGCTCGTATCACTTTGATATTGTTCAACGGCGGGGAACACATAAAAAAGAATTTTAATTTTCGCAGGAGCCGAGAGGAGTGCCATAATTGAAGTAAAAGCAAACGCCATTTGATGATTTTTATACAATAAATAAAAGGAATTGCGTTTTCTTTTACGATTTGTTTGACAAGAAATTGCGAGTAACAAGATGTGAATGTGGAAAATCTCGCTCTCCTGCCGTGTGCTCAACAATTTTTCATTTCCACGGCGGCGACGAAAGGGCCGCAAAAATATGGCTGTCTCATAAATAGGAGAGCCAGAAATCAATTGACAATTTATTGTTTGAAACAAACAAAAAAAAATGAGCAACTGAAGGGGCGGACAAAAATCTATATTAAATTACGAGCCAGCCAACAAAATGTCAAAATAATAATAATAAAAAGAGGGTCACAAAAAATAAACGAAAGAAAGGAAAATATGAATGGGTTGGATGCCCTGTAATTTTATATTAAAAGGAAAAAAAACCCAATAATGCAAGTGTATGATAAATTAAATTCACAATATTGTTATCAAAAAAAAATTTTTTTATATCAAACTTACCAAAAATCACTTCAGCCAATTATCTCCTTTGGAAAGATACGAAAATCTGTTAAATGAAACAAAAAATGTAATTTTAAAAACGTATAGTTTTAGTTTAATACATTTTTCATTGATTGTAAAGATTAGATGTAAATCCCCACTTAAAAGGGAAGTACAAACTATTTTCCTTTAGCCTGTTGCATTCAAGGATATCAAATATACCCACTCAACCGTTATTTAAAGAGAATGAATCCCCTGACATAGACATATACGTATCGTGCACACTTATATATATTTATATATATATGAAAAAAGAGATATCGTATGTGCATTGGCTTGACTTTTTGTGGCCATTGTTGCTCGGTTGCCATTGCCGTTGCTGTTGCTGTTCTCTGGTGTGCCCAATTGCCTTTAAATTGTACCGAGTGTTAAGTGGCGCACGTTAAAAAAACATTTAACGTTTTTATTTACGATATACTCGGAGAGCAACAAAAAAGGAGTCACAAAAAAAATGCCAGGACAGGACCCCTGACAGCGGAGGAAGAGGCAGTGAAAGTGTTTTGTTCTGGCTCTGGCATTAGGTACTCGCAACAAAAAAAAAAGAGAGAAATACATATAGAAAAAATAAAAAGGATATTGGAATCACAGCCGAATGGGAAGGCTCAAAACGGAGGGAAAAAACGGAAATTAAAGTTAAAATATGGCAGCAGCCTCATATCGAGGGTTACAAGTGAGAGGAGAAAGTGGGAAAGTGAGCGAGCAGAAGTGCAGAAAAAGCCATCGAAACTATGAAATATATATAATAATAGAATTTGCTATCCGAATGAATGTCGTGTGTCCCAGTCTGTAGTATGAATAGGAGACCATTGAAGCAGAATAAGTGGATGCATGTGTGTACGGATTTTAAGTATGCTTTGTCAGACATAAAATTAAATGAAACTCGAAAGGTCTAAGCCAGTGTAGGGCAGTTTAAAATTTCATATATGTATATAAGTAGGTTTATTTAAATTAAACACGAAAAGAAAAGTATGTTTGACTTTATCCCTTCAAATTCAAATATTTCTATTAAAAGCTTAAAAAAAAAGAGTTAAGTCTCCCTTTCCTACCAGAAAGGAATACAAATTGGTTATCAAACCATCATAATATTCATAAATAGTAATAAAATGTAGTAATTTGGTAGTGAAAATCTTAGTAATAACTTTTATGGCTCCCCTTGAGGTGAGGCAATATAAACTTTGACCCCTGGCTCCTCTCCATCACAACTTTCATTAGCACTTGTGTGTGCTCTATTTAATTTATGCTAAATGATCAACGGCTGCCGCTTATGTCTGCGTTTTATTTTTATTTTCTTGGCAAAACGAAAACAATAATTCAGCCCAGCAGCAAGTCCGGGCTGCTGAAACAGCAGAAAGCCAAGGAAAAATTGTTAAGGCTCAACAAAGGGAAAATCGTGAAAAAAAGGGTAAGCAGGAACAGGAAGTGTGCACACACACACACACACACACACACACATGCGACTCATTGGGGGGCCTTGCACACTCATTTGCCTTTGCACTCACGTTTGTGTAATTTATGCCAAAAAACAGTTGTGCAGAAACAATAAGAATAACATTAAGGGGATATATGTTTGTATGTTTGTTAAACAAATATACCAATATTTTCAAATTTTCAAGATTTTATAAATCCAAGCAGAATTATTTTAGGAACAGTTTTAGGAAATTTAGAGTTTTCATAAATTTATATTCATTTATGTAAAATATACATTTTACAATTGACACAGTGGCGCCCCAGCGGAAAATCCCTGAAGTGAGTAGTTTCCACATTTCCCAATTGGGAAAACAAATTTAATTTAACTAAAATCGTCCCTATTTTGCCTCTATTTTCTGTAATTTTAATTTATTTTAAAGGCAAAAGGGCGAAGTGAGTGAGTCCCCTCCTCCAAAGGGGAAACAAGCGAGGAAGGGAGAAGAAATATAAAGGAATTCGTTATAGTTTGAACCACATTTTCCTAATAAAGGTTTTAAATTAACCGATATTCCAATATCGGGACCAATAAATGCATATTTTAAAGAATTTGATCAAATTAAAAACCTGTATTTATTAAACCGCCTCTGCCGCCAGTCGGGCTCCACATATCTTGATCCTTTCGTTTCCCATTAAGCACACACTCTTGATTTCGAATTGTAAAAAAACTGGATGCATCAATATATTTCGCCTGCTTTTCTTCGCTTCGCCGCGTTCCACAAAACGCAAATACAATTTGCATGTAAGAAAACCGGCTCTAGATGGAGGTGTTGGTGGATTCCATGGCGACGTTGCTGCATCCAGTGTTCCTCCTTATTCCTTCAGCTACTTTGGGACCAAATATCTACTTCCTATTCTGGTTGTTGCGGGCCATGTCCTTGGGGAAGGAGCGCAGTGGCGGCGTACGGATGCGACGGGCCTCGCGGGAGCGATTGCGCACCACCTTGGAGTGAATGGCGCACGACACACAGTAGTGGAGCTTCGCGTAGAGCTTGGGGAGCACGTACGAGTCCCAGATGCTGGCCTCGGTGATATCACGGACGGCGGCCGCCTCCACGATGTTGCGGATGACGAACTTCTTGATCGCCTTGTCCTTGGGCACGCAGCGGGCGCAGTTGGTGCAGCGCACGGGCTTCACATGGCCGCGGTTGTGCTTGTTGCGTCCTCCGTTACGGCGCTTCTTGGTCATCCTGCCGGCTGTTTTTCATTGAAACGAGAAGCACCGCATACGAATTAGCATTAATAGCTTTTTTATCCGGGCGGATGGTTGGCATAATTACCTTATTTTTTGATTTGAAAATCCACCAAGTGAAATCCGCGTGTTCACGCCAGGCGAAACTAGTGCGAAAAGGGAGTTGCCAGCTCGAAAATTTCAGCATGCCAGATCGACGTGCCGCCTTGGTGTTGCGCAGCACTGAACAGGGATGATTCCGAGCCGGCAGCAGGCGATGTTTTTTGGGTGTGGCATCCTCGGTACTAATATTGTTAGGCGGCCAGTAGAAATATATTAAATTTATTAAAATATTGCATTAAATAATATTAAAGATTTAAAGAAAATGTCATATTTTTATAAGGGATTTAATAGATAATGGTTATTTTAAATGAAACCTTATTCTTACATTAACCTTAATGGTTTTTTGTTTCTATTTATTGATTACATTTTTAATACAAATCTGCATTGCTATTTTATTAAATTTAATTAATAAACTAATATGTTTTTTAAATCTATTAACAAAATCGTCTAATTTATACAAATAAATTGCTATCAAGTTCAAGTTTTAATTTGTAAGTATTATTATTAAAGAAAAATACAGTTTATATATATTATTATTCAAGAAAAATATCGTTTATATATATTATTATTAAAGAAAAAGATAGTTTATATATTCAGCAAGTAAATTTGTATACTTTTGCAGTTTGCAATTGGATCAGAAGCCAATAATTTATTAATTTTAATTCGGCAAGCATATCTTTGTTGGGTTTTATAACAAAACACAAGCATTTAGTTTGAAGTTTGATAGAAATTTTAAAAAATATTGTTTTTTGTTGGTTTTAATTATGTAACAAACCCTTAATAAATTTTTGAAAATGTATTTCCTAGCAAACATGGCTCGATCGACTTTACGACTTTCTTTAGGGCTCTGCAAGTGTATAAAAATTAATTAAAATTAATAAATTAAACAAAACCCAATAAAAATGCATAATTACATTAGTAATTGGTCGAAATGAAATCAACTATTCTGCATATATTGTTTATTCTGCCTAATTTTGAACAAATTTTAATATAAAAATGATTTTATAAATACACAAAGAAGTGCAAATAAAGAAATGTTTTCAAATGGTGTTTATTTTTATTTTCATTTATTTTATTTTTTTTTATAGTTGCATTTTGTACAATTATTTTTGTGGTTTTATCAGCTTAGTGGGTTTCTCTTTGTACAGTTTTACATGTCAAATATTTAACACAAATATTGTAATGCCTTTAGAATAGTCTGTCGTCGTCGTCAACAATTGCAGTCTCCAAAAAAATATTATCCACGTCCCTTGGACACCCTGCGGTGTGAGCTGCGCTCCCTGCGCGAGCGCGAGCGGTCTCGAGATCGTTCCATTTCGCGGTCGCCACGCTCTCGGTCACGTTCTCTTTGCCTCTTCAGACCCCGATCGCGGTCCCGGTCTCGGGAAGAACGATCGCCGCGTCCGCGACTGCTTTGCTCAGCCCGCCGATCTCTTGGGGAGGAGTTTTCCCTTCGGCGAGTTTTCTCTACGGACAGGGATCTGTCGCGCTTCCTTTGTCTGTTGTAGGGGGAATTGTCACGCTTACGTTCTCTGTCAATTGGAGAATTATCCCGCTTTCGGCCTCTTTCGTTGGAAGAATTCTCCCGTTTCCGGCTCCTTTCACTGGAAGAATTCTCCCGCCTTCTGCCTCTTTCATTGGTAGGATTCTCGTGCTTCCTGCCTCTTTCATTGGAGGAATTGTCCCGCTTTCGGCTTCTTTCATACGAAGAATTGTCCCGTTTTCTGTCTCTGTCAAAGGGATTCTCGCGCTTTCTCTCCTTACCAAAGAAATTATCCCGCTTTCTCTCTCTATCAAAGGAACTCTCCCGTTCGCGCTGGCCATTGCCGCTTCCGTTTCCATTCGATTGATAGCGCTGTGCCGGTCCCCTGGCCTCAGGACCTTCCAGATTAAACTCGTCGCTATCTATGGGCTGTCCCCTGAATCTATTTTGTGTGTTGATCTGCTCCTGGCGATGGACCTTGGCCTGGGCTTCCGCGTCGCTTTCCCCGCTGGAGGAATCTGAAGAGCCCGAAGATTCATCCTCCGATGAAGATTTACCGCCGCTTCCATCGCTGCTGCTGCTACTAGAACTGGAGCTCTCTTGGCTTTCCCGCTTGCGTTTTGACTTCTTTTTGGTTGATTTCTTTTTGCCCTTTGAGCGCTGCTTCTTTTTTTGGCGCTCCTTTTCGAGTTGCTCTTCCTTTTCCCGTTCCTTTTCTTTCTCCCTCTCCTTTTGCTTCTGCCTTTCTAGATCCTTCTCCGCTTTTAGTCTCTCCTTTTCTCGTTCCTTCTCTGCTTTAAGCTTCTCTTTTTCTTTTTCTTTTAGTCTCTCCTTTTCTCGTTCCTTCTCGGCCTTCTTTATTTTTTCCTTCTCCGCTTTCTTATTTTTTGCGGCCTTTTTATTCTTTGATTTCTTGGACTTTTCTTTACCAGACTTCTTGGCTTTCTTTTTACCCTTGTCCTTGTCTTTACCCTTGCGCTTGCGTTTCTTTTTCGGCTCGGAGCTGGAATCGGAGCTAGAAGATTCACTGGAAGATTCAGAGCTCTCTTCCTCTTCGCTGGAACTGTCACTGCTAGAGTCAGTGGACGATGAGGAGGAGGACGAGGAGGAAGCAGACGACTGCGAGGACGGGTTTTCCTTGGCATTACCTTGGGTGGAGCCAAGCGTAGAACCATCCCTGAAAGGATTTCCGCTGGCAAGGATTTCGGCATTAATTGCTGGCACCGCCTTGGGGGCAGTCTTCAAGAACATCCTCAGGTCGTCAGTCAGTCCACCCAACCCAATGGATGTGAAGAAATTGATGGAGAAGCGGGTATTCCTCGGATTATCTTTGGGAAACAAGCCGGCCAGGCTCTCCACCAACACCTCCTCCTTGAGCTTAGCATTCAGCTTGCCTAGGCCCATGTACTCGGCCAGCTCCTGGAACAATATCTTGATGAAGATCCTGCTTGACGACGTGGTATCATCCTCATTCAGCTGGATGCATTCCAGCACGTCCCAACTGATGGCATCGGTGAACAGGAGATGGGCAAAAAACTTGCTCACGTTCCTCAGGCGATTCGTGTCCAGCCGGTGCGTGGTCTGATACGTGTCCTTAAAGATCTCCTCGAACGGCGGTATGTAGATCTTGTTGATGTTGCAGAAACGCTGAGCGAGCAGTCCGTAGAACTTCTCGTAGGTTCGCTGCTCGGCGCAGCAGTCGAGGAACATGTGACAGAGCTCGATCTCCTGCCCCGGCTTCAGTTGCATCTTCATCAGCTTGTGGGCGCACTCCTCGTAGTCCAAACTGGAGTTGATGGTTAGGTAAATGGTGCGACGCAGGGCAATCAGATTGGTTTCTGTGCTATCGATGATGTCGCCGGCCTCCGTGGCCTTTGCTTGGTTTTCCGCATCCGAACCGGACTCGTTCTCCGAATCACTGCCTGAATCCGAGCCCGATCCCGAACCTGAACTAGAGCCGTCGTCGCTGCCCAGGATTTCGCGACTCAAACCCTTGTATTTATCCTCGTTTTCGGCATAGTTCTCATCGAACTTAAAGACATCTGAAAAGAGATTAGAAAACATGGATTAGAATCATTGAAGTCTAGAGAATCTACCGCCGTAAGTACTCAGTATATCTTCCGTTTCGGTGGCCTCGTCCAGCATCATGAGATGCGTGAACTGATCATCCTCCTCGACCAGTTCCAGCTCCTCCACCACGGCCGGGTGATCCTTGAAGCCGTCCTTGCGCACCTGGAACAGCACCTCGATCATATACTGCACTCGCTTGTCCAGCTTTCCCTCGTGCAGGATATTTCTCAGCATCTCGAAGATGGCTCCAATGCCCTTGGAGGACACCTCCGTCAGCTTCATGCCGCACTCCTTGAGAAACGCGATGGCCACCTCCACGGAATCATCGGTGGGTGTCTCCACCAGGAGCGTGAGGATCTCCAGCGCCAGGATTTCGTGAGCCACACGCTGGTTGACCAGGTGCCCGATGAACCGAGTGGCTGACATGCAAACCATTTTATCGTTGCGCCTGAAGGCTCGTCGAAACTGGATGACCAAACGCTTCAGCAGCAGCTCGCCAATATTGGGGAATTTTGAATTAATAATCCCCACGAGAGCCGCGTAGACATGGGTAAAGGTGGGCGAGGCAGCCTGGGCCTGGATTATGCTCCGACTGAGCAAGCCACGACCCCGGACGATGTTCTCCCGCAGGAGCTCACGGGTTATAATCGCAATATTCGTCACATTGACCTTGTTGATGTAGCCATGGATGGACTTTTTGAGGGCTTCCCAGGCGATTCGCTGATACGCCGCCGATGCCTTGTCCGTGATCTGTGCCTGCATCATGCGCAGCTTTGCTGGGGGGATATAGGCACCCCCTGTCCGAGAGGTCAGCACATCCACCGTCTTCCGCTGACGCTCGGTGATCTTGGCTGTCGGCTCGGTCACCGTCTCGTTATCTGCATTAGTTTTCGAAGACTTCGTTCCGGGACTGGACGTGGAACGATCTTGCGTTTTCCGCTCTCCGGATCTCTTCCGGGATCTCTCACGGGAATCATCGCGGCGCTTGCTGCGCGATCTCTCACGCTTCTTCTGATGCCGTTTCTCACGCTCCCTTTCCCGCTCCTTGTCCTGCCTATCGCGCTCCTCATGACGCTTCTGCCGCTCCTGGCGGCGTCTTTCCAAGGAAGTGGAGCGTCGGCTGCGGCTGCGAGTTCTGCTCTTCGGGCTCCTGGAGCGACGACGACGCCGGCTACGAGGCGAGCGACTGCGGCTGGAGGAGCGTTGCCGACGACGCTCCTGGCTGCGGCTACGTGGACGCAGAGCAGACTCTTTGGCTGGTGAACTACCATCCAGTGCGGCCGGTAAGGATTTGTCGTCTTCCTTGCCAGGCGCTACCGCGGGCCCGTCGTCATCGTCTTTCTGTGTTAATGAATTCATATAATCTTTTTAGTATTTATTTATAAATATTATTTTATAATTTTCTATCCATTATGTAAGTAATTATTTAAAATTTGGTCAGAATAAACACCCTGGATGCTAATTATAAAATATTTTAAGTATTTAAAAATACAAATATTTAAAAATTTTAACATTTCAAAGATTGCGAAATATCACCTAAACGCAATTAATATTTTTCATACAAATTTTAAACTCACATCAGTTATTTCGCCTTCTTCTACGTGGTTGTCCACTGTGGCGGCTTCTGTTGTTGCCTTTGGGGATTTCTTGTCATTTCCATTGGTGGTCACCGGCGGCTGCTCTTCTGCTGCTGCCGGTGATTGTGGCTTTTCCTGTTCATTGGTTACACCTGCGGCGACTTCCTCTCCTTGGCCCGGTGTTGCTAATTCTCTCGATGCTTCAATTTCGCCTGCTTTTTCCGCTTCATTTACTTTTTCCACAGCGACGGCTTCTTCTTCTTCTTCTTGCCGCTTTTCCACGCCAGCAGAATGGGAAACTGGTGCTAGCTCATCGCCGCCGCTCGAATTTTCCTCGGCTTGTTTCGGCTTACTATCGTCCACCTCCTTCGCTGGGGGCTCCAGCTTTTCCATATCATCACTTTTATTCGCATCCTTGACAGATTTCCCAGACGACGGCGCTGCTTCGTCTCCCTCGCGGTCACTGCTGGCGGAGGACTCGCTCCTGGAAGCATCGCTGTCGCTGTCGCTGGAGCTGCTGCTGCTAGAATTCCGGCTGGAATCACTTTCGGCATCGCTTTCCCCCATGGCGCGTAAATGCTGGGAAAATGCGGAAAAACAATGATGAAATTTTTTGATTGAACTAAAAAAAAGGCAAACGCGGCGACTTAGAGCGGAAAGTAAATGCGATAATCCATGTTTTCGGCTAGCTATCGATATAGATATCGTATTACAAAATAAATCGATTGATCGATTGTTTTTGTTTTGCACTGACCTAAACATAAACAACTTTCATTCAAAACAAAAATAGTCGGTCAGCTGTTCGCTCTGTCTCTCTGTCTCTCTTTGATGCAGCGGTCAACGATCATGGTTGAGCGACCTTTTTTTGTTTTGAAGGAAAGTTGTTGACGAATGTCAGTGCAAAAGAAAAACAGTTGAATGTTTTAATATATCTAAAGTAGGAAATACCCCAAATGCGTCATCGATATGTTGCTGTTTCTGTTCAACGATCTGCAGCACATCGATAGTTGGTAACTTCACCGGCCCCATCTCTATAATTGATGAAGAGCCAAAGTACGTGTCCTGGCATAAAATTCAAAACTAATTTACTTAACGGATGTATCGCTGATTAACCCTCGGCGTTGGCCAAACGTTTAATATTATTCCTGGTGGACATCAAGGTCTAACAAATTAGTCAAGGCAATAGATACATTTCAAAAACGCAGCCGCTGTCACACATATGGAAGCACTCATACATACAAATGTGGATACAGATCGCCAAGAAATCCTTTTTTTTACACGAATATTTCTTAAATTTCAGGTAAGTTTGTCGTGCTGGCAGGTACCTTAAAGTATTATTCCTGGCGGACATCAAGTTCTATTCAACATTCATTTAAAAAACGCAACCGGTGCCATCAACTATGAAAGTGTGAGTATACGCATACAACATCTCACCATCTTTCCTGAAAAATCCTTTTTTATACGAATATTTGTTAAATTTCAGGTAAATCCTTCGCGCTGGCAGGGACATTATTGTATAGTGATCACGTATCAGCCCCTGAGCGCTGTGCCTTATTATTTACCTGGCGGACATCAAAATCATTCATTTAAAAAAAAACGCAGTCTGTGCCATCAACTATGGAAACGTGAGTAATATTCATACATATATATATATACAAATGCAGATAAAAATCGCATCTGAAGATATTATATTGATACGAAAATTTCTTTAATTTTAGGCTAATCTGTCGCTCATGTCAGGACATCTCGCCGAACATGATCAATATATTCGACGACGTGCCAGAACTGCAGATCTCTATAGCCGATATTATATCATATTGCACACCTTATACGGTTTCTAGGGGCGACTGCTACCCCGAAACCATCTGCGAGACCTGCTTTAAATGTGCACAATCGGCCTTCGAAATACGGCAAACAATAGAGAAGAGCCATCGGATGTTCCGTCAGTTGAAAAGGGATAAAACGGATGATTGCATGGTTAAAAATCCGGAAAATAGCTGCCAGTTAAAGGGTGATAAAGTCAATTTAAATGATTCCGAGCCTGACACGGTAGAAAAGCCGTACAAGTGTCGCTCATGTCTGGACATCTCGCCGGTCATGATCAATATATTCGACAACGTACCAGAGCTGCAGATCTCTATAGCCGATATGATATCCCATTGCACACCTTATAAGGTTTCTAGGGGCGACTGCTATTCCGAAACCATCTGCGAGACCTGCTTTAAATGTGCACAAACGGCCTTCGAAATACGGCAAACAATAGAGAAGAGCCACCGGATGTTCCGCCAGTTGAAAAGGGATAAAACAGAAAAAACAGATGATTCCATGGTGAAAAAGCGGAAAAAGAGCCGCAAGTTAAAAGGGGATAAAGTCAATTCGAGTGATTCCGATCCAGACAGGGGAGAGCGCCCCTTCAAGTGTTCCCACTGCTCCAAGACGTTTTCCCAGAAAAGTCATCTTAATGTTCACTTACGGACTCACACCGACGAAAAGCCGTATAAATGTGACCACTGCTCGAAGTCATTTCGACAGAAAACTCATTTGGTGTCTCACACACGAACTCACACGGGAGAGCGCCCGTTCGAGTGTTCCCACTGCTCCAAGACGTTTAGGCATGAACTTACCCTTCAGAGACACGTCCTAGCTCACTCGGAGGACCGGTCGCGCGATCATAAGTGTTCCCAATGCTCAAAGGCATTTTACGACAAAACTACTCTTCAGAAACACATCCAAACCCACGCAGAAGACCGGCCGTTTAAGTGCTCCCATTGCTCGCAGTCGTTTTCGCAGAAAGTTAATCTTCAGACCCACACCCGAATTCACACCGGAGAACGACCGTTCAAGTGCTCCCAGTGCTCGCAGTCGTTCATCCGGAAAGAACATCTTATGTCGCACACCCAAACTCACAAGGAGGAGGGCCCGCACAAGTGCAAGCACTGCCTTAAGGGGTTCTTCAAGAAAGATGAGCTTAAGGAACACATGCGAACTCACACTAAAAAGCGACCATTTAAGTGTTCCGAATGCTCGAAGACGTTCATCTGTCAAACCAATCTGGACTCCCACATTCGAATGCACAAGGGTCTGCGACCGAACAAATGCTCGGATTGCACGAAAACGTTTGCCACAAAATCTGGTCTTGACGCCCACATACGAACCCATACGGGAGAGAAACCATTCAAGTGCTCCGAGTGCCCAAAGTCGTTTGCCCAGCGAAGTACTCTTAACACTCATAAACGAGTTCACACGGGAGAGCGACCTTTCAAGTGTTCCCACTGCTCCAAGTCCTTTGGCACTAAAGGTAATCTTCAGGAGCACCTCCGAACTCACACGAAAAACTGACGACTCTCTGAATCACCTTTATAACATAATATATCATATCTGTATACATTTTTTTTTATTTTCAGAGTAAGAATACATTATTTATATTGTTTTTATTATTTGTATTTGTATTTGTAATAAAATAAAATAATTTTATTAAATATCCTCTTCACATGAATAAATTGGGATTTCGGACAGATGTGAAACTCTGCTATATTTTTCCTTTTTTAAGTTTATATTCTAATATATTGTGCGTGATAAAGATGATTAGAATACTATGGAATACATAACTGAATATTAATTCGAAATATTTCGTTATTTTTAACATTAATCACATACTTCAAAAATGTTAACTAAATTTTCCTTGCGTTGCTTTCAACTATACAGAAGAGATTATATTTCAATGTTAAATATACTAAAAATAATGAAAAATATTGTTTGTTTTGAATATAAAATATAGAATTTTAGATAATAGTTTGAAGGTTGTTCAAATTAAGAAGTAAGTTATGTGCGTAATATAGGAATTTACAAAATTAGTAAAAAATATTTCTGTATTTGTAATCATTTGCACTAGATCGGTTAATTATTATAAAGCGTTTACGTATTAATATTAAATTTATAAAAAATCTCAAAATTAAATATTTTCCCTCCAACCCGTTCAGAATGGCTGATAGATTGGCACCTCGATAGTTTGAAGCCTGTTCAAAACAAGAAGTGAGTTATGTGGAATATTCAAAATTAGTTAAAAAGATTGAATTATTTATATTATTTGCACTAGATCGGTTACTTATTATAAAGCCTTTACATATTAATATTAAATTTATTAAAATCTCAAAATTATATATTTTCCCTCCAACCCGTTCAGATTGGCTGAGCACATCGATAATTTTGGCTCGAAACAATCGATACTATCACAACAGCTTCAGCCAAAAAATTTGTTTCAAGCGCCAATGAGGACCAGATGGCGTCCACTGGACAGACTGGTGCCAAAAAAGGGGATGCACCCAAGTCGGGCGAAGCCAGTATCGCGGAGAATCTGCAGGAGCTGATCCGGCAGCTGTCGCCCGCCGAGGTGAGTTCAAAACGGTGATTTTACGGCCAGATTAACTGATTAACCACCGGCAGGCGACTAGCCGGGAGCTGCAGCAGAATCAACAGATGGCCTGGAAAACTATCCGCAACCATCGCTACCTGATCACCAGCGGGCACGAGGTGAGCCGCAACCTGGACGCTCTAGTGGAACGCTTGAGGGTCGAGGACATGGCCGAGTTCGGGAATACCCTTCGGGAGCTGAGTGCCAAGGTAGTGGAACAAGCAGAGAGCAAAGACCATGACACCCAGAATGTGCAGTGGTCCCTCCTGGACTTCCTGCTCAGCTTGACCCACGAGCCCATTCAGAATATCCGAAGGAACTGGGTACAGATGAACCAGCAGCGGCTGTCTGTGATTGCCGCCCTGGAGGAGGCCGAGCGGAGGAGTAGCAACAAGGATGCTGCAGTCAATGAACCGATGGACACGGAGGTGGACTGGGTGGCCTTACTAAGGGAGGATTTCATTCCGTCAGCCCACTCGCTGGGCGGCAGCTCGGACAGCCTCAGTGAATGGTCGGAAAACGAGAGCGATCCCGTGGAAACCGGAGACTTGGAGAGCGATGCCAGGCCGAATATAGCCGCCGTGTATGATCAAGCAATGCAGGCGGCCATTCCCTCTCTCCACCTGCCGCCGGGAAACCGTCAAGTGCCAGGTCTCCGGCTGAGTAGGTTGCCCCAGCTTCCACCGCTGCTGCCTCCGAAGGCGACCAGTCCGTACGAAGAGAGTGTGCGGGATGAGAAGCTGCTACCGCGGACCATCCATTCCCCGTGGTGGCGCCAGAATGTGCGGAGCTTTGCCCTGCCTGCGGACGCCGATCACCTGGAGAACTTTGCCGTGACCTATGTCCAGTTTTTGAATTTGCAAACCCTCGGCCTGTTGGAACTCCGGCCGCCCAACACCACCACGGAGGCTTGTCTTCTGCGGGAGATCCTGTTCATGTTCGTCCGGCCGGCCAGTTGCGGTTTTTTCGACTTTGACAAGGAGACGCGGCGCATCCAGGTGCGCGGCACTATTAGCATCCACACAGTGACAGCGGTAAGAGAATTGGGATCAAGATTTGCTAGCAATCTTAGTCTCTCTGTTTCCCCTTTTCAGAGCACTCTTCAGGGTTTCCTGGAGACCAACGTGCTGCCTGCCCTGGAAGACATGTTGGAGCTGCGACACATCATCGATGAGCACACTCTGTTCTGCCACGACTCCAGCACCGGCACCCTGGAGTGCTTTGCCTATGGCCTGCGAGATCTCGTGGAGCCCATTTCCCAACTCCTCGTCGAATACGAAAACCGGGAGAGCGAGCCAAGCCTTATAGACTTTGTAGCCGAGTTTAGGCAGCACTTCCGGCGGCTGCACTTGCTCCGTGGCCTGGCCCAGGATGCGATTTTGGGCGAGGGACCCCAGCACTTGCGCAGCTCGTACCTGCTCTCCCGTCTCTACAGCCAAACGAAGCCCCATGTGCCGCACCAGAAGCTGGCCACGGCGTTGCTCCTGGTCTCCCTGAAGCGCTACTGCAGCATCATCGATGCCTGGTGGCGACGGGCCACGCTCGAGGATCGGCAGAACGAGTTCGTTGTGGAGAGATGTGAGCCAGGGGACTCGAGGGGCTATGTGCGCCGGCGTTCGGTGCCGTCGGATGTGAGTCCGAGGGTCATGGAGAGCTTCAGGGAACTGCGTCACTGCCCCTTCTATCAGATATTGCTGGAGCACGCCTTGGAGTCGGGCGACACACAGGATCTGCTGGCCAATGTGAATCTGCTGGGCGAGATGCTGGCCAACAGCAATGAGAGTCAGCCTCGATCTTTGTATGACGAACTGGCCACCCAGTTGTTTGCGCAGGTGAACGCTTACTGTGGAGGAGCGCGACTTCCCGAAGAAGAGCCGAAGGAAGAGGAGGAAAAGCCAAGGGAAGAGGAAGAGGAGGAGAAAAAGGCGGCACAAATGGCGGATGAGCTTCTGCTGAGCAGCGTCCAGGGCATTCGGAACTTGGATCTTCTGCACATATTCACACGCCCAGCAAGAGAGCGTCTGCTAGAGAGCCAGGAGCGCCATAGATCGGCGCCTTCCAGTGTCCAGGTTGGGGAAGTGCTGTCCCAACTGGAGGACTCGACCTGCCTGCAGCTCAAGGCCGAGCTGCCGGACGCCCTGCGCGAGATCCTGCTCCGCCGGCAGAGCCTGGCCAACGAGTATGCAATGCGGGCGTATTGCGAGGACCTGCACTTGGGCGACACCATAAGCTTCCTGCGACACACTCTGCTGCTGGAGGCCTACTACCTGCTCTTTCCCTTCTACAACACACTCTTCGTTCGCATCGAGACGGAGTCTGGCTGGGCACGGGAATCGCAGCTGAGTTCCGAACTCTACGAGACGCTGCTTCCCGCCTACCCTCAGTGCGCGGGCCAGCTGCACGTGCAGGTCATCTCCCAGGTGGCCTGCCGCTCGCACAATGTCTACGAGGCGTTGGAGGCCCTGGAGCTGGTCTACGATATGCCGGTGGCCCTGCAGCGCATCCTCACGGAGCGCCACATGCAGTCCTACAATGCGGTGTGGCGCCTGATGTTGAAGGTCAAGTGGGCGGTGTGGAAGCTGGAGAATCTCGCCTTTCTGCGCCGCCCCAAGGTCGAGGCCTACGCCCCGTTGGACCTCCACGACCTGACCATACGGCGCCTGGAGATTCTGCGCTTCTGGCTGATTTACCTCACCGACAGCCTCCACAGCCACATCATGGGCGCCCTAATGGTGAAGTTCGAGCGGCGGATTGCCGGGTGCAAGAACATCCGGGAGCTGAGTGCCCAGCACGATGATTATGTTGCCGGCCTGCTGACGCGCTGCCTGCTCACCGAAAACTTTCTCCCCTTCCGGGTGGCCCTCGAGCAGCTCTTCTACTTGGTGTTCGTGCTGCACATGGAGTGGACAGCCTGCGCCAGGCATCTCGGCGACAGCAATGCCCTCAGCCTGGCCACGGAGGACGACGATTCAAGGGACGAGTATTTGGCCCACAATCATGTGGCGGAGATCGAGGCGACCTACATCCGCTGCCACCAGACGCTGGGCGATATTCTCCACAAGCTGGTCTACCAGCAGCAGGATCACGAGGATCACAGCTTCCTCACCGCGCTGGAAGTGGCCGTCAACACCAGTGTTCCGTACTGAGATCTTGGATCTTTAAGGTATTATTTAATTGGGAAAATCACGCTGATCCTGATCCCTGCTATGTACATATGTGTATTTCCGATCCCTGCCGAATCTCACGCCTCACCATCGTTGTCAGTAAATCAGTTTCGCAACAAAACAACTAAATTTATTCTTTAGTTTACAAAATTGTTTAGCCATTAATCGTAAATACTTTTAAAAATAGTCTCTAACTAGGAGGGAAGCAGCCTAAGCCTTGCTGTCGGGCTTGTGGGGAACGGTCTCGGGTATCGATGGGGACACATCGTCGTCGCTGGAGGAGGAGGACGACGAGGAGCTGGAGTCGTCATTCGCCTTGGTTCGCTTCTCGGGGATCGTGTAGGGGAACTTCTGGGACTTCTCCTCCACCGCCTGCTTCAAGCGCAGCAGCGCCGTCCTGTTGATATTCTCCAGGGAGACGTCTTTGATCGCATTGGCCAGCACGTCCAGGGCCTTGTCATGGTTGCCCTTCGTCGTCTGGATGTCGATGAGGCAGGAGTAGGCATTGCCGATGGCACCCTCGGAGATCTTGCTGTCCCTCAGCTGGGAGATCACCACGCCGGCGAGTTTCTCATCCTGCTGCTCCCGCGCCGTTTGCAGGACGCGCTGGAACATCAGACGCGGGGCACTGGACAGGTACTTGTCCCAGATCTGCTTGGATGCAGCCTCCTGGTTGCTGGAGATGAGATGCATCCACAGCACATTCATGGGGCCCAGTTGGTTGTGAGCGGCGTACTTCTCCGCCAGGTTTTGATCTGCCGAGGGAGAGATTCATTATGAAAATGCCTAATTTGTGTGTGGATTAAACTTACACTGCGCCACCAATTCGGGGTGCTTGTCCAGTATGCCCACAGCGCCGCCTCGGGGGAACTTGCCGGCCTGCTGGGCCGCCTCCTCGGGTGTCTTAACGGCCTCGATCTCGGCGGTGAGCTTCTGCAGGAACTGCTCCGCCTTGCCGGCCACGATGTTGGCGTGACAATAGCGATTATCGAACGACACGAGACGCTTCTGCTCCTCGTTCAGCTGCTTGCCAATCCGCTCCAGAGTCTCCAGGTCACCGGCAGCCGCTATTTTGTTCAGATAAAACTTGAAGATCTTGGGCTGCGGGTGCTGGTTGCCGGCAAGGAGTTCATCAACGTATTTCGAGGCCTCTGTGAGGCGGTCGGCGCGAACGAGTAGCTCGATCAACCGGGAAGTGTCCAGAGCGTTGACTTTGTCGCCGCTGATGAACTTGTTCTTGTACTCGATGGCCGCGTCGGGATCGTTGGCCAGGATGGCCTTACGGAAGCCAGACAGGGCGGAAACGGTTTTGGGTGCAGCTTCCGCTTTGGCTTGCGGTTCCTTCTGCGGCGGCTGCTTCTCTTTGGGGGCTTGCTCTGGGACCTTAGCTTGTTCCGGCTTCGCCTGATCTTTAGCCTTGTTTTTCTTAGCCTTGGCGGCTTCCTTCTGCGTCTCGGGGACCACAAACGGCACCTCCAGGTTGTTCTTCTTCAGGATATCCGCCAATTTCAGCAGGAAAGCATCGTTGGGCGTCACAGCCTCCTCCTGCATCTTCGTCCACAAGCCCAGAGCCTTTTCCGCTTCGTTGGCCTTGTCGTAGCTGAGGAGGAGCGTGTAATAGATCTTGTTTCGATCGATGTGTCCCAGGTCCTTGGTGGCCTCAATGAGACCCTCCAGCGGCTGCAGAAGTCCCTCGTTCTTGTACCGATCGCAGGCGCTGCTGATCCGCTGGGGACGTGTCCGCAGACCGGGCGTTTCCAGGATCTTCCTCGCCTGCCGCACACGTCCGCATTCCACGAAGGAGAACACGAGGTCGTACAAGCTGTTGACTTCGCCATGGATGCCCGTGCTCAGGTCCGTCAGTCGCTGGAGATTGGCCGCATCCTCCTTCTGGATCAAGCGGCAGGCGAGCTCGTTCTTCCATGGCGTTGCCTTGTGCTTCTTGCAAATCTCCTCGAAGGCCTCAATGGCCTTGGGTATGTCATCCTTGACCAGGTGGACCTTGATGAGGGGTCCCAGGAGCACATTCGTAGGCACAATGTAGTTGGCAGCCACCAAAGCGTCGAATAGCGTGCGCAGCTTCTCCGCCTGGCCCGCCTCCGCCAGGGAGTTGAGGATCCTCCACACGGTGCTCACATAGTTGAAGCTGCCCTCCGTCTCCGAGATGGGAGCATCCTTCTTGTTGTCCTCCAGCACCTTGTAGGCCTCCGCCTCGCGCTCCTCCTGCAGCAGCAGATCGGCCAGACGAACGGCCTTTAGGTTGTCCAACTTGAAAGCGGCATCCTTGGCCTTCAGCTTGGCATAGGTCTCCAGGGCTTCGGCGCTCCTCCTGTGATGCGTGTAAAGATCGATGAGCTGGGCATGGATGCCGATGGGAATCTGGAATTTCTCCGTGTCCAGCTTCTCGATGACTTGCAGGGTCTTCTCGAGGTTCTGCGACCGGAAGCAGGCATTCAGCAGTTGCCGCTTGATGTTGTTGGCATTGTCGCCCTTGGCCTCCACGTTGACAATGAAGCGCTCCAGTTCTGGGGAGTGGAGGAGGAAATATCGTTAGTTAAATATCTCTCCCAAAGGATTAGTTACTCACCATCGATGGAGAGCGAGTCCAGGCTGCGCTTGCCACTGTTGGGCAGCGGCACCGGCTCCAGCTCCCCCGAGCTCAGCTTGCCCAACAGCTCCGAGATCCTTGGCGTCAGCTCGGAGCCCAGTTGCTCCGACAACTGTGTGGCCTTGGCACTGCTAATGGACAGGCCTTGCTTGACCAGACCCTTGAGGATCTTCTCCAGCGTGGCCACGCGATCGCGACGGAAATAGGTGGTGGCCTCCTGGACAATGGCGCCCACGACATCAGGAGTGCTGCGTTCGCTCGACGCTGCTGCTCCTCCGTCTGCTCCTTGCTCAGCCTCCTCCTCCTTGCCCTGTCTCAGCTGCAATCCCTCGTGGATTTGGCGAACGCAGCGAATGAAGGAAGCGTAATCGTTGGTGTGACTCAAGGCCAGGATCAGAGGTTGCCTAAACAGGAAGGGCACATAGTAGGCCTTGTTCTGCTCCATAATCTTGGCAGCGTCGGCAATCTGGTGAGTGACCAAGGCGGAGTACACGGCGGATGTCACGGCCGTGGAGTTGGGCACGCCAGCATCCCTTAGGGCGGTGACAATGCGCTCCCAGTTCTTCTCCTTGAGGTTCGGAATCACATAATCTCTGATGGTCTCCGAGTTGGGGAACACGGCGAATTCCTGCTGCATGCGACGGACAATATCCAAGACTTGGTTCGACTCCGCGGAGCAGATCAGCGGCCAGAAATAGTGCTGCCTGATGGGCAGTCCGGCGTTCTTCATCTCCTGCA
Source organism: Drosophila anomelani (assembly GCA_035045905.1). Taxonomy (NCBI): domain Eukaryota; kingdom Metazoa; phylum Arthropoda; class Insecta; order Diptera; family Drosophilidae; genus Drosophila; species Drosophila anomelani. Next base: position 644,410 of record JAWNOO010000019.1, on the reverse strand, counting down.
GCAGGGGAAGGGCATTGTTGACCACCCCGTTGGTCAGTCCCGCCTCCGTGGCAATGGTTAGGGCCTTGGGATTCAGTCCCTCGGCCTGGAGGGTCCTGCAAATGTTGAGTATCTTCTCCACCGGCCGGTTGGCCTTCACCATTTGCCGGATAAAGAAGGCTCCCACATCCACGGGTTCGCCATTCACGCGACTCGTTCGGGGCATCACGCGGAGCAGCTTCAGGCCGACATCCTCGTGTCCCTTGTTCACCAGCCGCAGGATGACGTTTACGGCGTCCTGATTGAAGCCTGGGGAGAGACGCAGCTTGGCTAGGACCTCGTCCACTTGCTCGCCATTGCCATTAATGGTCAGGGTGTACACAACGTCCAGCAGATCCTTGTCCAGCAATATAATCTCCTTCTGCTCGCACTCGGCAAGCGTTTCCTTTAGGGCCGCGAGGTCTCCGTGCCGAGCAAAGGCACATAGCAGAGTCGTATAGGTGTCCGCGCTGGGCTCCAGGCCGGCCTGCTTCATTACACCCAAGATTCCCCTGGCGGACTCCAGGTCGTTGGCCTGCGAGTGTCCCAGGATCAGGGAATTGAAGACATTCTCGTTGACCGGCAGACTCTTAGCCCGCATAAACTCCAGGATCCTGGTGGCGCCCTCGATGTCTCCCTGCTGGCAATATCTCGCAATCAGCCGCTGGTAGGTGACCCTGTTGGGTTCGATTCCCTTGGCCTCGATCTCGGCCAGGAAATCGGTTGGAGCAAAGCGGTGCTCGTTCTCCAGGTAAACCCTTAGCAAGGCATTATAGTGCGAGATGTCCATGGGCACGTTCAGGGCGTTGAGGGTCTTCCAGATCTCCTGCACCAAGGCGGTACGCACCTCGGGCAGCTCCTCGGGCACCAGGTTGCCGCAGCAGCGAATCACCAGCAGAGACTGCGAGCTGGTGGCCGTCCTGTGCGTGCGGATCTCATCGAGCACCTCCTCCAGGTCTCGTCGCGAAATGCGTCCAATGCGGCGCACATCCTGGTCCAGGCGGCGGATCTGCTTGTCGAGGCTCAGCTCGGCCTTGGCAGCGGCATTTGTGGCAAAACCGCTGCAATGGAAGGGTAATTAATGTAATATTTATTCATGGAAAACTTAGATAACCCAAGTAATTCAAGTAAAGGTCTAAAAACAGCTCCCAAAAGGGGGCTCCCGCAGCTCGGATGAGGTTATGTAAATCTTGGGTGTTGCAGTTACCGCAGATCCGCCTGCCTGCTCTTATGTGGCATGTAACCTGCTCCATTAGCTCGCATCAATGGGAAATCAAGTAAATTAATGCCATTTACAAAAATCTAAGCAGACATTGCGTAATGCCGGCACTTTGTAGGAGATTTTCTAGAACTCACTGCTGGAAGCCGCCGCACATGCAGGGCGCATTGTTGACCAGGCTGCTCGTCTCGTTCTCGCGCACCGAGTTCACCACCACGTTCCGCGTGAAGCCGGCAAAGTAGCGGAGCAGTTTCCCCGTCCTCAGGATGGATGCCATTGCGGGATTTGTGCGGTTTTAATTAATAAACTCAATTTATTATTAACGTTCGGGCGAGCACGAGAGCTAGAGGTTGCCAGATAAAAATTTCACTTTCCCCCTAAAAAATCCCAAACAGGAATTATCGATATCGATATCAAGCAATTTTTGGGATTTTTCAAAGCTTTGATAAATCGACAAAAAGAAACATTTTAATGGTTAATGGTTAAGCTTAACGTTTCCGCTTGGCGCCAATTTAATGTAAAAACAAATTCAAAAACAGATACAAAATTAATGAATAAAATGTGGTGCGTAATGCAAACCATACTACCTTCTTAATATCAATATATATGTGAATTTTAATTTAAATAATTTGTTCAGATTATTCATAAAAATAGAAATAGATTTTAAAAAAAAGTTTTTAATTTATTTTTTAGACAATTTTTAAAGACTGAAAATAACAACCTATTGCTATTTATGTATGTTTGTATAATTTCGTGGGGGAAAAACTAAACCCGTTTTGTCTTTGCAAACACAAAAGGGGAAATGCAACAGCGGCAGCAAAAGAGTGTTGCACATTCACTTCACGATTAAGAGAGAACTGCAAGCTTTGCAAACTCTCTTTAGCTGCTCGCTTCTCGTTGTTGTTGCCGCAGCGGCTTTCTTTTGTCGCCGGCCAGAGTGAGTTTTGGAATTGCATTTCATTTGCGAATGTGTAGTTGCTCGGGTCCGCGACTCTTTGGCTCCGCAGCGACTCGCGTGTATTGTGCAAGTGTGCGTGCGTTCGTTCATAAACTGCAATTTTTTGGATTTCCAAGTGGTTCGAAGCTAATTTTATTACATTTTGGCCTGTAACAGGTGCGATCGCTGACTAGCCACGTCCTCCATCCCTGGTAAGGAAAATGATTAAAAATACAGATTATTTAAAAGGAATGTGTATGAGTGAATGCGTATGTATGTTTTCAGCTTAAATCTCGTGAGAGTGTGTAGAGCAGAGAAAGAGAGAGAGACAGTGCAGCCAGAAATTGCAATACAGACAAACAACTTGCCACGCAAAAGGCGGCCGGTGTTCGCCCCTTTCCTCCTGTCCGTTCCCCACCTCCCGAGCATGCACTTGGTGCGATTCATTTGCTTTTATTACCATTTTTGTCCCGTCTCTCCACGTCGCACGCTCGTACTTTTTTTGCCCCCGTCGTCGTCTTTGCACTTGGCACTTTGTGCGACTGTGGCAACCCTGGCCGACCAAGTGCGCGCCGCTGCTGGTGAATAACGTTGAGTCTCTACCCTTTTCATTCGTAGCGCGACTTTGAAATGCATGCAACTGCAACAGCACGACGCGGAAAGTGCAAAATTCTGGCAGAGTCTGAAATACATATATAAACAATAAATTAAAGAGGAAAAACCATCAATATAAAGGATTCTACAAAACGCCTGCTAAAAACTCTGTGGCAGTCTTCTGTTTGTGTGTGTGTGTAAAAAAAAGTATCAAGTGCGAAGCAAAAAACTTAACAAATACATTTTAAAACCCCATTAAAGTGAGTAAAAAGTAAATTTTAGATTTGTTAAAACTGTTTTCTTAACTCAAAAAGTATAAAAAACTATTAAAAGAGATCAAAAAACTCTTAGAAAACTTTAAAAGCAAACAAAATAATACAAATACACAGTTGCCAGCATAAAATAAAATGTTTAAAGCAAAGAATCTTAATTAAACCAAATGTACAGTTTTGTGAAATAATAATTAAGAACAAGAATTACAAATTTTATAAAGATAACATGAAAAACACTTTAATATTACCTTAAAAACTAATATAACACATTTTGTGCTATCCTTTTCTTTGTCAAAAAAAAAACAGTAAAGCCCCTAGAAAACTATTTTAACATCGATTTCGAGTTTTTAAAAAAGGGAAAACCAATACTAAAACAAAAAAACCAACTTAAGCTGGAAATTTTCACGAAGAAAACGAATTAAAAGCAATTAAAACGCATTTTCCCTTGCAATTGATGATGACCTACGACAAAGGAAATGAAGTCATACCCATACATGCAAACACACACACACTTACAGACTCTCCGAAAAAGCAAAGTGCAGGCCAAAAACGAATGAGCAAAACAACAACAAAAACGAAACGGGCAACTACAACTTGAAAATTGCACTGCGCATGCACACACACAGATACTCAACACAGCGATCTCGCAGTTGTGTTGGTGCGCTTTTGTTCGCTTTCAAGAAGAAGAGGAAGCAGCGAAAAATGCGAAAAAATAATTAAAATTGGAAAACTAATGGGTTTTAGAAAGAGTTATTATTTAAAGCAGATTTATTTGCATTTTCAAAATTCTACTTGGGGCTTTGCAAGTCTTACTTACATATTTAACGCATTTTATTTTATTTATTTTTTAAAAATACTCGTCATGCCAACGGCAGTTGAATGCACTCGGCCTTTGCCTCGAATGGCTTCCCCTTTTTTGCCGCTGATAATGATAATGGAACGAAACGGAATAATCGCTCTTTTTCCAGATATATACAAAATATATATACATATATATGTATATAAAATGCAAGCAAATACTTTTCCTTGTGCGTAATACAGTTTAAGTTCAAAGTCGGGTGTAAAAAGACTTTTATTCATGGAAGTTTAAGGTTTTAGTTTTTAATCTCTGAAAAATATTTTTTACTTTAATAAAACAAATATTTTCTGTTCATTTTACAAGTCTAAATTTAAAGTAAAGCTTATAAAATATACGAAATATTTTAGTATAACAGAAATGGTGTTCCTTCTAAAATTGTAATCTCTGATTTTTATAGATTAAAAAGTAGCTTCATTTATTGTCTGCATGAATTTAATAGTGTTTTAACTTTTGTTTTAAAACAAAAATAAGGTAACATCAGGATCGGGTCACCAAATCTTAATTTGTGAGAGCAATTTATTTCTGAATCTACAAGCGTTTTTGTTTTTAATATTCATAATCCTTTAATATAAATATTTATCTTTATTTTCCCATTAAAATACTATCTATAAGCCATTTCTAAACATTTTCTTTTGACCTTGGGGCTGTATTGCAATTATTAAATTTTCTACACAAACATTCCTTTGTAGTTGGTTTTTCTTTATGTCTAACCCGCAATTTGAATTACTCATCGTATCAGCGGCATTTCCATAGAAATCAAAGCTCACAACAAAACGAACGAAAAGCCAAAGTGGGGGAAAAATAATTGGTTAACAGAAATCTAAACTATAAAATCGATGAAAGCCATTGGGGAGCAATAATGGAATTAGAAATTAAAGGGAATCACAACAAAGCTAAATAAATAGCAGAGAATAAGAACCTTCATTCAATATTTACTTTTTAAAATAAAAAGTAAATAAGGGAAAAATATTATAATAAAACCATTAAAATGTAATAATTTATTTGCAAGTAAAATACTTTAAACTTTTGTTGTTTATCCCACAAAAATGAGTTAATTTTGCAACAATTACCTATAAAAAAACAAAGACATTAATCAATTCAAACAAAAATTCATTAAATATTTTTCATAGTCAAACAAAAAAAACTCCGTTTTTCTTGCCCTTTTCATTTCTCGTCCATAAAAAACAGTTGACAAACTATAAGGCCAGGTACTTATCAGTAACAGCTTATGGAAAGATTTAAGAACTTGACAAACAAATATTGAAAAATGTGAAAACCCAGAGGCAGCACTTTTCTCACTTTCCTTCTTTCGCTTCCTTTAAATTTTGGTATTTCCTTTTTTCCAGTTCTATTTTGGACAAGAAAGAAAGGGACAGCCAGCTGTGGGCGATGGACGATGGGTGGCGGAGCCAAAAGGACAATGGTTCAAGTGCAAAGAGGATGCCAAGCCGCATGCAACAACGAACGCACGAAGGACATGCTATGCAATTCCTCTTCTGTGGTGAGTTTCCGCATATTGCGTATACGCCGTGTATGGTGTGTAGAGCGACAGAGACGGAATACCGTCAGACAGAGGGACACATGGAGAGGGGTGCTATTTATAGAAAGGGAGCTCCGAACCGAGCTCAGCCTTGATTCCGCCCTTGAACTAACATTGCTGGCGAACTATTCCTGTCCCGTCTCCTGTTCCTATGCGCTTTTTTTTCGTCTGTTTCCCCTTCGACAGTCCCAGTCCCAGTCACAGCTGGAAACCAGTCAGCGGAGGGGAGATATAGAGTATCGGGGGATATCATCATCCTCATCATCAGCCAGTGCATATGTCGCCAGTCAAGCGGTGATTTTGTGTTTTCGGTTCGCTCTTTCATACTGTCCCATGCATGTCCTTGCCGCTGCCGCCTGTGAACTCAGCGGGCCTTTGACATTGATTTTGTGCATCCTGCGAGCCCCAAACACAACGCAACTCGACTGTCAGTTGCTTATGTCATGGCAAAATTTATTTATAGCAAATAATTTGATTGTTTAGCAGGAAAATATAAGCAAAAAATTGCAGTTTTGAGAATTCTATACCCAAAATAAAAATATTTAATTAAATTACTTTCCTACAAATATCTGCGACATAAAATCCCAGGAACAAAAACACAGTTTAGATAATGAAAACTATATTTATTTTATTTATGTGCAATTTGAGGAGAACCTTGATTCTGCATTTGTTTGATATTTGAGATATGGAAGGCATTGAAGATATTGAAGAGGTTTTCGATGTTTAGACAGCATTGAGAAATCAAAATGATATCAAATTATGATACTGAAACCAAAGCAAACGTAGCAATTAAAGGTTATATTAGCTTTACAATCACAGAAAACATTAGTTAATTAATACTTATATAAGAAAATAATTTAATTTAATAATTTCCTATAAATATACTTTAATAATAAAGAATATATTTATCTTAGTTGTAAATTAAAACCCTTAATAAACTCTCAATATTTTTTAAATCCTCCAATAAAGAAATATGCCATGTTCTGTCATTGCACTCGAGATTTTCCACCAGCATTTCCCCTGGTTCCTGGCTGTGCATTTAAAATTGATGCGTAATAAATGCAAAAATAATATGCGAAAGGCAGAAAAAAGAAGATTTTGAGGAAAAAGGCGGAACAAAGGGAAGGGTGGAAAGGGGGAGGTAGAGAAATGGAAAGGCAGCAGCAGCTACAAACTACAATTGAAACTTGAGCAAACAAAGGGCAGCGTAAAATGTTTGCAAATTGAATTTCAAGTAAATATGAGCAATGCAATGTGAAAAGTAAATACACCGAGAGAAACACAGATGCACAGACACAGAGGCAAAGCTCTCTCAGCCGTAATAGTTTGGTGTATCTGTGTGCTGGCTGTCCCAGTGTGTGTGCATCTTTGTATCTATCGAATGCAGTTTGTGCGCTTTAAAAGGAATTCTGTAGTTTATGCATGGGATGCGTTGTCTATATAAAGTTCTACCTCTCTCTCACTCGGTCTAGTCTTCTAGGCCCTCTCTTTCCGCTCTTTCTCTGTGTTTCTATGACTGTACTGTACGGCGGCCATGGCAACGACGTCATCGCATCATCGCATCGTCGTGCGTTGAGATGCCGAACCTAGCCAGCAATGGCGGCAGCGGTGGCGGTGGCGGCCTCTCCGCCCATCTTCCTGGCTCCCCATCATCTCTGGTTCCCATCTCTCTGTCGCCAGAATAAAACAGAATAAAAGCGAACAAAATAATGAAAATAAAATGAAAAGAAATCTACAGTGCAAGCTCTAAAGATTGAAAATTAAAAAAAAAAACTATGAGTTTAAGGAAATAAAATATGAACAAGGAAATTGAAGAGTTTACTTTTGTTTTTAAATGTTATTTTCATATATTTTATTTAGAAATTTATAAAAACGAAATGTTGCTATAGTTTATTGGTTTTATTTGGTTTTATAAAAACCCAAAATCGCTTAAAGGATAACAAATATAGTTCCTTTTACTAACCACTATCCGCATTGCACAGTAAAAAAATTGCAGTCAGGCCAGAAACACACCACAAACAGCAGAAAAATAAAGGGAAAACAGAAAACAGGCATACAAAAACTAGCCGCTACAACAATGCAAGTACTTCAACCTTCCACCTACCACCTCCCTCTGGCTCACTTGCTCCCGAGTCAAGTCCATGTTCTTGGTGGCGTTCTTTGGGCTCTCTCTCTCTCTTTTGTGTATCTGTATCTATAGAATGCGTTGCTCCTGCCTCTTCTACAGCTGCATCTGCGGAAAACTACTAGAGGGGGGTGGGGGAGGAAGGTAAGCAGCTTAGTGCACAATTAAAGCCTTCTTTTTTGCCTCCTTTTGGCAGAATATTTCAATTAGGGAGCACAAACATATGCACATAACGCATACGCCACGTTGGCAGATTAGAAGGGCTTATAAGATGAAAATCCACAGGGGGGACGGCATAGGCAATGGATTTTAATCTGTAAAAATTATGGCTGGAATTGGTAGCTAATAGCTGAAAAATGTGTAAAAGGGGAGCTACCTAAGATGAAGATAAAAAAGGAAGTAAAAGATTCTAAAGGAATTTAATAAAGAATTTTAAAAGGAATTTTATAGAGTTGTTAGGGAAAAGTTTACAATTTGAGCTTTGCTAATTATACGAAATTTATGAAGCGACAAAAATTTTATATTTGACCACAAAGAAAATCATCTTTCCTTATAAAGTTTAAATTAGTATTTTTCAATCATTAATTTACCCTTTACAAATTATTATACTTTAGTCTAATTAACCATTTCCTTATACTTATGTAATGTATCCATGTAATGTCCTTTTGAAAACATAACTCTGCCATAAAACACTGACAAACTTCTGGCCAAAACTGTCAAATACAGAATTTCCCAGTGAATGCTGCATCTGCTGTTTTTAAGTTGTGTATACGCCATGTTGACAACCGGCACCTGCGGCCAAAAGCTGCTGGCGCTTCGCTCTCCAGCTGTGCCATCAATACCTAACGACCATAATCCTGGTCACCCGTGGCTAGTCATCCTTTCCCCGTTCTTCCTTGTTTTTCCCATTTCCCATTCCGCATCGCCATGGCAGCGCAACCGAACGACTAATGCCATTTGGTGTTGCCAGGCAATTGGAGCGCAGATGAATTCACAATTCTTGGTGGCAGAAGAAGGGCCAGAAGAAGAAGAGATTAACCCCTCCGCGAATTGCTCGACTGACTTTTACGGTGAGTTGAGTGCGCATGTGAAGGAGGATCGGGGTCATCATCTTTCGCCCAGAAAGGGTTCCTTAACTGTACTCGAAATAACGTATTCAGAGCATGACAAAAAAAAGGGGGAATCCTCGGCGGAAAGGAAACTACTAAGGGGGGGATACACGCAGATATATAGAGACTGCATTCTGCTCACACACAAAGGGTTAGCTTTGTGTCTACATGCAAAAATACAAAAAAATGCATACGTACATCGCTGCCTCGTAATGAATGTCATCCGTTTCACTTTGAATTATGTCATCCCAGAGTGACACACATTTCCAAAGCTTAGATGCACACACAGCTGCATAGATACATATAAGTCTGTGTGTTTATATACAATTGTTGAATATATAAACATAAACATGGAATAGCCTGACCATAGCAAATGTGGTCTTTGGTTTCACAAAGCCTTTGTTTCCGTTTCCCCAAATTTCTTATGTATATTTTTCGTAAAATTGAGATGCTTTGGATGACAATTTAGCTTAATTAGGAATTTAAACTCTCCAGAAGAATGCTTCCCTTTAAAAGTCTTTCAATTAATTCACAATTCAACGGATAATATTACAAACCCATTAGGTTAATTGTGTAATCCGATATGACTCAACAATTACAGCATATTGCAATAAATTATAGAGAATATTCCAGCACCAGACAACAATAGAAAAAAATAGCAGTGTTTAAGCGCTGAAATGCAAAAATGGGACCAATAAATAATTTTCTCAGCTAGCTGCAAACTATTTAAATGAAGCAAATTGAAATGAATGTGAAAAAACATAGCTGTGAGCTTCAATATCATTTATTTTTTAATAAAAATAAATATGAATTATCAAGGTTTTAATAAAAAACAAACTTTGGTAAAGTAAAAGCTAAATTAATAAACATTCCTGCTTAATTGACAAACAAAAATTGTTTACAGCAAAAAAGACCCTTTCATTTATTCAGCAAAAAATTCCCTTACATCAGTATCAGTATCTCTGATCGCTGTAGCCATTATTTTCTGGTCTTAATTTCACAAGATTTTATCATAAACATAAAACCGAAATTGCAGCTCGATATCAACACCAGCAAATCCCATTTAATACTGGCCAGGGCTCAAAATTGCTTGAAAATTATATGGTAGCTGAGCGTTAACCCCTTGTTGCCCCCTCCCCCGAGGCGCTGAATTTAACGGTACAACTAATTTATGCCGCCGGCCAAGAGAAGAAACTTCTAAAGAATCGGCCCGAAACAAAACAAGAAGAAAGAACTAAAGAACTGAAGAACAGAAAACAGAAAATAAACTCGGACTGAAAGGCGGAAGTTCGCCAAAGAAGCCAATTGAATGCAGCAACAAAGTTGAAGAACAAAAATTAAAAACGAGGAGAATTGGAGAACAAGTGCAGTTCAGCGAAGCTTTAAAGTTTTTGGGCGAAAGGGAAAAGTAAAAAAAGAAATACCCTTGCCAAGGGTATGAGGGATATTTGGGAATTTTAAAATATAAAAGGATATATAATTGTTACTAGGGAAAACTTAACTTCTATCTTTAGTTATAATTTCTTGGTTTACTAAAACCATTTCAGAACTATAGTGTCGCAATATCAGAGAACTTACTTTAAATGTTTGTTAGAACCCTTTCAGCTATCTGCTTTCTATGTTTTTTTTTTCGCTTTTGACCCCTCATTTGATTAAGATAGCCAGGGAGAATGGGGCATTGCTGGCGGGAGAGAACTCCAGTTAATTGGCAGCTGTCTTGGACAGGCCACCGCCACGGGGAAGACGACCCAAGGAGTTCGAGCAATAAGCAACCGGTTTTGCTCAGCTTCCTCGCTAAAAAAATTGTGTTTGGACAACGCGGCGTATGCGTAATTAGATCTGTGAGTGTGTTTGCATTAGCTTCGTTTGCTAATTGGACTAAAGCCCAGCCTTAGCGCACATTGCACTCGGAAGCTAAACAAAAGGAGCGATATAAAGCTGGTCTAGTGCTAACCAACAGAAGTGCACTTGCAGAAAATGGAGGGAGAAGCAAAAGAAAACAAATTTTATAATTTTTCATAATCCTTCTATGCCAAATCACAATAATACCTATGAAAATGGGTTCATATATTTTATGAAAATATAATTTTGCATATAAAATAGAATTTTTAAAATTATATTAACTAGGGACGAGAATGGAAAATTTTTAAAAATTACAAAAATGTTTAAAGAAAATATTAAAAAAATGTTCCCAACATTATTTGGATTTCAATTAATTCAGAATCAAGTTAACACATATTTAATATTTTTTTTATGTGGCAATTAAATATTTTAATGCCTTTGCTTCTTAATTTATGAGGTCGTTGTGGCTCTGATTTGTTTTTAGTTTTTTATTCTCAGTGCTAGAGTCAAGTATTGGCATTGCTCTGAGGCTGATAATGAGGATGATGATGATGATGGAATTCAGGTTTTGGACTTTAAACGATCCTCGGCTCTAGGGTGCGCTGGCAATATGTTGTTGCCATCTCTTTTGGTCTGCCTTTCGGGGCTGGCACCCCACCCCTTTTTAGCAGTGACGTTGCATTTTTTTTTATTCATTCTTTTTTTTTTGCAAACGAGCATAAAACGAGTTTTTGCCACTGTTCTTCCCGCTTTTTTATGCCGCTTCTACTGGCTTTCCCCTGCTGCCCCTTTATCGCCTTGTTTCCCCCTATAAATCCCCCCTCTTTAACCCCCTCAGAACCCACCGAAACCACCGTTCCACGTACCACGCTCTATTGGACTCTTGATGCGCCACGACTTTGGTTCGTCTACCTTCTGGCTTTTGTTTAGTTGCCATGTTGCATAGGATTTTGAACTCGTTTTGCGTTGCATGTGGCAGCGTCCCTAACCTAACCCAACTTTTCAGCTCGAACGGCCTGTATTTCTGCCCCCTTCCTGCGGCTTTTGTGTTGCAAAACACACAGAGGCACACACGGATGGAAGAAATAATAAAAAACATACAATATTTTATGGGCTTTCATTGTAGAAATTGCATATGTACGTCGCTATCTCTCGCCTGTCGGTCTTTCGTTGCATGTGCTAATTGTTTAATTAACCCGATTTGCTCACAAGCTGTTGACATTACGACTCTCTGTGCTAAATGGGCTTCAAAAGGGAATAAATGGATAATCAGTGGCATTCGTTATCATTTTGTATTATCATTTTTGTAATGTTTAATAATAGGAATTAAATTATAAAAAAATCTTTAATCGCTTAGGAGTAAAGTTTTGAAATTATCTCATTGCTGAAATGGAATATAATTCTCTTACATATTGTTTATTTATTACCAAACCAATTATCCGCTGAAAACTACCTTTGGAAACTTTGCACCTTTTGTGGTCTTCCTACAAAATTTTCAACTCTCTTTTCTGCCAAAAAACTTTTCCTGTCAACTGAGAACAGTTTGTGTGAGTTGCTCCCACATGAGAAAGATTTCTTTTTAATGGAAATAATTGCAATTTTGTGCATAATTTATGACTGGCAGCCCACGCACACACACTGGCAGAAAAGAAGCGGAGCACTCATAACTCACTCAGGGCAAAAGACAAACGGATGCTTACGTTCTTTTCAGACAGTACCGGATGGTGAAATAGCTTCAGGGATAACTTTAAACGAATTAAATTCTCAAGTAACCAGTTGGTAATTCTAATAAATAAAATTAATAATTACAAAAAATACTACGAAATGTTTTGGTAGCAATGAGTATGTTTATTACTCCATTAAACTGTGATTTAATATTTTGTGTAGATTTAGTAAATCTTGTGCTATTATTTTGACCCCCACTGTAACTCTTTGGAGCCCTCTCTTATCCCTCTGTCCTCTTGTGGCAATATGAAAATGTTGAAAAGTAATTTGTGGCACACATGTGGGTGGGATTTGAATAAAAGCCAGTTGGGCGACGGAGATGACACAGGATGCACTGTTGGGGAGGGGTGTGGTGTGTGTGTGTGTGTGTGTGGAGGGTGTAGAATGCAATCAACAACAATGAGAAATTACAGACACCAAAGAGCAAAAGCCAACAACAACAGCAACAACCACAACAAATGTGTGTAAGCTGCGCGTATTTCCTGTCTGCATCGGTGTGTGTGGGAATATGCAAAATGAATGAAAATATCAGAAAGGCAAGAAAACAAAAACAAAATGCACTTGGGGAAAGTTCAGTTAAGATCCAGAATTTGGATTTTTAATAAATACAATTCCATTTCTTTAAAATTTGGCTTTTGATTTACCATTTTCATAGCATACATTTTTGCAAATATTTTGAAAGATTTTAAAATTTCTAGTGTTTTGTTTCTAATTTCTAATAAATATTTTTATTAATTCTAATTTGTTTAATATTTTGGCAACATTTTAAATAATTAAACAAAGGCATCTTCTATTTTATTGTAATTATTTCCAAAAAGTTTCTTTCCAGTTTCTTTTTTTTTTCTTTATTTGTTGGATTTTGGGCATAGTATGTAGTTATTTTAAATTTCTATGGTTATTTATTTATTTTATATTTTAAACATTAATTAATTTATATCTATGTAAATGGAATCGTGATAAAAAAATATTTACAATTTTGCAAGTGCAAAATAAAACGTAAATTGAGATTTCTGCAATGCAAATGCAGCGGGTGAAATGCGAAAGAGCAAAGCCAAGGCAAAGGTGTTCTCAAGAGCGACAACAAACAAGGCGAAAAATGGGGGTAAAGCTCTGCTTTTTGTTTGCTCGCCGCTCTCCCCAATGCTCTTTGTGTTTGCTGGCTGGCTCTCTTCGGAACATGGCTGTTTTTGTTATTGCTGATGGCGGTGCTGCTGCTGCTGCGCTGCAAGTTGCGTGTCATTGACCTTTGAAATTGCATGTTGCTGCTGCTGCTGCTGGTGCTGCCGGCGTCGCTTATGTATGGTGCTGCGCTCCTCTGCCACTGCGCCATTCTACGCTACTTCGCGTTGAAACTGCCACATGAGGCAGCCTGCTGTCTGGTCGCCCTCACGTGCCTTCCTTCTCTGTCGCTCCCTGCCTCTACTGCTCTCGCTCGCGCGTGGGGGCTTGTTGTTTGTGCGAATTATATTAAGGAAGCAGCTCGCAAAAAAAAACTCGTACTCTCCGCTGTTTTTTCTTCTGCTGCTTATCTTCCGCCTTCTTTATTGTTGTTGCCCCCGAAAGTTATTTCAATATCTTCGACGGTTTCTTTCCTTTCTCCTCCCTCCCCCCTTTGCCAGAAGAAGGAAGAAGGCTTTTCTTTCTCTCATTTTAATGAATTTCTTAGCTAATATCTGGCGAAGGCTTTTTTTAATCTTTCAATGTTAAATCTTTACAACTTGATTTAACTACGGAATTTATCAGTTTAAAAATTCTAAAATAGACAGGCAGCAATATTGTTATGAAACATTTAATTAGGGAAAATATTATTTAATTACAAAAATTAATTCATATCTCACTTGAAATTAAATAACGATATTGAAGTATTTCGCAAAAAACTCCAAACGTGACATAAAAATGCGAGAAGGGAGAAACGATTGTCTTGCCTCAACATCTCAGGGTCCCAAAGTTCCAGAGTCTCCGAAGCTTGCAGAGTTTCCTCCTCCGAGTTCATTGAACGCCTTCGCCAGACATAAAGCAAACGCAAACTCAATAAGCGAACGCGGCGAGCAAATAAGCAGCAGCCAATAAGAGATACGAACTGTGCAGATACAAATCGCCATCAAAGATACTCTTCTTTCCGAGTCCAAAGGAACTGGACACAAGAAAAAACAATCGGGGGAACAGGTTGAGAGGGTCCAGGTTCGGGTTCAGATTCAGGTAGCTACAATTGGCATCGATCAATTAAGATTTTGTTAGTTTCATTTTAGATACTGAAGGAATAGATCTTTTAAGAATGTAATTTAATGTTTTATGATTTCTAATATTCCTTCCTAAAATGCCCCAGAAAATCTTTTTAATTTTATCCCAAAATCGCCTTAAGCCCCTAGTGTACTTTCGTAATCCCCAAAATATAGATCCCAGAACAAGGACTCTCTTCCGCATCATCTGCCAGATGATTTAATTGCTTAGCGGCCGGGGCGACAAATAAATAATAATATTGCACAATCTCGCTGCTACCAACAAAGAAGAGGACAGGACAGGCGGCAGAGGCAGTCAAAACAAGGCAAGTGACTTTGGCTTAGCCAAGGAAGGAAATAAACGAAAAAGGGAAAATAAAAGAAAGAGAACAGAGGCAGACCAAGACCCAGACTCGGCCATAAAAAGGAGCAGTCAATGTACCCCAAACACACAAAAAGAAGGGGCCCTGAAAGAGGCACAAAGAGCAAGGGGAAGGACGGAGTCAAGCTAAGTGAAGTAAAAAGGAGCCGTAGCATGACGGGGCAGAAAGAATAATAGCAACAACCACAACAGAGGCAGCCATGACCCACACCAACAAACAGGAAGAGCGAAGCGAGGAGAGTGCCAAAACAACACAGCTTTTGCCCAAAATGAAGCGGCAACTGTAATAAAAATGCAGGCGTAGGGAGTGAGGTGGGGGTGGGTGTGCAAAAAGAGTGTGCATAGAGAGCGAGCATTTACTCGCTTCAACGCCAAATTTCAATTACAATTACCAAACAAGAGAGTGTGGTGGGGACAGCGATAGAGGAGAGAGTAGAAGGGAAATTTAGGAACAGATAGTGGGATCCAAGAGGAAAGGCAAATGAACAGAAGAAGTGCTGAAAGCAACTCGTAAAGTACAAGCAAAAAAGGCCACGCTAGAAAGTATGCAAGGAAATGTTCAAAACTATTTTTTATTACAAATTCAATTATTTTCTAAATAAGCATTTATTGTAATTATTAAACCTTTTATGCTAGTAAAACAACTTCAACTTCAGATCAAGGGCCTTACGTTTTCGCTCTCTGTAAGCAGTGGCAAGGGAGCCACCGAAAGAATTCTTCACTGTGAATGGAGTATTGGGAACGGAATCGAATGGAGATACATGTGGGGATATTGGAGTGGAGAGGAGCTCTCTTTTTGTTGTTGGCCATTAAAAATGGCTGCTAACATGGCTGTGAACAACACTCTCACACACAGAATAAGAAGAGCAACAGACACTGCAGGAGGAGACACATAGCACACACTCGCAGGCACAGAGCAACTCCATTTAAATCGGAGCAGCTCCACGAATGAAGTTGCAAAACAGAACGCCCAAAGGTTAATCAACTCTGCAACTCTGGCACTCGCCAAAACTCTCCCATCTGCAATAGGGTTGCCGCTGCCTCTGCCACTGTGCAGCGCAACTCCACATTTTGTTGTTGTCTGTGGCACGAAACGGGAAGCGGCAGCGAAGGAGTACAGTGGAACAGCCAGGCGAAGGCCAAGCAGCGGCGTCTAATTGAATTGGATGGATGTTGTTGACTCCGCTTCGCTCCCTCCCTTCTCTACCCCACCGCCCAACCAGCAGCCCCTCTCTTATCGCTGCTCCCATGGCAATGGCATTGAGGGAGAATCAACAAAAGCCACGAGCAGCGAACTTTCTCTTTGAAGAGAGCTTTGAAAGAGTTAGAAGAACCAAAGAGTGCGGTCTATTGCATAATTTTGTGCAATCTGCCTACGAGTAGGTGCCCTTCTCGCATGTGTGTGTGTGTGGGTGGCATTGGCTTTGACTGCATGCCTGTGGGTGTGTGTGTTTGTGATTTGGCCTTGGTTTTTTTCCAAGCTTCAAGTTGCCATTAATCGGGAAATTGTTTAATGCCACAAAATGCAATTCAGCTGAGCAAGAAAATTAGTTGTGTAAAAGAGGGGATATTAGGAATTATTTTTGTAAAATTCGTAATTTTGCTTGGAGCTTTATTCGACTAATTAGAGCCTTAATGTATTGCAATTCAATATTAATCATTAAATATTTTAAAGAAACAAATGTTATTTACATAGTTTATGGGCATTTCCTCATTATTTAATTGGATTTATTTACTTACCGAGTTTCCCTTCAATAATTTCCACCAATCACTGCAAATTACCATTGAAATGTCGCAGTTTTAATTCAATTTTGTGCTGCCAGCGATAAATGAAAATTAATGGCAAAAGCGTTTGACAAGGCAGAGCGTGAAGGAAAAGCAAACAGTTTCCAGATGATTGCATCCTGCCGAGTGGACAGAAATAAAAATCAACATACATATATTTTTTGTGATTAATGAGCCAGGACCAAGGGCCACGCTGCGTATACGCAATGTTCCTCATAAATAACGAAGTTTTAATGAAATTGCAGCACAACAAATTAAATATCTGTTGGGTGGATGAGTGATATACATATAATAACAATTTTCATTATTTTTTGAGCTGAGAAAGTATCGAAAATAAAGCAGATTTCATACGGGTCGTATGAGTGATATTTTTGTTTGCTGTATATTTCTGTCAATTACTTTCCCTTAATTTAGATAATCGAAAAGATTAAATTGAAAACCAAAAAAGTATCTAAAACTCTTCAAGTGCACTAAATGGTTATTTCCATGAAGCTGGGAAAGTAAACAAAAAGAGAGGATGCCCCGATAGCCAAAGAGAACCATCAAAGAGAAGCAGAACGGGGTTTGCAAAAAAAAAAGAAAAAGGGAAAAAAGAATGCAAAAATATTTGCAGCGCTGTGTTACCGGTTTTTATGGTAGGAAGGAAACCCGCTCTCGCAGCGCATTAGTGTGTGCAATGTGTGTGTGTGGCGTGTGTTGTGTGAGTGACGACGGCGGCAGCGTCTGTCTGTTGTTGAGGCAGGTCCTGGCCGGAATACGCGAAAATAGGTACAGCCAACGAACTGGTGCGCTCCAGACGACGACGACGGCTGTCTACCACCGAACGAGCCGGGCAGGGAGGCAGGCAGCAGCAGCTCCTTCCTTTTAGCTGCAAAAACATGTGGCAGCACCAATGGGTGAAGACGCAGCAGTACCAGCAGCAGCACTAGCACCAGCACCAACGCCATCATATACCATACATATAGCATGCTGCAACATGGGAACCGAACTCGCCAGCACACATATAGCCAAAACACTCGATAGATACAGCCGCCGTCGCAGTCGCCGCTCTGCTCTGCTCACAGCTAGCTTTGGCCATGGCTTCAGGTTCGGCTTCAGCCTCAGTTTCGCTTCTGAGCTTCAGCTGCAGCAACCGCTTCCCACATACATAAACACATCTGTATACACCTATATACAGCACCAGTCTATATAACTACTTTTTATTTTTCGGCGATTCCTCCTTCACCTTCGCGAAAGGAGGAAAAAGATGAATATGTAATGCAATTTCTCCCAGCGTTCTGGCTTTCCTTTGTTGCAAATTCAATCTGCAGCGCCAGCGATCGGCTTACGTGGCCGGAGGCAATGGGCAGAGAATCCATCGAGGATTAGGCCAAGTCAAGTGGAATTGTCTCTGGCCACAAAAGGAGCAGTTTTGCAGTTTTGCCAAATGTGTAATCCAAATCCAAATATTTAATCAAAAAAGCATTTCTAAACAAATCAATGGGTGCCCATTGGTTCAGAGTCAAGTGGAAGCAGCAACCAATAGAGGAAAATACACAAATATTTCATAAAGCAAATTGAATTGAGAACTTTGAGGATTTATATTGTCCTCGGGCTAAAGCATCAAGTCATAACAGTATAAAATATCAAGGTATAAAGTTTCAAAAAGGCAATCAAATATTTAATAAAGAGATACATGAAATTAAACTGTGGAAATAAAAAATTAACTGAATTGTGTAAAAGTAAAGCGTCTTTGCCAGTGAAAGATTAAATAAACCTCTACAGTGCATTAAATAAAGCATTATAATTATTTATAGTGATTGATTGATTCAGAAAAAATGCTAAGTAAACAATTGTATTGTAAATATTTATTGAAGACCTAATTTGGAACTATTTCATAGTATACAAATATTAAAACAGAGGAAATATTCTTTCTTGCAGATATCCAACAAGGCTACCGGGATGACTAGGAAGGAAACGTCACAATTGAAGCAAATATGTAAAGTATCATACATAAATTAAGATATTCAATAAATATTTTAACATTACTTCTTTATCCAGCAGATAAAATCCTTGGATCATACCCAATAAAGGAACATCAAATTGTCGTAAATGTAAATCGAAATAAAATGCAGAGCAATTTGGAATACATTGTCAGAGATGACTCAGGCGAGCTCCAGGAGTCACTCCTTTCGTCCTGCAGGAATTTCACAACTTCACGGAAATGGATTAAACGCGTTTTTTCCCTCCCCGTCAGAGGGGGGTTGCTTTTTTCAACTTCCTTCCCCGAGACGCAATGCAATTCCTACAACGACTTCTAATTCAACGCAAGAGATAAATGGTGCATACTTACATATGGACCATTAACAGAAACCCGTAAATCCGAACTTGTGCTGTTTTATATCTGTTACAAGACCGGCATTATGGGAGTCTGTCAATGCAAACAACTGGTTTTTGGCAACAAAATCAAAACTGACAAATTTGAAAGCACATAATAATGGAGGAAAATGGAAATATTAAAGTATAACTAAAGCAATACCAATACGATATATAAAAGGACTATACAAAATGTTAGATAAATAAAACAAAACAGTAAATCAATTAATTCTTGTGAAATAGTAAAGCCGTAAAAACGATTATAAAACACATTAACAAAGTGTCTTATTTTAACTAGTATACAAAATTAAACAAATTAAATTCAAAAATAATTATAAACACAAAAAACTGACCCATGAAAATCAATAAATAAATTTAAAAAATAACTCAACATATAAAGAGCCCTTCTCCAAAGTGTATTTAACAATTAAATAGAATAGTCCAAACATAAAGTACAAAAATTAAACAAATATGAACATTTAAATAAATTAATAACCACCTTATAACTCTTTTTATTTGCTTCATAACGAAGTATTAAAAAAAAAGCATTATTTTTTATTTCAAATTTAAAATATCTTATTAAACATATTGTATATTTTTTCCCCCATTATTAATATTCTTATTTGTCAACCACATTAATTTTTGTTTAACCGAAAACGAAACCAAAACCGAAACACACCAAGTTAAAACCAACCCGAAAGATCCTTTAATTTACCAAAAAATCCACCCAGCAAAAGGGACTGAACCAAGGACCTTTTTCTCTCTGGCAAATTGAGGTAGTAGGTTGTATAGTAGTAACTACAAATCATACTATACAATGTGCTAGCTTTCTTTGCTTGACTACAAGCCGCAATTTAATTCAAGAAACCACCAAATCACAGCCAGAAATATGTGCAAAATTACGAAAAAAGAAAAGAAAGAACAGTGAACCCTCGACTACGTATACATATATGTAAATATATTGGCATTGTTAGTGACATGTGCAAATGTTTGTATGGCTGATTCCCTGAGACCCTAACTTGTGACTTTTAATACCAGTTTCACAAGTTTTGATCTCCGGTATTGGACGCAAACTTGCTGATGTTAGAAAAAAAGAGATAAAAAGAATGAACTGCAAGAGGGCAAGTACTCCATTGGAAATATTCATTTCGAGAAGGTAAAGGTCTGCATTCTTTAACATTGCAATATTATATATTATATTTACTGACTTTTATGTATCTTTAACAGAAAATTCAGCAGTTCTGGTTTTGGACGAGGAGCTGGTGACTTCTTGACGTATCTTTTGGATTATACTTGCATTGCAGACTTAAGCAGCGAAATAACCTGGATTAATTACAACGTTTAATGTATTATTATCAATCTTATTTTATTTGATTTTATTTAAACAGAAAGTTTACTTTATCATATTTGGTTAAAGTTTGTTTTGTAATTATTTTTCAATGTGTTAATAAGAATCAATTTCGATTTTTATTGGCAAATTGAAATATAAATGTTTATCATTTAGAATCCAGTCAATATTTGCTTTAAGAAAACTTTCAGGATTTCAAGAATATTTCGTTATAATTTTAAAATATAAATCAAAGTTTAAAATAGCCATAACTTAGCCAAAAAAGACTTAATTTCCATTCAAAAAGCTTTTCTGTGTTAGTTTTAATTATTTTAAGAAATCTGTGAGTTTACAAATCTAAAAAAATTTAATTTTTTGTGCATTTTTGGAAGTTTATAAAATTTTGCAAGGCTTATCGAGAATATATTTTAATTAGATTAATATTTTCAAAACTTGCCAAAAATGTTATTTCCCAGTCATATTCTTCCCATTCAATAATAAACATTTCCATTAGGTTTAATATTTTCATTATTTTCAAATCTTTATTGCAAACCACAATAAACTATACACGATTTCGAATGAATTTAAACTACAAAACTAAAACTAAGTTCTAGAGATACCATGTTTTGTGAATAAATCGATGAAAGTATGAACAATTTCATTGTCAAAAGGGAGAGTACAAAATATATAGTCATATACAATTTATAGATTGAAGTGGATTATGCTGCTCCCTCACTGATGCGTGCACTTGCTGTCCTTGGACTTCTTTTTACGATCTTCACTTGAATTTGATCGTCGCGTACCCTGAATTGGCATATAAGGCGGCGTGGGGCTGGCACTTTGATCTGCGCAAAGGATATAGAAAATCAATATATAGCGGGACATTTCCGGGAGCAGCTTTAAATACATATATACCAAAATTGCCGCCGGACTTGGAGTATTTCATGTGCGGCGAGATGTCCTGGCCACTGTGATGGGAGCTGTCGTGGGAACCGGCCTCGGAACCATAGTGCTCCGATCTGTGGAATTTTGGGAAATATATATTTAAGTTAAAAAACAATATTTTATATATTTGAACCCACCTTGTCATGGAATTGTGGGCTTGCAGCTGCTGCACCGCCTCCGCGGCCATGTGCAACGACACAGGTCTCTGTCCTGGCCTGCAGCTGTCCACCGGCAGTGTGTAGATGTCATCCTCTCCCCGTACTGGGGCCATGGTCAAGCTCCTCTGGTGCTGCTGCCTCTGCATGGAGCTGTGATTGGATCCGCCATCCCGGGTGAGGCTTCCATTGGTCAAGGGGCCGTTGTGAGGCCTCTGTTCGCGACTATTGTTGAGCACATCGATGGGATTCGAGTATGCCTCCACGTCAATGTCTGCGGCCTGCGAGTGATTGGAAAGGCAGTCCTGAGGCAGGGCCATCAGGGGACCGCAGTGGGAGTTGGTGCCACACAGAAGGCTGCCATTGGCAGCGGCGGCGGCCTCCTTCTGCTGCGATTTTCGCAGACGAGCTTTCTCCTTGGCCCGCTTGGCTTTGGCTTTCTCCTGAAAAGATTTCGATTTGTTATTAATTTAATGCTCTTTGGGACTACTTTGTAGAGTTCCTTACCCTATCCTGTAGCATTTTGGCCAGTTCCTTGTCCTGTGCCTCAATGGCCAGCATCCGATCCCTGTGCTCTTGGCGGACACAGTCCTTGGACTCGATAGCCTGCAGTCTACGGGCCAGCAACTGCATGGAAATATATGTACAAATATAAGTTAGGTTTGTCAGAAACCAAAGGTTGTCTGTCTGAGCTGGTACTGTGTACTCACGGCATCCTTCTGTTCCTGCTTGAGCTTCTTGCTCATCTCCTGGATCTCCTCCAGCGGCAGTCCGATCTCCCTCAGGCTGGCATAGTCGCAGGGATCCACATAGAGCTCAATATCATCGGCATGCTGCTGCATATGTCGCTCCGCGGCCTTGGCTGATCCCAAGCCCGAAACCAACCCGAAATTCCCCACCAGTTGGTCGTATTTCTCCGGTGACAGCTTCTGAAATTTCGGTTCGGTTCTTAGGAGATTTTCATGGGAGGGAGAGCGCTGTTTCTGGAGTGACGATGACGACGACGCGGATGTCTTGGCAGCTGCATCGACAACGCTAGCCGATGTTGCTGCTGCCGGCGGGACAACGGCAATGTTGTAGTCGCGTATGCTGTCAGCAACATCGGCATAGTCCACCACCTCTTCGATGCCAGCCACGTTATGCTGCTTTTGCTGTGTGTTGTTGTGCTGAGGAGTTGTGTTAGGTGTGCTAGCTGGTGATGGAGCTGTGGTGTGTGTTGCAGCAGGTCGACGGGCCGGCGATGATGATGGATGGAGCTGCTGCTGTGCCTGATGAGGAACGTGACGATGTGAGTGCACAGAAAGGAATATGTACATGTTATGAGGTGAAAATGTAAATAAATATATTCGATTTATCATATAAACACAAATGTTAAATCAAATTTTAATGATGTGTTTTATATGAAATTGAGTGCGATCAATATAGATTCCTCCTGATTTATACATATTTACAGTCCTAGTTGGCACTCACCAACAGGAAATTGTGTGCCTGTGCGTTTCTACTGGGACTGGGAGTGCTGGTGCTTGTGGTCGGTGTTGCTGCTGTCGTTGGCAGGTCTACGATATTTGGTATTAGCGATAATCCTACATAGTTGTCTGTTTGTGAGAAGTGTTGACTGTGACTGTGGGGGTGGTTATATCTGGCCTGCTGCGAGGTGCTTGGCTCTGGGTGTTGCTGCTGCTGCTGCTGCTGCTGGTGTATACTTGCTTTGGCAGGACGGGGCGGAGGACGGCTCTTGTCGCGTGTGGCTGGCGGCGGTACAGGTGGCAGATTTACATAGATTTCCTGTAATTTAGAAGATCGGTTTAGGGACCTTATTTACTTACAGAAACACAGACACTCACCTGCATTTGCTTGGCTATCAGCTCGCTCTGCTGCAGCTCCTTCTGCTGCTGCTCCTGCAGGTCCCGTTCCAGCTTGTCAGCTATTTCTTTGGCCACTCGCTTGTCATGCTCCTCCCTGTGGAAATTTAAGTTGAAATTAAGTTTTTATTAGGTATTTTCTCTTTACTAACTACTTTTTAGTGCAGGGCTACCGATAACTTCCTCTATTTTGTGTCCGCCATCGCCATTTGCTGTGATCAATAGAGCTGGAAATAATATCGGCGATGTATCGATACATCGATGTTTCCTCTTCACTCATTACTACTTGGTAAGCTAGAGCTTCTTTTTTTTTTTTTTACTTATGTTTGTTTCACTTTAATTTAAGTTTAAATATTCAGAAAGTAAAATAAATTGTTCTCAAACGAAGAGTAATTTTGTATAATTTTTTAAAATTACACCAAAAACAAAGTCGATGTATCGATGCATCGATGTTTTATCCTGAAAAAACATCGAAACATCGATGTTGGCAAACATCGATCATTTTCCAGCTCTAAGTGATCAAAATAACTTAAAATCCTTTTCTCGCCTCAAATACATCTTTGTCTTTACGACTCTCTTTCTCTTTCCCCTCTTAAATATATTTCTCTCAAATATATCTTTCTCAAATATCGCTCTCTAATTGTGACTTGTCCTTCGAAGTTTTCGTCTCCTCCTTCTCCTTTTCAATTTTCTGTCGCGTACAGAACGGTCGTGTTTTCGGTAGCTCCGCGTTGCAAATTGTTTTGTGTTGCTTCTTCTTGTTAAATGCTTCATTTAAAGTAAATCTATTAATTGTAAAGATGTGAAATAATGTGTTTCTATTGCCGACGATCAAATATTCGCAGTGTGTTTCCTTCCGTCGGTAATTTTCGCGAAAATAAAAGAAGTGAAAGGTATGCAACCGTCTTTCCCGCCAATTTGCTCAGTTTTTTTCATTTGCTTTGGTTTTTTTTTGAGTGGTTCTTATAAATGGCACAAATGATGTGTTCTTATTGCCAAAAGTCCATTTTGTATTCCCAGTCCTTGTGTTTTTATTATTTTACTTATTGTAATGTGTTTCAAAATGGCAAAGAAGGGAAAGAAAAAAGTATGTTGCAAGTGTGTTTTTTCTGTGGCATGCCTACACAGTGTTAGTGTGAGTGCCAAAATCAGGAAGCAAAGACAGACAAAGACCAGAAGCAAAAACAGACAAGGACAAGAAGCAAGAAAGCCAAGTTATGCCCATTCGCTGCGTGGAAGAGGAAGGGGAACAGAAGGTGAGTGCAACAAAAAACCGTTTAAAGATGAGATAGAGAGGCAACTGAGATTTTTGTACCCATGTAAATTGGTTTACCATATATGGAAGTGTGCAAATAAGAGTGCACATTAATGGAATAGTAATTCGGTAATTGATGACAGTAAAAGATGAGCCTCACTTTTCCCCTCCATTATTTTCTAACCGATTCATAATATATAATATTAATATTATAATAATATATTCAGATAAATTTTTAAGGTTTATAAAACGTATTATTATTTTTAAGATTTAATTGTCATATGTTCTAGGATTGAATGGGCATGAAATGTATTTATTTATAATATATAATAACAAATTCAAATAATCTTTAATTAATATTAATTTTGGCTATCTGTAAATACTATTGTTTCTTTTTGTCCCAATATATTGGTATTTTTCCTATTCAGATTTAAAAGGAATTATTTGTATTAATTTATTAAAACTCACTGCTCTGTTAGGCGTCTCCTGTAGGCATCAACTCGTCGCTGGGCCTGCTCCTTCTCCTTGATCTGTTCGTGCAAGGCGGTGGGAAAATCCTCCCGAACCACAGCATTTCTATACCGATTTCCCTTGTAGAAGTCGTTAACTGAGGGGAAAATAAATTTTAATTAGTTACTCGTTTCCATTTATTTTCCATTTAACGTAATACTCACTCTCCTGGGACTGCAGTTTGTAGGCCAGGGCGCCATCCTCACGCACGAGCCACTCCTTGCACACTGCAATGCGGAAGGAATAGGGAAAACTTAAAGCACCTTCTTTATGGGCAGGTAATTACGTGCGAGAGTATCTAATGACAAGTGATATTTAATGCCTGCATCTTATCCGATTACTCGCGCTCGAATCTCTAATGAAGCCCCGCAAGATCGTTAAAATCGTTGTGCTCCACTTGATACCCCTCCACTATGATGATGATGATGATGATGATGATGATGAGTCACCTTTGAACTGTGTATTGGGGACAGAACCGAGCATCGGACAAAGGAATTCCATTGAAGATGTAATCCCCGAGGAGGAGTTGGACTTGGAGGGAGTGGGAGCATCATTTTGATCGATTTAACCGAGCATAGAGCGATCCCACTCGCTGATAAGCGAAAGCGTGGTAAAAAGTCTACCCCTTAATTTCATTTGGGTCTCGCTTCGGGTTATTTATATGTTTGTAGCTTCCCTTTTTCTGATTCCACATTGTTCGTGTGCCCATGTGTTTACACGGAGCGAAAAAGTTAGCTTGCAACACTTGTGTTGCAGAGGTTTCCAGAAAATGCTGTAGTAAAGTCAGTTTCAAAATGTAGCTTTGTGGACTAGGAATGACCGAGAATAGCTTACTGGATATAGAGTTTAAAAGCAAACCATTTAAGTGCAATATATCCCCCATTATTCTCAGTGTTCAAACGCAAGATCCATGCAATTGGAAATGTCTGTGTTGTCTGGTTCTCTGGGTCTGCAGTTGCTGTCATTTATCATTTCATTTAGTTTGGCGAGTCCACGGCGACTCTCAGTCACTGTCACTGGAAAGTGGAAGTGGAAAAGTGGCGGCTCCCAGTGGCATCTGGAGTGCGTCTTGTTATCGGGATTGATAGTTCATATCTAGGTATTTAGGTATCTATATGAAAGTGGTTTTTGATTGACAATGACAAGAAAGTTTATTTTGGTTAACAGAGAAAGTTTTGACTAATTGGTTATTTGAGGAAAGTAAAATATGGCTATTAATTTGATGAACTATTAGATTTTAATGACTTAAAATCTTCTGACCACAAATATTAGTTTTATTGCCTGCAGTTCCATCACTCGTTATCGATCTGAAACGTCATTTGAACCACTATTTCCCTTGACTTGCCACAGTTCGCCCCCCATTAACATAATTTCCTTATCTACACTCTCGGAATCTACCCCAAACCTCGCTTAATTTAAAGGTTCTTTGACTCGACAGTTGTCAACGGGCAATTAGCTGAACTCTGACCATAGATTTTCCAGTGCAATTAGAGAGCTTCCAGGCTGAAAATGAATTATTATGGGTCAGGAACCTCCCTGTGCCTCCTCCGGCTCCCCCTGTTAATGCACTTAATTAACAGCAATTTTATAAAGAAATTGCAGTGGTGTTGCTGCTGGGGCGTCGAACTGGCAGACATAATCAATTTAGTTGTTTCTGATTTTTGACTGCACATAGGCACTGTACATATGTATATCTAAGAGGATTTTGTATATAAGTGCGGGGGCTTGAAGTATAAAGAAACTATATGTTGTGTCGCTGCATAAACTAAAACACAAAGTACTCTCAACTTTTTTTTGTCTACTTGTACTGTTTCTTGGTTCGCTGTTCGGTTTTCGCTGAGTTCTTGTGTTGAGTGGTTCGGCCTGATTGCTCAGCTCAGGTTGCTTACCCCTCTTAGCCTCTCCCAGAGGCGGCAACACCATGTCTATACCCTGAAAGAGTCGGTAATTCTAGACCAAGATTTATGCAAGAAAAGATACGAGTAAATATGGTCAGATACATGGACAATCTTTATATGATCTGGCTGACTGACATGATTTTTTAGTTGGTTAAATGGGTATTATAAAGAACTGAAAAATGGGTATAAATAATTCTGTGTTCCTTTCAAAGATATGTTCAATATTTCCACAGGCTTGAAGCTATGTACATTTGTTTACAAAGTTAAGGTAATCATTTTTAGAGGGTATCAATCACGTTTACCATATAATTTTGTTTCTCGGTATATTTTGTGCACTCAGCATATTACTTACAAAGTCTCGGCACTTGCCAGTAAACATATATGTTGTATATGATTTTTTCCTTACGTCTCTGCGCTTTTGCCTTATAATTCCCCGGGCAAGCGCAGCTTTTTATTATGCACAACGGGCAACGGGGTAAAAATACGAAAACAAATTATATGGCAAAAAAGTAAGCAAAGAAAAACCTGTGCTGGAATTGACTTACTGTACGCTGCCCGTTAAGTAATGTTTGGTTTTTTACTTTTCTAGGGGCAAAGGAAATGGCCGAGGCATAAAAATTGTGCTCAAGACTAGAAAAATTATAGCCATGTCACTTGAATTCGCAGAGTCACACGACAAATTTGACTTGGAATTCTTTTCGATTTCCTGTGACAGCTGAGTTATTGCGGTTCTCCATATGGGGAACGCGAACGGGTTTTGGCCAGAGAACTGTTAACCTTTGCAGCCAAAAATAAACAAAATAAATTGGGCGGAGTGCAATGTGGGTCACACACGAAAAAGCATTTTATTGACTTGACCAGAATAACACGGAGAACGGGTTAGTAAGTCACTCAGCGAGGGCGCATGATTCACAAGCTTTGAGTTTCTGCGGAATTCTTTTTAAGCCAAGAAGAGAGTGCAGGTGCGAGGCATTTCCGGGGGAAATCAGCTGAGCGAAGGTGGATGGAAATTTGCTGAGATCGAAGAATTTAGTGAAATTTAATGAGAATTAAGCCACAGCTTAATGTGGAATTTATACTTATTTGAATTGTTTATTGTCAAGGAACAACTTCCAACTGTTGCTCCTTCTCCTCCCATCGAAGCCCTTTGCTTGCCAAAATTGTGCCCTTAATTGCTGGTTCGCAACAACAATTGCTTGTTGCTTGTGTTAGCGCCTTCCATTTGGCCCAAAGTGTTTTTGGTTTGGCAACCTTAACCAATTTCGCCTGCCACTTTCAATTAACCTTGCGGAGCCATGTCGATTTACAGTTCACAGAACGCCAAAGTCTGGGGCCTGGGGCCCCTTCGCTGCCCTTTCTGCTGGGCATTTGCAGGGCTTCGCCGCATTTTACTTTGCCATTTCTTCTGCCACATTTTTTCTCCCCCGAATCCAAACCCGATTCCCAGTCCGATTCATGCCGCCAAGTTCAGGCTGGCTTTCTGGGCACGCATGAATGGCGCGTTCCTCCGCCGATCGCGTGAAGAGTTACACAACCCGAAAAGGTAATGCATACTCGTAATTATGCATAAAAACAAAAAATACCATACGATGGAAAGCCAAAATTAGAAAGCAGTTTGACGGGAAAATTTGTGAGCGAGCTGGAAAACACTGCACTGTGTGTGTGTGTGTGTGTCTATTTTTCCTGAAGAAAAATGCTGTTGACGCTGTGTTGACGACTTGCAGTTGCAACAAGCGGCAAGCAGCGGCGCCGAAAGTGGAAAAACCTGACTCAAGGTTGTTGAACATGCCACTGCCACCGAACGAGAAATGTGGCCCGCAATGCCGACTATTTGAATGTTGCATCTGACAGATACAGATACGGATACATACACGCGGCAGCTGTATATTTAGCCAGCCTTACATTGACCTTAGCCATGGATGCCAAGCCCCATCGTCGCAGGGTTTCCCCTTCATCTTGAAGTTATACCCTTAGAGAGGGTATTATTGTTTAAATAAGACGATTTGCTTTACCAGTAGAGGCATTTTAGCCAATTTTAACTGGTCTAAATCTATTTTAATTACTTTTTTCTTCTCTTCTCCTTTGGAAAATTAATATGGAATTTTATTTATTGATTTCTTTACAAAGCAACATCGTTTAGAGAATAAACGTTAGCTTAAGCCTAATCAATCTAATTTTTATTTATTTTATTTTATTTATTATTTTGAATAAATATCGAGAGTAATGTAAATTAAGCAACTCCTTTGTTTTAGCCTAAAAAGTAGAATTTCTTTTATTTAATCGTCTCGTCTTAGTAAGGCTCTTTGGTTTGGCTAAATGTAAGTGCACTTATTCTGCACACAACTTGGCTGTTTATTTGGGCCAGCAAGCATTTAGTCAACACCCAGTGGCAGCAGCACTCCTTGGTCTGGAGATCGCCCCATTATTTGGGCATCTTAAAGAGTTGTTTTGTAGGCCACCGCAAGTCGGGACAAAGGCGGTCTAAAGAAAGTGTTTCAGCAATGCTGGAGTGGAGTGGTATCTGAGTTTCCTCTAAGTGCTATAGCCCCATAGAAATCCAAGTGAAGGAGCAGGAGGCACTGCCACATCCTGTCATCGTGGGGACCTGGCAAGTGAATCATTCCAGGCATGCAGAAAAAGAAGGAGTTGAAGTAAGAAAAGGTAGCTGAACGTTGGATACCCTTTCGTATGGCAGCTATAAGTTATAATAATAATACTCTTCTTGGGAAAATCAATAAACCATCTTGCAGGGTATAAAAATGCCGAGAAACTGCATTCAGGCTGCGGCGGCTCGTCATGCAACTGCCGCTGTTTTCTGTTTCTGTTGCTGTTGCAGCTGAAACCCCCCTTCACTTGTCAGTCACTGGCAAAAAAAATAAAAATAAAATAAAGCAAAAAGAGGCCAACAGTTGAGTGAGTTCGGAACGGAGATGGCGATGGAAATGGTGGCTATTTCAAAAATGAAACCGAGGGGGTCTCTCGGTCTTTTGTCATGCGTGCTTGGGCGCAAATGAAGCGGCTGCTAAATCCCCCTTCGGCCAAATCCGGCAAAGCGTCAGCTGGTGCCTGCTGCACGCGCTGTATCTTCAAGATACAAATGATTTTAGCATGTGCATGTGCACTAGAGGAAAATATCAGATAAAATCTACGGTTAAGTTCTGAAGAGATTATGTTAGAAACTAGTAATGAGTTTTCCAGCAAAATGTTGGAGAGCCAACTTTAAAATCATCTCAAAAACGGTATTTCAATATTAAAAAAATAATATATAACTACTAAGGATCCTACGATAAGGCCTACCATTGTTATTTTCGCATTTTTTTTACCGTGTAATCATTAAATGGAAAGTGCCAGAGGGGGGCAATCATTTTTTTTTGCACCTCCAAACAAAAATGAGAAGCACTGTGGCTGTATAGATACATATGCAGATATTTTCCCTTTCTGCGGCGGCTTCTCCGCCACTATTATTGCTCCAAAAGCGAACTATGTATAACAGCTCCAGCGTTTGTTTATTTTTCAGCTGAAAACTGAAATTTCTTCTTCACAGTTCGGTCGTTGGTCTCAGTCTCACTCTCTGTTTTCGGTTTTTTGTTTTTGTTTATCGTCTCGGGGAGACTTTCAAAACCAAAATTTGAGTCGGAAGCAAACCGAAGAGGGAACTTCTGGCCATTGTGGACTGCTGCCAGTTGAGAAAGTTTTTGCTGCTGTCTTCTTTTGGGCAATCTTTTTCATTAGCATATCGGCAAAGACAGCAAAAATAAAGTTACACAGTATCTGTGGCACAACAGGCACTTCTTTGTCATCGCCTACGGATCTCAATTAATTGAATTATAATGAACGAGAGCTTTGCCTGTTGTAACATTTTCCTATGCAAATGTCGGGATTATGACATAACTTCGAAAACTGTAAGAGATAAGAGTTGCTGGTGTTTCTTTTCCGTTGACTTTGTTTACATCTGACTCGACATTAAGTGTGGCTGGCTTTCATTTGAACTTCAAGGCAGGCGGATACATGAGAAGTTCTAGGAAATTCAGTGTTTGTTTTGGCTGATGTTGGCATTCAAAGATATCGGATCGTTGGAGTGAATGGAGGTGTGGAAAATACAGGAAATATGTTTGTGAAAAAGTTCTTGAAACGAAATCGGAGGAGATTGGAAATGGGATATAAGGATTTGGGAAAACTACTTGGAATACTCTTTTAATTCAATTTTTAAATTAAAATGGAGCTAAGACTCAATCTAAGATTTAACATACAAATGCCAAGAAATCTCAAGTAGTATTTATATATTAAATAGCTGTTATTATGATGTTAATTTTTTATATTTTGGCTGGTTTTGTTTTGGTTATTTTTTATGTCTGTTCAAGCAGTCACCCGTTTCACATTTCTTAAGAAATATTTGTAAGAAATTTATTATCATTAATAAATTTATTTTTTTAAGAAAAATCATTAAAGAACTGAAGAAGAAAACGATCATCAGGTAAAAATTGTCAACAAATAGCTAACCAAAACAAAAGAATTTTTAATGAAGAATTCTTGACAAGCCAAGATAGAGTTTCGGCAGACTATAAATATTTATTGGAAATACACTACTGCTCAAAATAATAAGTACACGGGTGACGACCCTTTCAAAATATGTTTTCATTTCGAAAAAAGAAATATTAAACATAATAAATAAAGAAAGAAAGAATGTATTAAATATTTTTAATAATCAAAAATGATATTTACAAAAAATATATGTACACATACATAAACCACAAAAGCCGGGAATATTCTAAAAGGAATTCCAATTCCTCGATAGCCTTAAATTGAGGGTAAGGAAAACGTCAAAGAAGAATTTCAAAAAAGAGAACCGAAATTAATCACTTCTATGCGGTTCCCGATTGCCCCACTCGAACCCAATCAATTTCCAATTATCCACTGTTCATGTTCGGGCAATTTCAGAGCTCCGAGAGAGCCCTGAGAGCTGCCTTAACCCATGGCTTACCCTCATTAACATGTCCTGATCGGGGCAGCGATTCCTTTGTGGCTGACGGCGGAGGAGCGGCTGCAGTTGTGGTTGTGAAATTATTCATCTCAAGAGAGTGCTCTCTCCTTCTTCCTCTCCAGCTATCCCTTTCGGTTGCTTGAAATGCTTGTATTATTTATGTTAAACAGGTGTTTAGATGGCCTGCCCAAGGACGCATTCCACTTTAGTGACTTTGGTTTTTGCCTCACTTGTTGAGATACCAAGATACAAGCATGCACAGCTATTGTATCTGAACGATTTTCATTTAATTGCGTTGTCGCTCTTGAGGCGGCGGCGGCGGCTATTTCACTTTCACACTTTTGCACACACGATAAATAATTGTTATAATTCCACAGTTTCCATTCGGAAACACGCGCGCAACGCAACGCAACAACGACAGCTGCATTTAAGCGCTTCAATTGGTTTGTATCTCGCAGATACGCTAGAAGTACGTCCGAACAGCGGGCGGAAGGCAGCTCATTCCACAGCGAAAGCCGCTCAGCGAATGCTCACAATGAATGTGGATGGACGGATGGATGGATGTTGTTTGACTCAAAACTAGAAGCGGGCAGCGGCGGCAACAACACTGCAAGCGGCATTCGTGCTGGAAGCAGATACAAAAGTATCTGAAGCCGTCACTGCAATGGAAGTGAGCATAAATACAGAGAGGAAAACGGCAGAGAGCGGGCCTGGAAGGGCTGGAAAAACAGTGCTGCCAAATCGAAGAAATATTTCAAATGCAAAGTATGAATTTGTATTGTATTGCATTTCTTAAATACAAATATTTCTAATATATATTTATAAATTTATATAAATATAAAACATTCTTTATTTATTAAAGATTTTTCTTTGGGCATTTTAAGTAGTAAAACTACTTTTTTTTAACAAATTTAAATGCCGCCAATTGAGGTTTTGTTTGCATATTCAAGACACAAACCGCAACTAAGAGTTAGCGACGCCTTGAACCCTGATAAAACCCACTCTCAAAACAGGTTTTTGAGTTAGTAAAAATTACAACAAAAAATGTTTAAAAAATAGTAACAATTACTATAACATTTTAGCTTGGAAGAATTTTAGAATTTGTTTTGCTGGCATGAGTTTTGTTTAGCAATGACATCAAGTTTTGGTTGGTTGATTGGTTTTAATATGTTTTGGTTTATATATTTTTTAAGGAATACTTTGCAAGATTCTCATGAATTAATAAAGGTAATCTATTTTAGCTTCCCACCTGAAAATTAATTTTTAATATCTAAAAACTATTACATAAACACCTTTTCTTAAATACTACAAATTATATTAATCCTTTAAAAAAAGATATACACAAGAATTAAAATATCTTAGATATTTGACATTCTATAGCCCTAAAATCGAATTATTTCCACATCTTTACTTCCTTCACTCTATATTTAATTTATAATTTTTGCTGTTCACGATTTTCTTATTAATTTATGGTTTCACGCATAATGTAAATAAATCTCAATGGTAAACAAGTGAATCGAAAAGATCTTGAATTTCCCTGATAAGCTGGCAGAAGTGTAAACAAACATTGCAGTCCTCTGAGTGAGTGGAATTCGATATTTGTCTATATTTGCTGGCCAGTTTCTCGCTGATCTCCACCTTCATTAGGCAAAATGCTGCCGAGATTGGAGGAAGTGAAGCCGGGTTCAAAGTATTGCGACTTTTGCGCCTTCGGGAGTTGGTTTCCACTCAAAATAGTGCGGAGATCGCTGGTGGTTACCTGCGAGACATCATAGATATATTTTCGTTGTGAAAAAAGGTAAACAAAAGTCAAGTATTACTGCCCGTGTGTGGGTTTCGAGATCTGCCGGTGTGTTGGTGCCTGAGTAATTGGTAACAACGAGCGATCGACCGACGAGGCATTCCGGCCAGTAACGAGTTGAATGCGGCTCAAAACGCTTCGCCAGGCACGCAAAAGAAGAGAGTGAAATCCGGGAAAATCTATCTTGTTTTATGCAATAAAATTTTAAGTTAAATAGTGGAAAAGATATCAACAAAGTGCTTATAAAAATCTTCGAATAGAACCCAGTGAAAATGTGTAAAAAATCTACGAAAAGCGTTGAGAAATGCAGTGAAACCTGGCCAAGATAAAACCCGTTTTGCACCAATACAAACAAAGAGATTGAGACTCCACAGAAGCCAACAATTAAAAAAAGAAGTTAGTCAGTCACTCAGCGTCTGTGGAGCATGAATCACACACACCTTTGGGCCTTCATTTAAAAAGTAATAATTAAAAAGCAAAGCAAAACAAAACAATACCTTTGGAGGTGAGGGGAGGCAAGTGTTATGCAAACGGCAGCTGAGTGTAGCGGAAATATCAGTAAATAAATAGTAAATAAATACGAAGACTACGTCACACACATGTCCGGCAAGGAAATGCGCCCATTATCACTCTCCATTGGAGCCTCGCTGCTGCCCAGCTTCTCCCTGGTGACAGCCCTCAACAATGGCATTCCGGGGAAGAGTTGCCACGGCAAGCTGTGCCATCCGCTGGACGAGTACTGCTCCACCTTTCTAGAGAGCTGCGAGCCCTGCATCAATGTTTGCGACAATAAATCGCACAATTATCAGGCGGAAACCTGTGCCAAGGAATGTTCAGGTAAGAAAATTAATATTTTTTAATAGAGACTAAATAGAAAAGATAGAACAACACATATTTATTTAGAATTTTGTAAGGTGAAATTGAAATGCTTTCAAATTTATTTAGAAACTCTGATAAAATATCACACTTCTGTAATCCGTTTTTGTGAGAATTTCGTATGGATTCCCAAACGATTAGATCAGCTTTAACAATATAATCGATAGGGTAATTTGGAAAGTTTATAATAAACTTTCTGGTTTTCTTCAATTGTATTGTAATTACAAAGCTTCTGAGCAGCTTCAGCTTAGATCATCAGAAACAGCAAAAAAATAAATTACAATTTATGTTAATGTAAAATCTTAATAATATGCAGTTAAATGTCTCAAAGGGAAGATAGTCGAAACTTTTATTATTTCTCAACGTAGCTTTTAACTTTTCCCCTGCAGTAACTCGCATTTATAAATACTTTATCTGCAAGATACTGCTGGCAAATATTTACAGCCATAATACGGTTCCCCTCTGTTGCGAAAAATTGTAAAGTGCATTTTAGATTGTGTTGCATTTATCTGTATTTATTTATTCAGTCTCTATGTATTTTTGTTTTTGAATTAAAATATTAACCTCCCTCCTCCAGACTTCAACAGATTCGAGCCCCTGAAGGCTGAGATTCATGACATCCAGAGCACCCAGCACCTGATCCTGATACTGCTGACCATCCTGCTCATCCTGATTGCCCTCCGCTGCGCATTCCAGTGCCTGCGCTGGTCACTCCACAGGAGATGCATTCAACGTATGCTGCAGCGCCTGCAGGCCAAGGCATATCCGCATCCGCATGTGGCAACGGCCAACGGGAAGGATCTTAATGCCACCACCATACAGAACCTGAATGCCATCAACCGCCATCATCACGGCAGCGACATTGAGCAGGCACACTCACAGATCTACAGTGTGGCAGGTAAGTACCTTTGCTACCTGAATAAAGAGTAAACAGCTCACTGAAATCTATTTTATTTCTGATTTATGGCAGGTGTCGCCGAGGGTTCGGTCCTCACCATGACGACGCCGGTGAGCACTCGCTATCCGGCGGAGAATAGCACCACGCCCACTACCATAGTCACGGAGGTGGGCTACGGATACGATAATCAGGCCATGGTCGTGACTCCGGTTTCCGAGAAGCCCATCAACAATGCAGCCACCTCTGCTGTCGCTTTCTAAAGCCATATTAAACACCCAAAATAATCTCTTCACTTTAAATGAGTCCCCAGCGAAAGCAAAATGTGCATCACATTGAATCGTAGTGATATTCGTGTTAATTTTTAAGCAAGATAAATAATATTTAACCTCCGTCCCGCTTCCGATTCCAATCAAACTTCGTGAAAAACCTGCAGGAATTAAGGTTTAAAACCCATGGCATTGCTTGCGATTCAAAATCTCTCTAAATGCTTTTAGATACGAAAAAACTATAGGACGTGTTCACAGGATTTGATAGGAATGGAATTGGCATTAATATATAGGAAAGAAAAATAATATAAATTATAAGTTTTCCACTTTTGTCTCTATGGATACTTAATCCCATTGCGCCCTTAAATACTTAATTAACTTTTAACTGTATAAAATATTTAATTATTTTAATTGCATTAAGTGAAGTACTTCAGTAAAAGAAATATTATTCATTAGGCAAAAAAGGTACATATCCATTTGTAAACGAGGAAGCATATAAAAAAACTAGTTTCTTGTTTTTTTTTTTAAATATAAAAAACTTTTAATCCTACTGTGGCCTTCAATAATAAAATAAATAAATTGAATATGTAATAATTATCTTTAAATATATATGTATAATTGTAAAAATATATTTGTAATTATTATTAAATAACATAATTTTATTAAAATCATAAATATTTGTTTATTTTGAAGATTAACCTTTAGAATTGGAATTAT
This sequence comes from Drosophila anomelani, assembly GCA_035045905.1. Classification (NCBI taxonomy): domain Eukaryota; kingdom Metazoa; phylum Arthropoda; class Insecta; order Diptera; family Drosophilidae; genus Drosophila; species Drosophila anomelani. Next base: position 607,938 of record JAWNOO010000019.1, on the reverse strand, counting down.
TGAAATTGTTTTCGTTTAAAAATCTTTTAATTAGGGTAATAAGTTTACATATACTTGTTACTTTAATATAAAACGGTTCCGCATTGAAATAAATGCATTTTTGAATTTGTTATGATGGAATCCGATATTCTGATAAAATCCTACTGCAAGGCTACAAAAATTTCGATTACCCTTTCTTTATTCAATTTAAATAACTCTCCTCTATTTAATATAAAGTAAAACAAAATAATTCCGCTTAAAAGTATTGTCATTTATTGTAATAAGTATTCCAGGTTGGCAAACACAATGTCTCTTAGTCTAAAGTTATGTTGGCTTTTTGAGTATAACTCTCGATTGCTTTTCTATATCTAATCGTTTGTTTGTATATGACACGCCAGATATGTTTTGGATTGCATATATGTATATATCTAGAGAAATATATATAGAAATACATATAAAATCGCTGTAAGTTTTTATAAAATGCTTCCATTTTCTAATCATTAACGAATCTCATAAATCAGCCTTAAATATAATGCTTACATTTAAATAAATAACCTACAACTAATAATTTCGATCCAATTTGAACCAGTTTTGATCGAGTTTTTTGTTATTCCGTGAAACTCCTTAAGAAACTTTGTTATTTATAATATTTAAAAAATATTCCAAAGAAATTCTCATATTCTCCACCTTTTCAAATACGCTTTTCAGAAGTTCCACTGTACATTGATCCCTCTTTGAATAATTTTCTGCATTTAAATAGCATTTAAACCCAATACTGATTCCTTCGCAGCAATGGATTCGTGGGCGGGGCCGAGGGCGGCGAACTGACCGATCCGGAGATGCTCTGCGGCACAGAGGCATAGCCCGCAAAGTCGTTCGCCATGTCACAGGACGAGCTCCAGGCATCGTGCTCCAGGTGGTAGGGATTGTAGCGCTGCGGCAGCATCATTTGCTGCGGATCGCACTGGTCATCCGTCTCCTCCTCGTCGGGGTCGTAGTCGGGGAACTCGTGCTTGTACGACTCCACCGGTATGATCTTGCAGTGCGGAATATTGCTGAAACCGGGCAACGGAGTGGAGTTTCCGGTAGCCGGCACTGAGTCCGCCTCGGAACTGGCGTAGTGGTGGCTGCTGTGATGGTGGTGCAGGTGGTGCTGCGGACTCACGGATGTGAGGTCGGGGGGACAGGGCAGGGCCGGCGGCTGATCCTTAGATATGTCTGCCTTGTGCTTGCGCAACTTGCGGATTTTCAGAATCAGCAAGACGATGAGAAGGCAGATTAAAACGATGAATATGGCACAGCCTATGGCCAGGTAATTGATGGACAAGCCGCCGGCGTTGCCCAGGTGAACCGTCTCCGTCTCCTCGACCCTGCTTCTGTACTCTATCAGCACCGAGGCCTGTGCCGGCTGCACCGTCTTGATGAGCAGCTGATAGTCGAAGGTATCGCTATCCGGCTCGGTCTCCTCCACCGGCGAGTGGGGTACAAAATAGACCACGCCGCTCCGCAGCTCTTTGTAGGAGAATATATTCGTGGATCTCTCGTTCTGGCCATCGGAAGTGAGGCCTGTGCTGCGGATTATCTTCCTGATCTGCCCCGTGGCCGGCATCTTGGTGATCATAAACTTTGGATTGAACTTGTTCAGCTTCAGGGACAGAGGATTATCGTTATCCAGCGAGGGCAGCAGCTTCACCTTGCCCCCAGTGGAGGTAGTGTCGGCTGTCTTCATCGCTATGTCAGCGATTTGTATGACGGGCTCCACCTCCATCACCACGTCCACTTGAGCGACGTAGTTGGTGCCCGGGACATAGGCGCTCACCTGGAAGGTGTCGTTGGACCGACTAAGATCCGTCTGCATATAAGTGATCTGCGAGGTCTCCAGCTGCTGCTGATTGAACCTCAGAGTCGGCTGGTGCTTGAAGACTATGATCCCGTACAGGGGGGAGTTGGTGACGTTGTAGGAGAGCCTCTCCACCTGGACATTGGTGGTGACTCCAATGTGATCCAGTTTCATGAGGGCACTGGTGGCGCCCTGCTGGACCTTCACCGGCACTTGGAGCACCGCTGGATGCAGACTTATGGGAGCTATCTTGATGGTGAATATCTCGTAGGCGGCGTTCGACTGTCCGTCGGATACAGTGAAGCAAAATGTGGTGGACTGCGGCGAGCCAAAGTGCACATACACAATCCTATCGTTGTTAATGTCCGCCTGTGTAAACTGATTCGAGAAGGCCAGAAGGTCTTCTATGTGGCCGTCGTTGGAGATCTTCTTCAGCACTCCCAGCGTGGGCCCGCTCATCACATCGTACATGATCTCCTCGGGCGGCGTATCCGCGTCTTCGGTGAGCAAATCGTTCCTGGTTATGGTACGATTCTCGCCCTCGACCACGGTCATCTGTGGCAGGTGGGTGATCAAGTGGAAGGGCTGATCGTTGATGGGATTAATAGAGACCGGTACGGTCAGGTTGCATAGGAAAATGTTGCTGGAAAATTATAGAAAAGAATTTTAAATAATTTGTATAAGGAATTAGAATATTTGAGAATTTATTGTTAACGCGTTGAGCATTTCTTTAAATTTTTCTTTCTCGGTGGCCCTTAATTGTCAACTCACCCCTGTGTCAGATATACCGACATAAGTATGGTATCCTCCAAGGTATCCGAATGATCGTGTATATAATAAACTTTCTTGGTGGAAAAATCACTTGTGTGATATCTCTGCAAATTCCTAAACTCGTGACCCAACCCGATATTGCCATGCGACGGTTTTTGTATCGCCTCTATGGACAACTCGGGATTATTGATGCCAGCCTTCGTTTTTAAATACTCCAAAATCTTTGAGAAATCCAATTTTATGGGCACCGAGCCGCCCTCATCCACCGTGAGCTTATTTACGGGCAGGAATCGGAGCAGGCCCCCAGAAGATACGGATATCTCTATGTTGAATTTTTGATCCAACAGTCTGTCACTCCGCTCGGCCACCACATCGAAGTAGAAGGAGTCGTTGATGCGAAACTCCATAATGACAGCCGTGTGCTCGTAGAATATGTGGCCATTGTCCACATCGGTTTGGGTAAACTCGCTGACCTCTTTCGTAAAACCATTATCCAAAAACTCATTGACTATGCGGCCCAAACTAGGGGGAACTGTGATATTGTAGTGTATTTCCCGCTCCTCATCGGAGCACTTGAAGTGGAGATGATCTCGGAGGATCTGTTTCTTGGTCAGAGGAAAAACATGCAGGTTCTCATTGTGCTCTGCCAGGATCTCAATGGGCTTGATCTCAATGTTTAGCACCTGAGTGGAGGTGTTGAAGAGGCCATCGGTGACTACAAAGGATAGTTCGTTCCTCCGCGAGTTGGAGTCGTGCATGAAGTATATATCCTCTCGATTCACCTGAGCCTGTGTAAACTGTTCGATCTTGCGCTGAGGGGCAGACTTTCGGGCCAAGTAACCGCCGTAAATGTGGTGCACGACGAAGGTGAGATTCTCCGGCGGAGTGTCGTAGTCCTGAGCCACTAAAAGGGACAAATTTACGAAAATAAATTCTCTGAATAATTTCTCATAAATAACTCTTTCGCAAACTTACACAAGTCCGTATTTCTGATGACATAACGACCGCCATTCCACACCTGCAGACCCGTATTGGTGACCATCATGGGCTCCTCGTCGTTCACGGGAATCACAGCAAACTCTAGGTCAAAGGGCACGCTCTCCTTGTTCCTGGCCATGGCCACCAGGGTGATGGTATCGGTGGCATTCTCACTGCCATTGTGCACATACTGAATGCTGCCCTGTTCCAGTTGCTTCTGTGTGAACCGCTTGACCTTTGAGTTCCCAGCCAGAATGTGGCCCGAGTTCGCTGTGATGGTGACGATATACTCGAGGATCTTGCCCCTATAGTATTCCGAGTAGGGCTGTATGTCCGTGGGGTTCAGCTGGACTGTCTTGCCCTCCACAACTGAGATAATGTTCGAGTGCATGTAGAGCTTTTCGGGTATGATCACGATCTTGAGCATCAGCTGCCGCAGCCAGGTGATGCCATTGGTTGCATCAAAGACAAAGTAATCCGTGGATTGATTGACACCTGCTTGTATGTAGAACATCTTCTCGGTGTTGACCGAGGACTGATCGAACACCTTGCAGTTGTACTCGTCGTCGAAGGACATGGACTGCATCTCCAGATAGCCATGCATGGGCGAGGATGTCACCAAGAAGGTGATGTCTCCGGGCGAAATGTTGGGATGGACAACCTTTGAAAGGGATAATTAATTAAATATTTATACATTATGAATTATAAAGCTCACCTCCAACACATCTCTGGATATGAGCACGCTGGTGGACTCCTCCACATAGAGCGTGTGATTCTGTTTGACCTGCAAGGGCTCCCAATATGCCGAGGGATATATGCGGAACAAGACTTCGCCTTCGGCTGTTATGTTCTTGATGTGAACTCGATATCTGATTGAAAATTAAAAATTAAAATATATATAAATAAAAATATATAAATAAAAATATATAAATAAAAATATATAAATAAAAATAAATGAATAAAAAAATATAAATAAATATATTTAAATAATTATATATTAAACCCCACCTAACTTTATCCATCGAGGCAATCTCCGTGTTCCAGTAGACCAATCGTTCTCGCTCTATATCCAAGTGGGTGAAGTTACTCAGGGACGTGTAGTTGGTGGCCTTGTAGATGGTGGTGCCATTCTCGCCCTCATTGGCACTGCTGAGGTACATGAGGATGCCGTAGGAGGGGGGCTTGATCACCTCATAGTAAATCTCATCCAATTTCATGTCCAAGTTCGTCTCCAGTATAAAATCTTTGTTCTTGAGAACCACGAATTTGCCCTCCTGGACAATGGAGGCATTGGTGGCTAGCATGGAGACAAAGGGATCCGAGGCACGAATTTCCAGCAGGCCATTGACCTCGTGCTCCCGATCGGTGACTATAAAGGATGCAGTGCCTGCATCCGGACCCGTGTGCTGGAACATTATCCTCCGGTTGGCTATGTCGTCCTGGCTGAAGCTGTCGATAAAGTGGCCCGACTTGTAAAAGGCTCCATTCGTGCTGGACACGTGTATAAAGTGGATGTCGGTGTGATTCGTATTCACATCCGCATCCAAATACTGCAGCACCGTCGGATTCAGAGTCCGGATGCCGTTCCTCACCACATGGAACACCCTTTCCATGGCCGAGCGATAGGGTTCGTTGTCGTTGACCAACTTGATGTGCACTTCCATGTTCGAGACAAACTGGAGGTCCGTCTCGTCGCCGGAGAGTATAAGCAGCTCGAAGGTGTCCCTCGTGGACTCCGTGTCGTCGTGGCAATAGTAAATGTCGTTCCGGAAAAGCTGATCCAGGGTAAACATCTCCACGGGCGTGGTGAGTCCCGTCTGCTCGTCATACTTGCAGATGACTCCGTGCTCGGGACTGGTGCTCACCTGGAACTGCAGGCTCTCGTAGATGTTGAAGCGAATCTCAAAGTGTTTCTTGGTAATCAGGGCCCGCTCGCCTTCCTGCACCTGGAGCACGTCGTGGCTCTGATAGCTGAGCTTGTTGATTAGCTCCTCGGGCGGTCGATAGTTAATCTCCAGCGAGCCCGCCACATCGTCGCACTCGGCCACCGACACCACAAACTCCAGGTGATCCGTGAACCTCGAGTAGCTGGTGTGGTGCGTCTGGTAGCGGATCCTTTGCTTGTCAATGTCCTGCTGGGTGAACGAGTCCAGCTGCTTGGCCGCCTTCCGGGATCCCTCCACGTAGATGCCGCCATAGCGAGTGGGCTTCGTTATCTTGTATATCACGCTCCGCGGGAAGCTGCCAATGGGCGTGGTCTCGTACGAGAGGATCTCGCTGGTCAGCGGCACCTCCCGGCTCCCGTTGATCGCGATCTTCGATGGCCTGCGGCTCTCTATGACCAGGCGCGTGAAGGTGATGCGGAAGTCGAACGTTTGAGTGGTAACAAAGCCAAACGAGGCAATAAACTGTGGAATTAAAAGTGAAATCAATGCAAATTTAATGTTGGTTACACTGGGCTGCAAGGAAATTTTAGGTGAAATCAAAAGACTGTAAACAGTCAAAGAGGGATTTTTCCCTAAATTTTTTCCCAGAGAAAGTTAAAAGCCTCTCCAAGAGTTGCTGCCAATGGCTGACTAGCACCTTTCCCAAACCTAGCAAGTTAGTGTTATTGGCTCCCTGCCCATTTATGGCCCAACTTGAGCTGACTTTTATGACTATTTTTCCACTGTTTTCTATCTTTTTGTGTTGTTAGCATTTTCCTACTTGTATTTTTACGATACACACCTTGAATTCGTCTTGCCAAGGGAAATCGCTGCTGTGCAGATAGCGGATGTGGCCGAGCAGCAGCTGGTTGTCGCTGAACCAGTCCACGTTCACCCAGGAGCCATCGATCTGGCGCAGCCTCTGGAGCACGCCGTGCTGCGGTGGCTTCACCACGTCATACCTTATGTCTATCGACGGCTCATCCAGGGCATTTGTCCCTATGGACAGATTGGCGGGGCTCAGGAGCAGCGAGCTCTTGTGGATCATGATCAGACCCGTGTTGTTAACCAATCGCAGCTCCAGGGGATGCACCGACACCGGCAAATAGACAGTGTCACTCGTCTCAATGCCGTCCGATACCTGGAGCTGGAGCTGATAGCTGAAGGATTCCGTTGTCGTGGAATTGTATAGATACGAGACTTTGCCCACATTGACATCGGCCTGGGAGAAGGTGGATGTAGGCACTCCGCCGACCATGAAGCCGCCAAAGCTCTCTTGGGGATTCAGGGGCGGCAGGATGGTGTAAATCAAGTTGCCTGGCTCACTGTCCGGATCGTCTATGTTGAACAGATCCACGTCGAGAACCCGCTCAATGCCCTCAATGACGCGGAGAATCTTGTGCAGATGCAGCTTCAGCTGCGGCGGATCATTCACGGGCGTAATGTTCGCGTGCAGGAGGAACCTGTGCTTCCCCAGAATATTCTCCGGTATCTTGTGTATGTCTCCAAAGACCTGCATGTCCAGCGTGGCATGATCGTTGAAGTTCTCCTGGCCATTGTGAACATACTTTAGCTTGTCGGTGGCCAGGTCCACCAGATTGAAGGTGCGGCAGGGCACGAAGTTGGCCTTCTCTGGGGAATACTGCAGGAGCTGGCCGTACTTGGGCTGGTGCACCACATGGAAGATGATGGACTGCTCGTTCAGACTGGGATAGCGGCGGAGATCGAGGATGATGTCAATAAAGTGAGGCGAAAGGAAGGCTGTGCCGCCCTCCAGCAGCTGCATGGGGGAGACGTAGAGGAGCTCCAGCTCCGGACTCGTTTCGGTGAAGATCTTAAAGGGCCCCTGGAAGTCGGCCTTGATGCAGTAGGACTGGTCGCAATAGCAGATGAAGCCATCCACGCCGTGCTGGCTGCACACGCCACTCTTCAGGCAGGGATTGTGCTCCACGCAGGGATACTGCCACTGGCAGCCCAGGGCCAGGTTCCGCGAGATGCTCATCTCGGCGAAGCCCAGCGGCTGATCATTCACCCGGATATCCCGCATGCAGCCCTTAAAGCTGATCTCATTGATCCGCAGTCCCTTGCCGATGAGCCGCCGGCGCATCTCCTCCTGCACGCCGCCAAAGAAGACGCTCTTTTCGAGATTTATGCTCGCCTTGGTCTCGTTAGCATGCGTCCCCCGATAGCCGCCGGCGGCCTCGTCGAGGATCAGCTCCGCGATGGCGGCGTTGTAGCGCAGCAGAACCCGGTGCCACTTGCCATCCGAGACGGACTCGTTGGTCATAAATTGCACCAGACTGCCAGCCTTGTTGAAGGTCACCTTCAGGCGCTGGTCCTCGATCTCGAGAAGTATGAAATCAAAGCCGCCGTTGAAGAATATAATGCCAGCCGTGGCCATGGTGCGGAACTGCAGCGAGAGGCTGTAAGTCGGGAGGTGGAGATATTTGTATATTTTGTATTTGATTTATTTCCGCGGATTAACTCACGTTTCTCCTATGGCATGCGATTCCTTGAGCATTAAGGCGTAGGAATCGTTCTTCAGATAGCTAATGCTGTCCTGTGTCGTTCCCTCGAACTCACTGCTGCAGGTCCAGGACACTCCAGTGCTGGTGGTGTGACTGGTCCGGTCCTTGGCCCTTTTTATAATGTTGATGTTGTTGTAAAAGACCTGCCACACAGATTTTGTTGTTGAGTTGCATATTCAAACATTTCCCAATTAAATATCTATGCTCACATCCGATATGCAGCCCCGAAATCCAATAACATCGTTCAAGAACTCGGCCGTAAAGTCACCAACGCCCCCCAGAAATGTCCCAAAATGTATATTGAGGGCACTGAGATCGCCCGGCAACTGCTTTCGCATTATGTAGCTGTCCACCTGCAAGGTGATGTTGTTCTCGAACCGCTGCACCGCCACATCGTGCCACTCCAGGTCGTTGAGCTTTTGCTTTTTGGGTGAACGCAACTGTAATCGGAATCCGAGTAATGGCAGTCATATGTAAGGGGGAAACTCCTCGTTAATAATCCTAACTCACCTGCACCACATCCCGTTCGATTTTATAGCCGAAGCTGATCAGGCCGTTCTCCAGGCGCAGCAGGCAGTAATCGGTTCGGCCGGCGGCCAGGAAGAGCAGCGCGTTCTCCTGGCGGGTGCGAAACTTGACGCGGATGTTTGTTGACATCTTGGCCTCCTGCAGCGGCATCGATATGTAGCCATCGCCGAACAGGGACACTGTGAGTGGGAGGGAGGGAAAATGGGAGTTGGAAAATTGAAAATGCGTTGATTTCAATTGGAATTTGTGGGAAATAAATGAGGAACATAGTTGGGATAATACAGAGTATATAATATATATATAGTAAAATATAAAAAAATTAATTTATTTCCTATTGATTATCCTATAAGTATTTTACATATCATTTTCTATTCTATACGAAAATCATCAATTAAATTTGTATACATTTGCAGCTGACCGATATGGATACACTAACCAGTCCGCATAATACTGCAAGAGCCGCTGCCAATTTGATTGGCAATCGCATTCTTCTACTCGGAATCCATACACAAATTTGTCCAGATCGGTACGGATCTGGGCTCGTGGAGATCGGGCCATCAGCTGTCTGCCTGTCAGTCAGAGTCTGTCGAGGTCACCCTGTCAGTCGGTAAGTCATTTATCTATTAAAAATCATCTTTGTATCTCTTGTATCTTGATTTTGCTTAATGAGTTGAGAACGTGCTTTTCTTGGGAGCCGACTTTGAACGTGTTCCCTGGAATATTTTCCAAATTTCTCGCCCTGAATCTCACGTCGTAAAAATTGCATGATTAATTCTTTTTCATATTCTCGACTACGCTTGTGCAATAAATTATTTTCGAGGCATACATTTGTCAAAACACGAAAGATATTTTAGGAATTTCTCCTTTGTTTTCTTTTTGAAAAAATGGAGAAATGCTTTTTTGATATTTGTTTATTTTCGCTGCTGGTAGGACACACGCTTATTGACCTAACCCACATGGGAAAATGTGTAGGGAAAATGTAGAAAAATAGATATCTGGAAAAACAGTTGCATGCGAATGGCAGACAAACAGCAGACAGATGGATAAGCAGGCAAACAAAGCGGACAGCCATTGATGCGTTGGCCGCTGGACCATTTTGCCGCCAATTAGCAGCAATCAGGCGTCAAAGAAAAGCCCGAAAAGCCCAAGAGAAGCACCAAAACACTTTCCCATCGGCCTGCATCTGACCCACATTAGGTTGTAGTAGGAGTAGTGGTGGCCCCTGTCCGTGTCCGGCTGCTGTAAATAAATGCTCTTGGAAATTGCTACTTCTTCCGATGCGCGTGCCCCGAAACCAAAACAAAAGGCGACACAAAGATGCGGAGGCGTTATCGTTGGTTAAACAACAATACAAAATACTCAAAATTTTCACAAAGGGAATGGTAGCCCACGATCTGGGATAGTCTTTTTGTATTGGGCATATATTTTATTGATTTAATATTCATTTCTAATCATATTTATCTACAGATAGAGTGTGTGGCTCGGTTAAACAAATGTACAAGTGAGCAAACTATAGATATAGGTATTTTTTTTGCTAACTGAATCCAAGACAAGATGAGAATAGAAAAAGAGCTAACAAAAAATCTTAAAAAACAACAAGATATACACAAATGTTTTCCACAATTGTGAAATACTTAAGTGTTTTGAGGGGAATTTTAGGCCTTATACTATTCCAGCTAGATTTGATCAGTCTGTTTTATTTTTGGTTAAAATAAATGCCAGAGGAATTAGCATTAAATGAAAGCCAACTGGATTAACAGCTTAAACCCTTAACGAATAAGCCAAAAGCTTGTCAAAAATTGCCTTTTCGCCTGCCAATCTTCAGCGAAAAGAGCCTTCCCTCCTTCAGGAAGTCGGGTGCCCAACAATAAATGCAATTTGCATCAACAAAATGTGGTCCAGCGTCAACAATCCGCATCAGTGCAACAGCATCGGAGTCACAAGTCATTCCAAATGTCGGGCAGCAAACAAATGAGACATCATCATCATCGTCGTCGTCGTTGTGGGGGGAGAAGAGTCTGTCCAAAAATGGGGAAAAACATCAGAGGCGAGCGAACGGGCACACGTCGCAAGACGTATTGCCACAGATGCAGCAGCCGCCACCCACTGGTCCCCAGAAACTCCCCTTGTCTTCCCTATCAAATGCTAAATTTATGTTTATCTCTTATTTTTTTTTTACTTCTTTCTGGTGTCTTGACTACATAGGTAGCCGGCGAATATTTATGTTATGGCCAATGTTTATTTTATTTGAGTTATATGCAGCGTTGACTCTTTATGGCTGCAAAGTTATTCGTTTTTATGGTCGTGTTTTCTTCTTTTTTTGTGTCTTTAATTAATGCTACTTTGGTGGCCCGCCGTCGCCACTCCACCATTTGTGACATTGGCAATTTATAAATTATTTTTACCCATTCGTAGTTTTCATTTCACTAATAATGTCAAAGTTTATTAGTGGTGCCGCTGATTTGTGGGCTTATTACGTGATCTTGAGTGGATTTCTCCCTGTTGGAGCTCATATTTATGGAGCTCTGCGAGTGCCAAGCAAATTGATTGGGATTCCTGCTTTATTGGTTAAGAGATCGAGGTGATCGGAGTATTAAAAATGTCCATAGAAACTCGTTCATATCGGGGTTACATCATGATTATTTATCAAAAACCTGTTTGTAATAATGATTAATCTTAATAGAACTTCATCAGACCAAAACATTAAAAATTAAAGAACAATATCTTTTTGGCTATTCTCAAAACCATTTCCAGCAGCTTGAAGCCATTACCAGTGACAGAAATAACCCCCAAAAAATATCTCCTTAAATTTGTTCTCTGCTCATAATCTTTGCAGTAATTCCTGTGGTTTTCCCCAAGTGCTCACATTAAAATAGCTTCCTTCACCCCTTTTGAGTCGTTGCCACATTCTTCCGCTTAAGAGATCAATCTAAATCAAATAAAATCCGAATTTCCATGCGACTTCCCTTGGTTTTATGGCCTCCATGTGTTGTCGCCGCCATTGGCAACGAACTCAACCCTAATTAGGCTCCGGGGCCGCATTAAATTCAATTATATATTACCCTTTGTCATATCCCGATCACTGGAATCTAACTATCCATCGACAATTGAGCTTAGACATCGAGTCATAAAGAGGCATGACTCAGGGGGAAAATGTCGCCAAAATAAATTGGTTTTTACTGCGCCTGCTGCAGCTAGCATCGAGCATCGAGCATGTGTTGATATTTATATTGGAAATGCAAATGAATAATCAAGAAGCTCGGCAGATGGCGCGCACCAGATACAGATGCAGATACATATGCTACAGATACATTTGTATCCACACTCGTGTCTGTTAAATTTGGCACAACGCTCTCGTTGTGCCTGTAAATGATTTACATTTCACGTAGACATAAAAGAGATCCACATAAAATACACCAAAAATTATTAAATTGTTTGGTTTTAATAAATTATTTGCAAAGACTTCTAGTAAAAATTAATTCTGACTACAGAATGCTTTGAAATTTAATTAGGAGATTAGATTTGAGCATTTTTAATCGCATGAATTTCAATCTCTAAATTTGTATTTTAATAAAAATAATGTTGATTTTTTTTTTCTGTGCATTTATACAAGTCTTAAACAAATAGTGAGAAAGACATATGAATCACGTTTTTTGGCTCCTTAGTCCCCCAAGTGACGTCACATGCCACCTAAAAATATCATTAAAAATACATTTGCGCTGAAAGGCTGAAAATAAACTACGGACAGAGTACATACATCTTTTTGTGTACGTGGAGATACAACGAAATTAAGAGCACGCCTTTGGAAAGCACTTGCGGTGCACCGCACAGAGATACTCGGGCTTTTCGCTGGGAGATACTCATGGAATCCCTCGGATACACCAGAACAACAATAACCAGGGAGCAGACAACGACGACATCGAGAAAAGTGCGCCCCAAGTCAAATGTCAAGCGTGAAAAATGCGTTAAGTGCACCGCGGCGGCGCATTGCAGTTAAGTAGTTGAATTTTATGGGCCGAGGGCCCCGGGGGTTGCCATGGAGCATTGCGAAATCACAAGGGGAATGTATAGGTATATAGATACAGACGTATAGTACATATATACTTGGATCCAGGTAGAAAGCAGGCGGACAGGAAGTCGAAAAAATGGCCTGACATAAATCTTGTAAAGTTCGAAGTTCAAACTAGAGTACAGGAGGAAGTTGAAACTATTTAAATTTGTTATAAATTTATTATCTCTTTAAAATTCAATGAAATTAAGTGTAGTCTGTATTTTAAATAATCAAATTGAGTATATTTTAGTGCTCTTATCTTCGCATTTTTATATATTTCAAGGTGATATTTTATATCTCTATTAGTAACCATGGAGTTCCTGTCAAAATGGTGTACTTGTAAAATTTAAATCCCTATTTATTTTGCATGTTTTATATTATTTTTAACCCACTCCATCCCTCATTTAACCCACCGTACCTCGGCTCTTTTTGGCGCACGCGAGTAACACCAAAATGTATGTGGCATTGCACCATTTGCAACTCTTTATTTTGACTTTTATTTATGTCCGCTTCGATGGCAGGCAAAGTAAATGCAATTTGGCGGCAGCTTCACCAGCTGCCATAGCTTCTGCCAGTCTGGACCGCATTTTGTCGGCCAATTCCGTGGCTGGCCATATTTGTAATGAGCATAAATCGTGCGTTGATCATTTGCCATGATAAATCTGGTGTTTATGCCGCGGTATTAAGTTCTGGGGCGCGCTACCTGACTGTCGTAACATTTAATTAACTGTACACAGAGCAGCAGCTTCTTTTTTAAACTCCTTTTTGTATAATTTAGTTTTGGTTGAACTCACCTTTCATGGCTGCCACGGATGGCAATTGCAGCGGCATGGCCAGCAGTGCCAGAAGGCAGCCTAATGCCAATCCAAGGAGGCGCGACATCCCGGCACAGCTGCTTTTTGAAGTTATATTATATGGAGCCCGGGAACGGGAACTGCAAGATCCAAGATCCGAGATCCCAGTTCCAAGTTTCGTTCGGTTTTCGTTTTCTTATTCGGCTTTGTGTGTGTGCGAGTTTTTCGTCTTTAATAATTTTGCGTGTTAATTGATTTTTCATGGGGCCACGCATCCGTCGTCGTCGTCGGCCGTAGTCTGGGGCCTCATAAAAATAGCATCATCGGGGGCACAGGCAGGCATCGGGAGCATCGGGTGTTCCTCTCTAGCTGCGACACAGCATCACGTCCTGGCCCAATGGCCGCATCATAGACAGATGCTGCATGTCACTCCGCTGACAGAACGTTCGGGGGCCTTCCGTTTCGTTCCCCTCGAATATCCAAACCGACTGACAGACGCACTCGAGTTGGGGGCCTGGAAAACTGGCTTCCTTTTGCCTTTGAAGCCGCCTAGTGCTCCTCTTAATTTCCTATTTTCCTATTTGCTTATCCACGCACTTGGCCAGCCGACTTTCGCCAGATTACGTTTCAATTTCGTTGATTTCTTTGGCGCTCATCATAAACACATTGGCACCGACGACCAACCGATCGTTTGTTTGTTATTTTTCTTGGCAACCGCTAACGCACTTCACTGTAATTGGAAATAGATTTATGGCCATTACATATTTGCTTTCCATTTTATTTAAATATTTTTTCGGGCTTTTTTATGGAGCGCGTTTTATGAATTTTTAATTGCTGACTAGGGGAAAATCACTTTTAAATACTATAAAGTGTTTTTGAAGAGTTTATTAGGTTTTTATTATAATTGGGAATAGTTATTGTATTATAAATTGCTTAGGAAAATTAAGTAATTTAATTTTTTACTTAAATTCCTGTCGTTTCAATTTATTTATTGAAATTTAATTGTATAATTATATAGTTTTGGATCTATAAATCGGTTTTCCTAGTTATTTCACTTACAAAATGTACTTTTTTTTAATTAATTATAATTATTAAAGCCAAATTCGAATATCCAAAATTTATTTCACTAAATTTTCATTCCCCTTTCCAATTTGCATGGTTTGCTTTGCTTGTTTTCCACAAAGTTTATTTTCATAGATTTTATGATCAATTTAATTTTATATTCCTAAATTATGTACACATCTTCCACTTGAGTCATTCACTGGCTATTTTAATTGCCTAAAATCTTGAAGCCAAACAAATCTCTAATAAATTGAGCGAAGCTGCAAGTACTCTTTAGGTTTTATATATTTATATGTACATATTATTGATTAGCGTATCTGCAGATACTTTATGGGGACTTAATTGAGTTGCTGCCCGAGACAGCACGACGAGTCCACTTGAGTGTCCGCCTGGGAGTTGAGTAGAATTTATTGTATTTTCGGCTGTTGGGGGGATCGACCATAAAAAGTGGCCTTAAGTGGCTTAAGCTGCTTTTCTTGAAGTGGAATTTCTAGTTCGTTTCGGGATTTTGCAATGGCCCCAGGTCAAAGTTCAGATGCCGAAAATAGGCCGCTTTCAAGTTTAGAATGCAGATCTTTGGGACGCTGGGACTTCCCCTGGGAGAAGCCCAAATCCCCCACCGGGGGAAACGTCAACACAACTGTGACTGGAAAATGAATTATTTACGCTGCACGCTGTCTAAAAATACTCGCATCGGAGCCGAGACATTATGTTTATGCATTTTTATTTTTAAGGGAAAACGATAAATGCTGCAGCAGCAGCAGGTTCGACATCACGAGGTCAATTGCACAGAAGAGGCTCCCTCTGCCTCGCCAGACCCAGACTCTGGTTCCTGTTAAGTTCGCCCTGCTCGCTAATTCTGCTTGTTAATTTTTATATGCACCGCCCAAAGATCTTGTCGTTTCGAATATTTTTATAGCAGCAGCGGCAGCAGTCAAAATACAATTCGAAACGCCGCCTTGCTGCAGACGACACCGAAGGCGAAAAAAAAAATAAAATGACAATCGCCTGGGCGCATTTTATGACAGACGCGTGTTGCCTTCTCCCTATTTTTCCTCCACATTTACATAAAAATTAATAAATGTATCTACCGGATAGCAGGCAGTCTTTGCCAGCTGCCACTAAATGCAATTCTTTTTGGGAAAGTTCTGGCCAAGATACACGGAAAAAATGGAGCTTTATAGTGTTTCAAAACTAAAAAAGAAACTCAGTCAAGTTATTGAAAATGTTGTGGAAAATATTATATTTCTAATAGAGCTTTCTCGAAAAATTTTCCATATTTTCCTGCTCTAGCTTTTTAGGAATTATCAATTTTTTATGATATTAATTGCTCTATTACAGCTCCATTTTCCCTTCTATTATTTTTCTTCCTCTGCACCACTTTGTATATATTTTTTATGGTAATTAAAAAAATTTAGAAAACAAAAGGCCAACAAAATACCGCTGATTTCTTCGGGGGCTGGCCACTTGAAATCGAAAATTGATTTGATAAGGCATGAAAAGGCTGATTTTCATATGGAAAATTGGTAGGCGTCACTGCCCACGCCGATTTGAACGCTTTCCTAACTCCAAGGTGTTCGAAGTTTTGTTTCCACTTTGTATTTTTTCCTCCGATGGTTTAGACACACTCTTTTTTTGGGCACTGTGATTTATGGACGTCAAGCAGG
This sequence comes from Drosophila anomelani, assembly GCA_035045905.1. NCBI lineage: Eukaryota > Metazoa > Arthropoda > Insecta > Diptera > Drosophilidae > Drosophila > Drosophila anomelani. Next base: position 591,815 of record JAWNOO010000019.1, on the reverse strand, counting down.
GCGAGATTGATGAATGGAGTTATGCGATTTCTGCACCATATGTCACAAATATGATGTTTATTGGAGCATTGGGGGTACAGTTTTGAAGTTATTTATTTATTTAAGTGAATTGTTTATGTACTAATATATATTTTATATAATAATAAGCTATTTAGAGGTTTAATGTATTTATACTGAATTATTATGCCATAAATTTTCATATGTATGATTGAGTGCCATTAATTCAGCATGTATTTATACTATTCATTTTCTATCGCCGTCTAATTTTCACAATTTCATCGTTCTCTCACAGGTTTCCCGGCATTTATTTATACATATCTCTCACAATTTAATTTCCCTCACTTTCCCGTCAGCAACTTATATTTCACACTCTCTGATGCCTTCGAATTAAATGATTTATATTCCTTGATTTTCGAACTTCGGTTGTTTTTCATTACAAAGATCACTGATTTTCTTGGATTATTCCTCAAAGAGCGGTGTTCACGGTCAATTTGCAGAGAGTTTCTGTATCTTTTTAGATAGCCAAAAGACGGAACCACAACAAACGCTTCCATTCACAATCGGTTTTTAGCCGGAATTCTCGACAGAGAAAAGTGCCGACCAAAAGAAGAGGAGGGGAAAATAAAAACTTAAAAATAAATTAAGTTTTTCCTCTATTTTCCACGCACACACAAACTCACGCCAGTTCGGAAAAACTCTGAGGGGGGCGCTGCTTTTTCCACCCGCCGAAAATTTCGAGGGGAAAACTAATTCTCCGATAAGCAAACGAAGCGAACAACCGAACACGCCGACGATTTCTCACAGACTGAAAGAAAATTCCGCACGCAGCACAGAGCTCGCTGGCTGGCTCCCCTCCCATTTCCCAGTCCCAGTCGCAGGCCATGTGCCGCGGACTTGGTCTCGGACTCCGATTCGGATGCCGCGGATGCCCCTGTCGATTTCAGGCCCACCACCACTCCATGGCGCACCCGCGAGTGACTTTTGTGCGCTCCGCTCTGCTCTGCGAACTCGAACGCAAACGCGAACGCGGCGGGGCCGGGCCCAATAAGTATCTGTATCTAGATAACAGTGATGAGCCACCCGCTGGCGCATCCGAGGGATACCAAAGGGATCCTCCACGGATCATGGAAAACCATAGAAATTTTGTTGGGATTTTTACAATCAGTTTTTCGCAATTAAAAGATAATTTTTATAAGATGCGGTTGAATGCATTACAATTATGCATTATAAGTATCCTTAAGATATCTTTATAATCAACATAGCTTTTTGAATAATTATTCTTTGATCGTTATGTATGAAAACAATTTAAAATTCAGAGTTTTAGCAATTGTGAAGGATCATCTGTTATTTATTTGTGGAACTACCTCTTTTAGATTTGGATTTCTGAATCATATATTCCTCCTAATTACATGTGAATCATAGTTAATATATGGATTTTGTCAATTTCCTGCCTTCTTTTGGCTTCATTAATTCTATACTATAAGTTATTCTTCGAAAAACCATTTACCATTCACCAAAATTCGATTGGCTTGCTCATCACTGAGACGACACACACTCGGTGTCGTTGGGTTATTCGTTTTCTCGGTGTGTGCTTGGGGTGCTCCGCTCTTCTCTGTGCGAGTGGCGGGCATTTTCCTTTTAATTTTCCTGCGCAGCGAGCAGCACGCGAAAATACGGCGGGAATTGAGCAATTGCGAGCGCCAAGAGGGGCTGAGGACTTGAGCATTTTTCAATTTGTTTAACGGTGCCAGCTACTGCCACAGCTCTGTCTCTCTGTTTCTGATGATCTTCATCTTCATTGAGGATACTGGAAAAAACTTACAGACACTGGAAAAGCAGCATTTTCATATAGCAATCCGTCTGAAGAAATACTCTTTATTGAAAAACCTGAAAGGGATTTTAAAAGAATTATTTCTTTTAATTCTTCAAAAATCATTAAGAAAGTTTTGATTTATTTTTTCAAGTGCTCCCACACATGTGGCTGCAATTTGGCCAGGGCATCGCCTTTTGCCTCTGACTGCGACTTGGACTGCGATTCCGACTCTGCCACATGTTGTTTGCCTTCCTTCTGGCTGCCCCTGTCTTTTCGTGTGATAAACATCTCTCAACCATTTTTCATCAGCCTATTAAGTTACATAGGTCACACGGTTCCTGTCCTGTTGTTGTGTAAATATCCTTTCTGGAGTGCTAATGAACCCCTTCACACATTGGAAGAAGGACCCGCACCCAAGCCATTCGGATCGACCTCCGTGAAAGCCATCACTGACAGCAGATGCCACATAAATCAGGCGCTACGAAATAAGGAATTCGCCGCGGTTAGCTCATTAATAAATTAAATGCACAAAAAATCACATAGAAAACACCTATAAAAAGTCAGAGAGAAAAATATTAAACTGATAAAATATCAGCTTATTTTATTTTCTACTGACAAAGTATTCCTAAAGATGAATATTTATTCTTTCAATATACATATATGAATATTTATTCTTTTATTTAATATATTTCGTTTGGATTTTTTTTGGATATTTTTCTTTATATTTATGATATCCTATCCCAATTTATGGATTCCAGTGTATTCCCCCAGTGTGGGTTTGCCTTCGATTTCACGCCCCTTTTCAAGGCTGAAGAACAACTGCAACGGGGAGAAAAAGGAACCCTTAGGGGCTGCTTCAATTTCTGTTCCTGTTCATGATAACGACGACAGCAACAACGACTCCATATCACGCACAATTTGTGTTCCGGAAAAGTGTTTTCGGAGGAGTGCCGAGTGGATCTAGGTTAGGCCACACAGCTGCGGCATATGTAAAAATAAACACATAGAACTGCACTTTTACTAATTGCACCAGGGAGCTGATGAGGAGCCACCACCACCAAAAAAATGGGCCTAAAATCAAAAAAAAACATTCTGAAAGCAAATCGGCGATAAAGCCCCAATCTCAGAATGTACAAAATATGTTTTGAAATTAGAGAGCGAGAGCCAGAAACTATCTTTATCGTGTTTAGATATGTATTTATGTTTGCAGTTTGTATTGCAGAGATAAAAAGCAACCCTCCAGGGGTTAACTTTCTACCCTCAAATCACCTTTATGTTTTTAGGATTATGACTGCAATTCTCCAAAAATAATTCTTTTATTTAAACTTAGTCACTTTGTTTTACGCTTCCGAAACCCCTTGAACACCCAAGAACGCAGAGTAAATCAACATAATGCCATCGTAAGACCCCGATAGCTCGCTATCTCTAAAGGAAACCCTAAGTACCATCGACAATTTTAAAAACATCCTTTTACGCTTCAACAGTTTTTATGGTTGTGTTTGCCTATCAGGGAAAATGATTCCACAAATTCTTGGTAAATATTGGGGGAGTCTTTCAAGGCAGTGAATCACTTGGAGGGCGTGTCTTGTAGGTAGTTTGTGTTAAGGTTAAGTTAATGAACTTGGAATTGGTAGAGTCAAAGACCATGTAATTCACCCATTAAAAAATTGTTCGAAAAGAACCAGAGAGAGTGCTTCTTGGAGTGGGAGAACGGTCAACCCAACTTGAGTTCTGTGAGTTCAACCCCTAGAGTACCCTATCAGCAGTAGTCGTGTGTCGCATTTTATAGCTCAATTTTAAATTGTGCAGAATTCTGCTTTCGATATATTAAATTAATATTGACACATTGACAGCTGCCAAAACATGAGATTCCCTGCTCAGCCGACCACCCGCTGATATTTTCCGATGCGGGTTCGGATCTCAAATTCGTTGACTAATCATGCGCATCGTTTGCTATTTGGGTGAAAATATTTTTAATTGATCCACGCAACACAACACGATCGCATTGAGAGGCCAATAGTTCCTGGGAAATTGTCAGTGTCATCGTATTCCAGGGGCGGATTGGTAAACAATTTTCCGAGGGTTTTTCTTACTAGGAATAATAAATCTTTTATATATTATTTCTTAGAAAAATAATTGCTATGGTTGGGAGGAGATATATTTCAAAGTGAACATCTTAAATTATCCAGTTATAACTAATATTTATTAATGGTTTTACTAACCCTCTATTGCATAAATAACCCCTCGTAGCCCGTCCCTGTTCATGGGGCTTGGTTCTCTTTATTTTATTTATTTTGTAGTTCAATGGTATCTTTATCTAAAACGCGCCTGCGAAAAGCGCACGTTCACTTAATTGAATGATAGACAGGGAATCTATTCCATTAGGTCCATTGGATACAAAAGGTCTCGCTACTCTGCGTATCTGTATTTGTATCTGTTTGATTTAACCTAATTTGGGCTGTAGGACTGAAGTGCAAAGTAAACATTAAATTGGCGCAAACAAACAAATACATGGGTCTCTTGTGTTTCGCTACCATTTTTGTCCGTATTTTTTGGGGCTTGGCATATGGTTTCATTGATCCAGAAGCTATACACATAGCTTATATGGGCTTTGGTGTTTAAGGCAATTTGTCGTTTGCACCTCGTAAATAGTTCAATGTGAATCATAGTGTCGGAATAGCCAAGGGTTCAGTAATTAAAGGAATTGACATTTTTGTGTGTTTGGATCCGATCAGAGGAGCTTTTGGCATTCAAATATTAGTTCTATTCAAAATTTTAGTGCAAGTCCATAAACAATTTATTTCGAAATATTTTTGCAACAAAAACTCATAGTGCCCAAATTCATATCTTCATATTTTGTCTGTACTTCTTATTTCTGAAACTAACAATGTGTGCTGTACGCGGTAAGTTTGAGGCCTAAATGAATTCAAGAGGATGTAAGCGATTGATTTACGGTTTTAGAGAATAGAACTTCAATATTAAGGGCCTCACGAGGACCTATGCCTCACGCCTTGGATCATGTCTCTAGGGTGAGTGGAAATCGAGGGAAGGGAAGAGTGCTTCCAAGTCACAAATTACAATTCTCAGCCCGGCCTCGTCGGCACTAGACTCCGCCTCTCGGGTGGGCAAGTGCCCAGTTCTTGTCCAGTTCGACACGACAGGATTGGTATTGACATTCAGCCAGATTCGAAAATCACAAAAACCTCTGCCAGGTCACTCTCACGCTCCACGAGCTCCACCGAGCTCCAACACCCAAGCAATACCATCGAACAGAAAGCAATCCTAGAGTCGCATTTTGCCGCCGAGTTGGCCAGTCGGGATCTGGTCATTGGCGAACTGCAGAGCATGCTACTGGAGAGCAAGCTGTTACAGGGCAAGCTGCTTCAAAGCGAGAATCTGGCCTCCAATCAGGCCCTTCTACTGACCAGTCGGGACATAACCATTGACGGGCTGCAGAGCAAGCTGGTGGAGAGCGAGCAACGTGCCTCTGAACAGGCCCTTCTGCTGTCCGAGATGCGTTTCGCCCAGAAAGCCAAAGATGCCAGGTATAGAGCTGGGACTTTCATTGAAAATTTAAACAGAGATCTAGTTTAAATCAACTTTTAATTCTCTTGTTTTCCTTTAGCTACAGTGAAATGCTATTAAGCTTGGAGAAGGCCTATACGAAGGTACAGCAATCTTCAGTAAAGGCTGAAGTAGCTTTGGCCATCATAGAGTGAGTAAAAAAATGTATAATTAATAACGCAATGACTTTCATATTCCCTTTACCAGAAAACATAAAGATTGGCTAACCCAAGCTAAAGATCAAATCCAGGAACAGCTCTGCAGCGACAAACAGTTGCTGGCCATGCAGGACGAGAGGATCCAAGGGCTCGAGGGGGACCTTAAGCTCGCTGAGGAGACTATCGTCTGCTTACAGAAGCAGCTGAAGGAGACAACTGCGCAGATGGAAGTGCAAGCCCAATCCGAAGATAGGATGCAGCAGAAGCTCGAGCATATGCTCGAGGACCTTAAGCAACACCGAAATACTATCGACAACCTGCGAAGCCAGTATGAAGCAGCTTGTACTAAAATGAAGTGAGTGAAATATAATAGAATTGCCTTTATGCCCGCGCAATCTCCTCCCATTGCTTAGAGAGCTCCACCAAAGCGCTCAAGCAAAAGCTCAGCTGCGCCAGGATGTAACCAATTTGAAGGAGCAGCTCCAGACAAGCCAAGATTTGCTGAAGAAATACCAGGACAAAGAGCAAAGCGAGCACGACTTGAGGGGAGCCCTAACGAAGAAGGACATGCTCCTCAGACAGGTCAGAAAGACTATTAATAGTTTTGCTTATTCTTATCCTTAACACGCTTACAGGTTGCCGAAGAGCTGGCTGCAAGAGATGATCAGGTCAAGTACTTCTGTGATACCCTAAAGGAGGAACAGAAGAAGGCGTTGAGTCAGGAGCACAGCCTCAAGCTGGTTCAGGAGCAAGTTGAACGGTTCTCTTCCATGAGGTCCGACCTGGAACACCGGAATGCCGCTTTGGAGAAGGAAATTATTCGCCTTAAACATGAAGTGTTAGTAAAATATACAAATTTAACTTTTAATGTGTAATTAATTATATTTTTCCATTGCAGTCGCAAATATGCGGAAATTATTGTTGGCAATGAAGGTGAGCCATTCTACGAAGTTCAGCACGCAAAAAGTCCTTTGGTTGGTGATCCCAACAGTGAAGAGAATCGCGAAACCGAAAACTGCCACCGAGCCTGTGCAAACTAGACTGCCTGTTTTCCAAGAGTCTGATTCAGGCCGTCCCGCCTCTAGGAGTCGAGGAAAACACAGATAATCTGTCAACATGTTTGATAAAAGTGATAGTTAAGTATTCGCATAATACAGCTACTTATTTTTCTTTCCGAATCATTTTTTTACAGACAACTCGCTGCCACTGTGGCATGTCCACAATCTTTTATGAATGAACATGTTTTTCATCTCTCCTGACGATCATTATTGTTGGCTTCAAAAGTGCCGTTCCTGCCCCTGGTCTTCCATCATCGTCGCCAGTTTGGGCAGAACACCCACGCCCATGCCACGCCCCTTGTTCTTTTTTTTCTCCAAGATTTTCCATGGACTGAGCGGTTCCCTCTTTTGGTGCTTCGCTTCAATGAAGCGTGCCAATTTTCAATGAAATGTTTCGGCATCTTGTGTTTGTTCCCTTTTTTAAGGCCACCTTTTTGAGTTGTTTTGGTTTCGGTTTCGGTTGCTTTTTTTATTCTTTTATTTTCTTAATTTGTTGCATGTAAACAAACATTTATTCGTATTTAAGAATGTGTGGCTTGTCGGGCAAGTGAACTTGACGGAACGGTCTCCCCTTAAGGTGAATGATCAGAGTATATAATATTTTTTACTTGTTATACTGAAAGTAATTCCCAGGCCCAATAAAATGTCGGTTTAAGTTTCCGTTTTGTAAAATTCAAACATGTTTTTTGCTCACCTTATGCAACGCGAACGGTTCATTGTCTTAATTCTGGCTAAAAAGGGAAATGCTAACAATTGCAGTGGAAATTCCACAGCTAATTTTCTTGAGAAAAAGAGAAATGCATGATTTATTTAAATCCTGAAACGATTTCTTGTGAAAATGTGATTCGCAGTGCATTCATAAAAATTAAGCTGCAGTTTAAATTTAAAATGTATTAATACATTTTTTATGGCATATATTCCTCCAGCAATTTAATTGAATTTTTAAAAGATTTTTATTTTTGGTTTTGTTATTATAATATGTTCCCTGGTTAATCACATTTTTATTGAATTTTCGTCTTTTTACTGATAAGAAATATATCTTTTTTAGCCGATTCATGTTATTTGTTGTCAAAACACAAGCCTTTAATTGATTTATGATCTCAGATTTGAAAAGTTCATTGGCCAATTCTACGTCGCCGTATAAAGTACTTCTCCAATTAATAATCTTTCGAGACTGACACGTGAATCGCGGATCATACGTGGACTCGAAGCAAAATTAGTGAGAGAGACAGCTAACAATTATTTGGCAAAACTTGCAATCAATTGTAACAATATTGTAATTATCACAGCCAAGAGCGAGACAATGGGATTACGGCGGGGGGAAACAATGAGTATTTCTGCCAGCCAGGGCTGCCTCAATACGCGCACATCCAACGGATACAGATACATCTAAGCATTTCTCGCGGATTTATGTGGGTATTTGTTGACTGAGACGGAGACAGCGACGTCGACGGCGGCCAGCGTTGATTAAGTTGAGGTGCTCGTGGTTCCGACTTTCCGAGTTTCAGTGATAAGTGCACCTTGGTGCTCAGCGGTCGCGTTTCGCGCTGAACTTGACTTTAAATTCCCATTTAAATTCCATTTTAAATTCTCAAAGTGCTAATTATTCTGGACTGAACAACAAGTACACACAAATAAATAAAAAAGCTAAATAAAACAAGGGTCCAATATAAGAGAGACAAGAGCTCTGTTAACTCACAAATTTAAAGGTGATTTAAGTGATTAAGAAAGTCTTTTCCCCAAGCGGAGGAATAATCTTTCTTAGACAAACTCAAGATGTTTAGATAAAAATACGTATAAACAGATAACAATTATGAGCTTATAAACACATAAAATGCTTGAAAATAAACATTGAATAAAAACGCAAAACAGAAAAATTAATTAACTCAGAATGAGTTTTAAAAGATTTTACTGGAAAATTGTTTACTGCATATCATGGCCTTTGAAAGTTATTTTATATTTTACTAAAATATTATATATATATACATTTAAAACATATTTACTTAAATCGTCATTGCGTCTTGTTCCCTTAATACTTTTTCAATGTTTAAGTTGTACAAGTGTAATTGCTGCCATTATTTATTTAAACAAAACCAAAAGGTAATGGCTCTAAACATTACAATTGTAAATGTATTTTTTCTGTAACATAAACCGGTTCAATTAAATTGATTTTGTAGAAAAACAAAATAAAACAAAAAATAGTTGCGCAATCTCTTACTTTCACATTCACCAAGTGACTCTTACTTTTTTGTTTAGACTTTAAATACTAGTTTAATTAAAATAAATAATAAAATCTCGGCAACATTCACCCAATTTTGAAATATTCAAAGTTGATGTAATAACAAATTTGTGATTACGACAAGATTTACAATTAGCTGCGGTGGGCTTTAAACAAATTACAAAGCAATTATGTACAATAGCTGTAACCTTGGCCCCTAAGCCCACAAAAGTTGGCTTAGCCAAATTATTGCCAGTGTCAGCAACTGTAATAAAAATGAATTATTTTATTATAACAGTAGTTTACCCGGGAGAGAGAATGAAATACAATGCGAAATGCGAGCTGCAATGACAAAATTACTTCCACATGCGATTTATCAGCACGCCTCAATGACAACTAGTAGTAACAATTTAGTTAGCTGTCTATACAGATCGTCAAAAGTAATAAGGAAGTCCAAGTGAAAATACACAAAGCAGATGCTTAAGGCACCCTGTAAATATATAAATATAAAAATTATATTAAATGCGGTAATAAAAGCGAACAGTATCGAGGAAAACCTTGAATCACTTTCTTCAAGTTGAATAATACAGTGATAAGCACTTTATATATGGTAAATAGTCAGATAGTATTTAAATTTAGCCTTCAACTTTCTAGTTTTTTTCTATTTCGGTTTATCAAGTTTTATTTTCTCTATAAACAAATTTAAAACCACTTTAATTCCTATTTACTTTTTTGAATGGCACTTGACTCAAATTAAATAAAATAATCTTGGAAGTCGCGACCCATTTCAGACAGTGATAAGAAATCTGATTAGACCCTAAAAAAAAAACATAACACATATAATCTTTAAAAGCTTTAAAAGGCAAGGTAAGCTTATAAAGACACTAGGAGGGATCAGCCTTAAATGGATATAAACAAGAATGCCGTCTAGTTCAAATTAATATTAATTGAGAATCGCAAAATGATGAAATTACCTGGCTGCATTTCAATCAGCTTCAATCAGAGTTTTTAAAGGTGTGGGGCTTTAATGCGAAGAAAATCCGATCAGAATATGATTTTTAATTGAATGCATCTATAATTTAAATATTTATTTATGCCACATGTTAACAAAGATCAATCTAAAGGGAACATGGAGGGTGTTGAGATTAATCAATTATGCGCCTTCCTTTCGTTCTGAACAAGAAGTCTCACCTTTAGTAACTGGGCAATCATTTGCAATCCCACTTGGCTTTATGCAAATGCAGAAATCAAACACCGAACATAAACTGCGGCTAATCCGACGCTAATCACCCGACTATTGCCCCCTCTCCCCGCCGACTCTGACAATTTAATTGAGGCTTTTAATTGTCGCATTTGTTGACTTCGAATGTGCACACAGATGGAGATGAAGCGGCTGCAATTACTGTTCCTGCTGCTACTGGGTCTGATCAGCTTTGGCTCGGCCGCTCGGATACTCTTCATGGGCCCCTTCCCGGCCCCCAGTCACTGGCTCTGGCTGGAGCATTTCCAGCAGGACCTTCTCCGGCAGGGACACCAGGTGACCAGCGTGAACAATCATCCCACCAAGCAGCCGCATGAGAATCTCACGGAGGTCATCATTAGTCCCTCCTTCGATATACCCAAGCATTGTAAGTGTATATTTTTTGCAACTTAATTTTTATTTAATTATTCCCTCCCCTCTTTAGTTCCCAAGAAGAACATCTTTAGCATGAACTTTGTCAGCGATTTTAGTAACCTGCAAATGTGGTGGACTGTGGGACTGCTGACCACGGAGCATGCTCTCCGGGATCCTGGAGTCAGGAAGCTAATAGAGAGCCAGGACGATCACTACGATCTTGTGATTCTCGAGCAGTTTTTCCACGAAGCCTTCCTCATGTTTGGCAAGAAATTCAACTGTCCGGTGGTGACCATTGGTACCATGGGCTATGCTGATAACATCGATCATGCCATGGGCATCCTCACCCCATGGTCTGTGATCCCCCACCTCTTGTTGTCCCACACGGATCGAATGACGTTCAGCCAGAGGGCCTATAATGCCTATCTATCTCTGTACGACGCGGTGATGCGCCGTTGGTTTTACTTGCCCAAAATGCAGGAAATGGCTGAGAAGTATTTTGGAGGAGCCATAAAGGGTGAGTTTTCCACATGCTAGAGTTTCACAAGACTTATAATAATCTTTCTTTAAAGGTCCCCTACCGCATGTCCATGATCTGGAGCGCAACATCTCCCTGGTACTGATCAATGCCCATCGGAGCGTGGATCTGCCCAGGCCTAGTATGCCGGGCCTTATCGATGTGGGCGGGGCACACATAAAGCCGGCCAAAAAGTTGCCTGCCGACTTGCAAAGCTTCCTCGACAAGGCCACCAGCGGCGTGGTCTACTTCAGCCTGGGCTCGTACATGAAGAGCACTGACCTGCCGCCTGAGAAGACATCTCTGATCCTCAAGGCCTTCGGTCAGCTAAAGCAGCAGGTCATCTGGAAGTTCGAGAACGATTTGATCAGTGATCTGCCCGCGAACGTGATGATCCGGAAATGGATGCCCCAGAACGACATTCTGGCGCACCCGAACGTTAAGCTCTTCATCACCCACGGCGGCATCTTCGGCACCCAGGAGGGCATCTACTGGGGCGTGCCGATGCTGTGCATCCCTCTGTATGGGGATCAGCACAGGAACTCTATTAAATCAGTGCGCGAGGGCTATGCTCGGTCGCTGGTCTTCTCCAAGCTCACCACGGACGGCCTGGTGCGGAATATCGAGGCGCTGATCAGCGATCCGCAGTATAAGCGGAGTGCTCTGGAGGTGTCGCAGCGCTTCCGTGATAATCCCATACATCCGCTGAAGGAGGCCACCTTCTGGATCGAGTACATACTCCGGCACAGCGGCGCAAGACACCTCAAGTCGCACGGCGCCTTCCTGCCCTTGCACCAATACCTTCTGCTCGACATCCTTGGATGCCTGTTGCTGGGCGCATTCCTCACCATCTGGCTGCCCTGGAAGCTGATCCGAAGGGCGCACAAGTGGTGGTTACGCGGCGGAGGAGCCGCTGACAAGCTGAATGACAGCAAAAAACGATTGTAGGCGGAGGGGAATTATTAAATTTTAAACTATTAAGGTGTATACATTTATGCTCTTTTATTTTTTTAATTTTATTATTGTTTGAATTTTTAATAGTTTGTAATTTACATATTTATTGACAATGTTGTGAGCTGATAAGACAACATTTTATAGGTCTTGCGCATTTTATTTACGCTAAAATCTTTTGTTTTGTTTTGTATCTTGCGCTGTAAACATGCTATCAGCTGAGGATTCCACCTTATCTTATGCTCTTCTACTCATTTTATTTGCGCCAAACCATTCTTAAGCCCTAATTACTCGCTCACTTTAATTACTCTCTTAGTCTTAGCCACGCTATTATTACTCTTCCGTTCATCATTCATCATAATAGAACTCTATGCTAGGTGAGCTTTCGCTGAGTCCTCTCTCTTTTGTTGTGATCTGTTAAGGTCGTCTTACAGCTTAATCAGTTTTCCTTTGTTTTGTTTTTAGCCCATAAACATGCTATTAGCTGATAATTCCACCTTGTATACACTCATCTTAAGCTCTCTATTTTAATTAGGTTTTTTTTGTTTTCTTTCTAGCGCTGCAAACATGCCTGACAAAACCATAGGGGGAAAAGCATGCAACAAGTGTTGGTCGTGCCGAGAGTGTTGTATAAAAAACTATTGCCTACTTTTGAACGCATTTTGAAAAACATGAAACCCCAAATATTGTGGCAAACCCTACGGCTATAATTTCGGGTAAGTGCTGACTAAAAAATGCTTGTAAGAATTGCATACAACTTTTTGATTTACTTATTTTTCTGTATATTCTAAGTAATACTTTTTTAAAACAGCCCTATGAGTTGCTTCAAGCTGTTGTAAATTTATATGACACTTTTTTACATCAAATTTAGTTGCCAACTTTAAAATACAATTAAACTCGGTGTCAAATTTCGGAAGTGGTTGTTGCTGTCATTAATATTTTACACACTTGAATAGTTTTTTGCATTAAAGTTCAGTTACCTAATCTTGCATTATACCTGCATCCTCAAGGCATAATTTATGTGTCAATTAATTAAGCTGAAATAGGGAAATAGCTGGAAACATCAGCAAAACAATGGGAAAAATGCCAATGAATTCCTTATGGCTAAGAGTGTTTTGTTTGTTTGCCGCCTCAATCGAAAATCACGAAGTGTTAGACATTCTGGGCTCTCATCGGACACCCACACAAAACACGCTTCTCGTTTGTTTTTGGATTGAACATTGAGATGCTTCTGCCGTTTGAAGATTAAAAGCGAAGAACAAAGACATCAAAATAGTATAAATACAAGACAAGAGCCTTGGAAGAAGGACTTGAATCGCAAACAAAAATTGCAGGTCATTTTTGGTGGCTTAAAAATATATTTATAAAACATTAAGAGTTCTTCAAACATAAAATAATAATTGATTCATTTTTTAAACATTATTTTTTTTTTAGTAGAATATTTCTTATAATTTTGATGTATAGATTACTTACTAAACAAGTGCAAAAATATATAAATTTGTAAACAATTTTTTGTTTAAAAGAGGAACCGGTCTCCCATAATGTGAGAGCGTCTTCAATTGTTGCTAGCGTTGCCTGCCGTTTGTCTCGGTTCGCCGATTATAAATTGTAAATTTTTTTTATATTTAACGATACATAAATTACTGAAAGTCCGAAGCTGATGCGACCCTTTCGCCCCATCTCTCTGTCATTGAAATTTGCTTTGACATAACGTGAACAGCACACGTCCAACACTTGAGCGACTTTTCGGAGGCAGCTTTTTCGAATTTATTTTATTTTTTATTATTTTTGACTAACGGAATTTGTGGCTATATTGTTTTCAATATCATTAAAGCGTTATTTATTTATTTTTCGGTGTGTGTGCGTTTGTCTCTTTTACGTAATGAGTTAAACCGGACCTCGAGTCTTGGCAGATCTTGACGCCATTTGAAGAGCCGTAAAAGATCGATTTAGTGCCAGGCACACGATATTCTCGAGGCTACAAAAGTTTGGCCAATGGCCAGCTGAGAGGCTCTTCTGATACCGAAACCCAAAAAAAGAAACCGAAACCAAAAAATCCCAGTTTCAAGTTCGTAATTTTAGCGCCAGGCACTAATGAATAGAGAGAAGCGGCTTAGAAGGTTCCCCTTAACCCCTTATTTAGACTGCTTTAATTATTGTTTATTTTATTTAACGAAATTCTATAATTTACCAAATATCATTTATATTTAAATATAAATATTATTTAGGAGCTGGTTCCTCCTATACATTTAATCACATTAAAGCAAATAACATTTCAAGCGAAAGAAATAATACGTTTTTATGAAAGTAATACAACGATTTTAAACAATAAAATTAGTTAAATATTTAGAGCATATTTTGAAATACTTAAACACAAAATAGGAGCTTCATTTTGTATTTAATTATTTCAAAATATTTAAATTCTATAAAGTCTATGGATAATAAGGGTTAACTTTATTCAATGTAGATCAAAATCAGCAGTAACAACTTCTGGTTTGGGGGTCAGTTCCGACATATAAAGCCTGACATCCGCGTTGACAATTAGCAAGTGTTTTTGGCCAAAAAAACCGAAAGTAATATACGATGTGTGAGTAAGCGTCTCCATTGCATTTATTAATTGTTGTTAACCAAAACAGACAAGAAAAAACGTCGCCATTCGACACAACGCTCAGATCACATGAGACTTTGAAACCGAAAAGCAAGCAAACAACTTTTTGGTTCGATGTTTTCTTTGGCTAGAGCTTGGGGCTTGGTTCCTGTTACTATATTGTCTATGTGTGTATTATGCAGAGTCAAGATTAGCATTAAGCACGTGATGCCATCTCTTGTGATGCCAGTGGAGAAACATCTCCGGCCAGTGGCCACTGCCATGGAGTCACATCCATTTCGCTTGCAATTAAGCGGCGAGTGGCCGCTGAAATGGTCGTTTAAATGTAATTTAAGCTCGCTTTTTGTTTTGGTCAACTTTTTGGAGAGGTGACAAATTAAGGCCCCCCGTGCAAGGTCATGTGAGGGGCGTCCATTAGCCATGAAAGCCAGCGCAAAAGGGGCAGCTCGGCAGCAGCACCAACGACACTGGCTGCACATCTGAAAAATGTAAAATGTCGCGCCAGGCGCTGATTGATTGGAAAGCTGAGGGCTGCCTATCATCATAATCACCATCATCGGGGCATCGAAATGGGGAAAACATAATGCCAGCTAATGTGAGATTATGCAAATCAAAATGCGCATCTCCAGCTCTCGATAAATACATTGACCTGCATGCCTCCGGCTCTGGGCAAAATCAACTCAACACGAACACAACACTCTTTTCTTCGTGGGTTTTTACTGATGAAATTATTCCCCCCAAAAAAATTTAAAACAATAAGGTGGAGATCTCACTCTCAGAATGCACTTTCTACAAGGGAACATGTTTACGTTTTTCTTGTTTGTATCTTTTTGTCGAGTTGTTAACGCTTCGAGGAGGTTGTCTTACAAATGTCTAAAGTTGCTTACAATTTTGGTATTTAATGTGTGGGAATTTCTTCAGTTTCCTATTTATTGTGTACCAGTGTTTTTTTCTGTTTTTACAAACGTAAATTTCAATATTATTTTATCGCTTAAATTAATTGTTGATAGTATCAATCATTTGACGCCCATGTTGCATGCCTTACAGATATTTAGAGTTGTTTGCGGTTTGAATTTTAAAAAGTGTGGAAATATTTATCAACATTTTTTTATAATTAAATATTTATATCAATATCTTTTATTCATATGTGTACTTTCGCTTAAATTGAGTGCTGACACCGGGCCAGTTGGAAGTTTAAAAATATTGGGGAATTCCCGCTGCTTATATTTCGTGTTCTAGGTAAATCCGGACAAACAATGCGACTGTCAAACTTAGTCAGAAATATTTAAATTAATCTCAAGCCATGACGCATTTCGAAATGTTGCTTAAATTGACCGGATTTCTGGTTGGACACTCGTCCTTCGCAATGCAAATTTCTCTGCACCCGAAAAATATTTGTATCTATATTTTGAATTTCGTGTAGAAAAGCATCTAAATGTTTTCGAGTGACTTCAATTAGCAATTCAAGTGTCTGATACCTCCACCCTTTGTTTGTTTTTATTTATTTATTTATTTGTTTGTTGGCTTATAGGCAAAGCCTCCTTTTTGATGACATTTAGCTGTCCAATTTATGGCTGGTCGACATGCGCCACCTGTCTGCGCTGTTTGCTTGGCATTTTAGCACTCGGCCAGTAACCGAATTGTTTGGCCAAACCATTAACTTGGCCAAGACAGCAACACCGTTTTGTTGTGTCTGGACGTCGCGGGGGATGCCCTATTGCTGATTTGCTGCATTTCGATTTCTAATTTGGCTCTACAGAGAGAGAAAAAGGTGTGGAATATTACCCCTTAACCTCTGGGGCTGAATTCCTTGCTAAATATGACGCAAAATGTTTCTTTCTGTGTGCATAGTTGGAAAACGTTTTGCCCAATGGCAAGACCTTTGCATCTGGGCTCGGAATCGGAATCCCAGACTTGAATTGGAACTAAGACTGTGTCTGGGAATGAGTTTGGGTTTGGGCTTGGGTATGGGCACCGGCACTGGGGCTCTGGGTGCTTACATCACAGCAGGAGGCTCAAGATTCGAGACTCGGCTCACAATGAGATGAAACTTGTTTCCACTCGAATCTTTGCCAGCCGTAAATATTTGCCTCTTCGCTCAGGTTTTTATTTCTTCTTACTTTTCGGCGTCTTCTTTATTTTATTTTTTTTGGGGAAGCAGCTGCCGACGTACTTTTTTATTTTTGTTTCTTGTGCAAATTACAAAAATAATAAGAGAGACACAAAGCGCGTGACTCCTTTCACAAGATGCGATTTGAAATCAAAAGTGCAGACAAAAGGTGTCAAAAAAAAAGAAAATAAAAATAAAGCGGCAAGCCAAAGTTGGCCAAAAAATTGCCTCTGACCGCAAAGCGAAACAAAAGCGTGGTTTTTGGCCTGGTTTGTGTTACCCTTTTCTGGTGAGTTTGCACAGGGGGAAATTTGTCGCTGAGCTAATTTTTATAAATGTATTTTAGCGCTTGAAAAGGAATTCTCGATTTTAGGGAATTTTTTTTTAATATTTTAAAAGTTCATTTTTATTTTTCAGTATTTTTAAATCATTTTACAACGATTTCTGGTGTATTTTAAACAGAAACTCTTTTTGGCGATTGGGAATTGAATATTTCAAAGTTTTTAGTAGTCAATTTCATATTTAATGAAACATATTTAATGTATTGTTTTGATACTAATACAAGCGAAATCTTAAGTGAATACTTTAAAAGATTACCTTAACATTTAACCAAAAGATACTTCTGTGGCGACCGACACACCTGTTAAATAGCCTTTCAATTTCTTATTGATTCTCATGGCGCTTCTATGTATTTTTCTCGGTGCATAGGTGTACTGTTGGCCCTGTTCCATGCTGGGCAGTGTAGCGTCTTTTACTTTCTCCCCTGGGAGAGCGTGGTCTTGGCCCGGAGAGCGAGCTAGCCCGAGACTAAGCCACCGCACGAGCGAGCAGGAGAAGAGCCGGCAAAGCTCCGTCTGTGTTACCGGTTTCGCTGTGGGGCGAAGCTTGTATCTTGGCTTACAGCAGATCCGTTTCGGTGTCTGTGTTTTGTGGCCCTGCCTTTTAAGCCCGGTCTGCTGGCTGGCAGCTTTCAGATACGTTTTTGCCTCTGCTGCGTTCAGAGTCAGAGTCAGAGTGTGGCTTTGGGTCTGGAAAAGATCTTGGCATCGGTTTCGGTTTCGGTATCGGTTTCGTTTCGGTTCGGTCCCGACTCGTTTTAGCGGCCACCTCAGTCCGTTGGCGATCGAGTCGTGAATCGCACAGGAATCGGTTTTTCTATCCCTCTTCTCCGTGGCCAAGATAGGCTCGGCGCTGTGCTATTCGGGTCAATGCTGTGCTCTGCATTGCCAACGTTATGCTAATTACCGAAAGGATACAAATCATAGCATACATCATCGGTTACAATCTCTTTGGCAAGACTCCGTCGCAGTCGCCCAGTCGCTGGTGATAAATTCCTCGTCCAGTGAGCCCTCACATCCGAGTGATTCAGCCAGGAGAATTTAGCTAGAGCCACACACACCCACATATATACAAATATATTTATTATATACTCGTATCAATCAACAAATTCGCAAAACGTGCCAAATATAATTTAAACCTATTTATTTTGTTTAACAAAGAGCTAATAAGTCTAACTATATAAATTAGTAAGTCGTTTAATTTAAAAGAAGAGGAAATCTCAGAAGAAAGTTGCCGCAGGAGCAGCCCTCTGCTTCAGCATGAAGAAGCAACCAATGCTGTTTAGTTTAATTTTATGGTGAGTTTTAAATAATTATTTGTGAATTTATTATTGCTGTGTAATTTTCCTTTAAAGCTTGGTAACTATTTTTTAATATTTATCCATTTTTAAACATTATTAGTTATTCAAGATGTCCTCAAGTCAACTCAAGTTTATGTGCCACAACACTTTTGCTTGCTAATTTATTTTCAAGAATATGTAAATCTTGCCTAAAACATATTGTGACCTTAGAAACAAGTTTCAGTTTTTGGCATATATTTTCGAAGGCGGACTTAAGCTGCATTTACGACTTTATTTATGCATTAGCTTCGAGCCTAAACACAAAACGCAGATGGCCATTAAGGCAAATTATAGTTTGTAAGACATGCGAATACGCTTTAACCTGGCATCATTAATCATTAATTTTCTACTGCGAACCGAGACAACAAGAAGCGTCAACGGAAGTCGCAGATTGACAGATTCAGTCAGGTTATCACTTCCCCTTATCCGCTGGTCCTTGGGGCAGCATTGAAATACCAAGAAATAAATATATATCTTTGGGTGAGAATTTGCATTATGACAAAGACGAGAAATTTATTCAAGCTATGAATATTTATGGATCGGTGAAGCGATCATGTAATATCGATATTCGAATTGGATTTCTTTGCTCAGCGACCGAGATGAAAAATCAATTTTTAACCCGAACTTCGGAGCTGAGGCTGACAAGTTTCACTTTCATTTTTCACTCGGCTCTCTTGGCCTGGGAAGATGCCAACAATCGAAGAGAAAAAGCCATGGCGAGTTGTCAGCAAACAAAAGAGTCTTTTCGCTTTTTACGAGTGTATGCCGTCGTGCCAGGTGGTGATTTTTTCCGTTTTTTTTTATTTTTTGGAACGATTACACAATCGTGACTTTATTTTCGTTTTCAGTCCGCGCTCGCTCTGGCTGGTTCGTGTTAACCGCATTGACATAATTTCCAGCGTAGGCATCCCAAAAAGAAAACTTTACATAATTCGGCGGCAGGCGTAGCCGATTTATAGGCCTGCAATTAATCTATCCGGCGGGCCCATCATCAATATGAAGATCGCCGCCAGATCTCCGCCAGAGTCTGGTCTTAATTAACAGATTCCGTAAATCTAGCAGGCGGCCGCTAAGTGTAGAAAGTTTTTCTCCCCACACTGGCTGCCTGGTCGCATTAATTTGGCGCTTTGTGTTAATCAGTGTGTGTAAGTTATGCAAATGGGAACCCAAACCCAGAGTTGCTTATGCAATCTGCGTTGGATAATCTGCCCGGAATCTTGGATCTGGCATCTCGCTGGCATCTCCCTCCGCCGGCGCCGACTCCAATCTATTCCGATCCAATGCCAGGCGAGGCCTTGGCCACCGGCTGCGACTTCTTTGGCTTAGTCATGCGGCAACGCTTAGAATCACAGAGGTGGTGTTCAGGGAAATGCATTCTAGAGGCAGATTTTATTTTAAAAAATATTTGAAAAGAATTTATAACACAAAAGTAGATGTATTTTCAGATAAATTCTGTAGCTTAAGGACCAAAATTGGTATTGCTTCTTCAACTTTAACTTTAAAAGCCACTAAACAATTTCTATCCACGCTTCAAACCCCCCTTCAAGCCCACCCCTGGGCAGAATGCAGCCGAGCAAGCCGCTTGCTCAGGCAAATTAAGCACAAGTGCCGCCGCCGACTGCGTCGACTGAGCGCTGACATTGTCTAGTTGACACACTTAAGTCACTTAAATCCAACTCGTGGAATTCTTGCTAAAAGTTGCGTCGAGTGTTTTACAGCATACGAACATTTTTGAACACTCTTTTGACATTTTTTCATTGACTCGCACACTCGGCGTCAAGGCTTTGGCTATTCGCCCCCCTAATGCGATGTCAACGCGGAGGCTCACCGCCGGCTTACTGGCTCACAAATTTATGGTTTTTTTATAATTATGATTTTTTGCAAAGCCAAAAGGTATTCGGTGGCAAATTGGAGCAGTGGCGTGGGTCGTACGACCGCTGAAACGAAAGACTTAAGCAACGAACTTGAATTGACACCGAGGCGCATCGAAGACAGCAATGCGGATGTGGGTGGTAATTATGGGATGAGGGGAGAGGATTCAAAGAGTGAGTGATAGCAAAGGTCAAGGTAGAAAGTTTTAGAAGATTTTAAGAAGAAGCGTGGGAATAATTGGGTAATTAAGCTGAAAGAGGCTGATAAATAGTTTCGCATGTTGGTTTACCTTGAGAGTTTTAAACAAAATTAAAATGATTACTTTAAAATTTGTTAAACTACTAAGATTATTAACACACAAATAAATATTCATTCAGATGTCAAGCTTAAAAACATAGTCGCAAAAAACCAAGAGATAAAAAATATCTGCTGAGCTTTAAAGGCGGTATTATTTATTCCTAATGTTTTGATCAGACAACAGAACAACTTCTTGTTGGCAAACATCATGAAATATCAATATTAATGGCATAATTTGTCTTGTTCCGACGTTAAATTTCAACTAAAATATTCCGCTTCTTCGCCAAAGCTCTCCCATCATCATTTAAGTGTTTCGGTTGCGATTAATCCACTTCAGACACACATTCATTAGCACCCAGCAGCTGGCAGAAAGGAAAACCGAAATTTAAATTAGAACTGGCGCCGCCTCTTCTATCTCGATGTTATTTTTTTATTTTTTTGCTGGCTAGAACTGCTTAAAAATCAATTAGCCAGCGTGTATATGATAAATAAGTAATTAACTGACCAAACAGAAAGGCGAGTTCAAGGCTGAAACCGAAACCAAAATTCTCTTGGTCGAGAATTCGTTGTTTTGTGTATCTTTTTTATGTGTTTTTGTAATTTAATTTGCAAGTCTTGCCCGTCTTTCGATGGTCCGTCATTTATCATATTTATTTCCAGCGTGTTTTGAGACACGTTTCTGATTAATGCCCGAGTCTAATATATTGATTAATTAATCCTCCGATTGTCTGGGCTGGGATCTTCGAAAGTTGATCCAGTGAAAAGTTGAATAAACCCTAGGCAAAGCATAGAACTCCTTTTCTTCCTCTGGTTTCTTCCTGGTGAAAGGCAGTAATAACCATGTTATGTTGGGAGATCTCTAGATCTCCGTACTGGTTGACCCTGAGGAGAGCATGCATAACGCTGTCGTTGGCCAACTCCAATTCCAATTCCAATCCAAGTGATTCCATAAATCAAGAAGCCGTTGCTCAACTTGTTTTCAACTTGCCTGCCAAGAATAATTCAATCCGCACAAATATTTCTGATTTCTGCGAGTGTCCACTCCGTCCTGTCTGACCACTTCTGCACCCAGAAACGGGTTAACCCGAAAAATAAATAAAAGTAAAGCCAATATGCACAGTCGCTGAGAGCTAAATATCGAGAAAAAATCTAAAAAGAAACGGGCCGCCAATTGTGTTTTCTTCAGTCTCTCATTTTTTATACCCAAAAAATGTGACACAATCAACCACAAACATATAAAAATTGTATATATATACCCGTGTATACATCTTGTTTACGACTGGTTTATTTGGGTTAAAAAGAAATTTTCGGGCTCCCCTCTTTTCCAAAATAAAAACGGTACAAGGCATCCGTGGAAAAAGCTGAAAAAATTAAGCTGAAAGTGAAATCAACGACGTAATCAACTTCAGCAGGATGAAGTGGCCAACAGGCTTGACTGGGCCGCGTTTTTGAGTAATTTTTTCGTCCAACAACGGAACTAAATATTTGTTAATGTGCCTAGCTCTTCATTTCGAAGCTTAAAGAGCCTTTTCAGGTCTTCTTTTTTTTAATTTTTTGACACTTGACGGCTTCCGTCACTTCAAGGTGCTGCAACAGGTTGCCTTTTTACATAAGCCGCAAGATGAGGATGGAAGTGAAGATGGTTATTATGATGTGAATGAAAATGGATAAAGAAAGCAAAGGTTTTTGAAGCTGATTTTAATAATAATCATATTTAATGTCTGCTCAATTTTATGTAATTAATTTCAAGAATTATAAATAGGATATCTCATTCATAAACCATATTTTATCATCACCATTTTGAGCTATTTGGAATATTTATCTCAATTTCCATAACCAAAAAAGACCCCTTTTCACTTTCTCACATTTCACTTGTAAATTGCCCATAAAGATTTCACAGCTTTCGGCGGCTGCCCTTAAAAAAAAATTCAAACTACACACACACACACACACCACATACCTGGGTGTGTTGTCAAAATCGCTTTTAAATTATCCCGCAATTTCGAGGTGATTATATCGCTATTTTCAGCTCATATCACCGAAATATGGTCTAAATGCGGCTAGCCTTTCCACTAGCCAAAATGGGTTAAAATGGGGTCAAAGTGGTTGCCACAACGGCTGCTAGCGACCTTGGTGGCCGTAACCGACTGCCATTTGATCGCAAAGAAATGGTAAAACAAATGAAAATTGCACTCGAACCCTGTGCCAGGCAGAGCCCGATTTGCATGCAGGCCACAGCTTGAGCTCTCCCAAGACACCACACCATCTTGGAATTGTTTACCAATATCAAGTTGTATGCACTTTCGCAATGAAAACGAAAGTTAAATGTGTTGGTCGGTGGCTTGAGCGCGTGACTTTGCCAGCGTTTACACTTTCTTGCCATAAAATCAGCCGTACGGCCCCATGGGGACTGGCATACATGTAGAATTATGATCTTCACGCCTCTTGGTTTGCGTCCAACGTTCAACAGCTGCAACTGCAACAGCAGCCGGCTTGCAGCAGGGGCGTAGTGATCAGAAATTATATTTCAGACTATGTTTTGGGGGGAAAACCTGTGAGGAAATATGAAAATGTGAAGCATATATTTTGGGTGGAAAACCTTTAAAGAAATATGAAAGTGTGAGCCGTGAAGAATAATTTTCCAAAATTCCAGGGAATATTTTAAACCCCTTTAGAGTTATATTCACCTTAATTCCACCCCTGCCTGGGCCACAGACTTGGCAATGTAACCAATAACTCGAAGCCACATCGATGAACGTCACTGAGAAAAGACGAGAGGCAAAAGATGAAAAAATTGCATCATGGCAGACAGCATTTGACTTGACGTTGATGTCGGCTGATGATCATCGGTGCAACGATCGTTATATGCTAGTGCACTTGAAAAGTTGCTGTACGCAGATCTCTTAAGTTGGCCCGTTTCTCGAGCAAGTTTCCTCATCCCCTCGAGCCCCCATCACTCCATCCTGCAGTGCATAAGAATGGAGTGGGGTTGGGGCGGCCGTGTCTGGGGATAATGTATTCAATCACGAGTATTTCCCTAGCCTTTTGTCTACGGCTTACTCCTAGCGCCCCATTGTGTAATGTTCAGAGCCCAGAAACCGACTCTGTAATGAACATGACAAAGAAACAACAAGAGCCGCAAAGTGAAACAGAAAATGTGTTTTTTATGTTTTTTGGGGAGTGTATAATGTGTTGATCACATGACCATCACATCCGAGAGTTGAGTCAGGCTTGTCAAAATGTTAAAAACGTTTGTGCTGCATTATTTTGGGTATCAAAATGTGAGCCATAGAATGTGACAAAATATATTTTTCATTTTGTACTTAAACTAGGTTAGTTTTATTTGTTTGGACTTAAATAATATTGTATTATTTCTCGGGTCTTTTTAGAGGAATAATTCCCGTCTTTTAATCTACTTCAAAAATTATTCCAGCTTGCCCAATTAGATATAAAATTATTTAGTAAATTATTACTTTTTATTTCCAACATAAATTGTTAGAAAATATAAGAAAAGAGTTTCAAGTTAGGAAGCAGAGCATTCAGGATTCGCCTTTGGCTGCGAATACTTTCGCTTTCTTGTTTTGTTTCCAAGCATTTCTGGTAGTAGTGGCTGCTGTCGCTGGTGTCAGTGGTATTGCCACTATTGGCAACGGTGTTGGTGGTAGGAAATCATGTGCAAAGTCACATGACGATGACGCTACGTGCCGCCGGAGTAATTGCAGCAAGACATGGATGCCAATTGGGTGTTGCCAGCGGCGGCCAGTGTGTGTCTACACATAAAGATGGCCAGGCGGATGGCTATACGCTATATATATTCAGGCATCTGTATAGTATGTGTGTGTTGATAATGAAAACGACGACGTCAAACGGCCGAAGCATGAGTAAGGCGCATTCCAAGCACTCGATGGCTTCCGCAATTTGTGCTGTGCTTATTTGTTACTTCGTATTATTATTTTTTATTAATAGAGCTGCTGGTGGGTGGGTGCCACAGTAACCCATTTGGCCGAATTGCCACAGCCGCCACTGCTATGTGTGTGTGTTGCTGCATGATTTGGCAATTGGCGGCAATTGGCGTCAAGTTTGTTGCCTCAGTCTTTTGTTTAGCGATTGCGCAAACCCGATTGCGGGTGTTCGGCGACTTCCATTTCCACTCCCCAGTACTGTGTGTGCGGTGTGTGTGCTTATCTAAGGCCACTTAAGCTCGTGAACAATTAATTCGTGACTCCCGATCTCGCCTCTCCCGGCTACCGAACCATCATCGGCACTTGCAAACCGAACATAAATCGAACATAAGGCTTATCGCAAGTATATATGCAAATGCAAGCATAATTGCCTGCAGCCATACTTATTAAATAATGCCCATTTAACAATGATAAATTGCAAGCAATTGTTCGCCGATCCACTGATGATATATGTAGTATAGTATGCCTTATGCAAGCCCCTCTTTATACAACTATTTTTTAGGATTGACACGCGTTCATCAGCAGTGGATCTGAGCCCCAACTGGTTTAACTTGTTGGGAAAATATGGCAATTGGTATTTTTACAGTTCTTACTCACGTGTTTTGTAATGGGCAATCGATCTGTAAACAAAATGCAAATGCTTGATGAGTATATTAATAATATAATATCAAGACACAATAACCCTGAGATCTCCGATATGACCGATAATCGAGTGCAAACTTTTTACGAGGAATTTGACTCGTCGATGTTCTGGGAAGCGATTTCCATACTGGCTGCCTGGCGTTTCCGCTTCAGCCAACCAGTCAGCTGAGCCCAGACGCTCAAATCGAAATGTCAAATGCATTTGACCAAAAACGAGTCAATTTTTATCCATCTGAAAATTCCCCAAAACTCCAAAACTCGACGAGCTTCCGTTTTGCCCACACAAACTTTCCTTTTCAATATTTTATTTATTTAATCGCTGCACCATTTGGCAAACGACGCTCAATAAAAATAAAAAAGAAATGCCAACTATTGGATGTCATAATGCTGTTAAATAACGTATACGCCGCATGTGCCGTGCATTTCTATTTGCGGTTTCGACCGTCCGTCCGTTTGTTTTGTTTTGTTTGTTGTGGCTTTTATGGGTGCCATCATGACACACATTTTTGCATTTTCAGGCACCAGCCAATAGCCACCGGTGACATAAATACCAGCATAAGAGCCACAAAACAAACAAATGTAAATTGCCCGAGCTACTTCTCTGCTTTCGCTTTTAGTTTAAATAAGTTTATTCATTTATTTATTTGCAAGAGAGCTATTCGAGTTCTGCTTTGAGCTTAGTGATGTGTGCCCACTGCTCACCTGTATCAGTTACCTGCATTTAAATTGGCCAATGGAAACCCAATTAATACGGATTACGAATTATTTCTGGCATTTCTTTTCATTAGTTGTTATTTCGCTTCGCTAGGTGTGAATCCAATGTAATTGCTTGACCCAAATTACCTGTAAACGAGCAAAAGTAATATTAGTAACCGAGATTTCACCACCAAGATGTGGCACACCCGCAATGAGTATATTTCCATAATTAAGCCAGACGTTTCCTTTGATTTGTTTCGCCCAAAATAGATTTATGTGGCTCTTGAACTCCGACAAACATAAGTGGTTATCTCGGATCTCAAATCATTAAAAATCGACACCAGACAATAGCCTTGAATATATCGTCTAAACAAGAGGAGCGAAATACCACAAATTACGTTCAACTTTTAAACAAAAAATATATATATGTGAATATAACTCGACAAAATAAGCAATTAAATTGAAACCAGAAAGGCAAGTCGGGGAAGTTCTCCGAAATTTATGTAGGGGAAGGTGAGGACGTTTACCCAAGCATTTTAGCTATCTCATTAGGCGGATTCTAAAGCGGATCTTCAACGCCCACATCCATATATCAGAAATCCACGAAAAGACTGCAGGCTGTTGCATAATCTTTGGTCTTGACGTCAATTGCGGCTGCGGCATCTCCGCTGTTGACAAAAGACTTCAATTCCGAAAATTAATGTCAATGCAACGTCGCAAAAGAAACTCTGTCACGTGACGCGGGCAGCGATCTTTAGAAAAACCGAAGAACGGGCATAATGACGGGGCTTAATAAGCTACAGTCAGTCAGTCAACTAAAGCCTTTTGGGGGCAGTCATTGTTCATAATTCGAAATTGATTAGTTCGACACACAGACTCACATCCGGTTAGCCAGAAAAGCTGGGAGATTTACGAGGCGTACACTCCCCTACTCATACTGTATTATAATATATATATATAGCTTTGTTTCATAGCTAAATCTGTAGTTTTCATCGCCGCGCTGAGCCTCGTTTAATTAACAGTGTAAGCAAACGGCGGCAATGTGAGAAAAACTTGTAATTAAAAGCCGGAAAATGCACAGAGCCAGCGAGTTCATGAATGAAAAACTGAAACGGAGACTATGTCGTGCGAATTATTAGCACGTGGGTTTAACCGAAATTATAGCAACAAACAAATAGGAAAAACCTCGGGGGAAAACTTTGGGCAAAGCCAAACAGTATGGCTTAAAGCCATTAATGACTAAGCCTTAAAACAGGAAAACTAAACAGGTTAGAGTCCAACTTTCTCGTTCTACAAATATAATGTTTTAACGAGCCAAGCTGAATTATTGATTGTTTAATTACTACAGAAAGATTGATATATAAAATATAAAGTCAACTTGATAATAAAGTTATTATTCATTGAAATTAATCTAATTATAAATCTTTTCAATATAAATTTTAATCGAATATCTTTCTCCGCCACTTTCCAGGTGCCTTTGTGCCCCCAGTCTGACCCTCCGTATCCCCGAGGACCTCGAGAATGCCGCCATCAATGCTCTGCGCTCCGAACGTGCCCGCTCCCTGACTCCGTGTGACTCCTCCTCTGCGCAGGAGGGCAGTGTGGCCAACGAATACGACGTGTGCCCGCCGAGCAAGTACCGCCAGCCCACCGCCGAGTGCAACAATGTGTCGCACAGGAAGTGGGGCGCCCGCGGCGATATCTTCCAGCGCCTGCTGCCGGCCGACTACGCCGACGGAGTGAGCCAGCCGAGGAGCTCGCGGGGAACTCACGCTCTGCCCGACGCCGAGCTGGTCATCGAGCAGCTGCAGCGCCATGTGGAGAGCGAGCTGCGTCACCCCCACATCACTGCCATGCTGCCCGCCTGGGGCCAGCTGCTGTCCAACGACCTGGTCGAGGTGGGACAGCTTCCGATTTCAGGCAGGTGCTGCGAACGCGACTCCGCCGTCAAGGATCCCAGCGAGCTGCAGCAGTGCTTTGTTCGGGCGGGACCCGACTGCAAGGAGTACAAGCGATCCGCGCCAGGATTCGATGCCGAGGCGTGCCAGAAACGTAAGAAATTGAACTGAAACTGGAGAAGATCCTTCGGAACTAAGAACTTCCCTTTTTTTACAGACACTCGCCAACAGATGAACATCGCCTCGGCCTACATCGATGGCTCCGGACTATACGGCTCCACGCGTCATGAGTTCGACCAGCTGCGCACCTACATCAGTGGCGGCGTCAAGGTGGAGTCCTGCAAGTACTGCCAGGTGGCCGGTGCCACCGGAGCCCTGCATCGTGCCCTGCTGCAGCAGCACAACAACATTGGCGAGCAACTGGCCCACATAAACCCCGAGTGGTCCGAGGAGGACGTGTTCCTGGAGGCCAGGCGCATCATAACGGCCACCATCCAACACATCACCTACAACGAGTTCCTGCCTCTGGTTCTGGGCCAGGAGACCACCACCGCCAAGGAGGGCCTGCGCCTCACTGCTGAGAAGCACGCCAGCAACTATTCCAGCTCGGTGAGGGGCGGAATATACAACGAGTTTGCCGCCGCCGCCATGCCCGCCTTCTGGAGTATGTACCCGCCTGAGATGCTGGCCAAGAAAATGTCCGCCCACGAGCTCCTGTCCATAGCCGCCCTGCAGAAGTCCCTGGTTCCCAGCCAGATCAATGCCGAGGGCTGGTCCGAGCTGGCTTTGGCCGTGCACCGGGGTCGTGACCATGGTGTGGCCTCCTATGTCCATGCCTTGGATCTTTGCGAGCGTCGTTTCGCCGATCAGGACGCCGCCAATGTCAGCTTCGATGCGTTAAGTCAGCTGTCCAAGATCCCCGAGGAGTACATCACCAATTTGCGGGAAATTTACCAGTGGGTTTTTGGTGCGGAATTATTATTAAAATATGTTTTAATATTCTTGTTTTCTTCACCTTCAGAAACGCTGAGGACATCGATCTGTTGGTTGGCGCCCTTCTCGAGGAGCCTGTGGTGGGCGCCCTCTTTGGACCCACCATTAGCTGCCTGCTGACTCTCCAGTTTGAGCAGCTCAAGCAGACGGATCGCTTCTGGTACGAGAATGAGATTCCGCCCTCATCCTTCACTCTCGACCAGCTGAAGAGCATTCGCCAGACCTCGTTGTCCGGTCTGCTGTGCGGCTCCCACCAAGTGAGCACCGCCCAGTCCAAGGCCTTCATTTTGGAGGATAACTACTTGTGAGTAACCCTGGTTGTGGCAAAAGAGCTCTCCATAATGCCTATTAATTTCCAGGAACTCTGTTCTGGACTGCGAGCAGCTGCCCAAATTCGATCTGAAGGCCTGGCAGGTGAATCCCGAGGATGAGGTGCATGTGGAGCATGTGGAAGTGGAGCCAGCCACCAAGGAAGCCATTGCCGAGCTGAGTCCCGAGCTGATCGAGGCTGCTGTGGAGCGGGCCAAGCAGGAACTGGAGGAACGCAAGCGTTTCGAATACGAAGTGTGGCGTACAAGTGAGTTTCTTAACCAAATTACAAAATATATAGGGTCCCTTTTTGGCCAAAGCATGCATAAAGCTTTCTAGCCTTTTGTGTGAAATTTGATATTTTAATGGAGCGAACTCCGCCCTCTTAATATGATAAGTATTTGAATTAACAAATACTCCTCTTCTCTAACAGAGGGTGGCATTAGTGCCCGCTCGCCCGACGGCACCGCTGCCTCCTTCAGCAAGGCCAACCTGGCCGCCCTGAACCTGGCCAACTCCTCGCTGATCTTCGAGCTGACCTCCAATGAGATTGTGAAGACCCTGAACCACATTACGCGGCGCAAGCGTCAGATCTTCAATCCCAACCAGAACGCCTTCAACCGCAACGAACTGACCGATACCCTGCAGACGGTCGACATCAGTGGCCTGCTCGGCGGAGCCCAGAAGCCGCAGGAGGACTGCCCAGAGCCCAACACAGCCTGCGATGCCAACTCGCCCTTCCGCACGCTTTCGGGCAGGTGCAATAATCTGAGGAACCCCAATTGGGGCAAATCGCTGACCACCTTCTCTCGCCTGCTGCCCGCCCAGTATGAGGATGGCATCTCGGCGCCCAGGGTCACCGGCGTGACTGGAACGCAGCTGCCCAACCCGAGAACCATCTCGACTACGATCCACCCGGATATCTCCAATCTGCACACGCGCTACTCCCTGATGGTGATGCAGTTCGCCCAGTTTGTCGACCACGATCTGACCCTCACGCCGATACACAAGGGCTTCCACGAGTCGATTCCCAGCTGCCGTGCCTGCAACTCCCGCCAGACAGTGCATCCCGAGTGCAATCCGTTCCCGGTGCCCGCCGGCGACTTTTACTATCCGGAGGTGAATGTGACCAGCGGCGAGCGATTCTGCTTCCCATCGATGAGATCGCTGCCGGGCCAGCAGTCCCTGGGGCCGCGAGACCAAATCAACCAGAACACACATTTCCTTGACGGCTCCATGGTTTACGGCGAGACGACGTGCCTCTCGAACAAGCTGCGCGGCTTCTCCGGACGCATGAACAGCACCCAGCTGAGGGGCAAGGAGCTGCTGCCGCTGGGCCCCCATCCCGAGTGCAAGTCCCGCAACGGTCTGTGCTTCCTGGGCGGCGATGACCGCGCCTCCGAGCAGCCAGGCCTTACCGCTATCCACACGGCCTTCCTGCGCGAGCATAACCGGATTGTCGAGGGACTGCGCGGAGTGAATCCACACTGGAACGGCGAGCAGCTCTTCCACCATGCCCGCAAGATCGTCAGCGCCCAGGTGCAGCACATTGTGTTCAACGAGTTCCTGCCCCGCATCCTCAGCTGGAATGCCGTCAATCTCTATGGTCTAAAGCTGCTCCCCCAGGGCTACTACAAGGACTACAATCCCTCTTGCTCACCAATTGTGTTTAATGAGTTTGCCGCCGCCGCTTTCCGTATCGGTCACTCCCTGCTCCGTCCACACATTCCCCGCCTGAGTGTTCAGCACCAGCCGGTGGACCCTCCACTGCTGCTCCGCGATGGCTTCTTCCGCATGGACAACCTGCTGCAGCCCGGCATCATCGATGAGATCCTGCGCGGCCTGGTGGCCACGCCCATGGAGACTTTGGATCAGTTTATCACCGGCGAGGTGACCAACCATTTGTTTGAGGACCGCAAGATCCCCTTCTCGGGCATCGATTTAATTGCTTTGAATATCCAGAGAGGTGAGCTTTGGTCGAAATTTAATATTTACTGAATAATTTGTATAATTTATTCCATTTTCCACAGCTCGTGACCACGGCATTCCCTCCTACAACAACTATCGCGCCCTCTGCAACCTGAAACGCGCCACCAACTGGAACGATCTGAGCCGCGAGATCCCCACTGAGGTGATAAACCGCTTCCAGAAGGTCTATGCCAGCGTCGATGACATCGACCTCTTCCCCGGCGCCATGACCGAGCGTCCGCTGCAGGGCGGCCTGGTGGGTCCCACCCTGGCCTGCATCATCGGCATCCAGTTCCGGCAGCTGCGCAAGTGCGATCGCTTCTGGTACGAGAACCAGAACCCGGAGGTCAAGTTCACCGAGGCTCAGCTGGCTGAGATTCGCAAGGTGACTTTGGCCAAGATCGTGTGCGAGAACCTGGAGATCACTGGAGACATGCAGCGTGCTGCCTTCGATTTGCCCAGCAATTTCCTGTGAGTAAACATCCTTTTACCTATTATTTTGCCAATTTTATTTATAGAATTAATATTATATATAATTAACTTGATTTCTGTCTGCAGCAACCCCCGTGTGCCCTGCGCCTCGATGCCACAGATTGACCTGAACGCCTGGCGCGAGAATGTCCAGGGCTGCCAGATTGGCAACCGCAATGTCCGTGTGGGAGACTCTGCCTTCCCTTCGCCCTGCACCAGCTGTGTGTGCTCCGCTGATGGGGTGAGTTATATCTTTAACCTAAAGTATCATTTAGATAAATAAAAATAAAAGGTTTGCTATTGAAAAATTAACAAATTTACATACTGATTTTAAAACATCTTCAAGTTTAAAATGTTGTCAACTTTTAACAATTTTAATGATGACTTTGTCAATGAAAAATTAAGAAATCTGCATTCAGAATTAAATTTTTTTAATTGGTGTACATTTTTTTAATTTGTAATGTCTAAGCTGGTAACTAATATTTATATATTCGATTTATTTTCTTTTATTTTAACCCAGGCTCAATGCGCCTCGCTGCGTATCACCGACTGCGGCCAGCTAATCCGCCAGTGGCCCAAGGAGGCGATCCTGCGCGACGAGGTCTGTAACTCGCAGTGCGGCATCTACCTGACTGGCCAGCAGGCCAGCGGCTTCAATCCCCAGCAGCGCCAGGGCCAGGCCCAGCCCCGCGTGACACGGTCCCGCAACCAGAACCTCTTCAAGTTCCCCGACCTAACCCCCTTCATCGCCTCTCTCTAAACGGACCAGAAATAAGGCTATAACCCACGGAGGAGCCAGTAGAAGCGATTACAATCAAGATGTACATACGATTCTTTAATGTTTGATGCCTACCTAAAGACTTGTCCAACACATGATGGAGATCTTTAAAGCTCTCGGTCGAAATTCGAAACTCAACTCTCGGCCTTGTCACCATCAGGCGTTAGCTATCGCCGCCTAGTTACATTTTGTTTAAGATTTTCCAATTAGCCTTTGTAAAGCGTAGGCTAAGAGAGTCCAGACAACTAATAACCCTGTGTGCGTCCTGCTATATAACCACTAAACATATCTCTGTACGATTAATGCATATCGATAAATGAATGCCTAATAAACAATACCATTTAAATAAATGAATATTTAATTTAGTTGGTTTCGGTTATGCGCCTGTGTCACGTCATAATTTGGACCAAATTTTTGTTTTTTGGTAAAATGAGAAAGTAAGTATGCAGGTTTGTTAAGCTGTTAAAAACTAGAATAGCAACGGTTTCCGAATTGAATTTGGACCTTTTTTGGCTGAGTTATGGACGATTAACGATTTTTCTTAAGATAGTAAAAAAAATCTTAAATCGTCCATAACTCAGCCAAATGAGCTTTAATTTCAAATCGGAAAGCACCGCTGTGTTAGTTTTTAACAGCTTAACAAATCTGCAAACTTAAATTAGAAAAACTCAAAGGGGGAAAATTTTACAAAAATGGAAATTTTTGTTTTTAGTTAAAATGAGAAATTAAGTATGCAGGTTTGTTAAGCTGTTAAAAACTAGAACAGAAATGGTTTCCAATTTGAATTTGAGGCTTTTTTGGCTGAGTTATGCACGATTTTCGATTTTTTGTACTCCATTAAAAAAATAGCTAGATGCGCATCACTGACAGTTAGTAAGATGCAATTTTGTCCCAACGGAGCTTCCTAGCTAGATGCGCATCACTGGTGCACATCGTCAAAATCAAGCAAATTCGTTACTTTTTGAATTTTGGTACCAGGCGAACAGAAGGCAGCAGCAAGCAGCAAAAATAACCGCCAATTTGAATTCAAATTCAAATTTATTAGTGTGACCGTAGTCAAAAACTGGAAAAATACCAGCCAATCAGTAAGATCACGCGCCACGTAGCCAAGTTCCAAACCTTATTATTGGGGAGTGAAAGGTTCGAAACTTGGGGTTTTTATAACAGTTTATAACAGTTTTCGGTTGCTTGCTGCTGCCTTCTGTTCGCCTGGTACCAAAATCTTAAATCGTGCATAACTCAGCCAAAAAAGCCTCAAATTCAAATTGGAAACCATTTCTGTTCTAGTTTTTAACAGCTTAACAAACCTGCATACTTACTTTCTCATTTTAACTAAAAACAAAAATTTCCCATTTTGTAAAATTTTCCCCCTTTGAGTTTTTTAAAATTTAAGTTTGCAGATTTGTTAAGCTGTTAAAAACTAACACAGCGGTGCTTTTCGATTTGAAATTAAGGCATTTTTGGCTGAGTTATGGACGATTTAAGATTTTTTTGACTATCTTAAAAAAAATCTTTAATCGTCCATAACTCAGCCAAAAAAGGTCCAAATTCAATTCGGAAACCGTTGCTATTCTAGTTTTTAACAGCTTAACAAACCTGCATACTTACTTTCTCATTTTAACTAAAAACAAAAATTTCCAATTTTGTAAAATTTTTTCCCTTTGAGTTTTTTTAAATTGAAGTTTGCAGATTTGTTAGGCTGTTAAAAACTAACACAGCGGTGCTTTCCGATTTGAAATTAAAGCTCATTTGGCTGAGTTATGGACGATTTAAGATTTTTTTGACTATCTTAAAAAAATCTTTAATCGTCCATAACTCAGCCAAAAAAGGTCCAAATTCAATTCGGAAACCGTTGCTATTCTAGTTTTTAACAGCTTAACAAACCTGCATACTTACTTTCTCATTTTAACTAAAAACAAAAATTTCCAATTTTGTAAAATTTTTTCCCTTTGAGTTTTTTTAAATTTAAGTTTGCAGATTTGTTAGGCTGTTAAAAACTAACACAACGGTGCTTTCCGATTTGAAATTAAAGCTCATTTGGCTGAGTTATGGACGATTTAAGATTTTTTTGACTATCTTAAAAAAAATCTTTAATCGTCCATAACTCAGCCAAAAAAGGTCCAAATTCAATTCGGAAACCGTTGCTATTCTAGTTTTTAACAGCTTAACAAATCTGCATACTTAATTTCTCATTTTAAACAAATTCAAAATTTGACCATTTTTCGAAAAAATGGAAAGAGGTACCTCTTTCCAAATTTTCGAAAAATCGAACGATTTTTTTTTTGCCAATATTAGGCTCAATCGACGCGGCTGTTCATGCAGATCAAGAATATATGTGCTATATGGGGTCGCAAATGACTCCTTCGCTGTCTACAAGCCCCCAAAGATTTTTTAATGGAGTAAAAAAAATCGTAAATCGTTCATAACTCAGCCAAAAAAGCCATAAATTCAAATCGGAAACCACATCTGTGCTAGTTTTAAGCAGCTTAACAAATCTGCATCATTTATTTTCAATTCAAAGGGGTGCCATAATGATTTTTCCAAAAATTGCAACCAAAGTATGCACTACTTTGGCTACGCTTCAGCCTAAAAGATGCCACATTATTTACGTATGGATTCTTAGCAGCTCGCATTGATAGGTGCTTGTCAAACTGTAAACAGTATATTTAAATACTTGCCCCGAAAAGTATGCACTATTTTGGCTAGAAGTCGGTGGCTCAACGCTTCATCCCCTTTCATCCTCCTCATGACCGACTGCACTTATTCAAATATATAATAAATTAAAACATTTCACTTGGATATTTTTTGTTGCTTTATTTAGTTTTGCCTTGTTGCGAACGTGGTCCTTTTACAGCAAATATTTTGTGTATTTTAGATAGGTTTCTCCTCTATAGAATATAATGCCGACAATAAATAACAAAACTCACAAAGTACAATTTAATCTAAAAGAGGGATTATTATATGTATGTATGCTTTGTAATTATATGTATTTACTAAGGTATCCAATTAATACATCTAAGAGCACACAGGACGTTAGACGTGCTGCTGATCCTTGCCCTGGGATTGCTTCCCACGATGCTCTGGGCTCTGCATATATAGCGTGTGTGCATATATCAGGCCAACCCAGGAGGCCACCGATTACACATATGTAGTTTGGATACATTATTATTAGAAATATTTAAATTCGAAAAGAGCGCTGGGAGGTGGAATTCTCAAAGCGCTTAGTGTTTTGTTGTCGGGTGTATTAAGGTTGTAGGGATTACTATGATCTAGGCTAGCGATCGGCTTGAACATCGATTTCGATTTCGGTTAAACATCATCACTAAGCGGTTGGTTAATGCTACTAAAGTTTGACTTTTGGTACCCACAGAGATAATTCAATTAACGACTAAAGATAAACAGTGTGTGCTCGTACCTCCGTATCCTTGCTGTGATCTTTTCGAAGACAAACGACATGACTCTGCCATTTTTTTGGTACAATTCTTTCCCTTCTATCTGCGTGCTTAAATATCTAGAGAATTTGACTTCTTTGCTTTATCATTTATGCTTTAAGACTAAAATTGAAGTTGTACAATACAGACACACACAGATCAAGGATGTATATACGAATTACGATTTACATAACGTTTATAGGAATCTTTCTATTTAGTTTTAGTTATAGGCTATCAACTTACGGTATGCGTTTTCTACTCTTCGATAGATACTGCTGCTCCAAGTGGATGTTTTTATATACAAGATGAGAGTGTGTGTAGAGTTCGTGGGGTGGATAGAACTATTATGTACATACATATATTGAAGATATGCTGATGTGGCCCTGGCCTCAGAACGGTTTTCCAATTACTTTCGGAGCTTTGAAAACATTTTCGCATTTTGCTAACATTTTCTTGGCTCTGCCCACATCAGATTTTGGGATGTATCTATTTGTCGGCCGCCACTACCGTGGCCGCGGCCCCATTGCTATTGGTCTCCGAGTGACGACGCGCCAGCAAGTGATGGTGATGATGATGATGGTGGTGGTGCTGATTCTGGTGCTGGTAACCGCCGCCAAAGGCCAGCCCGTTCTGACCGCCTCCTCCGTTGGCAAAGGCCGGCATTCCATCGAGATTTCCAATTTTTCCCACAATTTTTGGTATTCTATCACTTTCCGTCGCGAGCAGCGGCGTGGCCAGGCTGATGAGCCCGCTGCCGCCGATGCTGGCGCTGCCAATCCCGATCCCCATTCCGATCCCATGACTGTGATGCGAGTGATGGTGATGATGATGCGAGTGGCTGTGGCTGTGACTATGACTATGCTGATGCTGATGGTGGTTGATCACGGGCGTGCTCTTGCAGAGGATGCCACCAGCCGCGGCGGTTCCATTCTTATTGTTCACCTCCAGTTCCTGGGCGCCCCTCAGCGAGCTGGTCTTCCTCACCTGCAGGCCGCTCCGCGAGTGGTCGCAGCTCTTGCAGCGCTGCTTCTGGGTCGACGCCGGATTGGAGGTCTGCCGCTGGAGGGCATTCACCACCAGCTTGGCCTGCAGTGTCTTCGAGGGCGACACCGGAGTGCTGTCGTCCTCGCCAGTGGGCGGTGGAGTGGACAGCCTGCTGGAGGCGGTGGAGGAGCAGCTGGAGGAAGGTGAGGAGCTGCAAATGGAGGCCACCTCGACTCCGTTCTGCTGCTGGTCCGCATCATCATCAACATCATCGCGCTCACTGGGCTGGGTGCTGGTGGGATGAGAAGCGACGGCAATGTGGTTATTAGTAGAGCTGCTACTGTAGGCCAAGTTTCCGTTGCCATTTACGCTTGCTTGCTCGACATCCTCGGGAGCCTCCGCTTCCGGCGCTTCGGCCACATCCCCGTCCCTCGTTATGGCCCTGCAGTCACCGTTCGATATCACAATTTGCTGCTGCTGTTCTTGTTCCTGACTAGTTTTGGTTTTTACAACATCGGCCAAGTCGATCCAATGGCCACGATTATCGCGCACGCCCTCGACTAGCGGCTCCAGCTTATCCGAGAGAGTGGCAAAGGCCTGAACAAATTAGAGAAAGCATCGTTAATTTTATACTCAATCGGAAACTGGCAAAAAAAAAAACCCACCTCATAGATTGGCAAGCAAATGGAGTCGATGAAATTCACTTGCATCATGGGTAGCTCATCCTCCTTTTCGCGGTTCATGATATCCTTTTCAAATAGAAAAATAAATAATAGCTAAGCGAATTAATTATCGGAGCAGGTTCGGACTCACAATAGGAGTTATGTTGAGCTCCTGCTTCTCCATGTCGCCCTGCTCGAAGAACTCGGAGCTGACCAGGTCGGCCACCCGCTTCTCGATCTCCCACGGCTTGGTGATGGCCGACAAATCACAGACAGTCATGCTCATGGCCCGCAGCAATGCGCGCGGCTCCTCAGCCACCCAATGGCTCACAGGCTGCTGGACGCTCTCGAGGAAGGGGCCTCGTTTTCTGCAAACAAATATTTGGGAAATTATATAATTTTATATTTCAAACAAAAGAGAGTGTAATAAAACCCACTTGAAGTACACCGCCAAATCGGTGGACAAGATGGCATCTTCCAATACCCTGATGACCCGACAATAGTCATCGGAGGAAAGATTGGCCAGTATCTGGTTTCCGGGACTATTCAAGATCATCAGGCACTGATCGAAGTGATGATGCTCCATGGTGGAGGTGGAGTAAAGCTGTGCCAAGGGCGACGAGGCTCTAAAAAATGACATTTATAAAGTATCCAATTGTAATTACTTGAATATTGCAACCCACTTAATTTGGAAGGAGTTGTTGGTCCCTCGATGGTCGAGATCATGGCAGAGGCAGCCTATAATCAGCGCCAGGCATTCAATTTCCCCAAATATCTTCCACCATTGAGTGGTCTTTTTAAGAGACAATAAAAGATTATAAACATTTCATTCTGAAGTTGAAATATATAGAGATCACTTACCGTTAGAATGGCAAACATCATTTGGGCCACATTGAAGGCATGGCGCCAGTTGTGGTAGGTGACATTGCGATAGTTTTTCTTGACACTCAGTAGCCAGCGGCACAGGACTTCGTAGTCAATATGAAAGCGTTCCACGAAGTCCAGATCCAGGAACATACGCAGGCAGGCCTTGAGTAGTTGTTAAAAAAGGTTAATTATCATTTAATATTTATTTACATAAATTTACAAGCATACCTTTAGTGTATCATCGTCTTCGAAGTGGATGTCATCGAACTTGAAGTCGTGCAAACGGAAGTGGACAGCCGAAGGTACTCGTAGACGCTAAAAATGAAGAAGGAAGTCCTATTAAACACTGATTTAATATTATTTTAAGATGGGGAAAGGTTTAAATTCTTTGCTTAAGGAAGTGTTTAAATCAGGATAAACAAAAAGCCGCACGTGTTCCAAGTCAAGTCTTTCTTTACCCAAAGGAATTAAATATTATAAAAAAGAGGAAACAAAAATCCCTCAACTGGACCTTCATCTGTTTGCTGTCAGCGAATGTTAATGGCGTTATATTAGCCACCAAAGCTGAGAAGTTTATCAAAAATTTCGGACTGAAAAAAGGGTTTATTTGCCACAGCCTCTGGACGCCATAATCGCGTGTCTCGCTCGCCCCTGCTGGGGTAAAGCCTAGTGCGGCATAATTTTAATTAAAATTAATAACCCAACATCTTTGTCTGGCTGACAACCCGACAGGCGGTCATAATTTTCCCAGCATAATTACAGAGTGAGTGTCCGGCGACGGAGAACAGGCAGCTCGCCGGAGTCCCACGGTTCCCCTACGTTCTCCAAGTAGAAAAGTTTCCTTTTTTGTCATACTTTTGTGCGAACAAACTAATTACAACTGTCAACACGTTGGCCTAGCGGGAGGGCGGAGGGAGACTCGGGGTTGGTTTAAGGGCTGACAGCTTGTTGCTGCTGCTGTTTCTGCTACTGTCACACAGAAGTAATGCGGGAATAAAAAGCATGATGCCAGGGCAGACAATGCAACAGGGAAGTCCGAGTGGACGTGGCAGCGAGAGTGCGTCTCCTCCGCCAGGACACATTAATTTATGGCAGACAACCTCTTGGCCTCTGGCAAATTAAGTGAGTGCAAATAAAATTAAGCATTTCACTGGCCTCCTACGAACCAAGTGGCACCCGGGAGGGCCATTTAATCTGGACAGGGGGACTCACCCGCAGCCGGTGTGCCTCGTCCATGGTGGCGGATGCATGGTAGCTGAGCACCTCCAGGGTGACGCTCTGCTTGGCCATTGCCACGATGGCCTTCTCGTACATGTGCGTGTTGTGGATGCCCATGCCGCAGAAGATGGCGAAGGCCTCCACAAAGTTCTCGTCGTTCTTGGTGAAGTCCTGGGGAAAGCGAATAAAAAATTTGACTTTAAAATATGCGGATAATAATTTAGGAAAATTATAAAAGAAAGTAGCAATCAAGTAGGGATGCTGTTGCCACTCTCCTTGAATACCTACCAACTCGTTGAACTTGTTTATCAGCTGGATGACTCCGATGATCTGTCCCAGGGAGTTCTTGATGGCCATGCACAGGATGGAGCGGTGCTTGAAGCAGGAGCTCTCGTCCACACTCGCATCGAAGCGATCGTCCTCGTAGGCGTTGGGAACATTCACCGTCTCCCCCGTGGTGGCTACGTGGCCCGTGATGCCAATATTTATGGGAAACCGGGACTCGTACGGACTTGTCCTGGAGGTGGCCTCCTCCTCACTCAGGTCGTTCGCCTCGAAGTCAAAGACCCGCGAGAAGCTGCCCTTGTCCGCCTCGTGGACAAGCAGGATCTGAACGCGCTGGCACTGGATGAGACTCTGCATGTGGGTGAGGATGCGGAAGACCATGTGCTCAATGGTGCTCTGCTCCTCGAAGATCATGCGCGCCAGGTCGAGGAGGACCTGGTTCCGCTTGATTTCCAGTTGAGATTTCTCATACAGCTGCGCGTTCCGCAGTCCAATGCCGCAGAACTGCAGATACGAGGCAAAGACCTGGGGGACAGAACGGAGGAGAGGATTAGCATTTCATAATAGAGAGCTGGAAAAATGCCACAAAATTATGACATACACTGCACACATGTGTGCCGGGGGGATAATCCCTGATGGCATTTTGCCTGACATTCTGCTAAGCCTTCTTAACAAGAGAAAGACTCTCCTTCCCCTTTGTTGAATAATGAATGCAATTTGCCAAAGGCTGATGCTGCTGCTGCTGCTGCAGCTTTATTCGGAACAAAAGAATCCAACCAGCCACGTCATGCGATCCCCTTCCGTCCCAAGCCCGAGCTTCGAGCTCCAGCCTCCCCCCACTCACCTTTTCATCGATTTCGGAGAAGCACTCGCCATTCATTTTGTTGATGACCTGCGCCACGCCAATCACATCCCCGGACGAGTCCTTGATGGGCATGCACAGCAGGGCCTTCGTCCGATAGCCGGTCAACGAATCAATTTCACAATTGAAGCGCTCGTCCTGTGAGGAAAATCAGAGGGGAAAATTAAATTAATTCGTGCTTCGTGGGTTTCGTGGGTTCAACGATGAGTGATTGATTAAGGAAATGCAATTATCTACTTAAATAACCACAATCTGCTGAGGGAGAGGGTTAATTTCTTCATAATATTGTACAGGATGGAAATGGATTATTACGGATTTAACTATATTTCAAGCCCACTAAAATGACAGGGTTTATCTACCTTTCTCTCCCCCCACAGATATTTATTTACGACGAAATCTTCCTCCCTTTCCCAGTTCTATTTTAGTCACAGACATGGCCCCAAAACCCCACCCCTTTTTCTGGGCGGTAGGTTATCAGTTAGCTCCACAGACGCCTCCCGAGATCTCTGCTGTTTGGCCAGCTACTTAGCCGAGTCAAAAGTCCACTGGGATCCACCGAAAGATCTGCACTCGAGCGTAACTGGGTGTCTAACCATATAATGCGACTCATTCGCACCACGAACCGTTGTCAGAGTTATCTTGGTCGCTAGCGCTGGTCCCGCTGTCTGGTACCGGTAAGTGTCAAATTGGAGGCCTTGATTAATTGTGCCAACAATCAGGAGATCTGTGGCTGAGAGCGATCTGCCTGTCTGTCCCTCTGTCTGTGCGTCACGTATTTGCCGGGGCTTTATCTACGTCTACATCAACAGCCATTGGGGCTTAGTATTTCTTGGGAAAACATTTTAGCACTCAGGAAAAATTTTATATATATTTTGCCATATTCTAAACAAAAGAGTTGAGTAAAAAATGCTATACAGAAATAATAATCGGAGTTAATAGACAACGATTAAATCAATAAAATATAAACATGATAATAATACGAAAAATGATCATATATTCGCTATAAAAATTTTGTACTCTCTTCGTTTTCCTAGCTAATATCTATTTACTACATTTCCCTCAAACCTAAACTTGAAAACCCAAGACAATTTTCCTCTCTCTGCAATTGAAGTCGTAGAAATTGTTATCGTTAACCAAATAGCTTAAAGCCCTGCCAAAAAACAAAAAAGCAGGAGCAGAGGAAATAAAAGCATTGGGACTCCATATCTTGGTGATATAACATGGCTAACACGGCCTTGTCTTGGCGCAAGATTAATTACGCTCCAATTGGCAGACAGGCCGAAAGGAAAACTGCCGAAAAAATGCTGTGTGTGTGTGTGTGGGGGGAGCAGTGGGAAAATGTGAAAAGTGCTGCTGATGCTGCTTCTGTTCCGAGTTCACTGAGCAATATTGAAAACTTAAAGAGCAGCAGCAGCAGCCGCACACACATCGCCATAAATCTTGCAATCGAATGAAAAGCCCCCATTTCCACCCTGCCACTATATATATCTCTCCTATATATCTCCAACTCCCCCGACCGAGGTTGATTTATGACCCAGTTGGCATTCAAATTTGTCAAATTTCCCAAAGATACTACAACTACTCTTGGTACTGACCTGGTAAGCATCTGGTATGTTGACGGGCTCCCCGCTCTCCGCCACATGGCCGGCGATGCCGGTGCCCCAGGCCACCCGGACCTCCTCCTGCTGCTCCATCTCCTCCACGGTACTCCGGGGGCACACGTCGAACAGCTTCGAGACGAGGCATCTGCAATGGGGATGGACAGAGAACGAGAAAGGAATGAGAGTCGAGTCCGAAGTTGAAAATTATAAATTGTGTTGCACATCGGCAACTATCGTCCATTGTCATCGGACACAATGCAAACTTTTTTCGGCACTTCACTGAGGGAAAGAGGGGCTATCTAAGGTGCTACATATCAAGTATATAAGTTTAAGCAAATTAATCGAAATAAATTCATATAAAATAAACATAGTGTCTATTGATAGGCATTATTTATTTTGCTATAAATAAAATTCTTGTTTAGTGATTCATAATATATTTGTATGCCCAATATTGTATATTTTGCATAGAAAAAATAAATATTCTTTTCAAATATATGTAAAAAACTATAAATCATTTTTAAATGAGTTGATATTTAGATCCAATAATAATCCGAAAACAATTCAACATTAAAAAAATGTCTTGCTCCTGAAATACACTTCTCAAGTGTCTTAATTATCATTTGTTAAATGTGAAATTAATAAATCTGTAAATATTTACTTCAAAAAATACCCATATCTTATAAATTTCATATTTAACATATAGATAGTTACTTTTCCCTTTCCTAACCTTTGCTCTCTACTTTTCCTTTGGCATTTTCGATTACCATCTACGGTCCATTTATTTCTCAGTGTCTTGGCTCCATTTCCTGGTTGTATTTTGCCACTTTTTGCTCTGGCTTTAAAAGTTTATACCGAATATTATGCATTTGGCGAATGCGTGTGCAGACAATTGCAATTAGCGTTGGCAGCAGAATGGCGTCATTCGATGCATACAAAACGGATGTGGCACGCCAACCCCTCCAACCAGGTTCCCTGCCGGGGTTATGGCATTTATGAAGGAGCCAGTGGCAGAGCCAGTGCATCCTCATCTACGCAGTGTGCCCTCATAAAATGCCAAAAATAAATGCCATAAAAATGTAGCCAAGACAAAGTTGAAGCCGGCAGGAGCGTATCCACAATGTCCACGAAAATGCAGCTAAATGAAGTCATCAACAAATTGTTGAAAATAGTGCACGAACAGCAGCAACTTGGCTGATTGCTGTGTATATACATTGGAGCCGAGTTTACATTGAGAACAAGGGTCCATCTTGGACTAATAGAATCTGGCTGATTTATGATAAATGCGTCTGCATTACGCTTCTATTTATAAACTGAAAAGGAGTGACGGAGAGTCCTAACTTTTCTTGAACAAATATCTACAATTTACATATTTCAAAGAGACAAATTGGGTTTCTCAAAGACATCTTATTTATCAAATTTCTTTACGATTCTTTCCCTGCCTTAAATAATCTCAAAGAGCCCAGTAAAAAACTTGGCTAACTAAATATGCAAATCGTCACAAGACACCCAACGAAATTCCATTTAGCATTATTAAGATAACTCATGACTCTCCATAAAAAAT
The DNA here is from genome assembly GCA_035045905.1 of Drosophila anomelani. NCBI lineage: Eukaryota > Metazoa > Arthropoda > Insecta > Diptera > Drosophilidae > Drosophila > Drosophila anomelani. The sequence goes on along the minus strand of JAWNOO010000019.1, from coordinate 548,168 downwards.
ACAGCCTTAAAACGTATCTTATATTCTTTTCCAACTTACTTTTTGAGTCCATCCGGGCCATTGCAGCGTCCCTGGACCAGGAACAGCGAGCCGCGATCCGCATTCAGCAGGATGGACACATTCTGGAGGATCTTGTGGCACAGGGTGCGCACCTCGAGCTCGTTGCAGATATCCTTTACCTGTAAGGGACGATAAACAGCGTTCAATTATTTACCCTACTGATAAGCATTTTTTCAATTTTCTGCAACTTAGTTGGGGAAACACTGCCGGACTACACCGTATATGAATGACGTCTTTCGAGTGTGTCTTGTTTGCCCGATAGCAACGTCAATGAGGTGCCGACAACAAAGCCAACAAATACAGGGCTAACAAACGGAGAAACACGTTTGCGGAACTCAACAAATATAGTTCGAGATTCGCGGTAGAAATCAATTTGATAACTAATGGTTAGGCCTTTCTAGGGAAATTGTACTCATTCCTCATTAAATACATTTTTTGTGTGTTAAAGAAAGAAATTTAAAGAAGAAAATGTTTAAAGAAATTTAAATAATAAATTGTTCTGATGAATACAGATTAAATAAACTATTCCTCCAACTTCTGTAGCTAAAACTTGAAGCTATTGATTTTTTTTCGAATTTTCCTAAGCTCAGAAAATCCTTTTCTTGTCCACTTCTGTGTTTCCCTTTACTCACCAACTCGAAAATCAACTCCTTCTCGTCCAACTGCTTCAGCTCGTTCCGCGACAGTCGCTGCGGTCGCTGGTGGCAATGATAATATTGATATTGATGGCCGTTCCCAGCCGCCGAGCCCACCGCCCCGCCACTGCTGTTGCTGCTGCCACCCAGTCCGCCTGCAGGAGCTCCTCCCGCACCGCCGCTTGAGCTGCCCGCCTGGTAGTGACTGTGCTGCTGATGGTGGAGGTGCTGCGGATGGTGGTACTGATACTGTCCGGCCACAACGCCTCCCACATTCTGCAGATTGCTGCAGCTGCCGCCCACACCACCATTGTCCAGCGGTGACACTCCAATGCTCAGGAAGGTGGGTGTGCCGTCTATGGTGTTCACTATGGGCTTCAGCAGGCCGCCGCGCTCGAACTCGTGTGCGGAGATTTTCCTGGGAATTAACAGGAAATTAGTTGAAGTTACAATTTAAAGTAAATGTGAGTTGGTTATTAGAGAATCAATATGTGTTTTTTTTGTTTAAGTTTTAGTAAAGAGTCTGGTTTCAGATTTCTGGAAGTACTCTACTGCTTAAAACACTTTTTCTAGGGTCTTTTTTGTATTTATAAACCGCAAACTTGACAGCTTTTGAGCTGATTGTTGAAATATACACTTAAATATTTACATGATCATATTCACAGCATCCTGTTAAGATATACAAAGTTGGCAAATATAGGAAAGGCCTTTGGTTTTCGTAAGTTAATTTTAAACTGTGGAACTGTTTTTTCTAGAGCAAATAACCGGAGGATGTCTGTGAAATATTTGAACTGTAGTTAATCTCCAACTTGGCTATGAACTAGTCTAATTATGCCCGACATCTATCAGGATTAACCCCATCGATATTCGATATTCGATTAGGCACTTACCTCACAGGTGTGGTGGCTCCGGAACCGCCCCGCGAGGAGCTCGTCTGTCCATTGGGATGCGTGGGCGAGGTGCTGCTGACCACATCGTTGCCCGCTGAGGTGGCATGTGAGACCAGCCAGGCGTCCACCGTCTGCCTTGTGGCTTTCCTGTGGGAGAAGCGGAGAATGAGAGTCAATGCAGTTGCTGGCTGATGAGATTTGGATTCACACATTAAAGTCTTATTAAAAAAAAATAAGAGAGGCAAATGAGCACGCGCTCCGTCTCTATGCACGCATGTGCCGCATAAAATTGTCTAATAAAATGCCAGCTCATAAATATTCAGGGGCTGACGCCTCGTCCTCGGCCAGCATGTGTCCTTATGGGCACGCGCTTTCGACATAAAAACCCAACTCACCAGAAATCAAAGCTTACAACTCTTTGGGAGAATCCCGAGTCGTTGAAATAGATAGAAATTAGGCTTTAATTCTGAATATTTAAACTGTTTCTAGCTTCACACTATTTTCTTATATATTTTTTCTCTACTAAGAAATGTATTAATTAAAGTACTTATATTGGAAGGATTTTTCACGAAATGTATTTATAAATATTCTCTTTTATTTAAACCTTAAGAATTCTGCTAAAACTATAAAGAAATAAAATTATTAGGCAGAAAATAACCTCTTCAGATTGCCAAAAATATAAAAAAAAACTTTGAAAGGAGGCCACTGGTGTAACGGTTTAGGACATGCGGCATATTCTTATGCAAAGTACACACACACAACAGTGGCCTTTTTCGGCCTGGTTTAATGACCGCCCCGCAGGACGAAGGGCAGGATGAAGGCCCATGGGCCTGCTCGACCATGAAAATAAAGCCCAATTTATGCTTTTAGTTGTTAGTGATTTTTATTATGTGTCATAGACAGCCGCCCCTCTGCAGCCTCTCGACCCGCCTGGCCTGGATGTCCTGCTGCGGCAAAGGCAATTTCCGGTTTATAGCGGAAACGAGCTGTCCCAGGCCCAGGGCCAGGGCCAAGTCCGAACCCCCCTACCCCCTTAACCCACAACCCATCCATGTGGCCGGGTCAGACTGACGACAATGCAGTTTCAAATTTAAGAATTGATCCGCTCGATGGATAAAATAGATTACGGGATCGATGGGTTCATCGGGCGAAGCCTGCTGGCAGTTGCAATTTATGTCTCTACCAGGACGAGTCTTTAGTCTCTGTCCTGCCTAATGAAAGAGTTATTGGTGGGGCCAGTTGGGGGCACAAGGTCCTTAAATGTTGGCCTTGACTTGAAGGGGGCTTTAAATTGTTTGCCGAGTTTGTTGAGTGGATTTCCCCAGTTTTTGCTAATCTCTTACTCACCTTATAAAATAATCCTGTACAAATTCCTGATTCTCGTCCAGCCAGGCCTCCATCCTGGCGTGCTCCGGGTCGTAGGGCCTGCTGTGCTGCGGCGAGGCTGGCTGGTGGTGATAGTGGTGGTGCTGGTACTGGTACTGGGACTGGTACTGATGCATCTGCTGCTGCTGGAGCGGATATGCCGAATGCTGCTGGTGCTGCGGGAACACCGCCTGCTGCTGGGCGGAGGAACCGTTGGCAGCGGCAGCGCCAGAGGATGAGGGAACTGATCCCGATCCTGTGTGATTCAGTGGCTGGTAGTGGGCGGGTAGTGGCTGCTGGTGGGCAAGAGGCAGGGGGACACCGGTGTGACGGGTGGCCAGGAGCAGCGAGTGCTCACTGTAGCCCCCGCCAAAGCCCGGGCCCCCCTGCTCCGCGTTCATTCTGCTAGCAGCGGCCGCAGCCGCTGCCGCCTGGAACTGGAGGGGCGTCGATGCGGGCTCCTCGATGCTTCGCAGATGCAGGCCTGCAATGGAGGAGAAAGGGGGTGTAATGGAATCATGAATACTTAATTTTCAGTGTTCTGGAGTTTCAAATTTGTTATTCTTTATTTTATGGCGCCCCCCGTGCACTGTTCAAGGAAGAAGCTTGGGGAAAGGAAATATACAATATATAATAAATATAACATCTTTTCAAGAATTCTCAGCCATATATTAATAGTTTATCTAAATTATTTTAGATATTTATTGCCTTAAAAACATTTAAAAGTAAAACAAAGACTATTTTTTCTAGACTTAAATCAAGGTTCTTGAATATATCGTTTTATGTTCAAAGGAAAGCGCACACAAGTATGCTTCTTTAAATATTCACAATCTCTTTATTCTTTTTGTTCGTAAATTTATTAAAAAAGAGAAAAATACAAATTGGTAATATGTAAAATATAGATTACAAAATAAGAATATTTCAGCTCACATTTCCCGATGGGATTTATTTATGATCGCATTCCCTTTTTTCCGCGTGTGTAATTTGCTTTCGCTGCATCTGCTGACAGTTTTATGAGCGTTCCTTCGCTCCTTTCTCCCATCTCGCATCCCGCCTGACACAACATTTGCATTGCAAATGGCTCATATCCTTTAGGGGTAAGTCACACTTGGAACGTGATGCCCCGTAGAATTTTTTCCCCGTCGCTTTCTTGCTCTTTTGCTTTTCCGCTGTTTTCCTTTTCAATTTCAAACAATTTCGAGTTCGCGAGGCGAATCACATAAATTTGTTCAATTGCTTTTTCAGCTCATCAATTTCGGGCGTTGCCTGTCGTTCGCGTTTGAACAATTAAGTGTCAAGGAGCGACTTTTAAGGGAATACACCGAGTGACACACATGCTGCCGGCGCATACCCGGCGTATACGTAATAAATAACACCGACAGTCGGAGGCCCCCAAAAGTGTTTCAGTTAACATTAACCGGAAATATTGGCAATTTTCCTGAAATATTGACTCGACGAGAGTGTGAAAGTGTGTGTAGCCCACACCCTAGTCTCTGGTGGTGGTGTGTGTAATGGCAGCATTGAGCGCCTGATTAAGTGCTAAAAATAGATATAAATACGACAACGAGTGTAAGTCACTGATGAATGTCTCAAGGATACAAAAGGAGGTGGTCCTTCCCGCCCTCCTCTTCCCCCCCTCGTCTGGCTTATTTATTCTCTGGAAAATATGATTTATGTGCTACTTTCGTAGCCCCGGACCCGAGGAAGCACACAAAAGAAATAAACAAACGACTTGTTCCTGTCACTTGACAATTCGACTTTCGGGTTAAGCTCGCTCCCAACAAAGGCCAAGGATATTTGCTTAAATATAAATATATGCAAAGGAGTTTCTATTTTCAGGCAAATTAGATAAGGAAATATTTGCTGGCTTGCTGTTTTTTTTGGAATATATAAATGGATGTTCGGTTGAGTGTGACAATTCCCGATGGCAGTGGGAATTTTGCTGATTAATTTTAATGAGACAAGCACTTTTGTTGTTCTAAAAAGCTTACATGAAATGTGGGTTTGCTAAAACTATAGATATACTTTTTTAGGAATTAAGAAACGTTCTTTTTGTTTATCTTATTAAATCTTCTCTTAGTTAAGGCATTTAATATTTTTAATTTTATTTTTTTTTACATTAAATATACGTAAAAATGGTATCTAGTCGTTTTTTAATAGGAATTTCCTTGGGGCCATTTCTCGCGATTCTCTGTTTAAAAATTCACTTTAGTATTAATTTCCAGCACTCGCCCCACAAGGAATTTCCCTGAGCAGACATAAATTTTCATCTTAAGCTGCTGGGAGAGCACTCTTTCCGCTGGTCTTTGGCTCTTAAGCTTGCCAATAAGTTGGAAGTTGGGCTACTTACAGCCCTGCGGTGGGGAATATACTTATATGTGGAATATACATGTATGGCTGTGTGTTTGGGGAATTTAATCTTTTAAGCTGCATTTGCCTTGCACACATCCAACATGCAACACGCTTAAGCTGCTGCAAAAGCACTCTCCCCTCGTCCCTTGGCATTCCTTTGGCCATTTCCTGCACACTCGAAGTCAACTGGCAAGACGACAGAGTGTCGCACACCCACCTACAGCCCCGTGCACCTCCTACACCTTCCTGTACTCCGACACTTTGCTGCGGTTTGATGCGTCAGCTTTATGTAAGACACTCATATGGGGGCCGCCCCTGCCCCCCAGCCCACTTCCCAAAATCCCATTCCGTTTGAGACTGAGTCAGGCGAATATTTTTATTCAGCATTTGCAACGGAATTTGACTTTATTTTGTTTTTTAGCAGGAAATCATAAGAGTAGCCAGCTTTGGGCGCATTTTGGCATATGAAAACTCTTTAAATACTCTGCGAGAAGGAATTATTTAACAAGCTAATTAAAGCTTTGGGCTGATAGTTTATTTTGGAAGAGATACTGAGTATTTAATTATAGATTTAAAAAGGAATTTTAATCAATTTAATATTTAACTGCAAATGATCGCGAAATAAAATTTAAAGTTTCAAGATAATATTAGATCTATTATGATATATGACTTGTGTAAGAACTTTAACCTTTTGATTCTTTAGTAGACTTTTTTAATAAACTGATATATGGTATACATATCTTTTTTGATTTGATTTTTTTGTGTAATTATCTACACCCTTATTGAGGGTATATCAGCCACACACACTCATGTGCATACAACATAAACATGAGTGTGACTGGCATTGTGGCTGTTGTTGTGTTCTTGCTGCTTCTGAGTGCAGCCAAATGCAAATTGAAAGTTGGCCAAATGTGCAGAAAAAGAGACCAATTTTGTTGTGTACAAGCACATATATTTTTTCCTCTTGTATTTTTCGGATCGATGTTGAGCAGTAGCAGTGCCTAAGAACCGGAAATGGGAAAAGGGGGGAAGGGAAAAATCTCTTAAGCTGTGCTGTTTCACCAGTTCTGTGGCTCTTCTGTTTTCTGGTTGCTTTTTGTTGACTAAAGTTTGGTGACAAAATATTTATGCAAATTTCGAGGTGCAAATGTTTGGCTTTAACCCTTTTTTTCAACACTGAAACTCTCCGTTTTCTCACCTGTTGTGGCCGAAGCTCCGGGGATTATTTCAGAATGATGCTGAATCTGGGGACTGTGGCTGGGTGTTGTCGTTGTTATTATAGGTTGTTGTTGTTGCTGCTGCTGCTGCTGTTGTTGCTGCTGTTGTTGTTGTTGCTTACTATTCTTATTCTTATTTTTGTAACGACAACCACGAAATCGACACATACTTGCCGCTTGGCCCATGGGGCCCGCCAGCAATGCAAATGTTAAACCCTCCGTTTTAATGAATTGAATTTTGTCAATTTTGAGCAATGCCGCCGCGTTACGTAAATTATATTTCCTGCTGGCTGCTGTTCTCGAAGTTTTGGAATCAATTTTGTTGGTTTTCGAACTGCCGCCGAGTGGCCGCAGGATGTTGTCAGCATAAGTGAATAATGCAGATTTCGTATAATTTGCTTCCGAACACTCCCCGCACTCGGTTTCACTTTCATAATAACTTATTTGCCTTTTTAGTCAATTATTTAAGGATTGAAATACTGCTGACAGGGGGACCTGTTGGTGGTTTATTTTGAATTAAATTTGTGTGTGTTTACCACGGTGTGTGTGTGTGTGTGCCGGGTTCACGTGTTGAAGAGGGAAAACTTTGCAGACGAAAAAGTTTTTGGGGGACAACTAAATATGTTTATTCCGCAGAGTAACTTGAGGGTTTCCTGAAATACTGCGGTTCATCTTTACAGTAAAGGCTCTGAAGAGGGAAGTTCTTAATATTTCCCTCAATATATTTAAAAAGAAAAGGATAAAATTCAAGCTTAGTTCTCCCAAAATTATCCCTACATCCCACATAAATTTCTTTATTCAACGTTCGCCTGTATTTTCCTCGTCAGTTTTTAAAGCTTCTCGCTGACAATGTTGTTTCCCATGCGGTTTTCCCAGAGAGAGAGGCAATTCAATTAACGCTTTTGGGGTCGCCAACAGTCAACTGCCCGAGACATCGAGGAGGTCGGGGCCGGGGGTGGAGGTGCAGGACAACAGACAGGCCGCCAATTGATAAACAAACAAGACTCCAAAATGTCGCTGGAAATTCGATGACAGAGGAGGGGAGCGGAGGAGGAAATGGGGCGGAGAGACGACACAGACACTGACGCTGCCTGCACACACGTAGGCCATAGTAAAATGCCAGTTAAGTAAAATAAACATGGCCAAAACCGACTCCCATCGCTGGAACGTCAACAGTGCTCAACAAAAGCCAAAGGCAAACAATTGCAGAACAAAAACAGGAGGAGTGAGGGGTGAGGGGATGAGAGAAGTGCCCGAAAAGGACGATACTGGAAAAGGATTGTTGTGGCTTGCGGTCGAGCAGATTTCTATTGAGAGCAAAGTATTTACAAATTAATTGAAAAAAGCTCTTTGAATAATTTGTTTATTTATCACGGTTTGTATAAAATTTATATAATAAAACACTCAACAATATTTGCATTTAAAAGGGGAAGTTGAAGCGCAAAATAAATTGTATTTCCCTAAAATATAATTTTTAACAGGCCAAAAATCATTCAAGGTAAAATAATTCCATACTATATTTCTTTGAACTTCCAAATAATAATTATAAACATTTTATTTTTTTAGCTAACAATGTTTCTTCTAACAAAATTTCCCTAGAAGTTCCCGCTCCAAAAAATCTGTTTGCTTTCGGCCACCAATCCTCTCATAGTTTGTCCTGCAGTTCTAGCCCCCCTCTCGGTTTTTCCCCTTGAACTTTTTGACAATTTTTCCTATTGAATCATCTGCGACTGCAACTTGCCATGAACAAGCAGATCCTCGGCGATTTGGTTTCACTATCTCTCGGCGCACTTCCCTTTCATTTGACAGCTGTTGCACATCATGACAGCGATAGTTGGCAGCGGAAATGATTTAATTTCCGTTCTGCAACAATGGAAAAGCACCGCTCGCTGCGTTTGGCAGCTACATAGCATATATATGGACATACTATATACAAAGCTATATAAACTGAATGGCAGCGCGTGAAGTGAACTCAAGCGAGGTGAAGTGAAGGCTCTTTCAAAGAAGGATTGCACAACTTGCAACTGAAACTGTATTTCTGGTTTTGTGTTTATAAATAAATAATTCTTTTTGGTTGGAAAAATAAACACAACTAATGATTTAACGTGATTTCTAGTATAAATAAGTTCCTCATAACTCAAACTGTTTTACTAAATTTTGTGGTATTTATTATGAATTCAATCTCTGATCAACCTGATATTATTCATACGCACCGTTGCCCGGCCATTACCCATACGCAGCGTTGTCATTACTTTGTATAGCGTTCTCTCTCACCTGCTCTCTCTCTGTATTTTGCTGCCATCCTTTTGCATTTCTATCTTTGTACACCTAGCAACTGGTAGCCAAAAACAGAGACACAGAGTGTGGCAGAAACTATTTTTATATATAGCAGAAAGTACTCCTCTCGCGCAGACAGACATCGGTGGCTTACATTATGTCAATAGGGTTGGGGATGGGGGTCGGCGAGGAGGAGGGACAGTCTGGATAAGCAAACGATGTTCATTAATGGCGCACGCCACACACACACTGACACAGAGAGAGGAATACTAGTTACCAATTGGTAGTAAAATTTACATGTTTTCAAGAAATGTGTTTAATAAATTAGAATTTAAAAAGGAAGTAAATATTTGTAATTATTTACATTAAGAATGCGGCAAATAGTATCCATTTTCTGCGAGTGCACAATTTGTGCGAAAGCTCAATTCGTTTTGCTTTGGTCTGCATTTGGCTGACATCGTTGATAGTGGCACAAAAGGCGGGCCAGATACCAGATAACAAAGCCATATACATGTGACTGTGTGTGTGGGTGTGTGTGGGGCAAATGCAAACAAGGGGGCCGAATGGCGTAAGCCAAGGAAAAGCGGGAAAAACTGTCATTAGGCGGCGGCATTTGGCGCGTCATGAACTACTAGCCAGCGCCGATTAGGACCGAAAGGACCAAGGACTCGGCTTGTAGCCTAGCTATTTGCATTCTGGAAAATGCTTTGGCAATTGCCGGCTTGGATCAATAACCTGTTGCTACCAAGGGAGTTATAGGGAATATATAAATTCATATACATAGAGGGCATCTCTCAAATATTATTCCCTTTTAGCATTTGCCTGTGAATTATGTTACGCCGCGAGAAAAGCCAGCCGCCAAACTTGTCCCACATAACGCGAAAAACAAAAGGTGATAAAAGAGCGAAAGAGAGGGAGAGCCGTTTAAATTAAATAAATAAATAAAGCTCATTATCACATGTGGCTCGTGCATTCAATTATATTATCAACTTGGCAAATTAACTTGGCAGAAAGAGCAGGGAAAGAGGGCTAGTGAGTCTAGTGAGAATCTATATATCAGGAAGCTCCCTATAAACCCAGTTTTAAAGCTTAGAATACCAGCTATAAAGAGGGAAATAAAATAACTATTCCCTTTTATTATTGGCAGTTAATATATACGAATATGTATTGCAACAATCCAAGGTCAGCGGGGGTATCGCAGAGGGGGGAAAAGCTAACCAAATGGCAGCCATAAACGATTCTCATTTGTCTGGCGGCCAAAAAGGCAAAACTCTGTGGGGCAAATATGGCGAAACATTAATATTAAACAACTCATGGGATCAACTATTGCGCCGCAGCTAAACTTTAATAGTTGGCATAGGCAACAGCATTATGGAAAATAGTTAAAAGTGTAATTAGGCATAGCATTTAATTTGAAATAAACAAGCTTATGTTGCTTTAAGCCTTGTTTGTGGAAAGGAAGAAGGCTGAAATTATATAAATTTAAATATTTTTCTTAGCAACTTTAAAATAATACCCAACTTGTTATGATATAAGGTATATCATGCTTTAAAGTTTCCTAATTTATTTTACAACGAAGGCAGGCAATTTCTGTTTAAATCCAAGCCAGACTTGTATAGAATAATTCTTCCTCCATTATTCAATTTCTTTAATACCTTTTCCTCATCTTATTAATTCCTGCCTCTAAGCTTTCTGCTTCGTTAATGGCCTAAGCCAAATTAAACAAATTGCATGTGGCTTTAACGAACGAGAGTTGTCCTTAATTAAAGTCTACTTTTATGGCTCAAATGCAAGTGTTATTTGCTTTCGCGCCTCTCGCGTTTTTATGGCTAAGCGTTGAGCATTAAAGACCTGCCATAGCGGCCTCCGCCGCCGACCACGCGGCGTATACGCAACTTTCCACTCGCAATTCTCTGGCGGGAACAAGTTAGACTCCTCAACTGCGTATCGCATTTCCAATTTGAACGCATCCGCAGACACGAAAATAAGACGGGAAAATAATGCCTGGAAAATGCTGTCAGCTACTTGAGTAAGATTTTCAATTTACTTTCACCACCAACGGACAGACACCCTTTAGCCGCCGTCGCCCTGCTCCTCGCTCCTTGCTCCCTGCTCCCTGCTTTCCCTGTTAGTCAGATGAAGAAATATTGAAATTGTAGAAGGCGAAAGGCGTCGCCGGTTAGTTCTTATCATAAATCTCGTTTGCCTCTTTGCGGCTAACTTATTACACATTTTTTTCCACTCGGATTGTGTAACTTTCCTTAATAAAAAATATGACAATTTGTTAACAGACGAAGGAGAACCACTTCAAAGCTTAGCGCTTTCCAGGAATTTAATTTCATTTTCCGGCTAAAGCCCGAGGAATTGTCTGGCAGGAAAGTGAGTACACAGCTTGCTTCTGTCTTGCCCCTGCTTGCCCCTTGTGTCTTTCTTTATCAATTACCTGAAGTAACCTACGTGAGCCGCTGGCTAAATATTTGCACGGGTCTTAATTTAATAGCCGAGGAGGCCAACCAGGACTTTTGCTCTAAAAATAAATTATAAACAAACATTGTGTGGTGGCCTCTTTGCATCTGAATGCCCTTTGACCCGCCTGCTCCTGCTCCTGCTCCTCCTCCGCCCCATATGTGCCCCCGTTTGTTTGAGTTATCATTATGACATGCTCGAAATTACCAATGACAAACGTGCCTCGAATAGCCGAAAAGGCCACATCCAGGCTTATCCTATAAGCCAGTTGTGCACAGCCCGAAAAAGCTTGCAGAATTTGATAGCCATTTGGAGGAGAAGATGTACCATATAAATATCCAGAGTAATATTCGAAATATGTTAATGCCAAAATAATAATTAATAGATATAGAAACAATATTTTAGATTGTCAAAAAATGTCCAAGTAAATATTTCATTCAAAGCTCTATAAGAACCTCCACCAATTTCCCGCAGTGAAGTCCTCAATGAAGGTCAAACGTTTGGGGAAGCTGCCAGTGACTGCTGCCTTGTTCTTCCCCGGCTTGTGCTCTTCAGTGTTATTGCGCTGATTGCGCTTGTCGCCGGAATGTTCGGTCGGTGGAGGATGGTGCTCCTCCGCCGCCGAATTCCCAGAGCCATGTCCGGTGGTCCGAACAACCAACATGGTGCAGCATCACTAAGCGGGTCGAAATTAGTTTGTTTGTTTGTCTATCGAAAGGGGCGGAGTTCTGTGTGGGAGAGGAGAGGGTGGAGTCCAGCAAAGGTCGTGCTTGCCATGCAGCAGGAAGTCAAAGCTAAGGCAAAGAATTTAAATGCTCCATTTGGGATTTTGATTAAACTATTTTCAGCTGCCAAAAGCACAAACACAAATGACAGAGAAAATAAAAAAGCACAAAATCAAGTATACGCCGTGGGGACTTTCGATGCTAGGGATTTACTTTATTCTGAATTACCTTTGAAAATATTTTATTTCTTGCTTTTATTAATTAAAAGTACCTACAATAAATATTAAATTTTATAGCAAAATCAAATTTAAAAAAACTCTTTGTGTAAACCCCATAAATCATACAAAGAGCCCCCACTTCAAGTATCTTTATCTCTTCTATTGGAACCCCCACGGAGGCACCAGCCACTTGTCGTATCTCATTCGCTTCCTTATGGGGCACCCGATGGGCTTTATCTCAGTTTTCTCCACTTGAGAGTCGGCCGCTGCTGCCGAACAAATATTTAAAGCGAACGAGAATCATTAATTAAATATGACCTGACAATAAAAGAGTAGAATATAAACTCTTTTAGATACGACAGAGTGCAGGGAAATTATGAATGGGACGAACGAACCCACACACCCACCGAAAATCAAATGGACGGAAGGCTCTGACGTACATTTCCTGTGTTTCTTCCTTTTGGCCGGCGACAGTTAATTAGTCAAGTTCGTTGGGAGCTAAGTAAACACTCTTCTTGCTGTCTTTTGGCTATTTTCGGTTTGTGGAAATTTACCAAACCTGCGGTTTTTATTCGGGTTCAATGAATGCTTTTGTTTGCTGGCTAAAATTAGACGCAAGAACAACAGCAGCGAAGGAACCAAGACTGACCAACACGAAAATCTGGCTGCAGTTCTATGACGTCAAAGGGGAAAGGATCAAGGAGCAACGCTGGCAGCTCTCTCTCTAATTAAGACAAAATAGTTTTGCACGCCGCCTCCTAGACCAAGGCCAGCAGATAAAGTGGAGAAGTCTTCTTCTGGCCAGCTGCACTCTGTTGGCTTTCTGCCTTCCGCTTTCTGCATTCTGCATTCTGCTTTCAGCGCTCTTGGCCAGGCCAGAAACGTTGCATATTTTGCGGCAAGGAAACACTAGCGCACCTGAGTGGATGCACCTGGAGGGGACTTGAAAACAAGTGGTCTTAAAGCCGTTTTTAAGCCAAGTCTTTTTGAGCAATTAAACGTGACAGGAGCCACGTCCTCCAGGGATAAAACTACACAGGAGCACAACAACAAGTTGGCTAAATAGCAACAAAAGCAATTGTAATTTGGCAAAAATAAATTGCAGCATTATTATGGCAACTTAAAATAATGAAGAATTTATTGAGACAGTACCTAGATTTCATCAGGAAAATGCCAGAAATAAGCTCTAAATAAATAGACATGCAACAATTTCCATATAATTTCTATTAAATTGAACAAAATGAAATTCCTAGCTCTCCCACAATAACCGCACACATCAATTTTCGACAAGTCCAAAGATGAAAATTGAATTCCTGGCCGGGTCCCTTCCTTGGAAGTCGTATCCCTTTTCACTTCACAAATTATGGCATTTCGGGGCTGGCTATGAATTTCGCAAGAAACAAGAGAATTGGCAACATTTCATTTACAAGAATATTTCCATGGAAATTACTAAAGAGTTAAGTTACATGACTTGTCTTCGGGGAAAATGCCCATCATAAATGGGTTCCATGAAATAGTGTGTTAGCATTTTTAGCAAGAAAACAAATGAAACAATAAAAGAAACTTTCACTAGAACTACAAACTTAAATGTCTGAGGTTTTAATAGAACAATTTAAAGTTAATATTAAATTCTGCGAACCAAGAACAATATGAATTTCTTATTTAATTCAGCATTGAAAATAGCAGCAGCAAACTTGATGCCAGAACTGCAGTCTCCAGAACCCAAACCCATCAACGCGAGCAGCTGTCGCAGCTTTTTTCCAACTAAATGCAAGTATATTCCATGATTTTCCAGCAATCCAAGCGTTAAAATCAACAAAACAGTCAATGAACCCCTCTCACGCGTCAATGAGACCGAAAGACACTCAATGTAAAACAAAACAAAAAAAATAAATAAACTAAACGTAAAAGTAAAACTGACGCAGCGGCGACTGACTATCAGGAGTTGCCGCTTGATTATCGTGTCGCTTTCTGCGACTTTTTCAAACACTCATTCGTTCATTCATTCAGTTGCTCATTCATTCACTCAGTCGCTTATTCATTCAGCGAGCGCCGAGACAATAACAAGAAAATAATATGTTTTCTAGCAATGGCGATGGCGGGGTGTTGTTGCTAGTATTTTTCTCTCTCGTTTTTATTGTTGCTGCGGCTGCTGCTGCTGCACTTATAATTGCCGTGGCAGCAGCAGAAGCAGCAGCAGCGGCAGCGGCAACAACTACAACAGTGAGACTGACGCCCAGCTAAAGCAATTTCTGTGAATGACTCTTGGACTCTTTGGGTAACGCCTTCATAGCCAAGCGAGTCGCCAGCGAGGAGCCGTCATTATACCCTGAGTGGAAACGAGGGTATCGGCCACTCTCTGGCAGAAGTTGGTTAAAGAAAAATGTTTAAATATAAAATATATAATGAAAATTTTCGTATTAATTAATCTGTGGCAGAATTTGGTTAAAGAAAAAGGTTTAAATATAAAATATATATTGAAAGTTAATTTTCGTATTAATTTCTGTTTAAATACTGAATTATTTTACTTCAAAAACTGTCAAGGAAAATATTTAGTTATCAAATAATAAAGCATTGTGGCTTCTTATTTAATATTTTCTTATAATTTATTATTAAGTGTATTTTCCTACACTTAAAATTGACCTCCAAGATTTAAATAATTGGCAATACATTTTATGATTAACAATTATCAAATAAAACCTTGTCTTGAAGAGTATTCCCAAACAAATTAAAATTCTCCTAATCCAGCCTTCATTTCTAGTTTCCCTGTTTTTTTTTTTGTATTTTTCTGGGGCGGCTTTCGTGCCCGTCCTCAATTGCATTTTTGCCTTCGAGGAAGAGCGATTGTGTGTGTGTGTTGGTTGTGTAGTGCAGTGTAAGCTTGGATGGGTGCAGTTCAATTAACCGGCTGATTGCACACACACTTCGACTCACAACGCGCAACTCCCACACTTTTCCGCTTTTCCAGAGCGGGTAATCAACTCCGCCTAGAACTCCGAGTGAAGCGGAGTGAATATTAATTAATTTGTCAAATTAATTGCTCATTTTTAGCCCTTACAGCCGTATATAGAAATTATGAATGTTGCTTTCAAATGCTATTATTTTCGCAAAACAAAAAAAAAAAATCAATCGGGTGAAAATAATTTCCAATTATGCAAAATATTAAACAAAACAAAATTCTGAAAAACGCTGGCTGTCAAATTAGCACAGGCGAATTAATACATATTAAATTATATAGAATATTAAAATGTGTCGGTGGCGTATACGCAATATGGCTGCTACAACTCGCAGGGAATAATAATTGAGAGATTTTAATTGCATTTTAAATGTAATTAATTTTGTTCATGGAAAATGTTGGCGGGGTTTATATAAAAATTTGATTTATTTTAATTTGAAATTTATATTATTTAATAAAGTCGATTTTGCGGAGGGTTTTCCTTTAAATGAATTTATTTACAGTCCAGGCAACAAACTAAACTACTTCCACTTGGTCTCGACTCACTGAAACCTAAGCAAATTTCAAGCAATTTTTCCCAGGAAATTCCCAATGATTTCTCCTTGACCGCTGATGGCCGCACCCTGACGACGAGGACGACGACAAGAACGAGTGTATTCCTTGGCCATCGACGCGTGCAATCAACCCAAGCAAGACCCAAGACCAAAAACCAAGAACCAAGACACACACGTCAGGAGTCATTAAAGGTTGAAGGCACCTTCAATGCAGCCGAGGCAAAATCTGTCAATAAAAATCTGTCAGAAACAATACGCAAAATAATAGAAATACTAATTAGGCGAGAATAAAACATAGAAATATTACTCATGGGCTGTGACAAATTGTTTTGTTGCCCCCAAGAAACGTATTGGAACTTGACGTCAATATCAATCAGAAAGGGTATAAAATCAAGCTACATAAATCGAATTCAGCAATTAGCAATATGCGAAAAATGCTCGGCGTGGCGACGTGTGAAAATCCAATCATCACTCACACGATCATCTCTCACATTTGAGCCGTTTTAAAGTGGCCACATTTGAGATACATTTGTTGTAAAAAAGAAAAGAAAAATGGTAAAGAAGTATAGAAACAAAGTTCTTACAATTTATCTAAACTGCTAAGTAATTAATTTTATAAATGGAAATTTTGTTGGACGCTTGCCAGCTGGCTGGCGACGAGAAACGGAGGCCGAATTGTTATGAGTGAGTAAGGTAAGTTCTTGGCCAAAAACGTTATAACTTGGGGAAAGGGGGGCCTGGAAAATGGCACACATAGTGTCCAATATCAAAGGAAGAACCTGGGGAAATTTAAGAGTAAAGTCTCTATTTATTTGAGTCGCAAAAAAGTATTTTCTGCGCACTTAAATATTCCCCTGAAAGGAAACATCATATAACCATTTAGTTTTGCCTTACAAACCCCAACCTGAACCTAGGCCAAGTCCCACTCCCTTGGCCAACTTCCTAACTCGTTTTTCGTTCCCTTCATTTTTTCGAACTTGCCTTTGATCAGCGTTTGACAAGTGTTCAATTGTGTTAATCAAGCGTTAATTAGACGCCGATCAGACATTACGTAGCGTCTGCGACAATATTTATTCACTCGCTCCCCCGCTCGACTTTGATCTCGCGACTGAAACGGCCGAGAATGACACCGAAAATAAACACAAGAGTCTTTACAAATATTATTCATAAATGGAAACTTTTTTACAAACGAATTTGTTGTGTACTGTCACGGCAGGGCAATGGCTATAATTCAAGGAAATGATCCGAACAAATAAATAATAGGAAATTTTATGGACGGTGCTCGGCGCTGCGTTACCATAAGCCAAACAAATATATACCAAGATATATATTTGATATTCACCTGTTGACTTATCTAGCTGGGTGACTGGAAAACTTTTTCGGAACTTGGATACTTGGAACTTGGTGCTTGTAATTGTTTTGTTTGTTTGATTTTGATATCCCTCGAGGAGGATCAATATCGGTTTGGTTAGCTGCCTTTCTCCCCGACACGAGTGTGTATTTTGGATATTAATTTCGAGTCAATATACTTGACTTTGACTTGGGTTTGAGTTGGTTATTCGCCCCTCGGCAGCATAAATTGTAAGACGATGCCCGGGCCCTCTGTCTGCCAAAAAAAAATCGTACACAATAATCAAAATATTGCACGACATTGCACATTAATAAGTAAACAGAAACAGGAACAACGGCGGCGGCAACTCCGCTGAACTTTGCGTCTTCTTGGAACTGGGAACTTGGGAAATTCGAAACGAACGATTTTCGATGTAATCTTTTTGCCAGCTGAACAGCAGAACAACTGAACAACTGACGGGGGGAAAAGGTTAATGCCGGAGCAGAGAGCGGGGGCAAGTCTTTTGAAGTTCCTAACCCCGACTTGGCAGGCACTGCAAACGATGTTGACGTCCTGTCTGATAAGGGTAATGAGCAGGCTAATGAAATCATAAATAATTTCTATACATTTCAAGGCTCTTTGTCTGCCTCTCAGGGGGGGAGGGCGGAGGCAGAAGCAATGTTTTTGACAGCCGAAATGAGCATTATTAACAATTAATACACGAGTTGGAAAATTAAATAGCTGCTCGACTTGAATTTGCATTAATCTCTTTGGAAACATTTTTAATTAATATTACAGAAACATAATTTGTGAAGTATTTCTTTGGAGTATCAATAATCCTATAAATATATCTAAATACAAATTACCAATAGTGCGTATACGTAATATCTAAAAGAAAATAATTAATTTGTTTGTTTTCTATATTCAAAATTTCAAAACTATTCTATTTTGTTTGCTTATTATTTAGTTTAATGCCTTAAAATTTAATTTCATAATTATCTTTAGCTGTTTTTTCTTCTAACACTAATTAATGAAGTAATCGCAGTAAAAGTACTACCTAGCTTGTTGCACATTTAATAACCTCATTTGTGACTGGTTAATTTCTGCAATTTCCAACAGGTTTTAAAGGGCTACACCATTTGCCAATTACCCCTTTAAATAATTAAAAAAAAATGGTAATAACAAGCCCGCAGATAGATGGGGGAAAAAAGTGCAACAATCGTCTGGGAAAACGTTTAAGTAGGCGCCAGTGGGTTCGATTCCAACCCCCTTTTCGAGCGTTCCCGCTGAGATTTCACCCCGAGTCTGCGGTTAAAAAAAAAACAATTTTAATTTCATACACTTAGTGTGAGTTGGAAAATTTTCCACAAGTTCTCTAAGCACGCGAACAAAAACATTAAGCGAAACAACAACAAAAACATAAATAAACAAAACAAAATGGCAAAAAAGAGAGCGGCAGAGCAGGCAAACATACATATTTATGCATATAAATTAATTAAATCTGTTTGATTTGTATAAACAAAATGAAGATTAATTGCAGCCGAGCAAGAAACAAATACATATTATTAAAGCATATTAATTAAAGGCAGCTGCTTCTTCTTTAATCAATTAAATGCCAAAAGACGAGAGAGAGAGAGAGAGTGGCAGAGAGGAAAATAGAGAGAGAAGGGGTATAGCTGGGGGGAAAATGTGGAAAAGCTGCGCGTCTCACTTTTGCGGCGAATTGGCAAAGAGAGCTAGAGCTATGGAGGTGGATATAGCTGCACGTGAAAAATAGTTTAAGAGAAAATTCTACAACAAATAAACTAAATTTTTTCATTTTTAGAATTTTGTATAATTCTTGGCAAGGCATAAACCGCTTTGAAAGATAGCAAACACTACAAAACACTTTGAAAACCAAATTATAAATGTATATAAAAATCTTTAAATGATTTAAATGAGGCACCTCTGAATATGTAAATGCTGTATTTCTTCCAGTGTACCCTGAGTAAGAGCACCCAAGTATGACGACAGTTCACCCCCGGAATAGCCCCTCAAAGCCCCCTGTCCGTGTGTGGGCAGCAGCTGCCTCGTTTCCTACCGATCGCATTCTATATATATGTATGTATATGTTTGTATATATACGAATCTTAAATCGTTCAATTGGCACACATTTTCCGCTTGTCCATCGAATTTGTGACGCAAGTTTTCCTCCCATCTCGCTCGGGCAGGGAATGAGTCAGTTCCAAATGGGTTTCCCGAAAAAAAATATCATAAAAACCAAATGCCAACACATTGTCCATGCAAATTCTTTGGGGGAATTTCTATTCCCAGAAAATGCATCAAAATGAATCACAACAATTAATAGAAAACACAGTCGAATCTAAAAGAGTTCTCTATGATTATGTTTACATATGTTTTGAGGTATATTTTATATTTTTCTCGGGGCCTTGAGGCATCGAACCGTGCTATATAAACAGAAGTACGAGTGTAGACAAAAGTCGGGCAATATATTCGACATTTTACGACTGGCGGAGGAATTGTGTAAGATAAAGATGAAATCTTTTCGCCGTCACCAGTCGACATCATATGATATTTCTTTATCATATATAATCAATATAAACAAAAGTAAGGCACATGCATATATAGTTAAGGAATTTATTATAATTTATGAAATGTTGTCATCGAATTGGCAAGAATTTATAAACCCAAAAAAGGGAACTGGGGCTTCTTATTTATTAATTATTTAGCTTGGAAAATCCCTGAAAATGTTCCTACAACTGCAAACGTTTTAAAAATTAATTTTAACAAATTCCCGTTAAAATTGGACAATAATGCATTTCATATATAAACCAACAAGAATTTCACAACAAAAACCAAGAGCGAGGGAGAGAGCGAAGAAGACATTCGAATATTTAAATAATTAATTTGAAAATACTGCACATGATTTAAATTTGGAGGGTTTCAAACGAGTTTGGCAAGCAAACTACCTCCCCGAGCAGCGCCTTTTGACGAACCATAAACGAGATGCAAATTAAATAAATCAACAGCCACACGAAGCGAATAAAAGAAAAGAAAATCAAATAAGATATATATGTGGACGTACAGCAGAAGATACAGATACAGATACCACTATAAGGTGATAGCCAAAAGCCATTCAGCCGGCCGACACGTGCCAGATTCCAACAACAGCCGCCTGGCTGCGGCTGAAACACAAGCTCGCAGAATAAGCAAAACAGCTGTTCGGCATTCCCCAATAAACAGCAATAACATCAATAAAAAATTAAACAGAACAACAAAACGCGAAAAGCCGAGGCAACAAAAGGTGTCAAACAATAAGCGAGCCAAGTAAAAGGTTCAAAGACTCGGAGGAGAAGCGATAAATAAACATAAAATGTCCATAAAGAATCCCTCTTCATTTCAAACATATTTGTTTGCTTAATACACATGTCTTGAAAGCATTTATTGATTTTTGAAAACATTAATATTTTCCAAAGAAGAAATGAGAAAAAAAAGTTATTATTTCATAATTTACATAAGTTTACGAGTTCTTTTACTATTTATTAATATATAAATAGTAAATAAGCAACAACAAAATAAATGCAAATAAAATTAATTGTGGATTTCACCCAACCTTAAACGAGAATAAATATATTTATTTATTGCTTTCAAATAGTAAGCCATAAATAAACAAACACAAAACAGTAGAGGAAATCAGCATTATCTTGTTTATTCTTTTGTTAAAATATTTTATTATTTTGCCAACGGAAAGATACTTTTTTCAAGGATACTTTTTTCAAGAGGAAAAAATACAGATTTTAACGAAGAAGGAAATAAATAAGAAATGTCCAACTTTACAAGGAATTTAATGTAATTCATTCTTTTAAGCATTATATAATTATTGATTTTCAATATCAACGACAGTTTTAAGAGTCTCCAAGTTCTTTTGTTAATCTTTTTCATTGGAATTCCCCCAAGAACTGTTAACCCACATTGAAGAAGGCCTCCAATTGTGGGCAGCAGGAAACCCGACGGCTAGTCCACTAGCCAGGCCAAGAGCCCAAAGCGTAAAAAGCAAGCCAAGTCGGGCCAAAAACGAGCTAACAACCTCCATCGACCAATCAAGCAACCACCTTCTGCATTTGGCCATAATAATCCGGGCGTAATTACCATATATTGCCATTGCACTCAACTTGAGATCTTTTATATACATATGTACCATATGCCATGCTTATATTGGGTCAATTTCACCTCCGGACGCCCCCCCTGCCCTCCGGATGTGCTAACCATATTCGGTGTGAGTAGGTGAACCCATTTGGACAACATGGCGACTACTTGATATTGTATCACACACAGGCACACGCTCCCCGCTCGGCCTGTTCATATAATATCATGGATAACTGGTTGCAAGTGCGTCAAGAGAGACGTCATTAAAAACGAAACAAAAACTCGATATCCAAAGACCATTTATTAAGGTTTCCGAAGATGTGAAACTCGGAAGCTTAAAGAACAGTCGGCGCTGGGGAAGCAGACTTCTTGGAATCCAAATCAGAGGAGTTAAACGCTGATATCTTTATGATGGCCATTATAATTTTTCAGAGGTTCAGGAATTAACAGAATTATTAAGAGATTTTAGTGCGGGGAATCACATGAGGATTCCGAATAAACGTTTTTTGTTTCATATTAAAATTTGGCTCCAACTGGTTTTTCTTGGTGATTTCGTTGAAGAATGGTGTAATTATTGAATCAAGCATATATGTAAGTCATATTATAAATTATATTTTTTGAGCTAAGCGCTTTAGAGTTTCTCTGGATTAATTATCTTTGATTAATTTAACGGGGAATTCCCTGATTCTTCTTTGAGATGGTAAACAATAGCTTGTATCTGCTTAAATGAAATGTTCTATATATATGAAATATTATTATTAATTTCATTCCCACACTTCCCCCATTTCCCTTGCCAAATCCAGGAAATTCCCAACTCATATGGTCAACAGGAATGACCAGTCAGTCGTCAGTGATTATTTTGGCCAAGTGACGGCATCATTTCAATGTGACTGATAGCCCGATAGAAGCAAGTAACAGGTAACAAGGTAGGCCAGGTAAACCGCATTATCAGCATCAGAGAGCACGAGCGGACGCCCACTGATAAGGCGCGTGAGTAATGACTAGATTTAGCCGGATAACAATGGTAATTCCTTCTGATAATGACAATCATAAACAACAAAGTCGTGGGCTGCTCGATGTGTGTGTGTGTGTGCAGCTGGTTAGCGCGGATACGGAGCCCGCAAAAGATATATTCTTGAAGTTGACTCCATAAAAATCATAGATTCAATTCGAAACGAGACTCAAGTGCTGACTTTTTATCAATGAATGTACTTAGTTCCTGTTTAAACAAAGATTAGATTTGAACAGAAGCACTTGCTGGGTGCTTAGGCGATTTCAAATTACTACATTTTGAATATTTTCGTGTGGAAAGCATTCGTGGAAACATTCTCTTAACGTTCAGAAGGAAATCAGGGTCATGCAATTACCAAAAAAATTAAATTGCATTTTTTATTAGGCTTAGGGTCTGTATTTTTTATATGGCAGCTGACGTCCGTGTTTTTAATTATTCAAAAAAACAAATTAACTGAAAATGTAGCTCTCTTAACATTTAACCCCCTTATAGAGCTGGTATCCAAGCGAAATTTTAGGGAATTTCAAGTGTCGCGTTTTTTTAACTACAAAAAACACCGAAGAAAAAACTGTAAAAAAGATAGGAAAGAACCCCAAAATAAAAAAACCACAAAACCATTTCCGTTACAGAAAAAAAACAACAAATACGCAAAAAAAAACTTTATTGACTACAAACACACTCAGCGAAAAAAACATATGTGCGTGCCCGAATGTGTGTTTTGTTCTCTTGATAAAAACGCAAGAATAACAACACCAACAAAGGCGAAATGACAACAAAAGCGAATTGAACTCAACGAACGCACCTGTCTGCTGGCCAGAGGGGGAAAGGGGTACAACGAGGGGCGGCTGGCGAAGAGGTGGCGTGGAGGGAGAGGGGGGTGGAGGAGGAGGGAGGCAAAGGGCTGAGCAGACAGCTTATCGCCGCGAAACTCGCGCACTCACCGCTCGCTCACTCATTTTTCCCCCTCGCTTTATCTCAGCAACTAGAAAACGCGCAGTTTCCGCAAAAAAATGTTTAAAAAAATAAATAAAAAATAATAAATGATAATAATCATAAAACAAATCCATTGGTCAGAACAAAAACAAAATGTTAGAGATATAAAAGCAGAAAATAGGTAGATACTTGCACTTTTCAAGAATAACTCGTTAAAATTATTTGAAAGAACTTGCGAAATATTTCGTTATAAAATAAACGTAACAATAAAGCTTGAATATCTAATTTAATAAACAAATCTAATAAATAAATACAATTTTTAGAATATTAAAAACCTCAAAAAGGTATTTCTCTCTCATTAAACATAAACAAAATACAATAAAACAGATTCACTGTTTTTATTAAAGAATTAACTATAATTGCAAAGGAATTTCTTAAATTTTATCATTTCAAATCACAAAACAAAATTTCTAGAGAAAACCAGCACACGTTAAATTCTATAATTGAGTTCGCAAAAAAAAATTGTTTAAATTTCGTTTTGGGTAACATTTAATAATTTTTTTTATTACATTTTTTTTTTTGCACGCTTGGACGCCTAACCAATTCGCCGCAACAATATCAAATAATAAACAACAAAATAACAAAAAACACACACCCAGGGGGCGATAAGCACACTCGGAGAAACAAAATCAAGCTGGCAACGCTGACAAAGCCATCAAGAGAGGAGAAGAAAGAGAGTGAGGGCGAGACACTGATCAGCTGAAGAAAAAAGAGACTAGCAGAAGAATTGTAATGCATTTATGTCCTTCTTTGTAATATTTCCTCCAAAGAACACCCAGAGAGAGGGGGAAAACCCTAAAGAACCTCACTCTTCAGCCATCTGAGTATCTTTCGGATTCTTTCTGGTTATTATGCAGTTTATAAGTATATAAGGTACAAGATATGTATAGCTGTGGATTCGTTTTTCTTTTGTATATAGATACATCTGTATATTTTCACACCTTGGCGACACACACACACAGATGCACACGCGGGCGTAAAGCGAACGAGAGAGTGGAAGAGGAAGAATTGAGCACGCGACCGTTGATCGCACATATAAAAAACGTTTTTATTTTCTTATTGCCTTTGCCTCATCTTGAAGATACATTCGGTTTCGGTTTGGGTTTCCCTTTACTTTTCTTTCGATTTGTTTCGTATTTTATTTATTTATTTGCGCGCACAAAACTCTGCCCGATCAGGTTGGCTTTTCTTTCTCCTTATTTTTGTATTGTAATTGTAATTTTATTTTATTTTCGGGCCGCTTTTGCCGCCAAGCGAACCGCGCAACCGAACAGATTGAATATCTGACAGATACTGAGACGGCGAATGTATCTGGCCGAGTGCGGCGAGAAGGCACTGCGGCGAATTCGCCTAAAATAAACAAAGCCAAGACTCACTCCATAAAGTCACTCAAAAGTTTCTTTCCTTTTTATTTACACTTTTGCTGTTTTTAGTTTATCGCGAGCGGCAGCGGCGACTAATGAACTTTTGTGCTCTCTCTGCGGTTCTCTCTCTACCCCCTCTTTTATTGCCCTCTGTTTTGCCATCTCTTTCGCATTCAACTTGTTGATAGCGCAAAATGTTTTTCCCTCTTTTCCCCCCTGATTTCTTATCAGCAAAAATTGTATCTCTGTGTGTGACCTGGGAAATGTGCGACTTTAGCTTTTTACTCTTTAACGTGTTCAGCTTTTTTACCTCTCCGCTATATAGATACATATATACTTTTACGATTTTTACTGTTAACGCTAACGTGACCATGGCCGTAATTGATTGCCGCCGCCTGCAGATAGCCGCCTAATGAATTGATGGGCACCGCCAGCGCCAGCGCAAAAGTAAGCGAAAATGCAAAAACATGGTAGCGGAAAAGTTAAAACAAAAAAAAAAAACCAAAACAAAGAAAATGTCTTCACTTAAGGCTTAATAATTAATAATTTTTTAAAGCTAGAAAGAAAGCATTAATTTTATTTTGAAAGGTCAATAGATTTTTTTTATTAATCACAATAAAAAGAAGAAATATTTATCATAGCCACATTCCGAAATTAAATAATTTATGAATACATTTTATTAATGTTTTAATTTTCAGCAGAAATATTATTTAACGTTCCGTAAACTTGAATTCAAGCGATTTCAAAATCGAAATATTTTTTTGCAATTTATTGCATACTTCTAGGCGCTTTCAATATAGCTGCCTTATCTAAATATAATTTTTAAAGATTTATTTTTGTAATATATATTTAGATATAATTTTTTTCTTTAACGTCATATTACAAATAGTTTTAAGAAATATTTTTTGTTGTGTGTAATTTTTATAATAAAGTGTATAAGCAAAATCTTTCACATTAACCATTTCATTTGAAATTTTGGCGTAATTTGTGGTTAAAAAATAAAATATTCTCTGCAATTATCCAACATTTCTGACAGTTTGAACCCCACTTCGGTGCTCGATATTAATTTAAAAATAAGAAAATTAAGAAAAGCACGCATAAAATAAAAAGAAGACAACAAAACACTTTTTTTTCTCGGCAGCAGGGAGTTAATTAAACATGTTAACATTTTTACTGCTCTTTGTTTTTCATTTTTTTCGATATTGAATCAAACAAAGAAAACAAAAAACATGACTCAAGAACCGTTAGCCAAGTTGGCTCAACAACTGAAAAAGTAACACACAGGGCACTGATATCGACTCAGCTTCAGTTGGCCAAAAGAACCGGCTTTTGAGCAAACCAGAAACAGCTAAGAAAAAAACAGAAACTGAAACCGCAACCGCAACCCAAAGAAGCCAAAAAACAGAAGCGAAAAATAATAACACAAAAATTAACGCTCAAAGTTCTCTGGCCACTGCAGCAGATACAATTTTGGATAAACTTTGCCCGAGCTTTGACTCCACCAAGTAGAAAAAGCTCCACTCAACCCTTACGATATTGGCTCCCTTTTTGTTGGATCGAGTTGAATTCTCTAACAGTTTGGCTCAATGCAAAGTTTGCCGGCAAACGAAGCTGGGCGGGAGTTAAGTTTCCACTCAAGTGAATCAAAAGAAAGAAAGTAAAGTCAATGCAAATGAAACAAAGTTTAAGCCGGAAAAAGATTGAGAGAGACACAAAAAAATTGTAAACAATAGAACTATTTCTTTTCTGGTTTACTAAATATTTTTTCTATAAGTAAGTTTACCTCAAAGGTACATTTAAAAAATATTATATTATTCAAGATGAAAATGTTGTTTTTTAAATTCAATTTTACAATTGTGAATAAATAAAAGAACAACAATTTGGAGACCCTTTTAATTATAATACTAATAAGTTTTTCCTTAAACATTTCCTGCAATCATTATTTAAATTCCTTCGAATTAAATCAAAGTTTAAATTTTGTGTTTTTTTAACATTTATTATTAACCCTTTATTTATTTTATTTAATTTAAAGACCTTTTAATGCAACTCTATTCTGGCTATAATTTTTCCTTTCACTTTATTTACTTGGCTTTTCCGCCCCCCATTATGTTATGACCTTTGTTTGCCAGTGTTTTTTTTTCTTTGTCGTAACGGAAACGGAAATGACGGCACACAAGTGTGCGTGTGCGCGTATCTGTGTGACTCTATAAACCACATGGAGCGTGACACCGACGACATCAGCGACTTGGCTTCCTGCAAAGTGTTGACAAAGCGTGCAAAGTCTTCCCTTGGCTGCTGCCTCCAGTGCCACTCATGGCGGAGGCGCCCCCCTTTTCTACTTCCATGCTCATTCCCATTCTGCAGCTCCTTGTTACCATTACAAAGGCAAACATCACAAAGGCAAGGATCACACAGGAAAAAATAAAGGATATTTACGGAGGTGCTAGGGCGCTGTCGAGTTTTTATAAAAATAAAATATAAAACCTATGCAAAAAAAAATATTCCATACTACACAGTTTTTAGATACTTTTCTACGAGATTTTTTATATAAATAATAAATAATTTTCGATTCCCAGAAAAGAAAGGATGTATATTTTCCATTTAAAAATAAATCTGAGTATGTCCTTTTAAATATTTCGTTTTTAAGCGAGAGAAGAAAGGATGTCAACTACATTTTCCATTTGTAAGTAAAGCCATGAAATGTAAGTCCTGTGCGTGCAATTTATAGCACACTTTTCAGGACCATTTAAAGTCACAGAGTCGCCATGATGCTAAATATATTTTATAAATTTTTTTGAAGTGCAGGGGATGGTGGGGGAGGATGTGAGTCTGCCCTAGCCACGCGACAGAGACCATAAATTGTGTAAAGTTCCCTCTAGTTGCCCCTCGCTTGGTTTTGTTTGTTTGTCCGGCCCCGTCCGCCATTCGTTGTTTGCTTGGCCGTTTGTTTGAAATTAATTAAAAGTTTATGTGATTGTTTTCAGCCAGGCAGAAGTTTTTCGGGTTTGATCCCAGCATAACTCATCTCCCTATCTCCCTAATTTAATTATTAAATTGTTCCGGCAAATGCAAAATCGCATTGCCATCGATTTTAGTTCTGAATTCAAAAAATCATCACCACCCGACTTGGAGTTTTCAATTTTCCGCCACTTAAAGTCAGACAATAATGCCACAAAGGCAGATCCTTCCCCAGACCTCCCAAGGCAAAGGATAATGAACGCTGAAATATGCAACAAATGACAGCAGGACAACAATGGCATTGAACCTTGCCGAGCACGCTTTTGTTTCAACATTCAACAGATATAAATCGGCGAATAATAATAACTTAATGACCCATGAAAGTGCCGATTGCTGTGCTTAGAGAGAAAAATGTAAGGAACTTACCAATTTTACGTCTCGCCCGCCATAAAACGGGCGGCGCCGCGTTGTTCGGCGTAGAAGCCATTATTCCAATTAAATCTGCAATTAAAGAAACACACGAATATTAGAGCCGGATTTGTGGCGAGAGGATTTACCTAGAAACTCATTTGTACATTTCCTACATCATTTTATAATTGCCTGATTGGAAAAACCCTCGAGCCATGCCGAAATCCGGCAAAACATCGAACCACAAAACTTTTCATGCGGGCCAAACAATCCCTAAGATAACATTGAACACCAGCGCAGATACAAGATACATCCGCCAGCAAAAAAGTGAGGAAAAAAACAGCACAATGAATGAATACTTGGCCGAATGGGTGAATGACTGAGTGACAAGCTTTGATTAATGGAGTCAGCAGTCAAAGCAACATCATTAGACTATTTATGAATGTTTACGCCAAATATGCAAAAGTTGGCCAAGCAAAAAGCCGGAGAAGGAGCCCCAAATTTATATGCTCTCGTCTGGCCAACTTTGGGCCACCATAAATAATTTGTGACACATTCGTTGGGGGGAAAAAGAAATATGTACATATATAGGGATTATATACATTTGTATATAGCTTGAAGATATACGGCAATTAAAATATATCTTAATGAAGGCTCGAGAGTGGAAAGTTTTTAGGGAAGCTCCAGCGAAGACGGAAGAGTTCTTTATTGTTTGAAATTAAATTTAATTATTATTTTAAAATGAACTAAAGCTGAAATAATATAAACCCTTGCAAGTACATAAAATTAATTTAAAAAATGGCTGGATATTATATAAATTGTATTCAAATAAATCTTTCACAAAGACTAAAGAATAATTGTTTTTGTTTTCTAGGAAAGAATATGAAATTCCTAAAGAAAGCCCAAGCTAAGAATTAATTAAATAAATCTCCCAATTTAAAAACCAGTTTAAACTCATCGAAAAACTATTCCAATCTCAGTTTTTTGACATTTCTTAATTATCATAAAACTCTACACAATACATAAATATTAAACATTAGGACAACAAGCTCTTTATTTATTCTGACTAAAACCATCAGCCAACAATACAGAAATTATAAGCCAAAGTCTTAACCTTTTATTTGCCATTTATTCGATTTAAATAATCTAGCACGAAATATTGACCAATTTCAAACAATGACCCCTGAGAGCTTTGCATAAATTACTCGAATATTTCAACAATAGTAGAAATTATAGAAATATATTCATTAGACCAACAAAAGATCAAATAAAGAACTGACGAAGCAAAATTTGATCAATAAAAAACCCCATCGTCACATTTTGACATTTTTTGAATGGAATTCCTCTTGGCCCACCGAGGAACTTTCCTTCAACTTTATCTACGTTTATCTTCTGACTGCTCCGTGTTTATGGCTTTTCCCACTGCGCTTGTTTGGCTTTTCTTATCACGACACGTAGCCTTATCGCCGGCGACCTTGACTTTTTATCTCACAATTAGTAACGCGCTTTTCAATCTGCGCCGTCGCGTCGCGTCGCTCAAGCAGTCGTCCGCGGCGCGGAGGCAAGTCAATGAACCTGAGAACTGCCAGCGATCGGAAGGTTTTGTTTTACTCGATTTTATTTGATTTTCATATATTTCTTATTCTGGCAGAGTTCTTAATTAACGTTTACAGCAGCGAATTGAATTAAAGCGAATTGTTTTCCTGATAAGCAATAAAGTATTTCCCCCAAACTGAGCATCAAAAATCAAATGAATTTGTAATAAATATTAAAAAGAAAACAAATGTTCGCACTGCAAGAAATTTATAACAGTTAAAGTCCTTTATCTAGGATTTTAAGAAATCATAAATTATTGTTAAAATTTGGAAACATATTTTCTTAACTTTTGAAAGTATTTACAGAAGATTATTTAATTAATCATAAGATAACAATCAGAAACCTACAATTCCTAAAGCAAACTTGTGGTAATTTATGTTTATTTTTAATAATTAATAATCTATATTAATTTCCTTATTTAAGTCTACTTCTTTTTTCTCCTTGTGTATATTTCTTTTACTTTATTTATTGGCCTGTCAATTAGATTTCATGAAATTCCATTGTCAGTTGGCGCCTGCCTGTCGATCAGCAGCGGCAGAGGCAGGCGCTAGATTAGGCGGCAGGGGCGGCGCAGATAGTGCCGCAGGGGGACGCCAAGCAGGGCCCGTCTCCACAGATTATAACTGCGCACAATTTATTCGCAATTAGTGTGGTTGCAAAACCCAACAAAAAACAAAAAAAAAATTGGAAAAAACTATGCCAAGACAATGAAATGCAAACAGTTAGAACGGCACGGCAAAAAGTCATTAGATAAACCGCCTTTTTTACAAGGGAGGAGAGAGAGCATTATAATTAGGTAAAGGCTATTTGGGTTCAATAGGTGGGCACAGTTACCGCAAGCAGATGCCAGCCAGCTTGATTTTCAATACGTTTTTAAAAAGATGTTTGAATATCATTCAGAATGAATTTATTCCGCAACATTACTCCGCAACATTACTTCGCAACATGTTCTTAAGGCACATGTTCTTAGGGCACGCGCTTAGAAACATTGTGGGCAGCTGACAACTCATAACTTTTATTTAAATTTTAAAATATATCCCAGGTATTAAACTATGCAAACAATAAAAAAAAAAATGTTAAGCTAAACCTTGCGACTTAATTTTAATAAGAAAAAACAAAACGCAAACGCTTCAATTAAAAATGCCCTCGTAAATGTCATTGGACTACTTCAACACTTTTGCCCAATTAATTTCACAACGAAGGCTCCACACAAAATTACCCAGAAATAAAAAAAAACTACCACAAAAACGTGGCCAAGTACAAGGAATAATAATTCATAATTAATACGAAACGCATATCACGCAAACGTTGGCCGTTTCTTGCGACTCTAAAATGCGTAATCATCTAAATAATAACAATAACAGACCACGTACCATAAACCATAAACCGTAAACAAAAATTATTGTTGCAAATCAAACAGCAGCTGACGATGGGTAAACAAAAGTCCCCAAAAAATATATAAAACCTACAGAGCTACCTGGAGAGGCAGGTAAACAATAAAACACGAGCAAAGTTGGCAAACAACAGAGCCCGAAAACGAAAGGAGAGCATATCGAATCTGGGTGAGATCTGCCATGCCTATATACCATATTCAATATACTATACATTATGGAGGAGCTGTGGGTGTGGGTGGAGCGGCCAAGGCGACAGGCTGCAAATCAATCAGCCAAAAATCAAAATAAAAACGCAACCTGTTTGGCATTTTAAATATATTTTCTGAGTTAAAGTTTGTCCATTTTATTTTCACGTTTTAGTATCTGCTGCATACTCTATAAAATAAAGATTGTGTAGGCCAATGAAGCACAAGAAAAAAACAAGAGGCCTTCTTATTAATAATGCTCCACATCCATATTTGTATACTCACTTCTACATTGTAGGGTTTGTTGTGAACTTAAATGAGATCTTAATCACCAGTTTGCATGTTAATAAAGGCTGTCAGAAGCAAAGCTCCATATTTGAAAAATGACTTTACCTTTTTACTTAAAGGTTGTGTAAGATAAAAGGTGTTAAAGCCATAAGAGGGTTTTTAAATTTATGAGGAGATGACAAGGAAATGCCTAGCCTAGCCTAAAATACACAGATTTGGTTATGTCTCATGAAATAAATTAAATAAATAATAAAATAGGGCATTTAAGAATTCCATTTCCCTTTTTTAGTAGAGTATCTTTCCCTCGAATGTATTTCCTGAGACCAAAACCTGTGTTTATGTTCACTTTTCTTTTGTTTGTATTTTCTTTTCTTTTTTTCGGAGTAATTGTTTGGCATACATAACAAACTTTAGCTTGGAATGTGAATGTGTTTGGCCGCTTTTCTCTCCCGCTTTCCCCCGCAGACTGCACGGAGCGAGAGGAGCTGCTGATGATGATGGCTAATGCGTCGTTTAAATGCTGACATGCATGTCGAGGGCGAGATAAGATATAAGCCATATACAACACCATATAGCACATGCAGCACTATATATACTGTGGCCTATATGAGGTACATATTTGTTGTTCGAGCAGATTTTGTTGGCGCTGATAAAAGCGTTGATATCACCGGGAAGTTGGGGCCGTCACAATGCTAAAAGCCACGCGTATTTCGAATTAACATTAGCGTGCTGATTAAGCGAGTCAATTCCAGCCGAGGCAGCACCAGCACCTCCTCCTATTCAGCACTTTTATATTATTATTTAATAATAATAATAATGCTGTGTTCGGTGGAACTCCCTGCTCTTTTGTTGCCAGGCCAAGAGGAATGCAATGATTCACTTTGGCGACATCTCCCCAAGAGCCGAACCGAAGCTAATTAACAATTTCATGCAAAAATCAAAAATCTTTCCATGCTCTCGAGTGACGCAAATAACCGGCAAGACCTCTGACGTCTCTGGTTTGGACTTCAAAGTCGAGTTATTTCAGGCCACTTGCGGGGCTTTCGTCACCCTCAGAGGAAGGGAATCCGTTGGAGTGCAAATGTGATAATCACCGGAAAAGGGGGAGTGATATTACGGGTATTACCTGAGTCACCTGGTGTGTTTGGGGTGGGAAAAGGCCCTGCAGGTTAATGAATATGCAAAGGTAAACTCATTTCTGATAAGTGAAGTGATTTTTTAATTTCCAGAAGCTTGCTTGGGAAACTTTGGATTTTTTAAATGTTTAAATAAGTAATATTCGTCAATATTTAATTTTATTTTATTCCTGAAAGCATTGTGCTAAATATGTTAATTAAAACATCATCGATTGGCGCTGCTTCATTAGTTTTATTTATTTAATTCTCAATATTAATGTTCCCAAGTTGATGAATGGCAAAAGCAAAGCTAATGAATGCGCTTCAAACCAGTTTGTGAAAATATTTCCAGAATAAATAAAGTTAGACAATGGCCCTTGGATTTTAGCCAGATTGATATATTAAATTTAAATAAATCAACCTGAAATATAAGCTTGATAAATGACGTCTGATAATAAGCAAGAAAGGTATTTTAATAATAATCAATCATACATTTAAATGTATGATAAATGATCATATTTATATATTTTTTTTATTCTGTTTATTTTCTTCAGCTCAGTTCTTAGAACACAAAATTTAAATAAAAGCGTTTAATAATTGAAATGAAAACGTTGCAAAACGAATGGGGAAAACCTTTAAATATTAATTGCTTTCCCTCCCTTTTTCCCTCTGCTTTGTTTCATAACCGAAAATTTAAACATTTATTTTTTGCAGCCACTCATCTGGTCATTCCCTCGCCGTTTTAGATAAAGAGCGCCAAGCTTATCTGATTCACGTGGATGGCTGGAGATCCGATAGAGCTGCCTGCTCCACTTTTCTGACAGCTCGACAAATGCTCGTTCTCACCCTGCCAGCGGAGCCCACACAGCGCGTTCGTAGTCAAAACAATAATCATCATTATCCCCACCACAATCATCTCCATCTCCACCATCTGCCACCTGAGTTAATTACACACTTTCGCGGTGAACAAATACACTGTATATATACACACATATCGGAACATGAGTTAATGCGATAGTTAGAATGCGCCGCACGTCGGTTGGAACTGAGGAAAAATGTCAACCAGCGACCAGAGACCAGAGACCGACCTTAACGACGTGATTGATATGGAACAGGAAGAGGATTGAATTAGAAGCGAAGCGAAATTTCGATGGGGAAGTCATTGCACGATTTATTGTGTGTTCAGGGTGCACGGATACTTATCACTGGCACTGTTTCTCAACAGTTCTCTTAATGATTCGGTCACAAAAAATTAGTAACTTGTACTAGCACAGTTGTAACCATGATAAAGATAGAACTTAAAATTTCAAATTTAACTAATTGTCTGTAAAAATACAGGAAGCCCTTTTTTAAAGATTTTTTTATTCACTTAATATTATAAAAAAAATCCAAGTAAGTAGTGTTAGCAGCAGGTGCCTTTAGCTGGATACACCTGTGCCGTGCAAATTTCCTTTCTCTTAGAAAGATTAAAATCTTAAAATAAAGGGTCGCAACTTTGCTCTGCTGGAAAATTAAAACTTTGGGGGCGGACTGAAAGTTAATTAGTTAACTGTAAGCGGCGTTACGCTTGTCATTCAGCGAACGTAAAGATACAAAGATACACAGATACTATATGGATGAGGGGTTAAGCTAACTCCGAAGCAGGGGCATGGGGCAAGGGGAGCCGGCCATAAACATCAAGTGCTTGTCTAGAGTGTCTTATCTCGTGACCATATAACATGGCAGGCTCTCTTTCTCCCTCTCTTTACCTGGCTCTACCTTTTACCGCTATTCGGCTAACGAGCGCTTGCAAAATCCAACAAAAAAATCGTGTTTTATTTACTTTTTTTTGCTTTTGTTGTTATTACTTTTTTGACAGTCTCAAGCAGACACTTCACACAGACAGCCGACAGCCCAGGCGAAATGCTCAAGTAAGCATAAAATGCAATTAAAAGAAGGATCGCCGAAGAGAGAAAGAAATTAGAGCAAGTGTACAAAAAAGAAGTATAAAAAATAATACAAAAATATACAAAATTAATAGGAAAATACAAAAAATAAGTAGAAAATAACACAAGGCAAACTGATTCGACAAAGGAGAAGCGAAGAGAGTAAAGAAATAGGGCTAAGAAATTAGAGAAAATAAAAGTTAATTAAAAAACATGATTACAAACCTAAAACTAAAGTTGATTTAAAACCTAATGGGGAAAAAGGAAATTGTTCATAAAATAAAAAGAATATGGCTTTTGAGTAATCAGGCAAATTTCCTAAATTAATCTTCCTATTTGTTCTATATTTAATTCCTAATGAAAAAAAAACAATTGCAAAGTTGTATGTATTCATTAATTAAGAGCATTTTAATATTTGTATTTATACAAATTATATGCATAATAATTGAATATATATATACGAGAGTTAAATGTATCAGAAATGGAAACTGAAAGCATAAACCATATTTATATTGATCTTTATACTACTAATATTCAAAATAAATATCTGCTATGAATAAAAACCCCGATTTTCCAACTATAAATCAAAAATCCAAATTTTATCAGACCCTAAATGCTTCCATTCAAATTGTGCCAAGAATTTAATTTTAATTATAATTTTTTCCAGCTGATTATCAATTTGCACTTAAATATTTTATATTTTCTGCTAATTATAATCAAATTCCACTTACAATATTTAATCCTTGAGGCCTTTTCAAAGTAATCCAAAAGTTTATAGGCTAAAGATGTTCGATTTGTTAAGTTATTTATTTGCTGTCTTTAGCAATTGATATAAATTTGCTTTTATTGTATGGGTCTTTAATATATCACAAAAAGGCGAACGTATATATTCCATTAATTTCACACACCACTCAAATTTCGCGTGTTTAATTTGTGTTTTTTAATTTCTTGAATTTTATTTTTCGTTTTTTCCCTTTGTTTCTCGCTTAGTCTCTCTCTTTGCCAGCGAAACTGAGGCAGACGAAGGAGGAAAAAAACACTGTCACTGCATATACTCGTAATAAATTTAAAAACAAACGAAACGGCGGCCGTTCGTTCATTAGAAAAGATTATTAAATATACTTATTGGGAGAGATCCCTCCAGAGGTTGTATATATGTTGTATTTATCGCGTTTTGTTTTATTTCCACGCACACAGCTTTATAAATCAGTTTCTGGATTGGTAAATTCTGCTTCTTTCTGCTTCATTCTCGGCTCTTTCCGTCACTTTTTGCTTTTCTCTTTTGCTCCGTATTCTTTATTTTTCTTTTCCTCGTTTTGTTTAGACAATACACTTCACTGTTTTTCGACGAGAAAAGAAGTTCTTCCATAACACACTAAAATTTCGAATTTCCCTCGATTTTCATTTCCAATTTCTTTGTTGAAAGGAAATACAGCGAAACACACGCGCCCGACACGCTGCTGCTCAGCCCGATCGGATCACCATTATCTTGATCCCAAAAATATATAATCCGCATCCAGCAAATGCCGCCGCCGCTGCTGCTGTGTTTGTTTCTTCGCTTCTCCTTCTGCCCACCACTTTCGGCGAGATGCGGCAATTCGAGGAACCAAACAGCTTGCGCGACGATTGAGAACTGCAGATTTTCTACGGGAACGTAGAAACGTAAGTCGAATTCTCTTATAAGTTGGGGCCGTTGGAGCAGTATCTATTATAGGTTGGAGCGGCAAAGCGGTGAGAACTGAGCAGAAAACGCGATCGTGGGGAGCTCCACAGCTGGCACTCGCGTTGGTCGTTGGTGGTGGATCATCGTCAGAGCTGCCCTTTTGGCCGTTGTAGGGATGGCAGAACGCATATCGATATTGTATCGATATTTGATGTTTTCAAATTTTGCCTAAAGTTTACGCCGTTTTCTGCATAATATTGATATTCATACTATAATTATTTATTATATTTATTTAGGTATTTATAAGAATTTGAATTTAATGTTAATGTTAAGAAATCTGTTTCATATCACTAAAAAATGTTTAATAAATAACAACAAATAATAAAAATATCCATCAACTTAAATTTAGTAATTACTTAAATTCTTCAATTAATTCCCTTTAATTAATAAATTTTTATCAGACATCAGCCGCCGAGAGACACAGAGAGAAAGAAAGTTTTAGCTGCTGGAGGAGCATTTGGATCCCACGTTGTTTGAGAGTTCTTTTTGTTGTAACCCCCTCGCCACCCTCAGGGCTCTCCTCTTTTTGGCAGCTAACGGGTGCAAAGTCCAAGAGCGCCGAGCATCCGAAAGATACTCGCATTCAAACTCCTCATCCGCACTGCATCCAGTTTGCAGTTTGTGGTTTGCTGACCGTCGTGTTTGCCTTCACACCTGCACCTGACCCCCCCTCACGCCCCCCCACGGCCACGGAGCGGTGCTAACTGAAACTAATTCTCGCACAGCGCCTTTAGCTGCTTAGCTTTTCCCTAGGATCGATCTTAGATCGTGCGAAGAGCACTTCCAATGACACCATTAACTAAATGCAATCTCGGAGGGAAATGAAAATACAGATGGCTGAGTGGAAAGTCAATCACTTTTAAAGTAGGAAAACTCTCTTTAATAACTGAGATTTCATTAAGAAATGCATTCGTTAAAGCTAAATTTATAAATACAACTTTTTGGAGAAAATCAATGTTTTATAAACCAATCTCTAAGCCAGAAATGTATTAATTTCATTCTGGAAAGCCTTTTCTGTATTAGTTCTCATAAAGAAATAAATCTACATACTCAATTTACAACTTCTGGGCAAAATTATAACATCCTGTTAATAATATTGAAATCAAAGGCACAAAGAATGTATTATTTATACAAATATATATTAAATATGTTAAATATCCTAAAGAATATTCAATATTTCACTTCACTAAAAAGCCAACACTTCAATTCAGTTTTTATTAGTTGACTTTTTAGGTGTTCGCAGTGTCGAAATCTTATTTAATCTCTATTTTTTGTTTTGGATCAAGAAACCGCCAAACCAAAACCGAAAATTGCAAAAGTTGCGAAAATAATAATTATTTTCAATTTCGAAACAAACACATGCTGGCTTGATTTGATTAGTGGTTGTTTTTGTATTTAGTTCTTTAGATCCACACAGGAACCAGATAATAGGTAACAGATACAAGATACTAGATACTCGAGCTGTCGGATACTCAGGAGAACCGCCCCGGCACCATATGTTGGTCATATAGTTGGCATTACCAATTAGCAGGATCACACAGCACTCGAAGCGATTAGTCACAGGCCATTTGGCAATCGAGGCGAAGGTGGCGATTTGCCTAACATTTTGTTTTCCGTTTCTATTTGCATTCTGTAAAAATGCCACCCAAAAATGCTAAATAATGCCGAGCGTTTTTCGGTTGCCAGGTTAGTGGGACACATGCGATGTGAATTGTTTTACTTTCTGTGTTTACAGAAGAACATTTAAATATTTCAATAAATTCCATAATTAAGAAAGTTCGATCCAAAAGAGAAAGAGTTTCACAGCTCTAATAAACAAACACCCAGAGTTCTTGTGTTTGCCCACCGTGGTCTATATAATGCCCAAAAAAAGCTGAATTGAAAAGAAAAACAAAAAGAAAATAGCAGACAAAACACTTGTGGCCGCAGCCACTCGGAGACTGTGACACCGCCACCCCCGCCAGACAGAAAGCCAAACACGAGTGGCGTGAGTCTTAGGGAACTCAGAGTTCAGCAAAAAAAAGAACAGAACAATAGCATTATACCTGAAATATCAAGTAAATCAGGCAACAAGCTCGTGTTCGACATTTCATTATCAAACACCGGAAAATTACTGTGAGAACTCTGCGTCGGAAGATAAATCTTTGGTATCTTTGGGTCTGCGGTCCATAAATGTGCCTTTGCCAATCAATTTCTCTGCAACGTTAACTTTAGCATAATTTAATACTTAATACTTTGCATCTTTAGTTGCATTTGAGATACATTTTGCCATGCGAAAACGAAAGCGAAATTCTAAGCAAAATTTTATTGGGACAATTTCCCTATTGGATTAAAAGATATTTGTTTAAATATGATTTTCATTAAATATATTGATATTAATTATATACATTTTAAAGTTCTTCTTAGAAAATTAAAAATAAAATACAATCAAATCCAGTTACACGCCATTAAACAGTCCCATTTCCCAGCATCCATGATGGAGCAATCCCCTCCGAATATAGCACACGTTGGGTGGGTAAATAGTCTGATCACAGACATCATTATAAACATCAACATCATCAGCTTGGCTTTTCGGATCATTAAAAATAAAACAGACTGTCTGAAAGGCAACGTGCGCCAATTGTCGGAAATGCAAAAGAATTGTGCAAAATTTCCACTGAAAAGATAGGAAAATCAAAAAACTCGTTCGCTTGATTGCCTCTCAGGGGGCTTTGTTGTGCAAAAAGGTGGCTCAATTGAACAATTTTAGCTGGAATTTTCCGGCCTTTGTTCTGCCTGCCAAAAAAAACTGTATGGATGTTTTAGATATAAGGAAAATGGATAGAAGATTATTTAGGAAGCAGCACGCTTCAGATATTTTGTTATCTTTCAAATATTATTACATAAATTGATTAGAATATTTATAAATTAAATAAACAAACAGAAAACCCCACTTGAAAGCTATTTAAACCATTTTAAATATAACCCATTGAAAAATAAATTTTTTGAATATTTTTCAACAAAGAAACAAACTATTTTTTACACAAAACTCAAAATAGTTAATGAATGCCGCGTCGCAATTTTCGTGAATCAAGGCAACCGCTCAAGATTTCCTTCTCTTTACAACAATTGCAAAAGCCGCGTCTATTTGCATTTTCATTTTGTTGTTGACAAACAACGGCGAATAGAAAATAGAAAATCTTGCCATCGCTCGGACTGTCAATAACGGTCACGTTTCGCATTTTCAGCCAAACAAATGTGTGTGCGAAAGTGCATTGTAATGGCGAGAGTGCTATCTAAGTGTCGTATCAACAAAAGCCAACAATTGCCTTAATAACAGAATAACTCTCGCCACAAATTAAAGCCAAGATAATCGAGATTGAGAGGAAAACGACAACGGTCGAAACAAAAAAATAAACTGATACCTTTGTAATGCAAAAACTTCCACAACAACTGCCAATAAATCAATGGAAGCGCTGAGGGGGAAGCTGCAGTCGGTAAATAAGCTGGATGTGAGATGCGGAATGAGATGAGATGCGGTAAGATGAGATGCGATGAGGTGTTAATCGAATGCTCAACGCGCGACATGGGAAACGGAGTAAGAAATTAAACAGAGACTGCAAGTACAACGCTGCTCAAGCCACTTACGAGTATTGCCTGACAAACAAAATAAACTAAGAGAATTTATAGACAAGAAAATAAAATTGTAAACTATTTTAAACTGAATATAAATATGAGCATTTTACTTTTACCACCAAAAACCGCTTGGAAACCTATCTAAGCCTTAAAAAATACCGTAAATATTTTACATACATTGATGAATTGAGTTGAATTTTATTTTTGGATTTCTAAAGACAGTCCAAGCCCACAAGCTCAAGAGAAAATATCACAGTGACTCCCACATGAACTCCCCATGAACTGGTCATTAATTTAGCGAAGGATCAGACTCCCTTTTGGCCTTTGTGGCAGCCTTTTAGCGCTTTTTATAAACTGAAGGCAATCCAAGCCCACAAGCTTAAGAGAAAATATCACAGCGACTCCCACATGAACTCCCCATGAATTAGTCACTAATTTAGCCAAGGATCAGACTCCCTTTTGGCCTTTGTGGCAACCTTTTAGCGCCTGCAGCCAAAGAGGGATCATCGAACGAATGGCGACCAGCATTGAACTGCAACGCGCACATGCCAATTTCTAAAGCAAAGAAATAAAAAACGAGGCAAACATTTAATTGAGCCATAAATGACGGAAACATAAACAACACACGAGTGCAGGCGACAACTGTACAAGCAAAAGTCATTAAAATAACTCCGCGACAAATACGGCTTAAATACTTGTCGAGGGAACTATGCTTTTTGCGGAATGCTAATTTCTGCGAGTAATTCACATTTCAGGAAATTCTCGACAAGCATTGGCGCTGATTCATGCTACAAACTTGTTTAGTTGCTTTATTATTATTATTTGTTTGTTGTTTGTTTATTTGATTTTCTGTGAGATTTCCTTAGAGTCGACACTGATTGCCGTTTTATTTGCTCATATTACTCATACGCACCGCTA
Source organism: Drosophila anomelani (assembly GCA_035045905.1). Classification (NCBI taxonomy): domain Eukaryota; kingdom Metazoa; phylum Arthropoda; class Insecta; order Diptera; family Drosophilidae; genus Drosophila; species Drosophila anomelani. Next base: position 507,483 of record JAWNOO010000019.1, on the reverse strand, counting down.
ACATCACTCATACGCAGTGGTTCACGGCTTGCGACTTGCGGCTTACGTTATTTAGTTGAGACACCAACCCAGGCAATAACGTAAGTCGGAAAAAGCTTTGACGTAATGCTGATGGGAAATGCGGATACAATATTGGAATTTATTTTTGCAAAATCCTGTGGCTTGCTGAGGCATTAAATTAAATAATAATTATTTTAAACGAATTATACTAAACTTAGAACTTAAAACTTCATTAATAATAAATATTCTCTGAGAAAATAAGGTCTAATTAATCTTTTAATAAACCTCCGAAAGTATTTTTAAAATATTTACTTTTTACTAATTATCTCTTTAAAAAAATGTTAAATAAAACCACCATCAATAATACTTTTGCTTAACTGCAAATATAAAACAAATTTAACCCAAATTTATACACTTTCCGACACAAAACCCACACATGTTGCATAAAAGAGCACATTCGTCGTGTTTCATGTTTACAAATTTGATTCATTTGCGAAAATTTCATCCCCGGCTTTATTCGGGATATTCTCCCTTTTATGCTGGCATTTATGCAAATCCCATACACTCGTCCTGCAACGAGGAGTCATTCAACTCGGGGTGCTCCTTCCCCACCACGCAACGTGGCTCTCGCTACGTGACCATAAAGCCAAAAAGTGACCTCGAGCAGATGACCGACTAAGCCCTGGCACTCGGGGCCAGGATTTCCACCTGTGGTCGCCGTGACGAGCATCCTTAAAGCCGGCCATAAAAGAGCAACAAAGCAGGCCAAACACAATAATACGGCCAGAATAAGTGCAGAGCATAAAGTTAAATACATTCTTAAGTGCTCTCCACGAATGTTTATTGCCGCACGCGAGGGAGATTCAATTTCAAACACTTTTTGGTGATCTCGTTTGTTGTAAAATGCTAAATGGCCAATTATATTTTGCACCTCCAACGAGGCTCTTGAGAATAACTTGACTCCCACGCCCACGCAGCCACAAAGGACCAAAGAAGGAGCCAAGGACCCAATCGAGGGGCCATTGAACCGCATTCGCTCCAACGGATGTCGCAACTTGTTGCAGACACTCCCAAGGCACTTCGATTGCCTCCATCGCCGAGAGAATCAGAAGGAGGATTCTCCTCCCCCTCCGCCTCCTCCTCCTCCGTATTCCCATTCGGCTGACATCAAACGACAGGCTTGACAAGGCCGAATTGCGTCAAGGAACTTTGTCAAACAACTAATTAATATGCATTTTACAGACGATGAAAAATTTGTGAGAAGGCACATTTTTCCGTAATGGCCAACAATTAACATAAATTAACCAGAAGCGAGCAGAGATTAAAAAAGTATGCATTCCGGCATTCCTTTTTGGAGAAATTTATTTTTAGGAGTCTCATGAAAGGTAACTCTTTGAATAAATTGTAAAAGAAAAAGAAAATTTTATTTAATTCAGTTAAAACAAGTAGAACTTTGGGATGACAGGAAATATAAAAATTAATTGGATCAAAACAGCAAGAGAAATTTGTAAATAAAAATAAAATGAAGATAAATCTTCCTGTTATTTATAATAAATTATATTTAATAAATTATATTTTTCATAAACATTGGCATTGAAACGTTTAGGGTATCGTATCCTTTCGTTATGTTATTTATATATTGAGTGCTATAAATTTTTTGCTAAGATATCATATCGTTCTTATTATGTACAAAATACTCAAAACCATAAAGACTTTCCTGGTGATTAACATCTTAACTAGTTAATAAAGAACAAAAGACCCAAACAAATTCTCTTCCTTTTCCCTCAATATATATATACTCCATATATCACATATATACTTTCATTTTATACTTTTTCCTTTCTCATTTCATTTGACTGGCCAGCAAGCACTCAGCTGTTGCAAAAACAAAAGCACTTTAAGCCGCTTTTGTTATATTTTATTTTTCCTCTTGGCCCAAAAACCAAAAAAACTTTATCAACACTCCGGGGAAACCAAACACACACACACATGCCTCGGTCAACAGCTGCAGTTTCCCTTTTTCCCTCAAGGCGGAAAATTCAATAAGACACATTGCTGGCCACATGTGCGGAAAGCGAGGAGAAGCAGCTACCAATAGACGTGGTTTTGGCCATATTAATTCAGCATTCACACACACACACGCATGTGCATGGGCAATAATTTCAATTAGACCGACTTTTCCCTCGGCCTTGGCTAATTAAGCGTCTTTGGGGGAAAATCCTAGTGCTTGGCCATCAGCTGATGCCATCGCATAGAACTTCATTAGTGCGTTGGCAAGTGCTAATTGCAAGGCGTCCTTTGAAAGCTGTTTGATTTCGATTACCGAGGCGCCGACAATGAAATTATGTTCAGTTGCGGGACTTGCGCTTTCCCATTTTCCTCGTCCGCCCGCATAAGCAGACTATGGCAAATTCTGAGAAACTGAGCAACTCGCTCGATGAGGGAAGCGCCGGGTGCACAGTGCTATTAAGTGGCATTAGTGGCCACTCAACTGGAGCTTAATTAAAGCCTTGTCTTGTGTTTGAGTTGATTGGCCGTCGCATAGATAGATTTCTTGGAAAAGTGATTGAAGAGAAGGTGTGAAAAATTGAAAATGTTGTCAAGCTTAGAACTAGTAAAACAGGGTAAATAACTTATAAAAATTATTGCATAGCTTGAACAAAATTATACAAATAAATAAAAGCATTTTAAATATAATTATGCATTTTTCTTTGATATTTAAATAACTAAAATATGTGGGTAAATTGGTTTTAATCTAAAATAATTATTGTAAAGAATAAAAAACTTGATAATCATTTATTATACTTTTTAATATAATATTTGATACATCAACAGTTAAATATTCTTAACTATGCTTCTCACTAAACTCCCTAAATTTCTGGAGGAAGAATTTCACAATTTAAAAATATGAAATGTTAAATGTTGCCCTGTCATGGCTCAATATCAAGCATCTTCCATTTATGCATGGATACCTCTGTAGGATAGCACACACACACATACGCAGGGAGGACCTCCAGGACATCCTGGCTATGAGTTTTCTCTCTCTCTTTCAATATGGCCATAAAAGCGAATGGGGCAGGCAGAGGAGCCAACGCCCACCAAGCTTAATGCGCTATTAACCAACTTTATTTGGACCATGTTTGGAGCAACGCAGTGCGGGTATTTGTTATGCTACAAATTAGCCTGGCCAATTAGCGTCGAGGCTGGCTAGCTGGCTGCTGGCTGACTGGATAATTCAATTCCAGGCAACTTTGCCTTTTAATTCAATTTTCACTGCTTATATGGGGATTTATGGCTGTGGGCGAGAGATAATAATTCCAGCCACTAAATGGATTTCATAAATGGAAATTGTATCAAAAGGAAATTGCACTGAAAGGGTTCCCGTAATCTTATTGCGGTCCAATCCGCGGCGAAAGGGAGATAGGTGTTTAATCCACAGAGTAAATATGGTTTTATGTCCCCGATTTCTGTGATAGTTATTTTGGACCGTTTTTTAAACGAGTTACGGCTTATTGTATTTTTATGGAGCTATTGTGGCTTTACACTGATTGCTTTTCAATCGGATTAGGGCCTCGGATTACCTTAAACATCATTGAATATATTTTAAATTATATTTGTAATTTATTTTAAATAAAATAACCTCGCTTCTTTGTCTGCTTTGGGTTTTTAATTAATATTTCCCAACTTTTTCTTGCTTCCTTTGTATCCAAGAGTCAGCTAAGCGTTTCAATAATTCATCAGAGCGAACACAAGATAAAAAAGAAATCATAAATTCTCATTAAAAGTTATTATATTAAAGCCATTCCATCTACAGCTTTCTCTCTACATTTTCCTTCCTTTTTTTTTTGGCTGCCTGACAACAGTGAACATGGAATAACTTTTATGGCTAGCGCAGGACATTGGCTGTAACCCAGGACAACAGCAACAGACGTGGACAAATGGCAGGACATTCGATAGTCGAGCCTGAAAAGTCGCAGGAGCATAAATCAGAGAGCAGAAACTGAGACTTTACAATGCGTTTTGGTCAAGAAAAAAAATTGCATAATTCTGTGATTATCAAATCGATGAGCAGAAACGAAAGAATATTGGCCATAAAAATATATAAAACTTTGCACGAGTTCACTGACCGTTAAATTGGCAAATCAAATCAAATGAGTCATCGGCGAAAAAGTTCTCCCCCCTCAAAGCAATGAAAACCTTAAGGGCCAGACAAGGAGAGACGAGTCCTTGGACCCCCGAGTGCCTGTCAAGTAATAAAGGCCCTTGGGCCCTTGTCATATAAAAGATATCCTGATCTTTATTATTATTATCGTTTTTGTATAACGAGAAATAATTATCTTTTGAAATTTATTAAGTTGAGTCAGGGATTATCATATCCTAATTTTATATTTGACAAATGTAATAATTATATTCCAGGTTAAACACAAAACCAAATGTCTCATCAAGTGAAAAACAACTGCAAAAACATTTCCAATTCAATAAATACAGTTCAATTAAGCCTTTGAGTGCTCGATTTATGGATTCTTGAGCAGAAGGATCCATTTAATTCCACAGGCGAGCACAATTCACTGGCGCAGGACATGCAAATGACAGGCGCAGGCCTTCAATAACTCAACTCAGGCCCTGACCAATAAAACCGATGTTTCCCCTCCCTCTCTCCTCCAAAGCGATGGCCATTGAATTAATTGATCGGCCAGTCGACGGGGAAACGCAATAAACAAATTGCCAAAAACGAAGAAAAATAAAAAAGTTGGAAGCTAGGCAAGATGTTCATAAATTACATGCCCATTGGGACGGCCAGGAGTGCTCAGGAAGGACTTATTTCTGAAGTGTTTCCAGTAAAAAGTGGAATTCGTGACCCGCACATTTCCCTGTTGCATTCGATTTATTTGATTCCGGCATTGGCAATCGAAACTTCCACTCAATTTATCCTCCCGGCAACTTGTTCTTTTGTGGTTTTAAGTAGCCACTGGAAAATTGGCCAGGACTTTCGAGCCGGTGTGGGAGGAAGGGACTGGCAAAGTCTGTGAAAAGTGGTCAGGCCAAGGAAAACTTTTTTATGCTTTCAAATTAAATTAAGCTGCCGGCCATGGCGAAGGAAAGAGTCGCTATCGATTAGGTTGGGGATGCAATATAAGTCAGGGATGTACTTTGGGAGGAAAAAACTAATATTACTGATCGAAAAATATAAAGAATTTAGTTTAATATGAAAAATAAATACATTTTCTATATAGAAAATGAAATAATATGGTTAAAACTCAAAATATATATTTTATCTATATATTTTCTTTATTTATTCTTCAAGAAAAACAAATGAAAAGGTGTAAACGGTGAAATCCTTTAAATATTTCCAAGCAATTTTACGAATTTTTCTGTTTAAACGACAAGTGTTTCAATTAAATATTCTTATCACTTATGAAACGTATCCCCGTCCTTTAATAAAAATCCCACACAAAACCGAAATAGCCGAAATTCCTGGAATATTCAAATTCGCCGAGGACCGAGTTGGGGCCACACACCTGTAACACCTGGCGAAACCCAATCCGCTCTGTCTAGCCAATTAACCAACGCGCTGAATCAACACCTCGGGGCTCAAGGACTTGAACTCGACCCCAAGCTTGAACTGAGCCCCAACTGACATGGAAAATCACTTACCAGTCGCCGCTTTCCCGGAACAAGAAAAGCGCAAAAAAAGGTTCGGGTTCAGGTTAATTTATTGATGCTGCTGGCGCAGGCTCCCCAGGATGTTTATGAGTCCTAGCCCATAAATTTGCGGTAAGGCAACAAATCATCTTCATTATCGTCCTGCGCGCAGCATCATCATTGCTTTTGTTATCACTTGTGGCGGGGAAAGGTGAGTGAGCAATGAGCAGCAGGTGAGTGTGAGTGAAGGTCCTCTGGGGGGGGACGAATCACATTATTCCGGCATCATTGGCCCATGAAAATGTCGGTTTTACGTGGTTTGCCCTGCCTCTCGCATGTGCAAGCAACTTAATCGCAAACATATTGAATAAGCCAATGGTTTTCCTCTCCTTTTTCTGTGGGGAAAGCCAGGAGGAGGCTGGCGCTTATCAATAAATTACACCAGTCGCCGACAGGCACAGGGGAAAAAAATAGGTAAACATTATTATGTAAATGCAGCGTTGATAAAAAAATATCTCATGACTATGCACATAAATCACGGATATATATTCGAAAGGGGATATCCCCTTTCGGAACCACAAATAAAAGTTCAGAAAAATATGCTATGGAAAGCACATGTTTTTTGTGCAACGGAAAATGCCGAAAAAAAAAATATGAATTCAATTTATGATTTAAATTGATTTAAAATGGAGTTGATTGTATTAAGTAGTTATTTCAGTTAATAAAATTATATGCCTCAAAATATAATCAATTAAACGGAATAAAATGAACACCAAATTGAGAAAAACATAAAAAAAATTAATACAGATTTATATGATTTATAAAAATAACAGTATTATCATATTCATATAATCTTAATTAATTAAAATAGCCTTCAAATTATCTTTATCTCATCATTGATGAACCTTTTTCTCATATTTCATTTCTCAGATTTTCAATATCTTATTAACAAATATCCAAAATACCCCACTAAATCTCTGAGACGAATTTTAGTCACAAAAAAAAAACAAGAACCACTTTCTCAAGAAAAAAGTAATTTCCCATGCCAGATCGTATTATCAGCAGAATATATTCCTCATCCGCCTCGGCGGTATTAAGTTCTTGAGTTTATTATAAGCTTCTCCTTTTCGTAAACCCCATAAATCCCACCTTACATCTCATCATTCCTGGCCACGCCCCCTTTAAATCCCTACGCCCCCGGCACGTGAATGCGAAAATATTATTTTTTGACAGCGCGGAAATGCGAGGGGAACTAACGCAATTCATTTTCCCCCCATTTTCTCAGTTCCCCGAATGGATTTTCCATGCAAATGGCCCGAGAAGAGAAGCGGCCTAAAAGCAAAAAACAAAAGGGAAAACAGCCAGCAAAAAAAATTGTCCAAAAGTCACGTTAATTTTTAGCACTTGAGAAGCAAAGGAAAACACATTTCGCACGTCATTTCGAACCAAGGGAAAATTTGTAATGCAAAGTTGTCGACAAAACTGCGTTAAAACAACTCACAGGAAGGCGAAGAAGGGCAACCACAAAATGAAATTCAAATAAATAAATTCACACACGCGCCGGCACGAAGCGAAAATAAGGGGATAAAGTGTTGTAGGTTTTCCGGGGTGAAAGGGCAAAACAATTTCATTTCGTTGGGAGTCGCCCTGTCCTATGCCTTTGTCAATGAAATTGAAAACTGCTCCTGGCGGCAAATCCCACTGAGCTTGATTTGAAGGACCTGCCCCCCTGTGGGGCATAGAAAATACCACAGCGGCTGAACTATCCTCCTTTTTTTTAACAAAATAAAAATGGACACATATTTCAGGATATAAATATTGGAATTTAATAAATAAGCTTTGGGAAATGGGGCCAGTTTTTAGGCAACCTGTGAAAACTATAATTTTTAGAGGGGTTTAAGAGGGATCGGAGGGATACCTTTAAAAAGTTATAAAATGGGACGAATAAATTGAGGTATTATAACTCAAATATCTGTAAGATCAAGAAATCCTCATTTATTATACTTCCATGCTTGCCATTTAACCCTTTGGATATCTGATAAATATTATTACCAAGCAAAAACTTTATCAATAGATTATGAAATTAATATGAAAACGTAGTCGCAATCACCGATTGATAAATACAACTATCAGCGGTTTATCGCTCACAACTAATTGATGATAATTCATTTCGGTATAAAAATCCAATTTATTACAAATGTTTGTTATTTCAGCTGGTGGATTTAGATTTATTATTATTGCCATCTGCCAAAGGATTTTTTGAAAATCCTGTCAAAGAGATAACAAAGCAAAACTTTAGCAAGTAAAGCAAACTTGCCTACGTGTTTGCTTAGCCAGGAAACACAACTCCTGCATACACCTACATACGTCTCCGCATGTCCTTAGGTGCATAGTTTTGTGAGATCGAAGAAAAAGGTAAAGGAAAACTACACACATATTACGGAACGAGTAAGGCATTCCTTTGCCTTATTTGGCTTACGGCCAGATGTCAAGGATATCAATGGCTGAGCGTACATCCTGTTTAGGGATGGCAGAAAATGTGGATAAAAGGTTGATGTTTAACCGCTGCGATATATGTGCATTAAATTAATATTTTTTACTATTATTATATAAATGCCTAAAAAAAACATAAACCTAATTTAGTTTATTATCAATTTCGAGATATTAAATATTAAATATTTTTGCCTATTTTTTATTTCGAACATCTCTGACCTGGGTCTGGATATTCTCGCTTGAAACATTTGTAAACACAGCACTTCCACTCCGCTTTTCCACTTTAAGGCAACGGGGTTTTCTCGTTATGCAAAAGCAATTGTCTCCCAGCATTTCTTCTGTTGATTTTCCATTACAATTTTCCTCAAACGCCCACTTTTTATATCGGTAGGCACACATATATATAAATGTATATATGTACATATATTGCCTGCAGCGCGTGTGGGCCATTTTGATTTCAACACAAAATTATCCACAACAACAGTGACGGGCTAAAAGGATTACGGGCATAATTTACAAGTAATCTCAAAAGGATTCCATGGGAAAGTGCTTGGAGGAAAGTTTCGCTGGTGCGTTCTGGTGCGTGAAATCATCTTTTTCGCCGCAGCGGGTTCTTCTCTCTCTGTCACTTTGCGCCTAATTGTTGGTAAAAACTTTCGAGCGTCGCATTAAAAAGCAATTAGCATTAAAAATACAGCAGGACATTTTATGAAAGCCAGTCGCGGCTAATTACAAATCTCATTTGTGTGTGTGGGTGATGTCCTCGACGAGAGTGCTGGGTGCTGAGTGCCGGGTGCAGCATTGAAAAACTTTTCTCACAAAACCCGGCCAAAAAGGATAATGTCAAAAAGTTGTCTAATGACAAATAAAAGACACCAAATGTGTCGGCCTAAGTAGACTCCTCTTTCTGCCTTTTGGGCTTTCTAATTCCTTGATACATATTCCCCACACATTTCTGACGCATTTTTCCACATATGTCTCCTGTCTAATTGCACTTTGAGTGGCTGCAAATGAGTTTCTTCCTCAACGAAAGGAGCTTTCATTAAAGTTGCCAACGGGAAAATATATTAAGGCATACTTTTGATCAACTCTTTCAATATAACGATAACTTAACAGGAAAAATTACAAATCACTTTGGAGATACAGAAAAAAGCGTTAAATCTAAAATAAAATAGGTCCTGCTTACTGAAGAGAAGATTTCAAATCTCTAGAAGATATTTCTTTTGATTTAATTCAGAGCAGAATTTTTCAATTAACTTATTCTTAGCTTTTCAGCTTTTGCCTGAAATCACAAGCCGCCTTGAGATAACATTCCGCAGTCCTTCTTCAAAGAGACAAATGAGCCCGTCATGTAGATTGTCACCTATAAAGTGTGCCACACATTTTTGCAATAAAGTTAAATTATGCATCAAAATGAACGAAATTCCGCAGGCTGCTGCCTCTGGCGTCGCATCTCGCCGGAATGATTAATTATAATGGCCAGCACCTTGGCACCCACACACTCGCTCACTCGGCAAAATAAGGAAATGTGATACACGCAATGTACACCCCCGCACACCACACACACACCCGTCTGCGAGTGGGTAGATATGTATAGTGGGGAAAAGTTCTGTTCTCTGTGGATAAGTTTAAATGGGAAATCGGGGGGAGCAGCTGAATTTGAGACTCCTTTTCGACATTTCAGAAACATTTTCTTGCACATTTTTCTCTGTTAAATATTAACTAAATAAACAACCAATGTTTTTCTCCCTGTACTCCCTGTGGGTGGCTGAATTTTTATGGCCCTGCTTCAACCTTTATCGCACATTCAAGGCAAGCAAATAAACCGAAAATGATAGGAAACAAACGGCAGAATGGTAACGAACTCCCCGTGGCAGAGAGTTAAGGCTGGAGGAAGGCAAGAAAAGATTAGAGCAACTAATTGGTCAAAGTGATTTTTTATCGACCTGCCAAATCACAAGGTTGTCAATGAGAAAAAGGAAAACTGCGAAATTGATACACGAAAGGCGGGGGAGTGAGTTTCCTTTCAGGCGTTTAACCTCGAAGCTTTTGTGTTGGACTTTGGCGAGTCCTGCTCAGTGTCCTTGCGGGTTCAATGCCTGGAGTGACGTTGCAGCTGATGCCTGAAATATGAGCTGCAGGATACAGTACACACAAGACACAAACTATGATTAATGCAAGGGGCGAGGGGGGACGATAGAGAGAGGGAAAGTGACAATGGAATTTCATTTCTGCATAGGAAACTTCCCCCTGGCATTTGACAATTGCATTCTATTCCATTCCACTCTCAGCATGCAGATCGAGTGGCACAGCCCTTGCCCTCCTCCTCGCATATTTCATGTTTTACCAACTAAGCCACATTCTGCCGCAGGACACGTCCCAGGACCGAAGACCCGGGACAGGCCAGGCGAAAGATGTCCCATGAGGCTGTACTCTGCCAGTGGTCACCATAAATCAGTGTTTAATGTAATGAACTTAATGTGTGACATTGAACACTCGACTGGAGTCCCAAGAATCTTGAGGTTAAATAATCAAATCGGATCAGGGAACAGAGCGTGACAGGAGCCCAGAGAAATTTCATTTTAAATTTCTTAAATAAATATGTGAAGAAGGAAGAGATTATTAAATAATAATAATAGGAAATTTACGAATTTATCAAATTTCCTATCAAAGTCCAGCGAATAAATATGCATCCAGCAGCAAATTAAAACAGTCAGTTTAATAAACTTATTAAAATTAGGCTAAAAAAGGTTTCAGATGTCAATAAAAAAGCATTTCAGCTCTATTAAACCAAACAAATCGGTTCTACATTCTGTTCACGAAACGATTAACTTTCCCAAAACATCCTCTTGTCAATACAACTTTCCCCCAAACTTTTTCCCAACATTTTTCCGCTCTTAACGAATCTTTCCATGTTCGACACATGTTCCAAGCAGTTACAACAGTTACCACCTGTTCCAAAAAACACAACAACAAAAAGTAGCCATCGTTGAGTGCAACTCAAGTTGGCCAAATGTCAGCAAGGACTTTTTACTGAGCTCCTAGAGAGAGCTCTTTTCCGCCCAATTGTTGGCTGGGGATGATGAGGAAATGCGCCACAAGAGCGCTATTAAAATAAAACGTGCTCAGAGCCTGACGAACTCCCGCCAATCGTCCTGGAGCAGCGGCAGCCGGATCCACGGATCTCAAGATGCGGCCATTGTACGCACTCGAAAGTCAACAGTAGTGGGAAAAAACCGACGGACCAGCACAATGGGAAAATAAGGAAAAACCAAGGCAAACAGACAACAGAAAAATTACGGAATGTCATTTACACTAAGAGACAATGTCGAGTAATAAATACTAAAGGAAAAAATAAATATAGTAAAATTAAAAATATATTAACAAACAAAATAGAATTAGGGTTTTCTTTATTTTGTATTCTCTGTATTGTTCACTCTGAAATCCTGACCACATATTTAAAAAATAAACTAAACTCTCAGCCTTTTTCTGGCACTTTTCCATTCTGTGTTTTCTGTGTAACAAAACAGGCACTGAAGTGGGACATTTGGACGCCACGTGTAGCTCGATTCTGGTGTTCAAATCACGTAGCAGACATTTACGCTGCATGTTGCGTATACGCCGCGTGGGACAGGAGCATACAGCATAAGGCTTATTAGGAGGGAGATCCTGGCGGAGCCTTGAGCCTAGAGCAAAACCATTTTTCAGCTAATGCCTTTTTAAGCGTCATCGTCGGCTTTCGCATTCTCCTTTTTCCTTTTTCCCTTTTTCAATTTGTGTATTAAGGAAGGGAAAGCAGCTCGATTTACATTTTCGCATGCCCATTGTTGCTCATCATTTGTCGTCATGCGAAAATCATTAACGCTGAGCGCTCAATTAGCTAATTATGCAAGCCAAGCGCTGCCGTGTAGAGCGAGGAGTGCGACGTGAGAGGCGGCTGCCGAATGGGCGTGGCCCAGGCAATGAATTAACAGAACAAAGCCAATGATGATTGGGTTTGGATGGATATATGGAAAGTGCTGGCTCATTAGTAAGAGAAAAGATATATGGCCTCATTTATATCACACTTTCTGGCGAAAAAATTTGAATTAAAATGTGTTTTTTGACTATTTAAAAAAGATCAAAAATAATAACAATTAAATTGGAGAAAGCTGTAAGTTTGATAAGAGAAATTATTAAATTTAAAAACAAGAAATCATTGAAATAACTAATTTTAGCTTAATAAATGTATATTACTTAACTTTGTTATAAATTTTAAGAGCCCGTTATTCCCCATAGCTTTAATTCAAGATCAAGAAGTATATGTCGAGTGATACATTAAAGAATCCCTTATTTTTTTGCGGCTCCCTACAATTTACTTTGGCCAAGGCCAAGGGATACAAGTAAATTGTCATATATCATAAGTGCGCAGAGCCACGTTGACTTATTAAGTGCCAGCCACGGCAGCTTTTTCATCATCCGCGGAAGGCGATTCCCCCCTCTCCTTTTAGTCCCCTATCCTGGCAAACATGTCCTTTGTCAAGCTGTCACTGGGATGCCTGTGCCACCCTGCGGGTTGTCGTTCTCACATATGCATGCAAATAAAGGAAAAAATGGAAAGCAGCCAAAGTGGCTCCTGCCTGCGACTCCTTTGGCGACACAATTGCTCGGATGAGCTCCTGGCCATCCATCATGTGCCCCCGCATTGCCAGCGATTATTCATTAGTGCCCCCGCGACCTTCAAAGGTAATGCACCCCTCTGGGGCAATGACTTCCAACGGCAAGGATGCGATTTATAGCTAAAGGTACGTCGAAGTATCTCACACAATATTCATACAGAAACAAGTAAGAAAGCTACAGTCGAGTGAGCTCGACTGTGAGATACCCGCTACCCATACTTAAACCAGAAAAGCGTCAGTACGCCAGAAAAAACAGTTAATACAATTTTGAACATAACAGACAAATGCAAATGCAAGTGTAATATGCATGTGATTGTACAAAAATACATACACATGTATCTATGTGTGTGAAAACGCGTCATTATTGCATTCAAGCGGCTAATAATTATTACCATTTATTAAAATTGCTTCTCGAATATCTTATAAGATTCTTTTCCGAACACAACCAAGAACGGATAAGAATATTAAGTTGGTCTAATTGGTCAACCAAATGAGGCATGCTGCCAGCAGCCGTTTGTGGCCATACAAAATTATTTCTTTAATAACTTCGACAATTTTTATCTGATCGCAACTAAATTTTCAGGGATCACACAGACTATAGTTCTTAATATACATACCGAAATTCGCAACTCTAGCTTTAAAATTATACGCTTAATACGCTTTTTTATGATTTGCGGGGGCGGAAGTGGGCGTGGTAAAAATTTGAAACAAACTTGATCTGCGTGCAAGCAAAACAAATACTGTCGAAAAAAAATTAGAGATCTATCTCTTACAGTCTCTGAGATCCAGTGTTTCATACGGACAGACGGACAGACAGACAGACAGACAGACAGACAGACAGACAGACAGACAGACAGACGGACATGGCTAAATCGACTCGGCTGTTGATCCTGATCAAGAATATATATACTTTATAGGGTCGGAAATGCTTCCTTCTACCTGTTACATACATTTCCTGCCGGCACAAAGTTATAATACCCTTCTACCCTATGGGTAGCGGGTATAAAAAATGTAGCTAACCCAAGACTGAATTAATTTCATTTCGAAAAGCTTTTCTGCTATATAAGAGCTAATAAATCTTCTTAAAATAAAGAAAAATGCATATAAAATGTTGTTAGAAATTTCTTTAAAATTATTTAAACTTCTTGCTCTGCCTAGCTGGATTTTCATAAATAAATCTAGTATAAGTGGTTTTTTTTTTACCTCTTCAAGGACTAAAGATCGTTCATACACCCCAGGACACTGAATACAAAAGGACGAACTTAATCCCAAACGAACTAATTCAATACTAACGCTTCGACTTGTTTACGCCAATTTCTGATTTTTCCCCTTCGAACTCAGCGTGGGAGGCTGCTGCTGCTATCGATGACGTCGATCTTTGCCAACACATTTTGATGTCAAATGGAATTTATTTCACTTTTAGTCAGGCATACCCCCTGGGTTTATCTGCTTCCCTTTTTTCACCGGAAATGCTGACATTTTTAACCCGCTGCGCTCAGTTGTATGCTAAACTTTTAATGGCTGCGACATTGATTGACGTGTGCAAGTCAAAAGTTGGCGGAATGCAGCTCAAGTGGAAAAGGGGAAATGTTTATGATTGTCCGCAATTGATTCCTCATCATAAGTTAACATTTTCTTGAGGGAAGGAGAGAGTTTTACTTCTACAATTCTCCTATATTTCAGGGAAACTGCGACGCAGTCTAGCAAAGGCCCTGCGAGCGAGCCACTAATTGAAAAACGACTACACAGAAAAAAATATGAGCAAAGATCAAGCTAATTAAAGCTCCAGTGAGACAGTGTAGAGTAAAAAGTAGTTTTTTGACAGGTTTTTCTTTCTTTTAAAACTGAATTAGACTATTTATAATAAAAGAGTAATAAAATATTCTATATTAATTTATATAAAACTTTAAAATTCATTTGCATAACTTTACCACTATAATTATGGCCGCTGATTTCAGATACTTTATTTATAAATAAAATTTATATTTAATCCAAGATCAAATATTAAAAAATCATGAATTCCCCTCGCTATTTATTTCTGTGTAAAGCCATTTCATAGCCTGGGAAATCAGGTTACACGAGTGGAAAGCCCGACGCTTTTCAATTGCGCGATGTTGTCGTCGGAATTGCTTCCTAATTAGTGTTTATTGTTTCTCTCTGCGCCAAAGGTGTGGGCTAATTTTGATTGTCCTTACGCGGAGGGTGTGTGGTGTTGTGTGGGTGCCTAGGTAGGTCTGTGTGGGTGATGCCAAAGGATGCTGTGCGTGTGTGGCGAATTTAGGGAATTGACGTCAGAGGGAAAATTAATGATTCAAGAAGAAACAGCAACCAACGAACTCTTTTTCAAACAATAATTCATAGAAAAGCTAGTTCTCTCTAATTTAGTCTCTCAATTATTTCTTTGACTATTTAATGGACCATCAATATTATTATAAAATTTCCCATTTCATTAAACAAATTCCACTTACCTCGATTGCTGTTGTTGCCACTAACTTTAACTTGTATTTGCGCTCTCGTTGAGGCGCTCTTTAAGTGCCACAAAGTATCGCTTTAGTTGTTAAATTTTGTGTTTTTATGAAGCTCTAGACACAATCAAACCGAACCGAGTGTCCTTGAAGGGAGAGCAGCAATTGAAGCGTAATTATTTGCTACGGCGCATTTCCTTTTAGCCGTCTCGTGGCGTCGCTGGCCAACTGCCCGGAACCAGAACCGAGCCGAACTCGAACTCGCACCCACAATACCGGAATGCGGACGACGTAACTTGGCACTGGGTCAGTGGCGCAGCGTGGGACTTGTTGTCGTTGTTGTTGTTATCCCTGCTGTGATTGGTGGTGTCCTGCCTCTGTGTCGCTGTCTCTGTGAGTCTGAGCCAAGTAATCAGAATAATTACATGGCCCTAATGGCAAACGAGGCAGCGGAGGCGCTGGCGAAAAATGCAAAACACTTGCTCATTTTACAGTTGGCCAACAATCGGGCCAAAAAAACAAGAAGGATATCGGACATTTTGGGAGGACATTAGGAAAAAGGGTAGCTGACAATAATATAGTGCGTATTTGCTAAGTACTGCCAGGGAAAGTATTTAGTGTTTATTAATTTTAGTTTATATTTTTGTTATTTATACGAAAACCTTTACCTTTTAATATAACCATTAGACTTTTGATTTTATTTAAATTTAGAAAAAAAACGTTAAAAAGTAGCTCTCTACGTTATCCTCTAGTATTCATTTGTTTATTTCTTTCGTAAATTCAATCAATTATGTATTTAAGTTTTTAGTTAAATAAAAACGATGAATTAATAAGGACCTAATTCGGGGTTCCTTTTACGAATATATTTATTATTTATTTTTGGCAAATATTATGTGCTCTTCCCAAAAATATTACCAGTACTTTATGATTAGTTTTTGTTGTTCAATCATCAAACCGAAATAAAATAAAGCAACAATAAACAAACAACCCGCGGCAAGCCGGCAACCAGTCATGCGAACGTGACACGATTATGTTGAAAACCACGCACATAACCTTATTTTTATAATCACTATTTACTATAATGTAAGCACTAATAACTTTAATTAAGAAATAACTATAAATTGTATATACGCCTTTTACCACAATAAGCTTTGCCTGCAGATATTGCTTATCTCAAATCGGGGACACCATATGCCGGCAAATTAATAAAACAACAACAACCAACTCACAGCCTCAACCACAACATTTGCCAACAACAAATCCCAACCCCACATGTATGTTTTTCAGTTTAACTACGAAATGTTATCAATAAATTTAAGCTTGTTTCCAAGTACCGGCAAATTTACGAGAATTACGATAAAGTGTAAACATGTGCAGCACAAATATTCGCACAACCGCCTTCGTTGAATATTTTTCCTTGTTTGAGGGATGTAATAGCAGAATGTAACAACAGCGTTGTGCTTATGGAATCTAACAGCTGTTAACTAATGGCAAGCAGTGTTGCCAAACACATATTGAGAAACCTGTTAAGGAACTTGGATCAATTCAAATTTGAATTTGAATTTTGTTCGAAATCGAACGAAAAAGAATCTCGTATAAGACGTATAAGAAATATAAGACGTATAAGTGTTTATAAATAATTATATATTTATAATAAAGTCAAATTCCCAATCATAAATTGAACATTTTTGCAAAATATAATTTGACTGTTAAGTTATCGTATCTGGTTTTGATTTTTCAAAATTATATATATTATT
Organism: Drosophila anomelani; assembly: GCA_035045905.1. Taxonomy (NCBI): domain Eukaryota; kingdom Metazoa; phylum Arthropoda; class Insecta; order Diptera; family Drosophilidae; genus Drosophila; species Drosophila anomelani. The sequence goes on along the minus strand of JAWNOO010000019.1, from coordinate 490,467 downwards.
ATTCTGTCTCATTGAAGAAATGTACGGCTAAAGTCAGCTTAATAAATTAAATTTAAATTAAATTATAAAAAGTGAATTACAGATATGTTACTACTAAAAATACCAAATAAATAATAAATAATTAAATATAATTTTTAAGAAAATATTTTTCGTTATAAAATAAAGGAAAAATATTTAAAAATGAAAGCAGTAAACGTCTAAGTTTATTTAGTTTTTAACATTTAACATTTTTTTGTATACTGACGAGTTGGCAGGACGGTTTTACGCATTTCAAAAACCGCCACTGGGCACACCGAGATTCTCAGCTTGCAACAATTTTTCCGTGAAATTAACAATTAACAAATTGCTAAAAAGAGCTCCACTCAAGCATCTGAGAGCCATGCTACCCAGAAACCGTCGGAAAAGTGCATTGCTCACAAGGTGTGCTACTAACTAGCGGGAGCGCAACGCCAAGTGAAGTGGAGTGAAAATTGAGTTTGTGTGTGTGTGTGTGAAAAAAGTGCGCGTGTGGGGAGAAGAAGAAAAACGCTGAAAACCAGCGGCAGCGGCACGCTGTAAACAATTTTGCAAATCCAAAGATTATGACTATTGAGACCCACTAAACGCCAGCAAAATGACGGAAGCCTTCGACGAGGAACTGTTCGAGACGCGCCTGGAGGCGCTAAAGGACACGCAGGAGGGCATACAGCAGATGTCCAACTGGTGCCTGCAGCACCGCTCCAACCACAAGAAGATTATCCAGTGCTGGCTGAATGTCTTCAAAAAAGGTGAGGTCCAGGGCTTGGTCCCTTCGCTACTCAAGGCTAATGGCTCTCTCGTTGTGACAGTTCGCGTGGACCACCGCCTGGTGCTATTCTATCTGGCCAACGATGTCATCCAGTACAGCAAGCGCAAGCGCTACGAGTTTGTCGAATGCTGGGCCACGGCGCTCCAGAGAGCCACCACCATGGTGCGGTAAGTACAGCAGTTGGTTACCAGGAGGATATGCAAAGCGATAGGCGTGATATCGCATTGCATCTTGGTCTCTGAAAGCTATAATTACCATTAATTCTTATGAAATATATATTTTTCTCCATTGCCCTTAGCGACGAACGCGTCAAGGACAAAATCCTGCGCATTTTCAAGATCTGGGAGCAGCGCGAGATCTACAACGAGGAGTACTTGAGTGACCTGAGTGGTCTGCTCAACATAGCGCCGCCCAAAAAATCGCAGGTCGATGTCAGTGACGAGTTCCAGAACGCCACACTGATTGCACAGATGCGGGAGTGCGCCGAGCTGGCCGAGTCCACGGACAAAAGCATGAAGAAGCTACCCAAGCCGCCTACCTTCGAGATCGAGGTGATCAAGCAGCAGCTCAAGGACAAGAGCCACTCGGGAGACATTGAGAAAGAGGTGGAACGGTGCGTGGCCTTCATCAATGCTTACAACAAGAACCTGCAAAACGAGATTAAGAGTCGGAAGGCTGTCCTGGTCAGCCTGGAAGCAGCTAAAAAGTTCTACGAGCACCAGGGCAAGGAGGTCAAAGTGGTGGCCAGTGTATGTATAATGAAAAGCTGAGTTTTTTGCTGGATTTTATATTTCTTTACTTTGACAGGCCTACAAAAGCTTTGGCACGCGCATTAAAATCGTTAAGCGAAAGCTGGACGAGACCATACCCACTCTGGCCAGCCCAATACCCTCGCCGGATATTAATGCACCCTCTCCAGAGCGAGACGCCGACCTGCAGCTGCCCGAGGAGAATAACACGCCGCTGGGCATGGTAATTGGAGAGATTATATTTTAATAAGACACTTCTCCTTAATAATTTTATTCTTTCCTCACCAAGAGCCTCTTTGGCGGCGGCTTGAACGGCTTCTCCAGCTACCTGGACGGTGGCAAACTGCCCTTTGATATCAATGACTTCAAGCGGGACTCGAAGGATCGGGGCAGCGCCATAGAAGTGATCGGTTCGCGTTCGGACGATGAGGGCTATGTGCCGAGTGCCAATTTTTACAAGCCCGAGCCCATCTCCAGCTCCAATAGCAGCGGCATACCGGGCCTTGGTGGTGGCCCAAGATCCGCGGAATACACCCCCAATCCACCCCTTTTCAACTCTAGTGGCAGCCAAGAGCAATATGTTCCGCCGCTGCCATCCCATCTTTACGGCAGTGGAAATGTCGGCGGGGGAAGTGGCGTTTCGGATGCTCAGTACACGCCGGCGCCGATGCCACCGCCCCCATTGCCACCATCTACGGGGCCTGCGGATGATTTCAACAGCACCTGGAACATGAGCATGTCGTGGACGCCGCTGGACTCCAGCTTAAATAGCAGCGGAGCTAGCTCTTCGTCGTATCCAGCGAATCAATCAACGCCCCACTCGCCGCCGCATTTCGAGAGAAAGGGCAATGCCACATCCGCTCCCATTGAGTACAATGAGCATCTGCCCGCGGGGCTTGGGGCCGAGGATGTGGACCATCGCACCCTGCAGCTGCCACCGGCCTTTGATTTTGGTTCAGCCAAGTTGGGTCTGAGCAAGGACAAGTCCCGGCAGCTGGCGGATATTGATCACAGGAACCTCATATCGCTCACAGGATCGCCGGGTGGAGCGGAAAAGGTTAGCATTATATATGTTAGAGTAATAACATGGTCTGAATCGTTTTTCTTGCCTTGTAGGACTTTGCTGGTGGCGATATGGACTATCGGATTGTCCCCAATCCCAATGACGAAGGCAACCTTATGGCGCCGCCTGGCAATGGAAGCTATGCCAAGGGCAAGACCAGTTCGCCGCTTAAATCAAATGCCAGTATGGGTTTCTCATATTTCTTTACTTTCTGTAAAAAAATTTTAAAATATATTTGCTCTATAAGCAGGCTCTTCATCCGAATCGGATCGCTTGGATGGCGCTGCCCGGTATGATCCCGCTGATATGGTCATCGATATGGACATGTCAGACGACGATATCGACGAGACATTAAGAGGTAACAACCAACTTACAGCCTGATCTACCTTAAAGCTATAACAAGTATCCAATTTAGAGCCAAAGGATAATCAGGTGGATGCTGATGCGGACGTAAATGGAGCGGGAACGCCTACCCGTCCTGTTTTACTGGAGACACCGCAGGACTTTCTGAATCCCTGGGAGACGACTGGCAGTAATAGCTTCTTGCAGGACGATGAGGATACCGAGCATCAGCAGCAGCATCACCAGCAGGAGATTCATCTTCAAGAGCAGGAGCACCACCATCAGGAACATCACCTTCAGGAGCAAGATCATCATCCGCATCTCCATCAGCAGCAGCCTTGGAATCAAATGCCTCCCATGCATATGGCTGGCAATGCTCCTCCCCCGCCACGACCTCCCTTCGGCTCGCCCTTCGCACCGTTCCAACGCTTTCCGGGACCACCAATGATGAACAACAGTCCCGATGGAATGCTGCCGCGCGGCGGTGGGCGTGGTGGCCGGGGTCGGGGCTGGGGTGGGCCGGGACCATTCAGGCCGCCATTTCAACGCATGCCGGGACCAGGATTTGATGGCGGACCACGACCGTTCTTCCGCGGAGGCGGCGGAGGAGGAGGTCCGATGAGAGGACGGGGGCCCAGGCGTGGTAAAGCGTGGATGATGTAATTACGTATTCTACAAAGGAATGAGAGAGAAGAGCCCTACTCTCGGTTTTAGTTTTTAGTCGTCGGCTTATCTCAGCTTTGATTTAAAAATTTAAGAAAGAAAGTTCATGACTGTTGTTTGTACAGGACAAAACACTCACACACATTACACTTTTAGGTTTCTCTTTTGCACGGAAATCGGACGTTGGCCGATGTTGGATTTTAAATTTTTTTTTATTGCGCAATTTGTATTATATCAATCTTTCAACTTTTAAACTAGTAAACGGCAATATATACAATTTTTCTAGCTGAAAAGTTAAATAAAATTAATCCCAGAGCTGCGTCGTTGAGTTATTTAATTGCACTAAAAATATATTTTACATTTAAGGACAGGTATTTATCTCTCATTGAGTCAACGTCCTGCCAAGACTTCACTTCGCATCCTTTTTGTTCAAGTGTAGAGTGTTGCCGTAGGTTTCTGTAATCGCTAAAAGATTTATTCGTTTAAGTCGCCATTGCATCTAGTTTTTATTTGTACCTGTTAGGTACTGTAAATAATTATAAACTTAAGTCTTAACTAGAATTTCCGAACACTCTTCACAAACCTAATGCAAATATACGTATAATATATATTCAAATTTAATTATAAACACAATTCAACTGTTTTGGTAATGCAAATCCCCCAAGGAGTAACCAATGTTTAAAGAAATTGCAATAAAGTTTGATTTCCTTTCCATATTTATATTTAACTTTTAGGCACATTTAAAGGACTGCAAAATTGACGGATTTTAGCCAGATGAGAATTTTGTATTAGCAAGAGTCGCTTTGATACAATTTTTCTTTGCTTGGCTCTAACTTTAAGGAGAACAAATTAGTTTTCGATTATTATTTGTTTGTAATTTATTTAAAACTTGGCTAAATTGAGTAATTTATCACTCGAATATTATTGATTAATATAACTTTATTTAAGAAAGTCATTTTTAAACACTTCTACACAATATTCAAACACATCTCTAAAAATTTATAGAAAACTCTATACATTGATATTTATTAATTATAATTAATTCGTTTTAAATCAACTTTAAAACATTCAATGAGTCCACAATTCAATTTTTTCAAATGTTTCATAACGGACTGACTCCCTATAACGACAAAGATCTATAACTTTAAACCGAATTTCTCACGCCATCCTTTCGTTCTTTGCATTACAATTTACTTGTGAATTGTGAAGAGTATTTAATGTAAGACTAATGTTAGACTTTTAGCAATACGAAACCCTAGTTATAGATAATAATTAAGAGTTATATACGAAATACAAACATGTGATATTCAGAATCTAAAATTGTGCCTTTGTTGTTGAATTCTCATTTATTTACATCACATTATAGATCGGATCCTGTTTGGGTTCCTAGGATCCTCCCACAATTCCCAGAGCACTTACAAATGACTATGTTTAAATCAATTTCCGAAGGATCTAAAGCGGCGACTCTGTTTGTCCTGTTGACGTTTGCGGCCCTTAATCACTTCTGTTTTTCTTCGGATTTCCTTCGACGTTGTGTGTGTCTGTGCGGTGTGTCGGAAGTCGGAACTCATCAATCCTGTGCAGCTAACTGATGTTTTGGTGGGTGTGGCACACTCCCTACTTAGTCCATCTCTCAAGGATCAAACAAGGATACCCTTTTTTGGAATGAGATGAAAGTGTGGCGAATGTAAACAAATGTTATGCATACCTCCAGATTGATTTATAGAGTATTTAAATATATACATAAATGTTGTAGAGATTGTAGTATTTTAAAGAGAACAATTTTGAAATGAAAAACACAAAACGAATTTAAACACAGTAATATTTCTTTAAAATAATATTTAATACATTTTAGAATCTAATATATTCCGAGTTGTAAAAATTTGATAAATGATTAGAAATTATTTTTTAAGGGGCTTTAACAAAAAAGCGAATTATTATCTTATAAAAATATGGCTCTTAAATATTATATATATTAATATTTCATTTAATTTTTTCAAGTCTTATGAAATTCAAGTTTGAAAGGGAGACCTACCCCAGGGAAATCCTAAAATAAAATATAGAAATCACAGCATACAATTAAAATTTTTTGTATATTTTATTTAGTATTATTTATTTAATAATTAAACTAAGTGTAGTTACAACTATGATAATAATCTTAAAACTAACAGCCTTTATAAGTTTTCCACTAGGTTTTCGTTTCCAAAATGTTGCTGCAACACAGCCCACAAGAAGGCACTTCCGCCGGTCGAAGGACGGAGGCTCCTCTCCTCTCAGTAGTCCCTAGACAACAGCGTCACCAGATCGCCGATGTACGCCTGCGCCATTTGCAGAGTCTCGTACTTGGATAGTCGCCGGTCATGGCCCAGTGAGGGCACCACATCCCTCAGCTTGTCGAAGGCGTCGTTCAGACTGTTCATCCGCCTGCGCTCGCGCGCATTAGCCGCCAGTCGACGCTTCTTGAGTACCTCACCCCCACATGAGGGTGACAGGGAGCTGCTGCTAGCGGAGGAGGAGCTACAGGATCCTGATGACGAGGTGGGCATGGAGAGCTTGTCATAGGGTTTGCTTCGTTCCTGCTTGGTCCAGTACTTCGTGCTCCTGCCCTGACTCTTTCCCAGATAATGAGGATGATGATGGTGAAGCTGCTGCTGTTCCTGGACACTCAGCATGTGCTCCAGCTCCAGAACGGCCGGGGTGTCGTCGTAGTAGTGCTCCGCGGAGCAGCTGTTGGCGGTGCCCTCCGAGAGGCTATCGCCGCTGCTGGCGCTGAACTCCTGCTGGTACATGAACTGCTCCAGCTGCTGGAAGGCGTCGTTGCCCAGAAACTCGGGCAGGACCTGCAGCGGCGACTCGTCGGGGTAGAAGAACTGCTCCATTAGATCGTTGTTGTTGGTCAGCATGTTAGCGTTCGAAGACTCAAAGGACAACTGAAGTTGGCTTGCAGAGGATTCTGGCTTATATAGTTGCCGGAGCTAGTCTGTGATTGGCTGAGGCAACTACCTGCTACCGGTTACCTGATTCGCTGCAGATCCCTTTAGGTAGCCGCCTCTCTCGAGGATCAAATCCCCAGAACGTGCCCTAAATTGGCTTGCGGTCAAAACGTTTAATTGCCTCTCTGACTCTCCGACGCTCTCCTTCGGCCTGGTATCCGACCACGACGCCCTTTGTGAGGCCTGTCACTGGGCCACCATCCGTAATGATACCTCTCCTTTGTTACATTTGGTTATTCGCACTGGAATTACACTTTTTATAGCCAAACAATTGCTACCAAGGTCAGAATATGCGAGATCAAACAATGATGCCTTGCTTGTGGGAATCTTTGCCCTTCCCCCTCTGCCTCCTGTCCGAGGATTCACTGCCACCTTTGGGTCATCTCGGTTGCATGTCTGTGGTCTAGTATAAGTACGGGTTCGGGTCTCTTGGGGCTCTTTTGGAGCAGAGAACAAAGGCAAGAATTACGGTGTGCGGTTTTCAACTTTCGATTTTAGTTCATCGCTTATTGGGTCAAATATAAACATGTAAGTGGCTTTCTCTCGAAACTTAAGAATGTGCTAAAGGGATATTATAAAGCGTTTACTTAACAATAAAGCATTCACTTAATACTCATTGCAGTTCGGAAAACATGAAAGCATTAAATCTATATTATACCTTTGCAGGGTTTTATAATTTTAGTCACAAGCTTGCAAGGCAGTAAAGAAGCTACATAATTCCGACCCTACAGTAATATATATTGTTGATCTGACATTATATATAGAAATATAATAAATAAAAAGAACAGCTCCTTGCAATTTACAAATTCCCTGTTAATGCAGATTATTTCATAATGCAGATTATTTCATAGGAAGTTCCTCCACAATCTGTTCAACTCATTTAAAGGCTCTACTTTCCATATGCTGATCCTCTTTTGATGAGACCCAGACGGGCTACTCTCAAGCCCACTTTCAAGTGGCCGCATCGAAAGGCTAATTGACTCCACAGATCCGCAGCATTAAGGAGGGAAATCAATTCGAGGAGTTCGCTGAGTTTCTAAGGAAAAAGCGGCCAAACAATTTGAAAACACTGGCCCAGAAAAGAAGCGCCGGGCATGGCTAAAGAGTACAAATGATGCACTGCTGCTGGATGGCCCAGATTCAGGATGATCTTCACCCAAATTGTCAAGTCAAAGAGAACAAAGTCTCGAGGCCGACAAAGGACTCTGACGTTTGATCTGGACGCGGCGATGATGATAGCTGATGGATCGGTAGGGACTTTGCCACGCGACCGCAGCTCAGGCCAAGTGCGATCCGGGATCAAGCATTATGCTGCAATATTGCTTTCGGGAGAAAGGTTCGCGGATAACCTAAAGACCGGCAACGCCCCTCCTGGGTTTTCCAATAAGCATTTTTGCCTGTGCTCCGAGATCTACCTGGGATCTCAAGCGAGGTTTTCTCCAGAGCCCCGCGAAGGAGTCCCTGTCAAAATAGCAACAATAGGTAGTTGGCCGGTAGGCGGTTCTGGTTGAAAGTAGGCAACCTTTTTGACCGGCACACAATAGGCCAACTGATGATAATCCTTCGCTGTGTTGCGTGTTTCGAGGGCTTCCCCTCTGTCCCAGGATTAATCGTTTTCGTTTTGCGGATTAGCTGTTGGCGCTAAATTGCGAAAATGCGATTAGAAGAAGTCAAGAGGAATTCCATGGGAAATTCTTTTCTATATATCCTTGTACACTTGTTGATCCGTCTCTTTGTTATAAAATCACAAACAATGGAGCGATCTATGCTGGTTTTTTGGTTGTTTCCCTTTGTACTTTGAACCATTGTTTCCTAAATGACCATGTAATAATCTGGAATTATGGAATATTATGCATATTTCTTTTCCAACTAAAATTCTTGTGGTCCAGGACACACAGATGTGCAAAATTCCACAGACAGCGTGTCTGGCGAGGGCTTAAAAAACCCACTTTAAACCACAAGAAAAGATATTGTGAAAAAAAAATATAAATCCTCGTAAAAATAGATATTTAAACGATATATCAAATCATAATTAATGATACGAGAGCGAAAGAGGTAAACAGCGTTTTTCTATTCTTGAAAATGTGATATTTCATAGATTTATTTTCGATGTTAGAAAATGTTGTATATGAAACCAAACATTTATTATGATATTCTAGCATTTTATTTAAATATAAAATATTTCTCATTCTCTAAGATTTGTGTTCAGTCTTAAACTGATCCCAAAATCAGTACTGATCTTTTAATAAAATCGGATAGCCCAACTCTTTCCTTAATTTCATATTAAAAGTAAATTGGAAAGTCAATAAAAATGTAAATCTCTCCCTGCAGGAGCATGCGACAAAATTTCCCCAAAACTCATGCCATAACTTAACACACTTCAAAGGTCCTATTGCAGGATCCCTTCTTTCTATCCACAAAGTGTCCGTTAGCGCCCCTGAAAAAGTGTCAGGCAATTGCGTGCATTTATGGGAATTTATTGACACTCGAAGCCAGGATCCTCGATAGCCACAAGGATATCGGACAGGCAGGTAGCCAGCGCCGATGGGTATCATAAATTGTCATCACATAAATATAAGGCAACAAGGGGATCAAGCGTAGCCCGTGTGACATTTATGACTCTATTACCCGTCTGCTCTGGCTGCTCCTGATTCCTCCTCTTCTTGTAATCAGTGTCCTTCGCTACACGTGAGCTCCGCTCTCCTCGTATCTTAATAAGCATTTAATGGTAGCGGTAAACGATGCCCAAACAAAGTGCCAGGCAGATAAGGGGAAACGGAAAGTGTTAATGGATGCTGCGATAAGGACAATCCCGAAGAAGAAGCAATCTTTAAGTAATCGCGCAAAATTCCTCTGTTTCTTGAAAGAGAAATAATCATATGGGTTTCCTGTTTCTTGGAGAGTGGAAAAGCCCTTTGGTTCTCTTCTAACTTAAATAAAAAACATTTCAGCATTTACATAAATACATAAATATTGCTAGGTCTTTATTTAAAATAATTGGAAAGAACTGATTACAACAAACGCTGTGCTCAAAGGTTACATTATAAATTAGATATTATTTTGTTCACAGTTCACGCACACAAAAATTTATATTCTCCTAAAAACAATCCGTAAACTGTGAATGGCTTACAAACTAAGTGCTATATGAAATCATTTTGATTTTACAACCACAATCGAGGGCGGTTATCTAATACTCTTTTCAAATTTCGGTATGTTTATATATTCATTTAATCACAAAATGGGATAATATCGGTGTGAGCTCTCGGTTGGGGCGATTTATATGACATTTTTGTATAAGATTGCGAGATGGTCCGTCATGGTTAGCTTTAGTTTATAAATATATCATATTTTAGTTTCAGTGATATGAAGTGCTTTCTCGTGATTCGGTTATAGTGTTATTAATAGTTCTGTGCGAATAAATATTAATTTAGCTACAATATGAAATTAATTCGCTGGAGAATACATTTATTTTTATGGTTAAAAAGGGACGAGTCGGTTTGTCAAGTGATTAACAAATGAAATTTAAGTGTCAGCCGCCTGAAAAACTAAGCAATTTGATTTCTAATTGTTTAAAAATATTACATTTATATTTGTTTGTTTAAATATTTCCTTGTTTGGCTAGTAATCATTGGCTAGTATCAATCACAAACGGGAATTTTTATCGGGGTAACATTGTTTATAATCACAAAAGCATAAATAAATTAAAACGAATTAAAACCGCATACTACGACTCGACCCCTAATTGATATCATATTTCTCGATTTATACGCTTTATAGCTTCAAGCACTCACAGAAACGCACCAACCACTTCCAGTTCGTTCCAGCTGCACTCTGGTTCTCCATAATTTCTTATCACTCATAGGAACCCTTACAGCGTCGTGGATGTCACCGTGCTGACGCCATGGACCAGAATTGTGGGCGGCAGCTCGGCGGTCAGTTCGGTCAGCAGCTCCATGTAGCTGGCGCTGCGCTGGGCAAAATCGGGCGTTGATAGCTTCGGCGGTGCCGCTAGATAGACAAACGACAATGCCGTCTGATCGGAGCGTTCGCGTATGATTTGATTCGCTCGCTGCATGTAGATTAGGGAGCGATTCAGCCTCTCCTCACCCAGCTCGTCATCGTCGTCTTCCAGCAGGGCATTGTCCGCCTGGGCAGTGAATTGCCTGAGGGTGCGGGCATGCCGGCTAAAGTCACTGTCCCGACTCCATTCCTGGATCTCTACAATGTCGGCTGTGATGCGCAGCTCCTTGAGCGACTGTTCCAGCTTCATCTTCGAGAAGATCTCCATTTGCGGGGCCTGGGTGTCGAAGGTACTGAGAGGCAGAGCGGACCGTTATTATAAATGTATTGGGGTTTCAGCATATCCGCTGCTGCTGTGCAAAACCAATTTAAACTCACCCCACCGTACGCTCATCGTTGGCCTCGCAGAGGAAAATCCTAACGCGCAGATGCTTCCATTTGGCCAGCATTATCACCGCCAATTGCATCATGAACAGAGACACCATGTCAAAGGGATCACCAGAGGTAGGATTGAAGATATTAATGGGCCACACATCGATGTACTTGACATGCTTGCTGCTGCTTAGGAAAATCGCATTCTCAATAAATTTGAATGAATGATTAATTAGAGTCCACTCGCCTGGCAATAAAGTTCTTGTCCAGCCGCTGGAAATTCCTGCACAAGCACAGGTTCTTCTTCATCCGGAGAGTGTCGCACAGGATCTGCACATATTCCTGGACCTGGAAGTGCTTCGAGTCCCCGTCACGCCGAATGGGAAAGCTCTGGATGTCGCCATTGTTGAATTCATCGGTCTTATACGGCGAAGAGCCACTATGATTAAGGAAATATTTGAATCATTATCTAGCAGATCAAGGAGTTACATCTCCACTTACTTTTGGAAAAAGTCCCGCGGTGCCTCGTTGTCGTAGAAGCCCAGAATAATCGTGTTGGGCTTCATGGCGCCGATGCCTGACAATCGAATCAAATGCTGAACTCCCTCGCGTATGCTCCGACTCAAGGTCACCTCGGTGAAGGCCTTGACCCGCATGTGATCCAGGAAGGACCACCACTGCTGGTTCTCTTCGGCATCTTCCGCGCTCTTAAAGTCCCCCAACTTGACGTGCCCGATGATGTAGAGGCCGCTTTTCTTCAAGTCGTTGACAAAGTCCACCAAGGGGCAGCAGGACCGGGGCGAGGAGACCAACAGCAGGATTTGCGGACGCCAGAACTTGACGTGATCCTTGCGGGGATCCAACATCAAAAGATATTTTCGCACCTGGTGGAACATCAAGGCCTGCGATATCGAGCCCCATTGAGCCGCCTGCGTGGCTGCTGGCGAGAAGAGGTGCAGGGCAATCACCAGTATCAGGCACAAGATGATGCAGGATGAGGCATATATCGGATTGATCACGAACATCATGATCAAGGTGCCCAGCAGACCCACCAGGCACGTGTGCCATGTAAAGTATTTGAACAGCGGCCTGAAATTCGGAGCCCCTGTAAGCTCAATGCCCAAGCAGGCCAGATTGGTGGCCAGGTAGGAGAGCATGAACAGCACCGAGTTTATCTGCGCAATGATGTTGAAGGAGCCAATCAGCAGGATGCACTCCACCAGGGTCCAGCTCACCACGACAGCGGCAATAGGATTGCCCTTCCACGTTCCATGCAGCACAAAGTTCAAGAGGCTTCCGAAGACCTGATCCTTTGACAGAGCCTCCAAAATTCGACTCGAGCCAATCAGATTGCTCAGGCTCGTGGAGAAGGTGGCCGTAAGTATGCCAATGGCCGTGAACGGTGGCCACAGATTCACCGGCAACAGGAACAGGTAGTTGTTCTGCATCGTATAATACGGAGTTGTGCAGCTCATCAGGAAGGAGAGGATGATGTACGACACGAATGTGAAGGCCACGGCCGAAAGCGTGCCCCAAGGAATGCTCTTCGAGGGATTCTTCAGCTCACCGGACATATTCGCTCCCGCCATGATGCCTGTAACTCCTGAGAAGAGCACACCAAAGGTAGTGGAGAAGTCAACCATCTTCCCATTGGACGTGTAGTCGGGGCCATAGTGGGAGCCCAAATTCTCCCGCAGCGTGTTGGCACTCAGGCCCGTATAGTTGAGGAAGTGCACCGTTTTCGAGATGTTATTATTGGCGGGCACGGGGATCTGAAAGTCAAGAAGAATAATTTATAAGTGGGGCGCCATTAAAATACACATTTATTATTTTTAAAGAATCTTAAACATTATTTAATTTCACTAACCCTTTTCGCTTTATTCTCTGCCTATTATTTGTTTATAGATAAAAATACTCCTCTTTATCTATGAGATTTACCCTCTTATTCACTGTTGAACATGTTCATTATAAAATATAAAACCATTTAACGCGTAATGAAAATAAAATATAAAATGAGAATAACTGACCACAAGTTAACCAATTTTGAATCATTCTTTAAAATTCCCCCAACGCGGGCCAAAAAATAAACTTTAAAATCCCCTTAAGTACAGGAAACTTAGAAATACACACATACTTGCCTGGGAATGAGCAACGAATAATTCCCCGCAACATAAATTATAGCAAATATCTGACCAAGCCCTTATCAACACTCGATAAGACTCGGGTAAATATTTAAAATAAACCCCAATTTGAGCCCTAGATAGCCTAGATACCGATAGCACATCTTCGATTGATAAGCGGGACAGGGCTTTGGCTCCCATGAGCGATTGCTACACTGTTAAAAATAGGTATTTACTATACTATTTTTTAAATATAAACTATTTTTCTACCACCTTAATCGCCTCTCTTTGGATACATTTCCAAGTGTACCGTCCAAGGTATTACCCATATTTATTTCAAGTGTATAAGGGGATATCTTACCGTATCATTGGTGGCGCCTACAGCCAGGAAACTGATGTACGTGGCGAATAGGCAGACGGTGACGGTGCCCAAAATTAGCACTGACGTCTTGGCGAACAGGGCGGCTCCCACCAGGCAAACCAGCAGCTGCAGGGTATTGATCATGCTGCTGGTTAGGAAGCGCCACCACTTCCCGTCCGGCAATGTGGAGTCCCCGCTCACAAAGTGGCCACCGGGGCCAAAGTTATCCATGATGCCCTCGGTGCAGCCAGAGATGGCCATGGCCGATCCCACGACATTAGCAAAAAAGAAGAGGGTTCCGATGGAGCCACCGAATTCCAAGCCCAGCGTGCGACTAATCATGACTGAAAAGGGTTGTGAAAAGAAAAAAAAAAAACATTAATTAATAAAATGCGGCCTGCAATACCCAAAAGAAACAGTCAAGTGACTCACAGTAAACACCGCCTCCCTCGATAGCTCCATTGGTGGAAATGGCGCAGACGGAGGCAACCGTGAACAGCAGGATGCCATATGCGATTAGAAACTGCAGCAGGGTGACGTACAAGCCCGCATTGCCTACGATGTAACCTGAACAAAGAAGGGGCAGATTAAGATATAGAGGAAACGGCGCACACAAGTTCAATGGACCAGCAGCGGCAGCGGCACAACAAGTGTTCCGTGACGTCACCACAGCCAGACATACCAACACGGATGAAGACTAAAGCGCTGAACATGGACAGGGCCACCGGACTGAAGACACCGGCAAAGGTGCCCAGGGTACGGCCATTACGTTCCGGATCCTGCATACCGAACTCCACATATCCATCACCCGATTGCGGCGTATTGGGGCGATCGCCGCTGTTTTGGCTGCCGCCGAAAAGGGATCCAAAGCTGCGGAAAACGCTGCCCGTACGTCCGTTTCGCGAATTGGCAATGGGAGCCGTCTCCTGCTCCGTGGAAGCGCTCATTTCAATGTCCGTGGTGCGAATAATGCGGAAACACTAAAGACGTTCGAGCGAACGCCTACAATTTCCAGCTGTCGCAGACCAATAAGAATAATCACAGCCATGGGCGGGGTGGGTCTTTACTTCACTGGGGGTTGAAGGCCTTTCAATCATGTATTTTCGTTTCAGGATTGGCATTCAGAACTGGACAAACTGTTTAGGAAAATGTTTTTTGTCGATTTTTTTTTCTTTCGAGCGATAGTCATAAGAAGACAACAACTTATTTAAACAATGGTTTCAGATCCCCATTCAAATCTCACAACGCCCATGGTTGTGCTGGAGTGGCCAGACACTCAGCTTATTTACACAGCAAAATCTACAGAAATAAACTTCGTATGCTTCAGTATATATCGTGTTCCCATCAAAAGGCAAAAATAGCAAATTCATTTGTATTAGGCGGTACCACAGTCAACAAAGGAAAACTCGCAATTCTAACTTAGGAGGTAATTAAATGAATTAATTAATTTAAAAAATAGCCCAACATTTTTAGAGTTTATAAAACATCGTTTTTCTTTCAAATTAATAAATCTGCAGATCAAAATATAATTTTTGACAACGACGTCTCAAGTGTAAAGATGGAATCCGGGGAGCCCCAACACGACACTGAAAAAAAGATGACTCAGTTCGAGGAAGCTTTGTTAACAGCCATAACTAACCAAACGGATGAGCTCGAAGGCATCTATAGTAGGATTTCATACCTCTGTGATACCAATGACGCCCTCTTCAGGTTGGGAGAAGCTCAACTGGACACCTTGGACAGAATGGCAAAAAGCTTGGAGCAGATCGAGAAAAAAACACCATCAAAATAATCGGAATTAAAATAAATACAACCTCAAATGTCATAAAGTTAAATTTTTCTGTAAAGACTTTTCTATGGTTGTTGTTCTTATGGCTATATAACTGATAAAATCGGCAGCTGAAAATACATAATCGCTTTTCACTAATTCAGTCAATTTTTGAAATTTAAACCCGGAACCACCGAGGGATGACACAGCGAATGAATGATAAGCCATCAGAGTCTCTATATATAGTAAGTGGTTAATTGGTCTCCGTTCTAAAGAATTGATAATAATATATTGCTCTCTAGAGTAGATAATGGAGGGTATTTCTCAAGATATTTTTCATATAAAAGGCGAGGTACAATCGGGCCATTCTTCAAAATCGGGAAAGCAATATCCGCCATGAAGACTCTGCAAATCGTGCTCGTACTTTCGGCCATTTTCGCCGTTGCCTTCGCGGCCAACGCCTCCTGGGGCACTAAGCTATCCAGCAGCAAGCTGGCCAGCACCCAGAACGTGACCATTCATAAGAAGGCTAATGCCTATGTGGACGCACAAGTTGTTTTCCCTGTGAACGTAAGTCTTTTGAGTTATTTATTTTCCGTTAAGGTTTATCTTTTTTATTCATGAACTCACACAACACAGGGCCAGACCAACACAAAAATCATTCGTTTTATCAGCGTCACTGACCGATTCACCAACAGCTCGGGACCCATTGCCACCCTGTGGGCAGGAGGTCCGGGATACACCCACGCCACCATCCAGTTCAAGAGCCAGTATTCCCAGGGTATTAACACTACCACCCTTATCTACACGGACGCCTAAAAACTGATAATTATGTGGAAAATAAGCCTAAAAGCACAGACAAAATATCAATTAAATAGAAATGATATTGAAATAAAGCTTAAAGTATATTCAAAGGGTTAATAAAAAGTTCATCTGCGTATATAAATGGTCTTATTGCAACCTAATCATCTATGTCTAATCATGCAGACCACTTAAAAGGGAGTATTCCAGGCGTGGAGGCGTGCTTGCAGCGTGTCGTAGTCATCCTTGAGTACTTGGTGGCAAAGTGTGTTTGTCAAAATGCTGTAAGATGAACATAAGTAAGGATAATTAAGTGCAAACCTCATCGGCTGGCCATTGCACGATACTTTATAGGCACTCTTCAGGTCGCCCACATAAAAGTCCAGCTTGGCTCACGATACTCTTCCTTGTACTTCTGTATAAACGGCTGATCTTCATCGGAGCTGGAAATGGTTAAAGGATTCATTTGAACCTTTACCTTCTGAGTAGCCTCGGCCGTGAAGGGGTGATACAGTATGTAGTACCCGTAAGCTCTCCAGATTTTGTCACAGTCGGCTCGGTGTCCTTCCGTTGATCCAGACTTCCTGCTTCTTCGTTTTTGTCCATATTTATATATTTCCAAGAACACAAAACAAAAGTTTGCCGCCCGCTGGAGATGGGAAAATCACTCACATTGGTTTTTAGTATTTAAAATTTTATTTTATTATCAGCTCCTCGCCGCTATCGATAACGTCATGGATGTTTTGCTATCGGACCGAACGTGCTGCGGTTTGTTATTATTTTCTTTTGAGGAAATAATAAGTTAAAATAGATATATAACATAGTTAAGGATATATAGAAAGCTTTATTAGCAACGTGAGATGGCCACCATAATACCGAAAAGTAAGCATACATTTTTTACAGAGTATTTCACACATTTCCCGGCTTTGGGATGTTGTGTAACTGCCTTGTTGCTATTTGTATAATAATTTGCTTTAATTATGCTATTTAAATACTTAGGTCTTCCGCTGGTCAAGACTAGTACTCCGGCGCTGCAGTTCCTCCGCTTTCGTGGCAAGATCAACATACAGCGACCCAAGGAGCCGCATTATGAGCGCGCTCGGGTGATTGCAGTGACGCAGCCCAAGTACCCAGAGCCACCGAAGGCCAGGACTTGCTTTAGAACGCGGGCGGAGCGCACGCAACAGCAGCTGGAGAACCCTTACAACGAGATCATAGCGCGCGAGGTACGCAACTGGCTGGACCACTCCAAGCTGGTGGCCATTTTTCACCTCAACTCCATCACCGCCGACGAGATCTTTCGCGTTCGGGTCCAGCTGCACAAGCAGAACCTGCACCTCAAGTCCTACGGCCGCAAGATCATCGGACAGGCGGTGGAGGGCACTCGTTACGAGGCCATTCTGCCGCTATTCCACTCGAACCATTGCATCATCTTCTCGCCGAACCAACAAAAGATCTCCACTCTGCTGAAGATCACGCGGAAAGTGCCGCAGATGGTACTGCTGGGCGGAATCGTAGAGGAGACCCTGCTGAGCAGGAACGAGCTCATGGCCTACGCCCAAATGCCTGGCCTGCAGGCGGCGCAGGCGCAACTAGTACAGACCCTCAACCAGTCAGCTGGCCACCTCGTTCAGCAGCTGCAGGCCCATCAGAACAGCGTTGTGCAAGTGCTAGATGTCCATGCCAAAGGTGAAGGTAACCAGGATGGCGCAGCGAAGGAGG
Organism: Drosophila anomelani; assembly: GCA_035045905.1. Classification (NCBI taxonomy): domain Eukaryota; kingdom Metazoa; phylum Arthropoda; class Insecta; order Diptera; family Drosophilidae; genus Drosophila; species Drosophila anomelani. The sequence continues at coordinate 472,706 of JAWNOO010000019.1, read as the reverse complement.
AGACCCAGGAGTAATTGCCGTAAAATCTGTTTTTGTTAAATAAATAACCGAAAGTGAAATCCAAGTATTGTATCTTTTGTGTCTTTCTCTTCTACTAAACTATAGCTTCTACAAATTGGTTAACTACTGCGGCACGATCTGGACACATGCCTTTTATGACTAGAGAGATTGCACTTTCCGAACATCTGCTGGAATGATGGCGTCAGTTCGATGGCACCGATCACGAGGTGATCGCGGCGGTGTGCTGCTGGTGCCAGCGCTGCCTGCAATTGTAGGCCAGATTGGCCAGGGCTTCCGCAGCGTCCAATTCGTCCTTGTGATGGAGCATCCAATTATCTCCCCGAGAGTTCGCGGCATCGTTGTAAAACATCAGCTGGCTCTGCCCGATCCCTACGCTGCTCTTCTGCCTGAAAGCGACAGAGGTTTAAAATCCAGATTCTTTAAACTACCTCCAATGCTGCTACCTGGTCGAGTTCCACTCGATGTGATAGTTACTCCTGTCCGGCGTGAACTTGGCCGCGCTCTCCAACCACTTGTTGAGTTGGGCCCCCGGTTGGGGTTTATTGTTGACGTTCTCTCCAGTGGAACTATCCCGCAGGTACTTCTCCATCATCTGGTGCTTGTACTTAGCACTGCCCACCATCGTCGTAGTCATACATATCCGTCCGGACAGCTCTTCGGCAGACTCAACATAGAAGTTTGGCTTATACTGTGACGTGGAGTCGTTGTGGGCGTTGCCATCGCTGCCGGTGCTGTGGCTAGACAACCCGTCGTCGTCGTCTTCGAAGTCGTCATCATCTCCAGCAGGACACGAGCGCATTTCCTCCTCCCAAATACTATCCTCCGACGAGATGCTGAACTGTTCCACATTGCCCTTCGCATTGTGGTTGTAGTTCTTGATCAGATGTCCCCACGACTTCTTGGCCTTCTCGCGCTCCGAGTTTTTCAGCTTCCGCCGCCAGTTGGCGAACCAATTACAGATCTGCGTGTAGGTCAGTCCCGTATCCCCAGCCAGTTGCTTCTTTTCCTCCCGGCTGGGATAGGGATTCTCTCGACGCCGGATCAGCCAGTCCTTGAGCATCCTCTTGATATCAGGTGTAAATAGGCGTTTGGCGGCTCGCGTTGCCGGCTGCAGTTCATCCTCCGGTGGCCAGGCGCGTCTAAAAATGTTCCAAATTTAATTGCTTTATTTATTTATCATTCATTTAATGTATCTTAATCTGAAGAAATTTTGCTCAGTTAAAGGTAATGTTACTTTAATTCGAAATCCTATTGCCCGCTATATTGCATTCTCTAAAAGCAAACTTTTATTTGAAAAAATTGATTAACATTTGCTGTAACCGATAAATAATTCCTTCCTTATGGGAAACCCACCTGCTGTGACGACGATTGCGCTTGGGCCGCGTTGACTTCTCCATGGCGTTCTGAAAGGAATTGAAAGAAAACGTTGATAGAGCAGATCTGGCACGATATCATAATAATGAAGACAATCATTTTAAAAATACCCTGTAAGTCAATTTAATTTCAAAACTGTTTGTGGGTGGTGCTATTTCTGGCCCACGGATTTTCATGTTTTTTGGCTCTGTTGCTTGTTTTCATTTTATTTTCTCACCGAAACAAATATTTAGGCTTTGTCACCACAGACGAGAGAGCATTCCGAGTGGGAGATTTGGATGTCAGAAGAGAGTCTTCTCCCATCAGAACTAAGAATCTGTTAAGGGTCTCGTCTTTCCATCCCAATTCGTTTAAATGTCAAGCTGTGTGTGCGTGGGTATGTTTTCATGTTTTTCTATTCCACTTAACCTCTTGGTGTGGAAATTCATTGATAAAAGTGGCGAATCATGTTTTTCACCGATTGATATATATTTCTGTACGCTTATATATAGATCTTATGACACTGGCTGGGTGTTTACGATTCGCAGCTTATTTTCACTCTCGTGACCCTTAAATGACACTTAAAATATGTGTTTATCCGGTTGGAAAATCTTGCTAAAAGTTTAAATGCTTTGAGGATGCACCACTTTTATTGACACTAGCAGGCAATTGAATTAAAATTAACACTAACATTATATAATCTAACATAACACCATTGACTTGTTCTGTTTCCGTTTTTTATGTTTTTAAAATGTAAATGGTTTCGGAGTTCATCCTTGTGTTCTCAAAAAAAAAAAAAACACCCACCTGTAAATATTCTGTCTATATTTTCCGATTATGTTTCGTTATTTTTATAAAATTCTGAAATAAAAGAATCCTTGTGCTTCTTTCGACGTTTCGTGCCAGACTGAACATCCAAAAGAATGTTTTTCAGAGACCCGAAGAGGGGAACTTTTAATCTATTTACAAAATACTGCTAGATATGTATGTTTATTTTAAAACAATTCGTTCTCGGGAGAACTCTTGCGAATTACTTTCGCTCTCGATGCCCCCAGTCATTGGGGGTGTGCAGCCTGTGTGGTTGATGATGAGTTGAGACGGTGGCCATGACGTGCTTGTATTTAAATTGTGTCGCAACTCATTGCTGAAACATGACAATTAGTGTTTTAATGGCGCACTCAAAGCGCTAAATAGATCAAGTATCTGATAATAGCTCTTAGTGTTTTGACATTTTCGGGGTTCGATGGAATTAATGATGTCCTATTGATTACTTTTGAAGCTTATAATAATTATAGTTCTATAATTAATAGTTTATTGAGTGATGCTGAGCAGTATAGTGGTTTATTTTCATATTTATATACAGTTTACAATTCTTAATTTTTGTAAAACAAAAACCACATTCAAAAAATCCGTTATCGGGTGCAGAGCTACCAGATCAGAGTGGTAAGCGTGCCCAGCGTTGTCGACAAATCCTGCATGCGCAGTTAGATTCGGTATTTTTTAGCGCTTTTCGAGCAACAATTGTTTATATCTGAAACGTAATAATTAATTGAAATACGAATTAATTGAAAGCTAATCCACGGGCAGCCATGAACGAATCGGTGCGCTACGACCGTTGTCACCAGGTGCAGTTGGGCGTTCACAGCGAGGTGCAGGCGTGCGCCGCCGCCGAGGAGGATCAAAGTCTGCCCACTCAGGGTACGGGTACCGTAAGTGTCGTCGATCTTTTTTCTTTATTGTGCAGTCCCTGACTCATTTTTGTTATTGTTCGTTCGCCTCATTACGTGTTGCCAGATCCTCTTCACCCACGACGGTGTGCTGCTGAAAAAGGCCAGCGCGGAGCACATCTCGGACCTGAACACCAGCGGCTCCCTGTCGCTGGTGGAGTACTCATCGGCGGAGCTGCCGCGTCGGCGACTGCTGCTGGAGTGGCAGCCGAACGACAGCATCATGATAGCAGACGACAGCCAGGACCAAGGCGACTGGGCTCTTGTAGATAGGATATCGGGCAGAACGCGCACCACATCCGAGTGTCGTGCCTTTAACACAAAGCCCAGTGGCGGTGGCAGCGGCGGGGTGGCCCGCGCCCGCATTATGCGCGCCCAGCTGGACGACCTGCAGTCCGTGGAGGTACGTCATCGCGGCCAGACCATACGGTTTATGCGCAAAGGGAGCGGCGGCCTACACAGCGAGTACTTTTTTCAGCACGGCAACGCCGACCTCTTTGTGCGCTCCATGCGCGATCTGCATTTCATCGAGAGCAACGGCAACGAGGAGTACACCATCCTGACCACCGAGAACCAGAAGCTAAAAAAGACCTTTGCTGAACTAGACATTGGCCAAATAAAGTCCAGCCACTTGCCGCGCGAAAGCTGGCTGCCCAACAAGCTGGCTGGCTTTCTCGGCAACATTCCCGACTACGTCCAGCCGCCGTTTCAGCGCTCACCCAAATCCCGCCCCGGTTCGCTCATCGCCGGCGAACGGCAGACCTCGCCAGACAACTATCAGATCATCGGCTTAAGCGGCAGCACAAACAGTGCTTGTTCGTCGAACGGCCAGAGCCGTGGCGGGAGTGCGGACAAATCGCCGGCGGACAGCGAGCTAGAGAACTTGGAGAAAATGGTGAACAACTTGCCGGATCGCCAGCGTGTGGAACGAGGTGAGTTGTGGAGGGTTTCTAAGGAAAAACGATCAAATTTTTGATTGACTTAAATTGGTTTCTTTTTGCAGGCTTGCCTCTGACCGAGGCGCAGTGGTTGGAGTTCCAAACACCAGACGGCCGCATCTCGGACAGCGATCGCATACGGGAGCTCATCTTTCGCGGTGGCATTGTGCACAGTCTACGACCAGAGGTGTGGAAATTCCTGCTTAATTACTATCTGTGGTCCGACACCCAGGTGGAGCGCATCGAGCGCCGGAAGCAAAAATCGCTGGAATACTACAATATGAAAGCCCAGTGGCTGGCCATGACGACGACCCAGGAGGCAAACTTCACGGGGTATCGTGAGCGCAAGTGCCAGATCGAGAAGGATGTAAAGCGCACCGATCGCACACTGCAGTTCTTTGCCGGCGAGGACAATCCGAATCTTTCGCTGCTGCAGGGCATCCTTATGACTTACGTGATGTACAACTTTGACCTCGGCTACGTACAGGGCATGTCGGACCTGCTGGCGCCCATACTGGAGATGCAGGTTAATGAGGTGGACGCCTTCTGGTGCTTCGCGGGCTTCATGGAGCTGGTGCTGACCAACTTTGACATGGATCAGGCGGGCATGAAGACTCAGTTTGCCCAGCTCCGTCGGCTAATCGAGTTCGCCAATGCCCCGCTGTTCCACTATATGCGTTCCCATGACTCGGACAACATGTACTTTTGCTTCCGCTGGCTGATCGTTTGGTATAAACGGGAGCTGAGCAACGAGGATGTCCTCCGGCTGTGGGAGTGCCTCTGGACCCGCCTGCCCTGTCCCAATTTCCACCTGCTCTTCTCGGTGGCCATTCTCGATCAGGAGACGAGCGTAATTATCGACAGTCAGTATGAGTTCACGGAAATTCTGAAGCATGTAAACGAATTAGCCGGCCACATCGATGTGCAAAAGACACTGGAGATCGCCGAGGCCATTTATCTGCAGCTAAAGGCCTCGGAAACGCTGCCCAACGACATACGGGCTATCATCGGCGAGCCCCTGTTGCCGCCAACAGCCACAGGCGAGGATGTTGATGCAGCCGCAGCTGCGGATGATGAGACGGCATACTCGGACGATGGCTTCGCAGAGCTGGTGCGAGAGCTAACGCCGGAGGAGAAGTTTCGCCAGCAAGCACTCCTGGAAGAGGCGTGCGAGCGCTCGCTCTTCCTGCAGTACCATTAACGAACGCCTTGAAGGAATCGGGGAAGAAGCCAAACCAAAAGCCCTTAGCGCAAATCACGCTGCTCACTGTGGGATCCTTGGGCAAAAAAGATGATTCTGTTGAGGGATGCCAATTAATCAAATTAATTAGAAATTATTCGAAAAACATTAACTGAATTGGCCGGTATCCTTTCGAAAAGTTTTAGTTGCTTAAAAGTGCCACCCTAACAGGCATCTTCTTTGTGCAATTAAGCTTGAAACCTGTGGGGCAGTGTTGTTATTATCTTAGACTCTAAGACTCAAAGTTTACTACCGCATCGAGAGCGAAGCTAAGCTAGCCAAGTGCTTTAAACTCTGCTGATACACAGATTTATATATATATATTGTATATTATACATATTTGTACGTTTTTTGTATTTATTGTAAGTTTTATCCCAAACCCTGGAACCCAAACCCGAACCCAAAGCCCCACATCCCCCTATGGCTCCCTTAAGCAAGGTTATTAATTATTTAAATTAGACTCATAGGAGTTTAAGATTTTTTAACCTTGTTTTCATTATCCAAAAATTCCACATTTGCAGCTTTTGTTGTTCCTTTTCCAAGTTTACACTCATTTACTGTGAATACAAACATCGATATACGAACATACACCACATACACAAAAGTACATACATTTAAAATGCGTAGTAAAAGTATCTAAAAATAAAACACCCGATTGCACTCACTTTAATTGAATGGCATTTTGCTCTTGATTAGTTTTTAAAAATGGGGTAATTTACAGTTTTTCAGAGATGTCACGGGTCAACAGCACTCACTGATAAGGCTTGAATTCGTGTCACCCGAGTTGAAGTCTTTCATGCTACGAGTGCATGGATCGAAAGCTGACTGCGCCATGCATGTGAATTTCAATCATAATAACAGATTTTTTGACTTGTAACCCCTTATAAAATTGAAAAAAAAAATGGCACAATTCTTTTTTGCTAATTTTTTTGGAAGTTCAAAGTTTTTCAACTATCATATCAGCTATCAGCTATCGGCTTAACAAATGCTGTTAAAAACTAGAATGGCAACGGTTTCCGAATTGAATTTGGACCTTTTTTGGCTGAGTTATGGACAATTAAAGATTTTTTTAGGATAGTCAAAAAAATCTTAAATCGTCCATAACTCAGCCAAATGAGCTTTAATTTCAAATCGGAAAGCACCGCTGTGTTAGTTTTTAACAGCCTAACAAATCTGCAAACTTCAATTTAAAAAAACTCAAAGGGGAAAGATTTTACAAAATTGGAAATTTTTGTTTTTAGTTAAAATGAGAAAGTAAGTATGCCGGTTTGTTAAGCTGTTAAAAACTAGAATAGAAATGTTTTCCGAATTGAATTTGAGGCTTTTTTAGCTGAGTTATGCACGATTTTCGATTTTTTGTACTCCATTAAAAAAAAATAGCTAGATGCGCATCACTGACAGTTAGTAAGATGCAATTTTGTCCCAACGGAGCTTCCTAGCTAGATGCGCATCACTGGTGCACATCGTCAAAATCAAGCAAATTCGTTACTTTTTGAATTTTGGTACCAGGCGAACAGAAGGCAGCAGCAAGCAGCAAAAATAACCGCCAATTTGAATTCAAATTCAAATTTATTAGTGTGACCGTAGTCAAAAACTGGAAAAATACCAGCCAATCAGTAAGATCACGCGCCACGTAGCCAAGTTCCAAACCTTATTATTGGGGAGTGAAAGGTTCGAAACTTGGGTTTTTTATAACAGTTTATAACAGTTTTCGGTTGCTTGCTGCTGCCTTCTGTTCGCCTGGTACCAAAATTCAAAAAGTAACGTTTTTGCTTGATTTTGACGATGTGCACTAGTGATGCGCATCTAGCTAGGAAGCTCCGTTGGGACAAAATTGCATCTTACTGTCAGTGATGCGCATCTAGCTATTTTTTTTTAATGGAGTACAAAAAATCGAAAATCGTGCATAACTCAGCCAAAAAAGCCTCAAATTCAAATCGGAAAACATTTCTATTCTAGTTTTTAACAGCTTAACAAACCTGCATACTTACTTTCTCATTTTAACTAAAAACAAAAATTTCCAATTTTGTAAAATCTTTCCCCTTTGAGTTTTTTTAAATTGAAGTTTGCAGATTTGTTAGGCTGTTAAAAACTAACACAGCGGTGCTTTCCGATTTGAAATTAAAGCTCATTTGGCTGAGTTATGGACGATTTAAGATTTTTTTGACTATCCTAAAAAAATCTTTAATTGTCCATAACTCAGCCAAAAAAGGTCCAAATTCAAATCGGAAAACATTTCTATTCTAGTTTTTAACAGCCTAACAAACCTGCATACTTACTTTCTCATTTTAACTAAAAACAAAAATTTCCAATTTTGTAAAATTTTCCCCCTTTGAGTTTTTCTAAATTTAAGTTTGCAGATTTGTTAGGCTGTTAAAAACTAACACAGCGGTGCTTTCCGATTTGAAATTAAAGCTCATTTGGCTGAGTTATGGACGATTTAAGATTTTTTTGACTATCTTAAAAAAAATCGTTAATCGTAGAAATATGTTTATTTTTTGGGCAAATCAACTATCATAACTTTGCCAAAAAAGGATTTATTTTGACTCGGAAAGCTGTTCTATGCTGGTTTTTAAAAGGACAACGATGCTGCATATAAGCTTTTTAAATTACTAACAAATTTAATTTGTAGGGATTTTTTTACAAAATTGTGTGGCTTATTTTTTTATTATTATCATAACTTTGCCAATATAGAATTAAATTCTAATCAGAAAGCTGTTTTATGCTGGCTTCTAAAAGGCTAACAAATCTGCGTTTAAGATTTTTAAATTACTAACAAATTCAATTTTTACGAATTTTTTTACATCATTTTTTGGCTAATTTTTTGGGCTACAGTTTGACAAGCACTCGATCCGATAAGCTGCCTAGAAATAAAGTTTGACTATCACTGGGCCGGACTGGGCTGCTGATTCTATTCGCCTGGTACATGAAATCCAGGCAGAATTTGGTCAATGGCATTGGTAATCTACATTTAATCTACATTTAAAGGCCTGCCCCAAAAGTATGCTTTACTTGGCCAAGCGAGCTGCAAAAATAGTTTTACAAGCACTAGGACAAAGCTGCTTCGTTCTGTTCGCCTGGTAAATAAAATTGAATATTTAATGCATTTTGCTGGCAAAAAAGCCGCAGCCCAGCCATTATCCATTATCCTTCTTTAAAAAGACTTCATTTCTTTTGTAATTTTTGAAATTTATTTTCTTTTTATATTTATTTATTTATCATCAAATATCAATAGTTGATGCTTGCTCGGTTGTTGTTGTTGTTGTTGTTGTTGTTGTTGTTGTTATCTGCTGTGTTGCGGTTGCTTCCTCTGGTTATTGTTGTTCTGCAGTTCCATATATCATAATTTTAATTAAGATTTATACTTACAAGTTAAGTGTAATGCAATAAATGTATGTTTAGTGTGTTTGTGTGTGTGTGATTCGCTCTCTCGTTGAGTGTGAAAATAATAAAATAAAAAACCATACTTGTCGTTCATAATTAGTCGCAGCATCTTGAACGCATCAAATCATATTTCTTCGTTTCAGGTCAATTACACAGTAAAAATTGATTTAATTAAAAAGTTAATATATATATTTTTGTCGCTTAAGTGTGTGTATGCTCTTTTATAAGGGAATTTCTGATTAAAAAACACATACAATTGGACAAAACTGGACACTTTTCACTAATTACAAAATTAAAAATTATACAAATTACACGCAGCTTCCTCAGGGGGGCACACAGAGACAGGACAGAGAGAGTAAATACAACATAGTGAGGAATTTTATGAGAGAATACATAATGTGTGTGTGGTGTGTGCCTTCCTTACAATATGCTCGTATATGTTTAGGTGTATATTAAAAACGTTAAGCAATGCGAGAGCCATTTATAAGATTATATAAATTATGTACAGGTATCGTATATATATATATAGACACGTTGCTTGTGTGTGTGTGTGTGTGTGGGTGTGTGTGAGGAAACCAAATTATTATATTTTGTGTCTCTATTATTAAAACATTTCTTGTGGTTGCAATAATTTAAACGAATAAGCCGGATGCAGCAGCAATCCTTCTCTCAATTACTCTCGGTTACAATTAAATTATAAGCGCTTTCTTTAAATTATGTTTCGTAATTGTATAAATATATTCTGCAGAGGCAGGGCAATGATTTGGAAACGAGCTCAGGATTTAAAGCAGCAGTTTTGAAACTCGTAAGCCCAGATCATCGTCGATTGAGTGCGCGACAGCGGAAGCAGCTCCTCTCCTGCCTTCCACAGGGCCAGACGGTTGTTGCAGCAGGTGTCCGAGCCCCGCAGAAGCGGGATGGTGTGCGGCGTACGCTGCCCAGTCAAGTTTTCCCTCCTCTCTGCGCGCCATCTCCATTTATATATATATATATAGTTTAGTTTATATATATTATGCTTCCTTAGACTTTACACAACTTTAAGCTTAAGGGTTCCAACTCCTAGTGGTAACAGTTTCGCCTCGACCGCGTTTGCATCTGCATTTGCATCTCTATGATCTTCATCTTCGTCTTCTTTTCTTTGTGTTTCTTGTTATTTATCTTGATTCTTTGCTTCGTTTGTTGTTGTCCAGTAGTGGCTCCTCCTCCTCCGGGTTTCAGAGAAGGCGCCGCCGCCTCATCGTGCTAGCGCTGGCGCTCGGATCTGCGCAATACTCATTCATTCCGCTCCTCGGCACCTGACTCGCTGCCAGCCGATAGATTTAGCGTGCTGGCATCCGCCGAGGAGCGTGTGTGCCGAGTTGATCGCAGCTCGCGTCGCTTCTCAGGCGGTTGTCCCTCCACCGCTGAACCAGGTGCCGCTGCTCCCTGCTCGTTGCCCGAAGACCGCGGTCGCTTCAGCCGATTCGAGGAACGACGATTTTCTTCGGCGGCAGCGGCAGCAGCGGCGGCAGCCGCAGAACTCGTTGAGGAACCGCTCAGATTGGCCGCTGACCCGGCTCCTGCTGTGTCCAAATCCTCTACGCTACCGCCATGACTGCTTCCTGGAGCAGGAGCAGCCGCCGCCGATGACGGCTTCTTGAGTATGGGTTGAATGATCAGTTCGTCGGCCTCCTCGTAGGGCGGCGGCAGTTTTGCCGCATCCGCCGCATTGGTGATGGTCAGCGAAATGCGCGACTCGGAGCGCTCGGAACGCTCGCTGCTGGTGCTCGCTCCGCTACTTATTGGCGGCGCTATTGTTATCGTTGTTTGACTCGGCAGATTGGCCGCCAAGCCGGCAGCTGCAGAGGAGCTGCCCGATCCGCCGCCAGAGGCGTTCAGCGGTGTGAGAGTAACCTTATCCTGTTGCTGGTCGCCCCCAGACATGGGCGCTGGGGTCGAACTGCTGGAGCTACTGCCGCCCCGCAGACTCTTCTCGATGCTGCTCATGCTGGCCCCCAGATTAAGGGGCAATCCGGCAGCCATGGCCGCAGCGGCCAGTTCCTCCTTCGACGGATGCATTTCGCTGCGCGACCGCTTGGACTTTTGCTGCTGCTGCTGCTGGTGCTGTTGCTCGGCATCCAAGGCGGCAGCATAGGCAGCCGCCGCTGCGTTCGCCGAACTGGAGGCGGACGACGATGCTGAGGAGGTGGGTATCAACGAGATGCCCGATCCCAGGCCCAGAGTCTTGGTATAGTAATCCATTTGTTGCTTGAAGGCGTCCTGTTCTCGTTGTCGCTTCGACGAAGAGCTGCTGCCTGACGAACCGCCTCCTCCACTGGATCCTCCGGCCGAGCCTCCCGTTAGTCCCGCCAAACTGGCCAAAGAGCCAGGACCACTCAGCGGAAGGGATCCACCGGCAGCGGCCATCGCCTGGGCGGCCATTTCCGCCAAGAAGGCCTGCGAAAAGTCACTGGACATGCCCGGGATCTGTGGCAGTTGGGCTGCCGCCGCCGCAGCTGCCGCTGCCGCTGCTGCTGCAGCTGCCGATGACGACTTGGAGTTCTTGCTGGACGCTGAGGATGAGCCCCCAGTATTGGAGCTGGACGATGTCGAGGGCATTTTGCCCTGCGAGAATGCCTGCAGGGCGGCCAAGTCCGTGGGCAGGGCGCCGCGTGCGAGGCTCTCGAACCACTTTTGCTGCTCCTTGGCCTGGGCATTCGCCTCATTCACCTGCTGCTGCTGGCTGCTGCTGCTGCTCCTCTTGCTGCCGCTGCTGGTAGCACTGCTTGAGGAGGCGCCGCCCGCGGTACCCGACAGCGGTGGCATGCCCAAGGAGCTCATGAGGCGTGTGGCCTGGGCCAAGTCCATGTTGCTCATCCGGCTGAGGGACTCGAGAAGGTGCGGATCAGCTCCTGGCATAAGCAGGCTACTTAGCTGCGCCATGTCCGCCGCTGTTGGCGTGGTCTGCGCTTGGCTCCTGCTGCTTGAAGATTGCCTGCCGCGGCCCGACGAGGAGGACGAGGGCGTTGTTACTGTGCTGGCGCCGCCCCCGCCACCCATGCTGGCCATGGCATTCATGAGGCTGGCCGCGGCCGAGGCCGATGCATTCCTCGACTGGTTCGACTTGGACGACTGCGATTGGTGCGACTTGGACTGCGTGGAGCTGGTGTTGGAGGCGGACGAGGTGGCGCCGCCGTTCAGCAGGTTATACTGCTGCGCCAGCTGGTCGTAGGCGGAGCCCAGACCGCTGGATCCCAGGGAGTACGGATTGAGTCCGCCGAGACCCATGGGTGGGTACAGCAGCGAGGGATTGGGGAAGAGGAACGGGAAGCCGGCGGCCAGTTGTTGCGATGCGGATGCCGCCGCATTCTTGCCTCCAGCTCCCCCACTGCCGTTGCCGCCTCCTCCCGATGATCCGCCTCCGCTGCTGGCGCTTATGGCCGCAGCCAGTTGAGCGGCTTCATTCTGCGCCTGCTGTTGGGCCGCCGCCGCTGCCGCTGCCTGCTGCTGCTGCTGTTGCTGTTGTTGCTTCTTCTTGCTGGCTGAGGAGGATGAGGCGGCCGACGACGACTGCCCCTGACTCTTGCCGGAACCCGCTCCGCCGGCTGAACCAGTCAAGCCGCCCAGAGTTGGTCCGGCAGCAGCCATGAGCGCAGCCAGCGACTGGGTGTCCATTCCAGCTAAATTACCCAATCCTCCCATGCCCGCAAGACTGGCGAACAGGTTCATGTTGTTCAGGTTTCCGAGTCCCGGGATATTGCCCATGCCCGGCATGCCGCCGAAGGACATGGACAGCAGCGGGTTCTTGGGATCGAAGGCGGCGAGCGGATTCTTTGGATCGAAGGCGCCCAGTCCCGGGAGATTGGCCAACAGGCTGGGATTCAAGCCAGCCAGCGAGCCAAATTGCAGGGCCGCTTGATCGAGAGCCGCGGCAGCTGCAGTTTGCTGGTTGCGAGATGACTTCTTCGATGATCCTCCTCCCGCCGGCGACTGAGCGGCGGCGGATGATTGTTGCTGCTGCTGCTGTTGGGTGTGCGACGAGGAGGAGGCGTTACTCGAGTTGGACGATGGGCGACCGCCATGGGACTTGACTGCCGGCGAACCGTAGCTACTGTCCATGGAAGAGGATGCTGGCTTGGGCGATGGCGCTGACATGGGATTCTGCATCTGCTCCAGCCACTTGGGATCCACCTCATAATTGGGATTCTCCGTGAGCCTGAAAAGGGGGTTTTTAGGTGTTAAGAGACTATCCATAAAATATTTCAGATATTTGAGACTCACCATTGCATGAGGCGCTTGAGCTGCGGTGCCTTGTTGCCGCCCAGACGCTTGCCCGTCTGCTTGTTGATCACTGGCACCGGTTCCTCGCCAGTCAGATTCTGGGGCCCAGCGGCCATCGAGTGTTGCTGCTGCTGCTGTTGCTGTTGCTGCTGCTTCTGCATCTGCGAGGCACTCGAGCCGCTTTGCTGGCGATTGGAGCGCCGACTGTTGGAACCACTTGCCCCACCGCTGCCGCCAACGTAGTCAATGCTGAGCTGGTCGCCCAGGGGACTGGTCATGTCCGACAGCCACTTGTTCACCTTGACGTCGTGCGGCGAGTTGGTGGCGGCGGCGGAGGAGGAGGAGAACTTGGGACTAAGCTTCATGGCCTGCTCCATCTCGGCCAGCATGTTCTCGTAGGCCTTGCGCTGGGCGGGCGGCAGGAACTGCATCATCTTCTGTTGCTGCTTGAGGAAAGTCTGCGGATCGGTGGCCATGGTCTGGGCCAGTAAGGCGTTCAAACTGTCCTTGGATGAGAGACCGCCCATGGCCATGTTCTGCAGGGCGCTCAGGCCGCTGCCTCCGCCGCTGTTGCCGCTGGCCGATGAGCTTCCGCCGGCGCCGGTTCCGCCGCTTTTGGATTCTGCAAAAAAATTAAAAGAAAAATAGATACTCAAGATTAGTCAGGAAATCATTGGAACGGCTGCCCGTCCTCAGGCGGCGGGGATAGTAAAAAGTAAAAGCGCAGAGACTCCAACTCACTTCCGGGCACTGTGGTCACAGTGATGGTGAATGGTTTCTGATTCATTTGCTGCTGGCTCGACGACAATTGCAGATTGGCCGGCGTCACTGAGACGCTGGGCGGAATCTGTGGCTTCTTCGACGACGACGATGACGATGGCAGCGAGGGATCGGGGAAGGTCTTTTGCTCCTTGGCAGCCGACAAACCCAGCACAATCTCGTCCAGCTTCTTGCGCTTCTTCTCCTTGCCAATCACGGGTTCCTCAATGGTCTGAAATAAGGCAAAGTTATATATTATATTGAGTTCATAATCGATATAAAAATCTATATTTTAAAGATCCAAAATGTGTGATAAATAAATAAACAATTTACTTAATCGAAAATAAATAAATCTCTTGCTATTACTTACACAATTGTTCTTCTTCATTAGCTTGTTGAGCGTGTCATCCAGCTTGCTCTTGCTGCCGCCCATCGAAGGGAAGGCGGAGCTTAGGGCCGCATGCACGCTGGACTTCTTGGAGGGCATGGAGAAGTCCTGCACCTCGCTCAAATCAATGGCTCCGGCACTGGAGGCCGACTTTAGTATCTCCGTCATGTTCATCTTGGGCAGGCTGCTGCGGACAAAAGGTTTACAGAAATTAATAAGTCATTCTTCGCCTACGTCTCCTCGTGTGATCTCAGACACCCACCTTGAGGACAGATCCATGGGTGCGCCCATCGAGGGCGGCGGCGTCTTAAGCGCCGGTACGGCTGGCTTGCTAAACTGCCCCGAGGATTGACGGGACAGCGAGGCATGCTGGTGCGCCGGCGGCGGTTGCATGCCACTCAGCGCAGCCGACGAAGAGCTTCCGCCTCGTCCGCGACCAGTGGAACCGCCACCAGTCAAGGCCTCCATATTGGCAATCTCGCTCTCCCAGTCCTTGGGAGCCACTGTAAAAGGCAGAAAAAAAACAACGTTAGTTTGGGAAACGCTCTCAAGATTTGTGGGAAAACTTACTTGTCGAACTGTTGAGCAAAGCGTGCAGCTTGGCCCTCTCCGTTTCCACATCGATGGCAATGTGTCGCTTGCGCTTCTTGCCCACTCCCGATCCACTGCCGGCATTGGGCACATTTAAGCCACCGCCGATGCCGGCTGATGAGACCGATGACGCGGCACTTGCCGCACTCAGCGACATGCCCGGCAGCAGGGAGGACAGGGAGGTGGCATTGCCACCGGCTGCAGCTGCTGCTACGGCAGCTGCCACTGCGGCGTTGATGCTGTTGGCATCCAAGCCGGGCAAAGTAGGGGTGGACTTCGATTGGCTGCTAGTCACCTGGGAGCCGGCGGAGGATGCCGAGCTAGCGGCCACCTGTTGCATCTGCGAAGCCTGCAGATGCTTCGTTACGCCCTGGTCCGTGGTGATCGTAATCACATCGGGGGTTGTCGAGCGACGCTCCAGGCTGCTCAGATGGGGAATCGACTCGTGGAGGGCGATGCTCAGATCGGTGACGCCTCCCTTGCAGCTGGCAAAGGCACTGTACTTGATGTCCACCGGCCACTTGCCAGCCTCCACACAGGCCACAATGTGGGCAATGCGGCGTTCCAGGGCAAAGTCCTTGAACCAGCGAATCATGCACATCTCCAGCTTGGGCTTCTCCAGCTTTTGTTGCTTCACAGCCGCCGGTTGGATAACCTCAAGATCGGGGAAGCGGGCCTTGAGCTCAGCCGCCTGCTTCTTGCACTCCTCTTCGACGGCCTTCTCCTTCTCCTTCATCACCTCGTCGTCATCGGGATCCGAGGGTCCGGCCACCAAATCGAGTATCTCCTGATCGTTGGCTGGCTTCTTCTTGGGAGAAACTGTCTCGGCTTCTGATGCTGCGGATTCAGGTTTCTCCTCCTTCTCCTTGGCTGGCTCCTTGGCATCTTCTTTAGGTTCTTCTTCTGGCTTCTCTTCGTCAGTCTTTGTAGCAGCCTTGTCTGCTTCGGTTTCCTTTTCCGGCGCTTCCTCCAATTTGTCAGCCGGCTTCATCTCTTCGACTTTGGGGGCGGCTTCGACATCGTCAATTTTAGGTGCCTCTTCGTCAGCGGGAACACTATCTGCTGACTTCTCCTCTCCCGAAGATTTATTCTCCTCGGTTTCAGGGGTCTGTTTCACAGGGGAGACGGGGACGGCTTTGTGGGCTTCCGTTTCCTTCTCCTCACCATTTTCAGATATGGCTGGCTGCTCCTCTTCAACCTCCATTTTATCGTCGTTGGTCTTGGGTTCTCCCTCGGCCTCTGAATCAATCTTCTTTTCAGGCTCGGCGGCGGCCAGATCTGTCACCTTGTCGGCTTCGGCTACATCTTCTTTGTCAGAGACTTCGGCTTTGACTGGCTCTTCCTCCTTGACGACCTTGTCTGCCGCCTGCTCTTCAGCTTCAGTTTCATTCGTTGCCGGTCCTTCTTTCTCCTCCTGCGACTTCTTCTCCGCGTCTTCCGTATCCTTTTTCTCCGGACTGGCCTCTGCCTTAACCTCATCCTTTACTGGAGTAGTCGCCGGTGTGGCCTCCTTCTTGATGACACTCTCATCGGTCATGAGTTCATCGTCCAGGTCTATCACCTCGTTCTTGACTGCTGCTGCTGCCCTCTCGGCTGCTGCTGCCTTCTCAGCGGCGGCCGCCTTCTCAGCTGCCGCCAACTTCTCCGCCTTTTCAGCATTGAAGGCCTCCAGCTTGATGGTTCGCTGGATCTGTGCCTCCAGTTCGCGGATGAAGCGCTTCTCCGATTCGCCGAAACTAAAGTTTGGATCGTTGAAGATGAAGGTTTCGGAGCGGTACAGTCCGTGCTTGAGAACTGCTGTGATTAGTTCCTTGTCGTGGCGTCCCGCTTCCCACCAGTCGGGCGTATCCGCATTCATGGTGCACAGTTTGAGGCGCTCCTCCAGGTGGGGATTACGTGCCACTTCGCGGAGCTTGGCCAACAGTTCCAGGCGATCCAATATGAGCTTGGCGTGCTCTTTATCAATCTCCTCAATGATTCCCTCTAGACCGCGCTCCGATTCAGCGAGCTTCATGCCCGCCTGGCGCTTGCACATGGCCACGAAGACCTTGTAGTAGTCCGTCAGGGTCTCGTCGCTCTTCCGCTCCAAATGAGCCATCTGCTTGAACTTGGTCCAGTCGGGACTGCCGCCGCCAGAGACACCACCGCCCATAGTGGAAAGATGCAAGTCAATGCCGTAGCCTGTGAGAACGCGTAGGAATTCGTATTCCTCGCGTCGGTTCCACTTTTTGGGTATGAGCTGCAGGCGCTGGGACTCGCGCTCCTTGGCCGCCAGCTCCATCTTGCCCTGCCGCTCCATTTTCTGCGGGAATAAATAAATTGGGCAATAAATTAGTACAAAAAATAATCAATATAAATAATTAAAATGGCAAATGAGACATCATTATGTGTGTTTCTTTTTGTGTTAAGTGGGACTTGGGATTGGAATAGAAGTAGCTGTCAAGAGTTAATGGTTTTAAATAATTTTAAATCATAAAAAAATATAAAAATGATCTTCAATAAATAATGATCAAAGCTCTCCTGTTATAACAAACCTAAATTAAATTTTATTTATTATTTTTTGAACCCTTTTAAGTCAATTAGTGGTTAGTACATATGCATGACTCAATAGATTACGCTGATGCCTGAGCTGTTTACAAAAACAATTCCAAGTAAATTCACTTTTAGACCAGAGATAAGATAATTACAAACTACGTCGCACTCCAAGTGCTTTTCACAATCATAGGAAATCGAATTTAGCTATCAATAATACTCTGAGATATTATGGGGAAAAGGAAAAGTACTAAAAATAGGTCAGTTCGACAGTTTTCTTATCATTAAGATCAATAAATCTGGAATTATTATAGTTATAGTTAATTTATTTCAATAATTTCTTGATTAACTATCTTCAATGGTTATCACATATAATTATTTAAAACAATTGCCATAAGATACAACCATTTTCCATATTTTCCTCCCTGCAAATTGGGCATCCCCTTTGAGTATATATATGTATATATATATATTAACCATTTTCACAATAAGTACATGCAGCGGGGAGAGAGAGAAAGAACACCCCTTTGGGCAATGGACGACGATGTGTGATTGTGTGTGGATTTTGCAAGTGCAAATTCATTACGAATATTTACACAATTTTGCGCTGGGAAAAAGAATTAAAAAGCGTCCACCAGGAGTAGCAGCAGCACCCTTCCTTCCCTGCTCGGGGGTAATGCGAGACTCGAAACATGGGGTGGGATGGGATCACCCTCGTGGCATGGTTGGTGGTGATGCCGCTGCAGGGGTGGTGGCTTCATCACCATCATCATCATCATCAGCTCCTCTGTGTGTACGTAAGTCAGACGACTGACTGACTGACTGACTATTACAGCCTTCTGAATTACACACGAATTTTTGCAAAACGAAAGACAAAATGCGAATGGCAAAAGCAAAATGAAACGGCGAGGGAGGCGAGACGAGACAATGGCTGTAGCCAAGAGAGCGGCCAGGCCAGAGCAGAACACAACTGGAACTGGAAATACAATAAAATCATAATAATAAAAGTAAAAAATCCATTTTACACCCCTAATAACGCTCCGGAGGACAGAGGCCAAAGGGCGGACAGGAGTCCTCGTTGGCGGCTGGTGGGAAATAGAGACACGGCGCAGCAATGAGCACGGGACACAAGTACATACGCCGCACTAAGCAAATGCTGCCGAGTCAGGACTGCGAAGCCCGGACAAGGAGGCGCACGAAAAGGAGACGGAGACGGAGACAAACAAATGAATCCAGTGAGACCAATTGCACGCGCCGCAGCTAAAAAGGACCTCCTCCGAAACACCCAAAAGGCCACCCACATCCCACTCCACACACTCTTCTCTGTGTGAGTGTGTGTGTGTCTTTTCTCTTCTTCTGTGCCCCGTTTTGTACATGTTTGTTTGCTTGCTTGTATACTCTTCTGCAGTTAGTTATGATAATAATAATGGAGGCCCACAAGGAGGAGGAGGAGGAAGAGGAGGTCCTACGAGAAACGAAACCAAAGCCATCGTAAATACACAAAATTGCATGAAAGCCTGAATGTCGTAAGGGGGCTGCCGTGACGGTACAGTGAATTGGGAATATCCCATTGTAGTTGTTCAATTAAACAAATAGGTAATATAATAAGTGTTAAAACTAATTTCTAATTAAGCTAAATTTGAATTTTAAGTAAATAAATCAATAATAAAAAATACTAATAAAAAGATATCAAATTCATATCACTTGGTTGTTAAGTTTATTATTAAAAATAATCCCTGGTTAGTTTGGCTCCAATAAAATGGTATAATTACTATGCAAATTGGGGTGAAAATTTGCGAAATGAACACGATATGCTTGATCCCATTAAAAAAGTACAGGAAAACAATAAACCCCTTTTTTCAGCTGATTGTAAGTTCGGCGACGACGATGTAGAGTTCTTGGCTAATTTGTGGCATGAAATCAAACCGCAAAACTAAATGCAATCCTAGAAAAGTGTTTGCTGCATGTGCCTGATACGGGATAACGTCGAGTGTTGGGACTCCTCTAATCCTTTGGACTAGAAAAATCATAAAAAGAAGGATGCCAAGTGGGCGGGCAGGTTGCCAACCCTGTGCTGTCTGCCGTGCCGTCTCCTCCTGTGTCCGCTCTTCTTGTTCTTCTTCTGTTTCCCTGTTTCGGTTCTGTTCTGTTTATACAGCTAACGGATTTTTTACCTCAACCCCAACCCCCCTCCTTAGCCGACGACGAACGATGGCCTCAACGAAATCCAAAAAGGGGGACAAACAAAAACAAACGACAAAAGCAATGGCGAGCGCAGCGCCACAAGATAAAGAGACCTGAGACCTCTTACTCTCCACACGTACTATCTTTCCATCTGACTATCTCGCTCTGGCCGCATTCACACGATACAAGTGCGAGGCAGCTCGGGCGATTGATTATGATTATTAGTAGGAGAAACCGATGACTACACCCGGCGATTGCTTTCACAGTGACTTCGTTCGTAGTCTTGGAACTGCCAGCCAAAAGGTGAGGATGGGGCAAGGAGAGACGGAGACAAGGATAGCGAGTAAGAGACAGACAGAGCGAAAGAGAATGAGTAAGAAGGGATGGAAGGAGAGCTCAGTAAGCAGCCGCGGAAAAACGAATTTAAATGAGCGACATAACAGCCGCTTCTCGAACAGGCAACAAACAAAAAAAAAGAAACAGATAAAACACAAGTACTGTGGCATAGTGTCGGCCATAGCAGTAAGTAAAGATGTTTGTGGGGGTTCAATAAATTATGAAATTATAAGTGAGGCCCAAAAGAATATTTTAAAATTGGGTACCAAAATGGCCAAGACGCGTCGTCTACTAATACTGTTACGCTCATACCCTGTAACTACCAAAACAATTCGCATTCAAATGTGATATATCTTGACCCTTGCACTCGTATCTATTTTTTTGACCGCAGGTGTCTGTCATCGTCTTGTACTTCTGCCTGCTCCTGCTCCTCCTTTCGTAACTACCACCCCCTTTTTGGGGGAGCGTGTAAAGTGGCAAACGACAGCGTCGCCGCTCATGTGAAATCTATAGGTATAAATTTATTGTTTTGTATTTTCGCTCGCTGCACACAACCAGAGAGAGATGGAGATATGACCCGACTCCAACAACTTGAGTCTCGTTTACTTTTTTCTTCTTGATTTGACTCTCCACACACACACCCGGACACATTCTTTGCATATTCTGCTCTCTTCCTGCACTCTTGCATTCTCGTTTTAATTAAGAGACATGGGGCAATACTAATATTGGTATTGGAATTGTCATTGCTTTTGCATTTACCTCCAAATAAATGCCATTTCCATTGCTTAACGTGGTTGGCATCGTGGCTGTTGTCGTTGTTGCTGTCGCAGCTGCAATTTGCGAGGATTTATTGAGATGCTCACAAAAGGCGGAGAAGCTGCTGAAGTCCATGGGTTTAATAACCTCCATTTTTATTTAATTTATATTTCTTTTTTCTTTTTTTGTGGACAACAAACACTATAAAACACTATAAAATATCACAGCCGCAGAATAGAAATCGAAGCCTTGTGGTTTCCGTCACGATTATTGATTTCAATTAAGCACTAATTATCATTCATTGCGCCCCCAATGACAACTATTTTGCACCTAGTTGCTGTGGTTGTTGTTGCCTCGGCAATTACATTATTCCATTCCATTTCCAATACTATTCCATCGTTTTGACTATCACTCCCACTCGCTCGCTCCCATTATTCTCGCGATTTATCGCGCGGGCCCGCTTCTCGTCTTTAGACCGCTCTCGCTCGGGCACCACACTTGGACTTTTTACAACTTTACACCGCGGCGCTCAAACAAATAATGAGCGGAGCGCATTGCGGACTAAAATACAAGAAATACTCCTCATCGCACACACTCAGGCAACAAGCGCGACGACGGCAGCGGCAGCGGCTAAAATCGAATGCGAATCAGGCAGCGCAAGAGAGACTCAAAAGAGTGGCAGCGGCGGGAACGGGTGCGGGTGCGGGAGCGAGAGGCAGAGGAAACCAAACAATCGTGAGATTAAGCCAAACGCCGATTTGGGTGAATGTGAATATGAATGAGATTGAGATGGGCTAAAAACTGAGACTCGAGACCGATACCGAAACCGATGCCGACCGAGGAGTCTCCTTAGGCTGAGGTGAATGAGCGTCACTTGCAACAGACTCTGGACGCGAGCGGCAGAGCCCGAGAGAGAGTCTGAGAGCCTTCGAGCGAGAGAGCTGGACTCAAAAGAGAGAGCGGGACATTAAATGTGACTGAGTAAGTGTGCACTGGATGGACGAGTTGAAGAGGAGGAACCAGCGGAGGTGGCGGCGGCGGCAGGCACATTGTGTCAACTCGTGTAATGTAAGCAAAGAAGAAGCACCAGCACTAGCCTGCCACACACACACTCATAGAAGCGAGGAGGCGGGGGACACAACACACGGCTGAATCGGAGGCAAAAAAGCCAAGGCAATGAAACAAATGTACCACAAAAACTGTTGACGACACATAGAGAGCAGCCAAAGAGAGAGCGCGCGAGGCATTCAGCAGCGGTTGAGAGAGGGGGATATGGAGGAGGGTGTAATGACGGACGCAGGACAACAGCGGCAAAAGGGATAAAATAAAATAATAACAGCAGCCGCCGCCACAGCGGCAGCAGAACGCTAAGGCTGAGAGCTAAGACCGTGAAAACGGATTAAAACACAAAAAGCAGGTACAAAAGGTACATAAAGAGTTAAGAAGTAATCCCTCGAGAAACTATAGTCAGGGCTCTCACCACTTTCCATCATTTAACACATTTTTCGCTTTAAATAAGTGAAATTTATCGTAAAATAAAGATATTAGCTAAAGAATAAATTACCCAAATGAACGGAATCAAGCCTCTCACTATAAATTCTATACTTATTCTAAGATCAATATCATACTGAATGCACAGATACACGCTTAGCATGTGACAGTTTTGAATTGCATGGGCTTGACTTTGATTATTGGCATTTTGCAATTGTTTAATTAATTCGACCTTTGGGCCATCTACATACGAGTCACACACACACACACACACACACACACACACACACCTCTGAAAAGAGGAAGAGAAAGAGGCAGAGCGAAAGATGGAAGCAGGGCCAAAGTGCGATAAGCACGTAGTCAGAGCAAAAACGAAACGAGATTATTAATCAATCCGCAAGATACAGATGCAGATACCACATGAGTGAGTGAGTGAGTGAGCGAATGAAAGAGTGAGTGAGAACGAGTGTAAGTGTGTGTGTTTGGATATACATGGATGAGCGAGCAGGGCGGATATAATCGCATACAGAATCGATGCAATGCGACACATCTTCTCCTTCTCCAGCAAATGCATCGAGCAAGATCAGCGAGTGGAGCGCGACAGAGAGAGGGGCATCATTCCTATGGTAAATTTGGCTTAAACTAAATCAGCGGAAGAGAGAAGCAAACGAAGATGCACAGGTAGGCAGGGACAGCGGCTCTCAATGAGATATTTAAACTCGAACTGCAGACACATAGATAGCCCTGAATATATTGACTGATGGACTGGCCATTCGGCTTTATTGGTTAGAGACAGCCGACTTTTCCCAATGCTTTACGACTGACAGGTGTGAAGTGAAAAATGCGCCGACGCAGCAGCTGCACAGCACCCAAGAAATGCACTCGCTGGATCGCAATGAGTTCGAGAGAGAAGAAGCAAGATGGGGCAGCAACACGTGAGGAGCACCCGCACAGTAGATCGTGTTGCAAAATATTAAAATTACATTTTCTTAAGATCATTTTTTAAAAATAAAGTTTAAAAATATATTTCAAATGTACGATTTTTTTAAGAATACGTTTCCATATTTGTTTTATTTTTTATCAGGAGAAACAGGAATATTTTCCCAAATAAATATATTTTGCCCCACTGTCAGACACAGGCAGTGGCAGCCAAATGCTAATAAAATAATAAATCGAATGGCACCAATAGCAACAAGCACAAAAAAAGAGCAACAACAGCGGTCAAAAGCAAAAAGGCAGAGAAGGAAGCAAAGCATCCAAGCAGCAAGTCGAAGGTGGGTCCGAAGATGGCCACAAAAAAGAATTGCCAAAGCCCGCACACACACACTCTCTCCCTTTCGTACACACCCGTAGCAATTTCTATGCTCCGGTGTTCTAAATACACGTTGCAAAAATGCAAAAGGAATCAACAAAACAAAGCGAAAAATGCTTTTAAGCTGCAGCCACAGCAGGAGGACGGAGGCAAGAGTGAGGAACGAAAGGGGAGCTGAGCTCTCAAATGAGCACAATTAGGCGGCTGGCTTTATCGAAAACTCGCGCGCCGTGCAACAGAAGAGGACAGGAAATGGCAACCGAAACGAAACAGGAACAGGTCACCCATTCTATATATCTCCCCATCTCCTTCCTTCTTTTTGCTTCGTCTCCCAAGTCACATATTGCGCTCAATAATTCAGTTCGTGAGAGCGGAGCAGCAGCAGCCGTAGCTGAAAGAGAGTGCCATCCCCCCTGCCACTGCTGGCTAGCCAGGCATTTTGGGTGGGCGCGCACACGAAAAAGGAAAAAATTAAACATTGGATAAATCCAGAAAATGTAAAATTACAAACACACATTGCAGGCGGCACCGGAGCAGCGGCAGCGACAGCGACAGCTGGTGGAAGCGAGATGGGGCGACACACTCGCATGGAAAACTAATACATACAGGGGCAAGTACAGCCAACGTGTAGCTAGGCAGCAGAGCCAAAGCCAAAACCACCCGATGATATCGAATGAACACCAACAACAACAACAACTGTAACAACGATAAAACCAAGTCGTCCACCAACGTCTCTGCTGGCTGCGCCGCTTGCGTCTGCCGCAGCCGCAACAATCATCGTCACCAAAAGAACTTCACCTCGTCAATACAACAACACCAAGGAAAACTTGGCTTTGCCTCTTCGGCTTTGCTGCTTCCTCATCTTCTTCAACAAATCCGACTTGCTCCTGTTGTTGGTGTTTTTGTGGGTTTGATTGATGGCGCGCTGCCTTTACTGCTGCCGCCGCCCCTCTGCCATTTGATAATGGCAGCGTCGCCCATTCAGTGCTGACCAAAGATCTAGCTATTTTCAAGTGAAGTCGAAGTCTTGAAGTACAAATGTATCTATCGGATATTGTATCTTAAAATATGTAATTAAATAGGAAAAATTAAAATTTCAGGAAATTCTGATACTACCTATCTTTGTCAAATATTATAAATATTTTCAATAAATAATTTAAATTTTAATATACTTGTACACTTGAAAACCAATACTTCTGTTTTAGTTCTTAGGTTTAGCGATTTTTACCCTACCCAACTTGGCAAGTATTTCTTGCGCATCACCAGAGTCTGACACTACAGTGGGAATGCGGCGAATCGAAGCGTCAGGTTGTACAATTGACTCCGGGCCTCCACTCGCTCTGGCTCATAATTTGACCCAAGCCTTTTGGCCAACGAGCTGCGGGTTCCACTGTGTTTGTGTTGTTGTTGTTGTTACCACCTCAAGGGGCAGGAAAAAGCGAAGCAGAGGCAAGAAAAACGAAACGAAAGCAACGGTTTTGCGCTAGGCAGAGCAGCAGCAGAAGCAGCAGCGTATGGGGATGGGGCCAGGAGGAGGAGGTGGAGGTGAATTGCTGTTTTTGTTTCTGCCGCCGAGTGTGCAAAGTGGTTTGACATTTCCTCCGCTTTGGGCCGCTCATTCGCATTCCCATTCGCGGGCCGAGTCGAAGGATGAGCAGGGGAGGCAGGCAGGATAGAAGGCGGAGGAAGAAGGAGCAGGCTGCGGAGAATAATCCGAGCATCTCTCGGGTTCAAATTCGAGTGTACATGTATTTCTTTTATTTTGCATAAATTAAGCATAAGTGTATATTTGCTGCCGCTCCATCTCCTGCTCTTGTTTTCCTGCCTCGTTTTCGTTTATTCGTCGTCATTTCGATTTTGTTTGCCCATTCGGCAATACACGCACACACTCCTATGAAAAGGGGGCGGGGGGCGGATACACGGACAGAGAAGTTGACAGACTTTTTCCCTTCTGATACACCAATATGCCCCCCTCCTTCTCGAAACGCTCAGGTGGGTGTTGACTTTGCTTTTTATTTAGTGAGATTTCCCGAGCGTTTATGGATTTGTCGATAACGAAATTGGAAATGGCAAGTATCGAAATTCGGACGGACAAAAGGAATTTAAAAATATATTTTAAATTAGCACTGAATTAGCACCATTGGATAAAACAAATACATAAAACAAATACATTTTGTTTACAACTCAATATGTTATGAGAGTTCAGGTATAAGATAATTCGATCTTTTTAAAGATTAATTAGTTAGTTGTCATAATAAAATGAGGATTAATCTCTTGATACTTTAGTAGTTCGACAAGTCATGCAGTTTAGTATTATTATGCGGGGTTAGTAGAGTGTTTGGTATGGTTTCGTGGCTTTCGTGTCAGTGTTTTTGCTTATCAGGGGGAATGGGAACTGTTTCTTTGACTGTTCACGGTCTATTTTGCCCTCGAAAGGGTGGCGGACGGTGCTAGTTGAGGATTGATTTCAATCAAGGGGGTTGATTCGGGTCGGGGCTGGTAGTGTAATGTGGTGAGTGGTAAAACTGCATATATGGTATATAGAAATAGTAGATTGAGGGTACTCATCACTACATGGCGTTTGCGTACATTGTTCATGCTGACCAGATACATGGCCAGCTTATTGATGTCCAAATTGGCCAGCTGGCTGACGTCGGTCGTGTTGAGGATGCTCAGCATCAGGCTGATGTCGGCGGGAGTGGGCAGCGCCGACATAGTTCCCGATCCGCCTGTTCCGCCCACTTGTTGGGCCTGCCCGGATCCAACACCCACACCGGATGCTCCTCCTCCGGCTGCTGCTGCAGCGGCTGCCGCTGCTGCGGATGTGCTGGCGCCCTGCGACTGCATCAGCGCCTGCAGGCTTCGGCCGCTGGGATCCGAAGAGCCCACATTGGAGCCGACAGAGCCGCCGCCGGAGCCGCTCTGCAGTTGCATTTGCATCGACTGAAGGGTGGGCGTGGTGGGCACCGACAACGGTGGCGTCGATGAGACCAGTGCCTGGAGCTGGAGCACAGAGAGAGAGAGTTGGACAGAGTTGCAACAGAGATCATGGTGGTTTGGAGGGAAGTGAGGTAAGCTTATTTAGGTGTTGTTGGGGCACCCTGAATCCCAATGACCTTGGCTGGTTCGTACATAGTTTTGCTGATCAGCTGTTGGCTGCTTTTGGGTATACTTATGTTTTTATTTTGAATTTCTCTTGGGTTCTCCGTCAAAGTTCGGGGTTCAGTTAATGTTCTCGTCCTTGTCAAGTCCGTTCTTTTGTACGCTAACTACGGTTAACTACGGCCAACAGCTAAGCAACAAAACTACGTACTTTTCAACACACTGTGACACTACAACATAATAATAATGATAATAATTAAGACAGATAATAGGAAAATTAAGTTATAAAATCGTGTTTCATGTTGGGTTAGGCAAAGAAAGGACATCTTTAGATTTAAATAGAGGACGGTTTCTCAATGCGTCGGATCTATAAATTGGCAGTTAGCCTTAAGTATGACCGAAACAATTGATAATATCTTTTTGTAAATATAGATGTAAATACATATATGCGAAAATTGTGAATTCCAGTATTTTAATATTTTTCGATTATTAAAAATTTTATATTTAAAATTCCAAATATATAAATATTTACGATATTTTCGATATGATATAATTTCCCCATTTTAGAATTCTTACGAGGAAGGGATACTCTGGGATAAATAAACAAGTACTAGACTCACCTTGGCCTTTTGCTGCAGTTTTAGCTCCTCCTTCTTGTAATTCCTTTGATAGGCGGTAATGACGCGACGGAGCCGCGTGTTGAGGTCCTGCATCGATGGCCACATGGTGGTGGCATCCTCCACGGCTGCCACAGTGGGCGGATAGCTGCCAGCAACGCTCTCCTCTTCGTCCAGGCCTAAATGTGAGTTCGAGTTAGCATGGTCGTTGTTGGTGGAGTTGGGGGCATTAGAGTTAGCCGCTTTGGATGATGGATTATTGGTGGTGGTGGTGGTGGTATTGGTATTGGTAATGGTAGTAATAGTAGTAGTGGTGGTGGTGATGTTTGTGGTAGCATTGTTAGTGCATGATTCCGCTTGATCGCCTTCGGCACGGGCAATGGCAGCGGCATCGTTTTTGGCTTCCCCAGCAGAAGGAGCAGCAGCAGATGACTCCTTTGATTCCATTTTGGTATCTTTTTCAATTTCGCTCGGTGTTTCTTTATCTTTTTCGAGTTTTTTCTCCGATTCGTTCTCTGATTCGCCATCGGCAGTCTTGGCCACCAGATCTTCTCCAGCTTTCTCACTGGACGGCTCTGAGGTCGAGACTGCCGCGGCCTTTTTCTTGGTCTTGATTTCAGGATCTGTTTCTGTATCTGCCGATTGTGCTGAAGGAGTCGCTGATGATGCCTCCTGCTGGGCGACCAACGTTGCCGCCTTGTCAACATTATCGCTACCATGACCCGGCAAGGGATCGGCTTTGGGTTTGGATGAGGATTCGGATTCGGAAGCATTTGCTGTGGTTTCTTTTTCGCATTCCAGCTCGTTGGCCTTCGATAGCGTTTTTGCGTCGTTGCCGTCGCTTCCGCCGCTGGCGCTGCCGCTCTTACCCGACGAACTTGGCCGCTCCGGGTCAAGGAGGAGCAGCGAGTCCTTGTTGCTATCGCCGCCACCGGTAGTGAGTTTGCCAGAGTCCGAGTCTTTGGTCGTGGCGGTGCCATCGTCGTCCACCTCATCGCCATCATCGTGCTTTGAATTTGCATCGTCTTCGTTTCTGTTTTGATACCAAAAAGATGGAGTTATTAAAGATATTTATATATTTTTTTGGGGGCAGTAGAGGGGTGGCTGTGGAGTATATCATGCCAAAACGTAGTTAAAACGTTCTTAAAGAAAGCACAGAGAGAAAATTCACAACACACACACGCACGCACACACATTCAACGCAATGGCAGATGGAGATCTCAATGCTTCGGATGTTTGTGCGTGTAAATGGGAGGGATAGATCTTTTAATCTGTAATAATCGAGTTTTATCATTTAAAATCGATTAAAAATTAATTTGTTTAAGTATTTTGGCACATTTTCTAAGAGAAAAAGCATGATTTTCATGATTGGGAGGAATGTGCGTGGTGTGCGTGGGAATGTAAATGAGTTTTAGCAAATCCTGTTTCCCCTTTTAGCTTTAACTAAAACTATTTCTGAATTATTTTAGTACTTGTGTGTGTGTGGTATATGTGGGATTACAAAATGATAGTTATGTAAGAGTACGCCAATCACATTGATTTTTATACATTTCCTTTTATCCGGTGTGTTTTGGGATCATAAACTGTCAACGTAAATAACTAATTTATTTATTATAATATCAGACAAAAATATCCTTTTTAATCTGCATCTTGATCTGTGTTCCTAAACCCTTCTAATCACCACATTTTGAGGTATCCAGCAGAGTTTCCATTGACGTTCCGCCCTTCAGAGAAGCACCTCCAGAGATGTGGAGGTATTTCGAATACATTAAACATAATTTTAAGTTTAAAGACTTACTAACAATTAGGAATAGTTTTTAAGTTTGCTTTCTCATATACAAATATTAACATCTATCTATAGTAGTATTACCTAAACACACCGGATTTTAATGTAGATTTTATTTAGGGTATTTAATTATATTTTCGTTTTTAGTTTTTTTTTTTTCGACAAATGACACTTACATCGGCAAATTCGTGACAGCTAGATCGTCGCCGGCAGCACCGGCGCCCACATGGGTGACAAAGCACAGATTGGGATCGGCGCGCATTTGACGATACATTTCACAGCCATGCTTGTAGGTTCCAACCAACAGACTCTTATCACAACAAATGGGATTCCACCATGAGGATGGCACTTGATCTGGCGTTGGCGGCGGGCGAATGGGGAGCTCGCTACATATGATATTCGGTTTTCGTATTCGGTGGTCGATGATGATATACATTCATGGATTTTGGAGGGAGATTTCACAGAGAGAGAGAGATGCGCGAGAAAAGAAATGCGTTGGTTTAGTATAAAAATTTCAAAATTTTGGTTCAACAATTTTTGTAGGATTGGATATATGAGTTACAAATAATAAAAGGGAAATAATGATAAAACCAATAAAATAAACAAAATAATAAATAATATTGTTAATTTGCCAATTTGCACTACGAATTTTTACCACTACAAAATGCAGAGAAATTCATAGAAAAACAATATAATAATAATATAAGGAATAAGATGCGTAACGCTCTAAAAATTTGTTGGAAAGCCACAGACAGAAAGGGCGTACTGATGAGCGTTACATCTCTTACTTATGCTCTGGTGTTGTGTTTATAATTAAGTTTTTGAATTTGGAATTCGTTTAAAAAATACACAAATGATATACAATTAAAAAGGCAATGTGAAATTTCGTTAAAGATAGTAGCAGGGATTTCCCTATTCGCCAGCATTTCTTCTTTTTAAATGGAACGAGCGATCATCTGGGCGAGCAATGACGACTTTTTGTATTATTATTTATATGGATATTACCTTTCCAGATTGAGATTCAGATTCAGATTGAGTGCCAGCTGCTGCTGCTTGGCTTTCGTACTGCTGCAGTTATTTTTTTTAACATAATATACGTATATGTATATATATATAGATATTCGCAATGAAGTCAATTGAGTATTTTTTATAGGTTTTGATTAAACAAAGTGAAATTGAAATAAAAACACAAAACACACAGCAGATAGAAGGAAGAGTTTGAGATGCGCCGAGGATTAGTTGGCAAAAATGTATATAAATATATAGTGGAGAACATGATATATAATATTAAGGGTGAACATGAGCACAGATTAATGAGAGGAGGAGTAGATGTACAAATGGTTATTAGCATTTCAAATGGCTAAGCGATCGAACGTACATAGATAGTGGGGGTTAAAGTTCTTAAGAGACAAGGTAAAAGCTGATTTTATTTAAAAACAAACAGAGACTCAAAGATAGATTGGCAAATCAGCTGATTTCAATTGCAAATAGAGATACAATTGCATTCTAAGCCCGAACTTTTGGAAATCAGCTGATTTTAGTTACAAAGATATAGAGAGAAGGAACCTGAATATCAGTTCTACTGAGATTTATTATAAAAATACTTATAGGTGATTGTAAAAAAACGATTTGACAAATTGGCATTGTAAAAATAAAAAACAGATATTAAATAATTTAATAAAGGTAAAAAACAACAAAAAATACATATTAAATTAACACTCTTGAGCAATCATTCAGTCAATCAATTAATCAATCAATCAAACGACAACAGCAACAAACAAACAAAATGTTTTAATGAACTCTACAAAATTGTTCGTTTTTGTACACTAAAAAGCGCCCCCAGGCCTTACCTGATGGGCGTGTTGTCCTTGATCTGCTGGACAAACTCGCCAATAACCTCGTGCTGGATATAGTAAAGCATCCTCACGCGCAGCAGGACTCTGTGGAGTGAGAGAGTGAGTGAGAAAGAAATTTAAAAGAAGAAAGAGAAAATGATTTCATGTGTTAGTACAAGTTGAATTGAATTTTAATGGGGTTTAGCTAGCTTATAAACAAATTCGATTCCACACGACTCACTTATTCGCGTGTCGGCCCAAATGCTTCTTGTAGGCACCCTCTAAGTACGCATCCGCATCGTACTTCTCCTTTTTGCTCCAGTGATTCGGATCATGGATGCTCGTGGGTGTGGTGACTGCCGCAGCCACTGCACTGGCACTGACTCCGCCGCCATCCTTGTCGGAGCCATCCAAAGCACTCGACTTGTGAGCCGGTGTCGTGTTGCCACTATTGCTGCCGGATGCTGTGCCTGGTGCTGGGGTCGAGCTGCCCGTGGTTTCCTTGTTCGACTTTCCGCCATTTCGTCCTGAAAGCCACAAAATATTTGTACAAAATCTTAGTAAGTATTTTGATTAAGCAGCTGCTGCTCTCCAAAGAAAAACTGTACAGACTTGGGAAAGCAGCTGCGCCAAATTAATTTTGTAAGCTCTACTCGAGATCCTTAATTTTAATATTCACACCTGTTTTTTGTAATTAAAAAAATAAAAATGTAACTGCAAAAAACAAATGTAAAACAAATCTTCGATTAAACGAAATGTGAGTATAGTTTTTGCTTAGATTTAGAAAGCTTTTCTTGAAGGTTTTGATTTGGTGAGTAAATTTTAGATGATTTGGTGAGTAAATCAAAGATTTCGAAATAAGCTTTCGTACTCCAGCAAAGACGACAATATTTACAGTTAGTATGGGAAAATTTTAATTAAAATTAAAA
The DNA here is from genome assembly GCA_035045905.1 of Drosophila anomelani. NCBI lineage: Eukaryota > Metazoa > Arthropoda > Insecta > Diptera > Drosophilidae > Drosophila > Drosophila anomelani. Next base: position 441,165 of record JAWNOO010000019.1, on the reverse strand, counting down.
TTAATTAATTTAAACATGAGTTTGGTTATGAATATTAAATAGACATGGTCAGGTTATTTATACAAATACAAATAATACATTTTGAAATATAGTAAAAGGCATACATTTGCATGGCAACAAAACATACACACACGTTTTCATTGGTCAAGTCAATAGAGAGTCAGTCTGCGTAGTATTTCGAGAGATTTGATTCAAGAATTGAAGTAAGTTATCATGTAATACAGGAAGTAAAGTGAAGAAAATCAGAGGCCATTACATAGACCCAAAACAACACACACTGAGACACACAAAAGTGAAATTATTTCCTCTTGGGGGAATCATTAAAGGGATACGGAAGTACACAAAGTTAGGTTAAAGTCCAGAAAAAGCCCGATTTACAAATAGAGTGTGTTGAAATCTTATACAAAAAGTTCGATTCATTTCCAGTTTTTCTTTAAATTTTCTTTCTTTTTAAATTTTCTTATTTTTGTTGCTTTTAAAACTCTCTACGTCCGTGCAGCAGTTTGGGAGGTGTGCGTGAATGTATCTTTTACCATACCTTTGGCATTCCTACCTCGTGGCACCAAATTGTGTAGGCCACTATGATCCCTGCTGATCTTTTGCACCTCTCCGTCCTCCGTTGGCGTGATCAAGTCCCAAATGAACGTCTTTATCTTCTCATCACCCTTGTACACTTGCAGGCAGTAAAGGAGCTGTAGGAACGGAAATAAAACTTGAATGTTTAGAAAGTAATTTACAGTAATGAATGTTTTTTTTAAGTTATATCCCTTTCAGCGGGTTGAGAAGTTTGTTTTTACTCAGCGAAAACCTAAAGTTTCCTCAATATTAGCATGGTTTGGTCATCATTAGGTGGGAATTTCTTAAGAATTCGCATTGAGCTCAAGATTATGTTTACTTACGATAATGCGAGCACAGTCCTCGACATCGATATCACGCCAGCCGCGCTTGAATTGTCCCAGTTCCAAAAGTTCCGACCATCGTCCCCAACTAAAAAAGGTTTAAAAATTAGGAAGCGTTAAAAATATTATAGATATATATCAATAAATATTCCTATTTTCCTTCTCCCCATCTAGTGATCCATGAAATCCTATATTTCCTATTTTAAAAGCTCAAAAACTAACAAACAGACAAATAATTATCAAAATAAAAATTTTTGGATGCAATTCCCATTTTGTAGATCAAAAAATTAAACACCCAAGAAACAAGTTCCCTATTAAAAGTCCTCACCATGTCGGAACACACCTTGAGCCGACGCTCCATGAGGTCCGTGAGGTCACATGCGAGCAGAACTCAGGTTGATTATGGGGTGCCGCAGGAACTGGACATTATGGCCATCATTTACAAGTACTTTTTGGAGGAGATTCACACATTCTCGGACGAGGACCGCGAAGAACGGCTGGCCGGCATGGATCCGCTGGAGATGCTGCGGACCATCGAACAGGTGCACAACGAAGTCGCCACTTTACGACTAGAGAATCACATAATGGTCGAGTTTCTCGAGAAGAACGATCCGAAATTATTGCTGGGCCTAAGGCAGCGTCGCACTTCAATATTGAAAAGATTGCAAAACAAGCGTGGCTCGGTGGCGGGCAGTCATGGCAGCCGGATGTCGGGTTCCAAGCGATCCGTTTCCATGTCTGTGAATCGCTTGGCTTCGATGACCGGCTCTGTTGGTGGCACAGAAAAACGACGAGCCATAGAACATAGGCTAAACTACAAGGCCAAGGCCGAAATGGCTGAGAAGAGGGCAGCCGAGGTGGAGAAGCGGGTTACGGATATTGAGAGAAACGGTAGGTAGAGTAGAGTTGGTGCTCTTGGCACTTCAATCCCTAAATTCATGCTCCTTAAGCCTTGCGAGAGGTGAAGCAGCTGAGGGCCAAGATAGAGGAGCTTCACTTTCGCAGCGAGGAAACCATCGAGACGGAACACAACTTCATGCTGCACTTTTTGCGCGACGAACAGGACGTGGCCTTCTTGGAGGCGGCCACCGAGAGACAGATTGAGCGCAAGCTGCGCAAGTTCACCACGAATTGGTTCAAGAACGCACGCGCCCTCATGGGCACCATGAAGTTGACCATTGTTTCGCTGCAGGAGACGTGCCAGCAACATCGCGCCGATCTCATAACCAAATCCGATCTCAGTGGCATCCTAACGGCCGTCGATTTCGAAAAGCTGATGATCAAGAGAACCGAACTGGTAAACCAACTGGAGGAGAAGAATATACACATGGCTGGACTCAAGGGTGTTACGGGTAAGACCTCCTTGGCCATGACCGAGGAGAAGCAGGCCATGATGAACTTGGAGACGGAAATGCGCACGGTGCTCAACAGAACCGAGGAAGTCACCCGAGCCATACAGAAGCTGGAAAAGGAGGTGGCCGCCGTCCAGAATCACAATGCAAAGGATAACATAACGCTGGATGAATTGAGAGCCCAGCTGCAAGAGTTTGAGGCGCCGAGCGTTGGCGAGTATATCGAACGCAAGGAGGAGGCGCATGTTCTCGAAAAGGAGGAAAAGATGCTTCAGCGAAAGATTTACATTCTGAACATGAAACTAAACAATGCCATACGTCGTAAAATTCGTATGACTGAAGGATAAATAGTTTAGCATTCGTTTTAATTTATTCCTTGTTAAAAATAAAGCGAAAAAATAAATCTGTGGCTTCAAAATCTCTTTTTTTATCAACAAATTCTAGCTATAAATATATTTTTACATTTTTTTGATCCCTATTCCCAACCCCTTACTCACCCAAAGGACAGCAGTCCCTTTTCCACTTTGAAGCACTCGGACTTGGCCCAGTTACCATACTGAATCTCCTCTAGTCCCAAGGCAGCCAGGGCATCCCGTTCACGTGGAATGTACTCATCGTTGCCCTTCTTCTCCCGGGCGCGATCTCGCTTCTCCTTGCGGCGACGTGAACGAAGACCTATTATAGGATTAAAAACAGTTTAATAAACGCAAAAAAGCAGTCCAGAGTTCATACTTACCGATGCCTCCCTCTTCGTCGCTATTCTCATTGGATGATTCCTCAGAATTCAGTTCCATCACATCCTCATGACCATATCGCTTTATCTGTGTGCGTCGCCGCGGCTCAGAGAGAACCAAGTCCTCGGTCTCATCTCGCTCACAGGCATCGGGGTCGATGTCCACCTTCTTAGCCCACTTGGTCCAGAAATCGGGATCATCGATGGTAATATCCGATCGATTGCCAGAGGCAGCAAACGAAGCCTTCGAGAAGGTTGAGCCCTTCTCCGATTCCATGGTAATGACCTGGGTGCGACGCTTCAGGATTGAATCAATGTCCTCTTCGCAAAACTTGTCGCCGGCATTGTCGTCGTCCATAACAGCACCGTAGGCGCCCTTCTTGAGCAGGTCTTCGATCTCCTTCTTGGACAGCTGCTTGTTGTTGCCATCCTTGGAGCCCTGCGTGTTCATCGACTGCAGCACGGCCTTGTCCAGGCCCAGCTTCATCGACGCCTTGTCGAACATTTCGCGCTCATAAGTGTTTCGGCAGAGCAGCCGATAAATCTTCACCATCTTGCGCTGTCCAATACGATGACATCTGGCCTGCGCCTGCAGATCGTTCTGCGGATTCCAGTCGGAATCGTAGATAATGACCGTGTCGGCGGCTGTCAAATTAATTCCCAATCCGCCGGCTTTGGTGCAGAGCAGAAAGACAAATCGATCGGAGCCTGGCTTGGAGTAGCGATCAATGGCCTCCTGGCGCAGGTTGCCTCTAATGCGCCCATCAATTCGCTCAAAGGGATACTTCCTGTACACCAGATAATCCTCCAGAATGTCCAGGCAGCGCACCATCTGACTGAAGATCAGCACGCGATGCCCATTGGCCTTGAGTTTAGGCAAAAGTTTGTCAATTAAAACCATTTTTCCCGCCGACAGGATAAGATTCTTGTAATAGGACTCGGGATCCTCGCCGTGCTGGGACTTAAAATCGTATTGAATCTGCTCCTCGGCACCGTTCAAGAGGTACGGATGAATGCAGCACTTGCGCAGCTCCATCATGGTGTTCATCAGATTGGGAATATTCGCAGATGTCGTTCCCTTCTTCAGGAAACTAAAGTTCTGTTCAAGGATGCCGCGGTAGTATTTCTTCTGTATATTCGTGAGCTCCACTTCAATGATGGTCTCCTCCTTTGGCGCCAAACTCTTTTCCACGTCGTCCTTCAAGCGGCGCAGCATCATGGGCTTGAGCAGTGCCTGAAGCTTGTTCACCTCCTCCTCGTTGCGGAGGTTACCAAACTCGGACATGAACTCCTCCTGGGAGGAGAACTGTGAGGGCTCCAGGAAATTGAGCAGCGAGAACAGCTCGCTAATATTGTTCTGCAGCGGAGTTCCCGAAAGCAGAACCCTGTGCTCCAGATTCAGCTGACGCAGTCCCTCGAGGAGCTTGCAGTTGCGGTTCTTCAAGCGATGGGCCTCATCGATGACGCAAAGACGCCAGTTGAAGGCCTTCAGGTCCATGTAGTCCGTGACAATCATCTCGAAGGTGGTGATCAGGACATTAAACTTGATGGGCTCCTTGAGGACCTTGCCGCTGTCCGTCTTGTAGTAAAACTCATAGTCCTGGATCATTTGTTTGCTGGTCACCGAGCCGTGATAGACGACCACATTCATGTCCGTCCAGCCCTCAAACTCCCGCTGCCAGTTGGGAATCGTGGAGAGGGGGGCTATGACCAGGAATGGCCCCCTAATTCCATACTCGTAAACGGAATGGACAAATGTCAGACTCTGGATGGTCTTGCCCAGGCCCATTTCATCGGCCAGGATGCAGTTGTGCGTATTATACCACGAGAACTTCAACCAATTGAGGCCCTCCAGCTGATACGGCCGCAGGCTGTTCCCCGCCTTGTACACCGGAGTCTTCTCCAGCTTCTTCCACAGCTCCGGATGCGGCCGCTTCTTGCTCTTCCACTCGCACCTCAGCGGGATCTTGTTGAAGCGCAAATACTGCTCGATCTTGTCGTTATCCACATCCTCCTCCAGCTCCCAGGTGCAGTCCTCGTAGGGCAAGGACTTCCACTTGACCAAGTAGTGCTTCGTAGTCTCGCCACTGTTCTCATCCGTGTGCACGGACATGTCCAGGACGCGGTCCACCTCCGTAAAGTCAGGATTAAAGGGCTCCTCTTCGATATTCTCGAAAATGTTCAGTTGCTGCGACTGCTTCTGCTGGAAACGGCGAATCTTGGCTGCCACACGGCGATCTCCCTTGAGCAGCTCCTCTTCGGTCCGCCACTCGCAATGAAGGTAACTGAAGTTGCGATATTTGACAAAATACTCCTCCACATCGATGAACACGGGCTCGGGTTTGTTTTCCTTGTCCTCGGCATCGGTTCCGGCTTCTCCTTCCTTCTTCTCGGCCTCTTCGTCGCCTTCCTTCTTGACTGCCGCCGTTGTCTCCTCTTCATTTTCTGCAGCTTCCGAAGATTTCTTGTCTTTTTCGTTGTCTTCCTCTTCGGATTTCACATCTTCAGCTGCCGTCTTATCCCCGCTGGTATTCTCTTTGGGCTTGGTGGGTGATTCGCTCTCATCCACGTCCATTTTTTCACCATCATCCGGCTGCTCCGTTTCCTTGGCCTCCTCTGCGGTTTCTACTTCCGCAGAAGCGGTTTTCTCATCCTCGGTGCTTTCGGATTTTTCTTCTGGTTTCTCTTTTTCGGTTTGCTCTGCTTCTGATTTGGTTTCATCAGCAGCTCCCTCATCTACGTCCATCTTGTCGTCCGCATCCTTGGTGTCGCTAGCAGTTTCTCCGTCATCAGACTTTTCAATCGCCTTCGCTGCTTCAGACTCGTTGCCGTCGACTTCCATTTCCGAAGCCTCATTTGCCTGTTTCTTAATCTCGGAATCTTCTTTGGACTCTTCTTTATTCTCAGCCACTGCTTTAGGCTCCTCGCCGTCGACTTTCTCCGCTGAAGCTTCTGTTTCCGATTTCTCCGCTTGCTCCTTCACGCCCTCCTCTTCCGTTTTCGTCTGCGGCTCGGGCGTTTTCTCCTTGGGTTTTTCCGGGATAAGTTCTCGCTTGCCCATTCGCATGGCTAGAACCAGTTGCACCACCATGCTGTCCTCGTCGCCAGTGTTGATGTACACATAGTTGGGCTTGGAGGACATGGCTGCATTGGCGGCATCGGTGGCGTTGAGGCGCTCCTTTTCCGCAGCCGCTGCGGCCGAAGTCGAACTCGAACTGGCCTCCAGTTGACTGCTTTCGTCCAAGGGTAGATTGGATTTATCGTCAGAGCCCGCCCCTGCTTCTTGGCCAGCCGCTTCGCCCTCAGCCCCTGACTGAGGCTCCGCTTTCTCCACATCGCTGCCGGCATTGGAGTTTGCGGCGGCTGCAGCGGCAGCGGAAGACTTCTTGTCCTTCTTTACCGGTGAAGCCACCAGGAGAGAGTTGTCATCGTCGGAGAACCTAAGCATGACATCGTCAATGTACTTCTTTCGCTGCGTATTCCGCGACGATCGCCGCTTGTTGGAATCCAATTCAGAGTCTGGTGGCGGTGACGGCGGCGGTGTCCTCTCCATGGTATCGTCTTCGCCATCGGATTCGGGCACAATTCTGCCCCGATTCCTTCGCTTTTTCAGTGCCTTGGCAGAGAGAGAACCACGATTACGACGGGCACTGCCGCCTCCCTCCTCCGAGTTGGCATTGCGACGACTACTTCTGGCTGTCGACCGTTTGCGATCTCTCCTACTGGGCGTGGTTCCGGTTGCATCGCCGGCGGAATCTGGAACAGAGTCCACAGTCTCGTCGCCAGCCTCGCCGCCGGCATCTTTGTCGTCGTCGTTGGAGCTCCGCGGTATCTTGGATACGGGTATATCATCATAGTCCGGCGACTCCCCATCGACTCCGCCGCCGCCGCCCGATGTGGTTTCCGCTTCACCATCCGCAGATCCAGCCTTGGTGACGAGTGGCTTGTTGTCCTCCACTTCGCTGCCTTCGCCAGTTTGCTCGGCTCCCTCCTCGCCGTACTGCTTCCGTCGCTTGCTAACACTGGCCCTTTTTCGGGCTGGTGCCGGTGCTGGTGTCTCCGGATCACTCGGATCCTTTGGTTTCTTCGCCTTGGGCGTCCTATCCCGCGGCGGTTTATTCGGATCCTTCGGAGTGCGCGGCTTGCGAGGTTTCTTCTTTTTCCCACTGCCATCGGTGGAGGTGTCCAGTTCGTTGGCCGAGTGGACATCCTGCGAGAGATCGCCCATGCCTTCGCTGTACTCCAGCATGCCGACGACACTGGTATCGCCGGCTCCCTGCGTCACGCAGTCCTCGGAGACGGGCAGCTGCGTTGTGGGTATACTGGGAGTGTCCACCACGTTGCCACTGATATCCATCAGGTCTCCCTGGCGCTGCTCCAGCAGCTGCTGTTGCTGCTGATGGGCGGCCGCGGCCGCCGCCACCTGGCCCCCCTTGTCGCCCTTTTTGGCGCGCGGCTTCCTTGGCTTATTCGCTCCCTTGCCCCTGCCGCGTCCCGTTGTGCTCGATACCTGGGGACTCTCCACCATTTGGTTGTGCAGCGGATTGTTGCTGCCCGGCGGCCCGTACATAGGCGGCATGCTCTGGTACAGCAAGCACTGCGGGCCACCGCCGGCACACTGATCGTTGATCTCGTGTTGCGTCAGCAGATTCAAGCGCTCCTGCATCCGCATCAGCTTCTCCTGATGCTGGTGCTCATGGCCCGGAGGCATGCAGTACAATTCCTGGATTTGTTGCTGCAGTGCTGCAATCTCCTGTTGATGCAACATTGGGTATGGTGGCGGGTACATGCTGCCCGGCGGTGCTCCGCCTACTCCTGCTCCATATGGCGGCATCATGGGCGGCATGTGACCTGGCGGAGGGGCGCCCTGGGCATCGTAGCCCTGGGCCAGCGGATGCATGGGCATTCCCATGGGCGGGGGAATCTGCTGTTGCTGCTGCTGCGGTGGCGCCTGCGCTGTGGGATCCAATGAAGCCACGGCTTTATCCTCCGGCAAATCCTCAAGGTTCTTCTGGGGTTCCTCTGCCGTCAGTTCTCCCAATTGCGTTTGTTCTATCATCTCCTCGGCGGTGGGCTTCTCCACGAGATCCTCCTGCACAGCGGCCGGCAATTCTGTACCCAGGCTCAAGCTGGTATCTTGTGGCTTTGGGACACTCGTCTCATCCATCGGCAGCTCGGTTTCATTGGCAGGAACGCCGGCTAAACCTTCGCCTCCCGACTCGCTCTGATTCTTCTCAAACTCGCCAGCATTCGAGGACTGCGAATTGCTGTCCAACAGTGCCGCCGTGGCTGCTGAAGCATTGTTGGCCGCCGCAGTCGTCACTGTCGCCGACTGCGAGGACATGGAATTGTTATCGAAAAGACCACCGACATCCACTCCAACGACATCTGAGTGGGAGTTGGTGTTGTCCATTAGCAGGTGTGGTTGCTGCGCCTGCTGCTGCTGCGGCTGCTGGTTATTGTTGCCGCTGCTATTGATGCTGCTCTGCGAGTTGCTGTCATGGACCGAGGTCGGCTGATTGTTGACAATGCTGTTGGTGCTGCTGTTGCTGCTGCTATTGTTGCTATCATTGGCCGCCACGGCCAGGGTGGAGGAATCGTTCGAGTTGGCCGTCTCGTTGAGAATGCTGCTCAGGTGATGCGACGAGGGTGTTGAGGTTTGTTGCGGAGGCGCCTGCTGTGGCACTTGTTGTTGCTGCTGCTGCTGCTGTTGTTGTTGCATTTGCGCTGGAATCGGCGAACTCACATGAGCTGGCGACATTGTCTGTTGCGTGGTTGCTGCCGGCGGTTGCTGCTGCTGCTGCTGCTGTTGACTGTCTCCCAAGATGTTTGCAAACGGATCAAATTGCTGCTGCTGCTGCGGCTGTGACTGATTGTAGCTGGGTAGATGTTGCTGGTGGTGCGGCGACTGTTGCTGCTGCTGCTGGTGGATCGGCGATTGATGCTGCATTTGCTGGTGATGCGGCGACGTTAGACTCGCCTGCGCTTGCTGCGCCGCCTGCTGTTGCGTCGGCTGTCCCGCGTCCATGCTGGGCTGGATCAAATGATGCATACTGGGCAGACTTTGCTGGTGCAACGGTGAGGAGGACATGGCCGCCAGTTGGGGCTGACTTTGACTGCTGACCGCTGCTCCACTGCTGTTGCCTCCTCCGCCGCCGCCTCCAACAATATCGTTGATGGAATGCTGCAGTTGATCGTTGAGTGATTGTTGCTGTTGCTGGTGTTGTGTTTGTTGCTGTTGTTGCTGGGGATTAGGCACTACTGGTGGTGCCACCACTGGCGGCACAACCTGTTGCTGTTGCGCCGCCTGTGGTTGCTGCTGTTGCTGCTGCTGCTGTCCCATCGCCTGTCCGTACATGCTTAGCTGCTGCTGGTGGTGTTGCTGCTGCAACATAGCCGCCTGCTGCTGCTGCTGTGGCGCCTGTTGTTGTTGCTGCTGCTGTTGCGCCTGCTGCTGTTGTTGCATGGCGGCCATATGTTGGCTTCCCCACTGCTGGTGATGCTGCTGCTGTTGAGGCGACGCTGGCATCCTGGGACCCACCACCGAACTCCTGTACGCCGACGGATAGTCCATAGGCGGCAAGCCATGTGCCTGCGACGGCATCACCATTTGTTCGAGGGCCTGCAAGGTATTGACGGGGGCAACGGGAGCAGGTACCGCCTTTGACACCGCTCCTCCTCCGCCTCCCCCTGCTCCAACTCCTCCTCCTCCGCTGCTCGGTGGCTGAGGGCGTGGCGATGGCAGCCCGACCATGCCTTGGATGCTATGCTGGCTGGGCTGGTTGTTTACCACCTGCTGTTGTTGCTGTGGCTGCTGCTGTTGCGCCTGCGTCTGCTGCTGCTGTGTGGGTGGTGGTTTTGCCGGCGATACGCCCACGGGTCGCGGCGACATCTGCGGATGCGGCGACATGGTCGGCGGACGTGGCGACATCTGTGGCGATAGCTGGGGAAAGGGTGCACGATACTGGGGCGAGGAATTCAGCTGTGCGGCGGCCGCCTGTTGATGTTTGCTGCTGGACATGTAAGGCGGCGCTGCCTGCTGCTGCTGTACTTGCTGCGCCTGCTGCTGCTGCTGGACTTGCTGCTGTTGTTGCTGCTGCTGGTGATGGCTTCCGTAGCTAGGAGGCATTCCCATATGTGGCGGGGGCAGCACGCTCCCCGGCAGCTGTTGCTGCTGCTGCATCAGCGAGACGTGCGGCTGCTGCTGCTGCTGCGCCTGCTGTTGTTGCGACTGGAGTTGCTGCTGCTGCTGCTGGTGGGCTCCCAATTGCTGCGCAGCCTGCTGCTGCTGCGCAGTCAAATGATGGCCCGGCGGCGCTCCTCCCGGTACATGCTGGCCGTAGGCTGAGGCCTGATCCAGGCCCGTGTGGCCATAGCCCACGTGTTGAGGCGCTCCCCTGCCCGGCTGGTGTTGCATTGGACTGCCGTAGGGGCTGTGAGCGTAGGCCTGGGGCACTGTCGGGGGCTGTCCCGCCTGGACGCTGGGTGCTCCCACTACACCGGGATACAGGGGATGCTGGCCAGGTGCTTGCGGGTAGTGCTGCGGCAGTCGAGCCTGCTGCTGACTCTGCTGCTGCTGCTGTTGCTGTTGCGCCTGTTGTTGTGCCTGCACCTGCTGCGCCTGCACTTGCTGCGCCTGCTGCTGCTGGGGCGTGGGCGGCTGGACCTGCTGCTGCTGGGATCCGTAGCCGGCCATCATGCTCTGCTGTGCTCCGTAGGGCGCAACCAGCTTCTGCTGCTCCTGCTGTCCGTAGGCGGGCATGTGTTGCCGATACGCGCTGGCCTGGCTCTGCTGGCGCTGCTGCTGCGCCGGCGGTGCTGCCTGCGGATGGCCATAGGCGCCCAATCCAGCGCCAGGATAGGCTGCCGCTTGTCCCGGTACCGAGGGCGCTGCACCCCAACCGCTTAGATCGCCCATTCCGGCTCCAACGCCGACACCCACACCGAGTCCCATGGCCGCTTGATGATCGGCGGCCCCCAGCCCGTAGAGATTCTCCGCCGTTGGCTGGTACGATGGATATTGGGGCTGTTGCTGTAGCGGATGTGGGGCGCGGTGGCGTGGCGGATAGCCGCCGGGTGGTCCCATTGCCCGTGGATTGGCCGCGGCAGCGGCTGCTGCGGCGGCAGCCGCATCGTAACGGTAATAGGGATCTCTGTATGAAGGAAAGAATGAAATAGTAACGAAAATAACCTATATTGCTTCTGCTAAGTGGGAGAGTAAGCTCTGGCCCTGCCTCTTAAGGGTTGACCATCACCAAAGATACAAAGTCGGAAGCACTCACCCTTGATGATTTCCGTGAAACATATTTTGTGCATTTCCATCCATCAGATTTTTGAAACGCAGCGCACACAAAAATGTCCGTTACACGTCGACCGATGGATGACGACGCGACGCCGCTGCGTTTTCAGGTTTGCTCGTCGATTGGCTTAATTTTGATGCTGCTTGCTCTCTGCGCGTTGGAGTTGGGAGGAGGGAAGGAAGTGGTTCCACTTCACCAAGGGGATGATGATGGTGTTGACTGCCACTGGTGTGTTGCTTAAAAGGATCTCTTCTGAATCCTCCTCTTCTTCGCCCTCCACTCTCGCGCTTCGTCTTCGATTACCGTTTATGATTGTGTATCTAATTTATATATATATTGGTTGTTCTGGGTTTCTAACTACTAAACTTAATTACAACTGGTGTGCAATTTAACGTCTTGTTGTTATTGTGGTTGATGTTGCTTTCATATGTTGAAGTCATTTGTGTCTCGTGTTTCGTGCACTTCATGGCCGACCTTTGACATGTTCGCAGTGAAACACATTTGCTCACAGCTAGAGAAACATAAATAAGACGAAGATTTTAAAGATTTAGAATGGTTGATTATGCTGAATAATTGTTTAACAAAAAAGTTCTCGCGTCGGACGATTTATAGTTCATTTATTTGCGAAGAATTGAGCGTATTTTAAGCTACCATTTTCATATCGAACACTTAATAAATTTAATCTGCAAAGAAAAGAGAATAATAGGGAGGTTTAATTAGAGTTTAATTATAAGACAAAGTATTTAAAGCTAATTAAATGTTACAAGCTAATGGCATAAATTTCAGATACTTGAGAACCTCAAGTTGAGATACTTTTGAAATATTTTAGAACTTCCCTGAGATTTACCCTTTATCACTAATTAAACTATAACTTAATTACTTTTATATTTATCATGTATGATTTTCAGCACTTTTTGTTGTTGTTGCATCAACTTTTAAGGGGAAAAGCTATACGCTTATGAATTTCATAAATAAGCACATATAACGTACAGTTTGACCCCCCAAAATGATGAGCAAAATTATTATTATCTTATATATATATTATAAAACATTAGCTGCAATTTGGAATATTATTTGAACAAAAAATAATACTTTTTTAAACCCCGAAAAAGGAAATATGGTTGTGTATTTTCAATGGGGGGGTGTGAGGTGTTGGTTTTTAGGTTGAGAAGTGAGAAAAAACAATGAAAACTCTATCGATTTTTCCGCATTGTCTCTGCTAGCCGAAAAATCTAAAGCAGCAAGCAGTTGGAAAATCCGCAGAGAGACAGCAAAAAGGAAAAGGCAAGCGAGGAAAAGGCGAAAAAAATGCGGGTGGGTTGACTGACTGCTTGTTGTTGTTTTTGTTGCTGTCGGAAGCTGGGCGAGAGCCCAAAAGATATGCAAATGGAAGGCGGGGGGAGGCAGGCGGGCGCTAAGGGGTTGGTTGGTTGGGTGGGTGGCAAGGTGTGGTGTCTGCTTTGTGTATTTGTTTGTGCAAATGGAAAGTGGAGAGATATAGACACAAAACTACAGAGAGTACATAGAGATATGCACTTACACGCACACACTAAGAGATACACGGCCGAAAATTCGCCGGAGGTGAGAGGAATACACACACGGGACACACTATGTGGCACATCATCAAGCGAAACTTATGTGGAGTGCCTGACACATGGGTTAAGCGGTAAGCTTAGCACCGCTCCCCCCGACTGTCACCCATCCACCCTTCACTCTCCATTCTCCCACCTTCCCTTCCCCCCACTGCAACCCGCTACTGTGAGCTTGCCGCGAGTTGTTCGCGTTCATTGGACAATCATTTAGCCAGTCGTCGTCGTCGCTGTCAATACACCGTGAAAAGTAATCGAGTAAGTTGTGAAGTAAATGTGTTTTAATAAATTAATCAAGGGAAAATTAAGGTAAAAATACATTTGACGACGACGCTATCTTTGCTATCTCACGAGACAGCCCTATGGATAACACCGATAAAAATTCAGCATCTTTATTTACATTTTATGACATTTTCTTATTACATTTTCTATTTACATTTAATTATTTTAATTTTGCTGGCTTTACTACCTCTTTAATTAGTTTTTAATTTATAGTTTTAAATCCATTTTAGGCATAACATTTCCCGGGCTCTGCGATAATTTCTCCCTGTGTCGCCACTCGTTGTGGTTGGACCCTCTGGCTGCTTTGACTTTGCCGTAATCAATTACATTTCGCTTTTGCAATTTCAGCTATTTATTTATTTAGTTTCAGCTCTTGCCATTATTATTAGGCGAGCGTTCATACATACTGATATTTATACATATATTTTTATGTGTATCTGTAAGTTTGTGTGTGCTGGGCGAGACTTTACTTTTGTATCTGGCAGATATCTATCAGTGAGCGAGTGTGTGTGTTTGTCGCATTTTTCTTTCGCCTTAGTTTTTATTACCCGCTGCTTGCCTCTTCTCATTTTCTTGCTTTTTTTTGGCGTTGCTTTTACACAAACAAATCGGGCAAAGTAATTGCAAAAAATAAAAAAAAAACAATAAACTAAAAGCAATAGTAATATGCATACATAGAGACGTGTGAATGTTTGTGGTACTGCTGTCCATCTGTATGTGTTTGTGTAAGCAAAGCAAAAGCACAGACATCTGAAAAATTGTGAAATTATACTTTACTTATTGCCTCGCGCCTCTGTGCCTCTCTTTTCGGTGTTTATGTCTATATGTCTATGTCGCCGCCGTCTGTGTCTCTGCGCACAACTGTACATTTGTTTTAAATAAGCGAAAAATCGATTAAAGGTGATAATAGACAAGCAAATTTCAGAGTGTCCCAAAACGACGAAAGACGCGAGCCACATTTCTGTGACCCGACGTGGCGACGACGACGACGAAGCACCACCACCACCACCACCAAAACATCATCAAGAACCCATTGGAACAGCAAAACCAAATGGTGGATTAGCTCTTGGACTGGGTCCACTTCTTCCTCTGTTTTTACAGGCTGCTCCACTCACTCCGTGCCATCGCTTTATGAGCCATGAAAACAGCTCTCAAAAGTTCATCCAAGTCAGAGTCTTCTCACCAAAAGGCAATGGAAGCAGCAATGGAAACCAATACCCCTCAAGATATTAAACCCCTAGTTTAAGTCTCATTCTAAGCTAGATATTTACTTCTTGTAGAATAAATAATAAATATCATAACCATATTATCTTAATTAGCATGTTAGGAACGGTTTCAGCTCGGATATACAAATGAAAATGAGTTTCCCAAATTAAATTACGAAATCTCATGAGAATAACTTTTAAAGTTTTTCTGTTGCATACAAACTCACAAACGCAAGAATGAGGATGATTGCCCCTTAAAAATAAAAATAAATTTAAAAAAAAGGTGCAAAACCTTACTTAGAGCAAGCGAAATATGTATATTTGATATATCAAAACCTGAATGAACATACAATGGTACATAACTTATATACATATAACTGCCCAAAGCTTGTGATTAAACATTTGGCAATAACAACAACAACAATAACATCATATACCCACAAATAAAAACAAAAATACGATAAATGGGGTTCATTCACCTTGTTTTTAGTTAGCTCACAAGTTTTGACATTTGTTTTGTGCTCTTGCTTCGCTTTTTAGGGCCGACTTTGTCTGCTCTTTATCTCCAACTTTTTAAATGTAACGAATATCTGACCCACAATAAGCGAGCATGGGTGGGGAAGGGGGGGTATTTCGCAAAAAGCGTATAGAGTATCCATGTATCTTATAAATACATACACGTATCTTTTATTAAAGAATTAAAGAATTCATTGCTAAACGAGTGGAAATTATTTAAGCTGTTATGAGATTTATTTTATTTTTACAGTTCAAATATTTGTTTGGATTCAACATATTTAAAAAACCACCTGCATAAGATTTAATATTATTTTTAAGTATTTAAAAAAAAAATAGTAAATATTTCTTAAATTTTGTTTTATAAACTTTTCCCTTTTTTCAGTGCTGGGCTTAGAGGTGTGTTGTCATTGTGGAAACACACACACCGCACACATTAAACGAATAGTATGATGCATGTGTGTACATATGAAACGAATAAATCTCTTGCCTTTAATAACAATCAAGTCAAGTGGCTGAGGGGTCCCTCCCGCTAACAGTAACTAAAAAGTACAGTTGGTTTTTGTAAGAAAAGTAGCAACAGCATTCAGGCTACATTCACAGATCCATGAGCCAAGTCCGTCACTCACCGCGCGCGGTCCAAAACGACGCAAGAGGCAGTCCGAAAGGAGAGGCAGCAGCGGCAGAGAAGGAGGAGGAGGAGGAGGTGGAGGCCAGAGACGACAAGAAGCAGAGCAGAGACAGATGGGCGCAGCAGCAGATACACTCGCACACAGACTCGGGCCGTACGGACGTACATAAAAATGGTAATAAAATAGGCAAAGTAACAGCAGCGGAGACGGCAGCAGCAGCAGCAGCTGAAGAAAAAAAATAAATAAAAGAAGAAGCATGGACAAAGGCTGAAAAGCCACACACAGTTTTTCGGAAAAGCCAAAGAGAGCCACCAAACCAAAATGAAACTCAACTCAACGCACACACACACACACTCTCTTAGAGAGAAGTTCGCTGGGCAAAAATTACCAACACGTCGCAAGCTTTTTGAATGTGTAACGGTACATTTATGGCAGGTCCAATTGGCATTAGAGATGAGTGGAGTGCCGATAGAAGCGTCAGCAATCAGACCCAATCAGCAACGAAGCCAGAAAACCAAGAGATTAAAACAAACCAATCTTAATTTTTAATGGTAAGAATTAAGTTTAACAACAAGTGATAAATTAAAATTTTAAATTGGCGCACAACCTACAAATAAATCGTTATTGCGGCGAAAATCCAGGATATTTATTTTGTTTTAACCATTATTTTTATATTTTTTATTATTATTCATCAGCACGTTTAAGCCCATAATCGGTGGCCATCTCTAATCCGTGGACGACGCACAATGGGGCACGCGATGACGTTGCAAATAGCAGTGGATGCAGAAGGGAGGAGCAAAGTAGGGGCCAAGTAGAAATGTCTGGTGTTGGCTTGCCACAAGAACTGACGCCATGTTTCCCGCTAGAATTACCAAAATTATACCCACACACTCACAGATACGAGTCCTGACCCGATTATCGAGTTAAACTGTTGTATAAAGTTTGCACCTGGACCTAAACCGGATCGAATGGTTGGATATAGAGGTGCCCATTGTCAACCCAGCAACACTAAAGCCGGATGAGAGAGAAAGAGCGGGAGAACTATAGCGAAGGAGAGCGGCTCTCGGTGAGCGCCGCGCCGGCTAAATATTTACGAGAGAGCGGCAAAAACACACGACAAAACGATGCGGGGATGAGAGAGAAAGAGAAAAAAAAAACAGCCCAACAAGTGAAACGAGCGTATAAAAGCAAAAATGTTGAACCGACAAACACACAGAGCAAAAAAAAACAACAACAAAGAGGCGAGAGCAAAGCATAGCGTGCGCTAAAGAGCAGGCCAAAGTAAAATTACAAAAGCACTGCGACTATATCACGTGCTGCGACAGACATGGGCGAAGGGGACGGTGGGGGGGACATGTGCCGGCCTTTGGCGGCAGCGCTGCTGGCGGCGCAGTCACCATGTTAGGCGGACGGAGCAGAAGCCAAGGAAGACGCAAGGGAAGGGAAAAACGCCGGAGAGACAGACAAAAAGCGACAGAGCGACTGTTTCGTATAGAAAGAGAGTGGGCAACGGAGACGGCGATGAGCCAATCAAAACAAAAAATGCGAATGAACTGAACAATAGCAAAATAAAAATTTTTTAAGTATTTATTTATTTAATTTTAAAAATATGCGAAAAAAATAGACCTGCGAGACTATTTACAGTAAATGTAAAAATACTTATAAATCAAATGCGATTTTTAAATGTAAGTTTTAGTTTTGGGGAAAAGCAAAATATATGTATGAATATGCAGAAGATGAAAAGTTAATAAAGCTTATAAGGTGAGCACTGTTGACTGAGAAGTGGTGTTTAGATACTTTTGTTCCTGGTTGGGCAGTGTGTGTTTGACGTTAGTTGTTGTTGTTGGTTGGGTGGTCGTTCATCAAAAGTGAGAGATTGAGAGTTTCGCAGCGGCGGACGGATACGGGAGAAAATCGGCGAAACAAAGCAGAGTAAAGCGAAATGAAATGAAGAAAAGAGGAAAGGCGAATGGCGGCGACACCAACAACATTGCGGCGACAAGTACGAGACACGTATTATGCATGGCATGTAGTAAAAGCCGACGAGTGCTGGTATACATGTAGGTGTATGTGTGCTTAGGCTTGTGTATTGGAGATTCGCATGATTCGTGCAAATTCGCCGCATAGTTGTTGCTGCTATTTTATTCGCATTCGCATATCGTAGTGCGCGCCTTTGGCTTTTGCCTTTTGTTTGTCTGTATCTGAGTTTGTTTGCCTGCCTATGTGTGGAAGTGTAAGCGAGCTCGCTCCCGGTTTGTGTGTGAGAGTTGGGGTCGTCGCCGTTCATATGTTTGCCTTGCTTGCTGTTGTTGTTCTTGCCCCGTGTTGTTTGGTCGGTTTTGATTCGGTTTTTTGGGATGGATGATACGTATTATGGTCGCGCAGCGTCGCTGGCCAGAGCCACCACACAGCTTTTCCATCCATCGTTCGGTTCTCGTTCGCAATCGCCCGTCATCAACTTCTCTCCGCTTCTTTCTCCACCGCTCTCTTTCTCCCAGCAGTTGTCGCTCTTTTCGTTTTGGCTACAGTGGTTGCCGTGTACTTGGCAGTTTCTTCATTAATAATTCCGAACTTGTTGAAAATTATTTCATTATTTATTTATTTGTAGTACACATTTATTAAAACAAAAAAAAATTGTTTTTATTTTTTATTTATATACATATTTATTTTAGGACCAATTTTATTGTAACTTGCTTCAGCTTTCTGCCCTCTGTTGTGGCTGCTCTTCTTCTTCTTCTTCTCATTTGCACGTCACACATCAGGTTTTTTCTTTCTCGTTCATTACTTAAATTTTTCGCCGCAGCTCCCACAATAACTACAGAAAAAAAAAACAAAACCAAAATGTAAGCAATGAGCTGCCCACCACCACCCTACTCGCCTTAACTTTAGCTTTATTCCCACATTAACGAGTGGGGGAGACAAGGAGATGGAGAGAGCTTGGAGTTTATAGCCCAGGGAGAGGAAAAGAAAGAGGGAGGGAACGGGCAGGAGTGTGACGTTTTTTCGTTGCTTCTTCCACCAAAAAGAGTTGATTGAAATTATTTCGTTTGGCGTTTGCGTGCGCTTGTGTTAGTAAGGTTTTTCGCTCAATTCGTTTGTCCGCCTGTGTGCGTGTCTCGTCTCTGTTTGGCTGTACGTGTGGGTTAGTGTACGTGTGTATCTGTGTGTTTCGGTTAAAGATACATAATTATTTCTAAAAATCATTTTCTGCCTTTCCATTGTTGTAAATTGCTCGGATTTTCACATTTCTCATTAAAATTTAGTGCTTACTTACTTAAATCGAATTGGAGTTGTCTTACTCACCATTTTTCTTTGTTATTATCGTGACTTCTGAGTTTCAGCTAATCCATATTTGACTTTATCTTGGTTAGTGCTCGGCAGTTCTCACAATTTATAGTTCATTTTTACCGTGTTTGGGGATCTGTTTTTAGTTACCGAATTGTGTTTGTGTTTTTTATTTTTCTTTTCGGTCACGCAATCATTCCGACGGACGCAAGTTATCGATAGTTAGGCGAAGCGCGATTCGCAGGAGAAGGACAGATGACGGCGAGAATGACAAACAAACGGCAACAACAATGCTAATTCAAGTGTAGATACACACATGCGAAATAATAATTGTAGCACAATTGCCACAGCTAGCTACCAAGAAGAAGACAAGACGAAGAAACAGCTCTGGAGAGAAGAGGAAGCAAATGGGCAAAGAAAAAAATAAAACTATAAAAGCGCAACGATTGCAATTGCAACTGGCGAGGCTGTTGCTTCTTCTTCTTGGCCAACGCCGCCGCCTCTCTCTCACACACTCACACTAATGTACCATAATTACAATTAAACATGATATACGCGCACGTAGTTGCTTTTTTTCGGCCGAAAAGAAACAAAGAAATCAATAGATATTGCTGGAAGTCAGTGGAAATCTCGGCTGCTGCTTCTTCTTTGTAATTGCAGGACTGAAGCAAGAAAAAAGCCACAGATGAACAGAAGAAAAAAATTGTTACAGCCGCCGAGTGGCTGAAGAAGCAGAAACGCACAACAGACGACGCGACGCGACACCGAGAGCGGCGACAAGCGCATGAATTTTACGCTCTCCCATCAATTGTGTGTTGAGAGCGAGAGCAAAGAGTAGCGGAAAAGAGGGAGTGGGAGAATGTGGCCCGGCTAGAAAAACGTGTGTCCATGCAATACCGCTCTGCCACTGTGTACGAGTGCGAGTGAGGCAGCGTGCGAAAAGTGAAGATGGGAGTGGGGCAGAGGAAGGCAGACAGATGAGTTGACACAGCGGGGCTGAGGCAAAGCAAAAGCAATCAAAGAGGGATACCGTTGCATATGTTGTGCACTGTATCTATGTGAGTGGCGATATCGATATATCGATGGGGCATACGGGGAGCACAGTGGAGCCTGGCCAAGGGCCAATAATTAAATGGAATGGGAGCAAATATTAAGCTGCACTTTACTACAACAAAAATAATATTTAAATTAACAAAATAATTGTATTGTATTGCTGGGAATATAAACAATATAAGCACCATTTAAGTTTAAAAGGAAAGTTCAAGTTACTGAAGTTTTACTGCTGTTAAAAAAGAATTTCAACTTAAAAGAGTGGCCCCATTTAAGTGTGTGAAAGAGGTCAGGCGTTTAAGTACAAGCTTTAAATTAAAAGAAAACTTCAATTCCCTTCCGACATTCCGAACTTAGGCACCTCTATAAAATCTTTCGTTTACCTGTTACTAGCAATTAAGTAAACTCATGCCGTGAAATTTAGTACACTTCGGACCTGAGAACAAATTTAATTGCATTAAATTTTAGCACACAAATTACACTTCGATTTCTCTTGTTCCCGTTCCGTTGCAACAATAACAAAATATGAATAGAGGCAGCGAGAGGCAGGCAGCAGCAAAGAAGCAGAGCGGCAACAACGACGCCGGCAGAGCAACTGTAGCCAATGGCCATTATGGCATTATGGCATATGGACGAATGCGGGGGTGTGAATGGAGGGGAGGAGGATGAGGACGCAACGGGGGGCAACGCAGATTGTCTCCTCTGCACAGGTGCAAAATGTGCGACGCCGCTGTTGCTGCTGCGACTGCATCTCCCGAATAATGTTGGCAACACTGCTGCAGCGGGGCACCAATACATACACAAAATTTATGCGAAGCGCGATACGCGAAAAAAAGGAAAAGAAATGAAGCAAAGTGAAACACAAACGCACAATTTGTTGGTTTTGCGAGTTATGGGGAGTTTATAAAGAAAATGGCGAGCAGAAGCTGAAGAAAAGAAATCAACTGCGAAACGTTCAGAAAAAAAAGAGCAGGCAATAATCAGCGCGATGATTACAATCAAACAAACATCATAATGAGCATCGCTCACACACACACACACACTTGCACGCACTCTCTCGCATACTCGCCGATGAGGTCCATTTTTAATTACATATATTAGACCGACCGCTCCACACTTTAGCATTTGATTTTCGATGTTCTTCGCCAATTTCGCCATTAATTAATCACATACACAAACACACACATTAACGCCACGACGGGAGAAATGCACTTGGCAGTTGGCGGAAGGGAAAAACAATTGAAAATTGGACATTGGCTGCTGCTTGCGTTTGCAGCATTTCTTCGTCGCCTCGCGAAATACATATTTCTTTTGCTTTGCCGTTTTTCTCGTCTCGTCTCGTCGCTTGTCTTCGGCGCTCTCTCTTCTCTCGCTCTCCTTCTTTGCTCTCTTCTTCTTTGCACATTTTTTCTTTTCAAGTGTCTCGGCTCCGGGCCGCTTTTGAAAAACTGATTTCCGCTTAAAATACGCTCAATTTCGAAATGCTTTCTTCTCGTTTTCGTTGCCGGCAACCTCGCAAGCGTTTTTCCGCAATTTTTGGCAATTGATTTGCACTTTTAATTACCGTTTAACGCAAAATTCTGGACCAGCACTTTTTTCAACGACAATTTTTTTCCAACACCTCCATTTTGTTTTGTTGTTGTGCAGTGTGCCCGCTAACGTTCCCTTTTTTAATCACAAATTCAGCAGGACTCGACGGCAATTGGGCACATCAAAAATAGCTAGAACGTAATGCAACTACGTAAAGGTTGATTGAAATCAATCCATGTGGCAACTCTGTGCAAACGATGAATGACAAAAATAGCATTTTAAATATTTGATTTAATTTGATCTAAAATTGTGTTTTTTGCTACGCGGTTTTTAGTTTTTTATTTGCCGGCATATTTTCTTCTTCCTCGTTGTCAGCTTCCTTTTCCCCATCATCCTCTTCACTTAATTCCTCATCCTTCAGACACCCCTCCATTTCGTCGTCCTGCGGCGAGTCGCTTTGGTCGTCATCCGAGCTATCTGAGAAGACAAAGGGTCCGCTGCCCTTCACAAACATGATGGTCTTGCCCAAACGTCGCGATTCAGCCTTTAGGAAGAGCTGCCGGCAGTGCCGGTCCACAGCTTTCTTGCCTTGATCCTCCGACAGGCCGAAGATAAAAGCGCTAGGACAGAACGAGCAATTAAAGTAAAACAGACGCCACGCAGAGGACTGATTCGTCTACTCACAGATTGGCCACATCGTAGGGTCCTCGCAGCTGAAACTGGTGGGCCGCTCCGCTGCTAAAGATGATGTTTCGCGACTTTCCCTTGATGCCATAATTGTGTGCGACCTTGATCATGTCTTTCCTGTTGTTCGAATCGGCAATGGCGGGCCCGTATTTGATCTCGAAGAACATGCCACGGCGCACGGCCACCTGGTAGGCCTTCCGATTGACCATAAGACGTGATCCGGCCGCAGGATCGAAGGTCACCAGATCACCGTTGAAGGTAGTGCAACAGTGCTGGAAATACACAGATAAGTCGAGGATTTCCACAAAGAACGAAAAGCTAAGGACTTACGGTCAAGGCGGCATCGGTCTTGGGCTGGCCGGCAATAAGGTTGAACTTGCGCAGATTCAGGGAGACGCTCTGTAACGGATCAGAGGAAGTCATAAGGACTAGGAGCTAGAGTGCAGCCTGACATACCATCGCATGCGCCACATTGATGTCCACGTAGAGAATGGTGATTCGCTGCAGGATCCTCAGCTTGTCCCCGAACTCCTTGCGCAGATGATCGATCTTGTGCGGCTCGGGGAACATCTCGGAGCCCCTCTTGCCCGCCTCCTTCCGGCTGTGATCGAAACTCTGATCGATGGCAATGGTCTTGTAGCCCACTGCAACGATTGCGATGAAATTAGCGATAAACAGACGATTTCCGGCGCCGCCAGCTACTCACACTCCACCAGTTCGCTGAGCAAGGCTCGCATCACCTTGTCGTCCTTGTTGAAGGGTATGCAAAAGTCATAAAACGGCCGCGTTTGCTCCATTTCCAATTTGTTTTGATTTTCCTCAGAGCCGCCAGCGTGCAACTGGTGTCTGGAGTGACCAGAGCTGCCGAGGGAAGAAATTCCGCCACCGAACAATTTTAAGCTGCAAACGGCTAAAGTCACCTGGCCACTCTATATCTTGATTTAAATTTCTGCAAAATTCTTTCGATTTTGTCTTAAAAAAGACAATTATTAATTAAAATTGTAGATAACCCAGAAGGAAGATGACATTTTTAAAATTTAACTACTTAACAACCCTTACTGTTCGAATTAAACTGTTAGTTTAACACAAAAATATGTAATAATTGCTGCTTCATTTAATCAGAACATAAACAAAAGGCGTCACTGGATAAAGTTAGGGTCATAGCGGGTCCTGTGCAGCGGCTGTGAGTGGTGCTGGCTGCGCGGAATGCTCCTCGAACTGCTTGGCCTTGGCTCTCCGGGACTTGATCAGGATCCCGTGGCCGGGACAGTCGCAGTCGGTGCTGTAGCAGCGGTCCTTGCAGCAGACGCGGCATAGCCGGAACTCGCACTTGGATCCCTGGGGATTGGCGCACTCTGTGCAATATTCCAGCCGACGCTCGTGGCGCAGTTGGATCTGTGTCTCCGTTTTGTTGGGTCTGCGCTGGCGCCTTCGCAGCTTCTTCATCCGCTTACGGGAGATCTCGTTGCCATCCTTGTCGAAGTACTGGCGCTTGGCCCTGTTGGGGTCCTCGGCGGCGCGCTCCTTTTCGGCAATCTTCTGGCGATGGGATTCGGGTGAGGCACGAATGTAGGGCTGGCAGAGCCACGGCTCCAGGCGTAGTCGCTGAGTACGGTTCATAAATCAGTTTTTTGGTTGCTTTTAGCAAGTGGGTTAAGCAAATAATTGAGGAAACCTGGCTCTACCTTATGCCTCTAAACCCAACCCAACTAGAAGGAATAACTTCCTTCGACTTGACTTACATCTTCTCCGGACTCCGCGCTGATGCTGACTTCCATATCTTCGGGCTCGTAGGTTAATTCGCCTCTTTGGTAGGGCTCGTACTTCGCTTGCACCGCATCCACCACAGTCTGGAATTGCTTCAGCTGATTGGCAGTGGCCAGGGTCTCTCGCAGCTCCGAGTTCTGGCTGATGTTCATTCTAAAACGGGAGCTAAGCTTTAAACAAGTCAGAATGGCTGCCAAGAACCTTACAGGTGGTGGAAGAGCTTGAAGAGGTGTCCCCGAATGTAGGAGCTGGGACAGGGATAGAGCTCCACCAGCTCCAAGTACTCCCTCGCCATCTGCCATACTGGCGGGGCAATGCCTTGGAAAATGGCCGGATTGTGCAGATTCCCCTCGGCGCTCATTACGCCATCGACGCCCGTTGCCTCCAGGCATCGGTGCACGTCCTCCAGGCTCAGGATGTTGCCGTTGGCAAACATGGGGATCTTGATGTGCTGACGCACTTCCTTTATGTAGCTCCAGTCCGCCACACCAGTCAGCGGTCCCTTCTGCTCCCGCGTGCGACCGTGGACAGTGAGAAGCTGACAGCCAGCCGCCTCCAGCATCTTGGCATAGCGGATCGTCTTGTCGCGGTCCTCGAAGATGCGGATCTTGCAGGTCACGGGTATGGAGAGCTTTGCGTGCAACGTGCTCACTGAAAGCATACGATTTCCCAGGTAATAACTATGCATGAATTCATCGGCTGTGCTTCCACTTACCAATATCTGTCAGCAGCTCCCACTCGTCCTGCAGGAAAGACCCGTAGTGCCCCCTCTTGGCAATGGCCTGGGGACAGCCCAGATTAATGTCCACCGCATCGCAGTGATCCTGTGCTGCCAGGGCCGCCTCCAGGATCTGTTCGGCATCGTTGCCACAGAACTGAATGATCAGCGGTCTGTCGGCGGCACATGTCTGCAGCGCATCCTTTCGGTACTTGGGATCCGTGGCGAACAGGTTGGCATGGAACATGGGCGAGTAGCAGAGCTGGGCGCCGTATCGGCGGCATAGCATACGCCAGGCCAGCTCACTCTGGTCCACCATGGGTGCCACCACATAGCGCGGCGATCCCAGCGTCGAGCGATAGAAGTCGTAGCCTTTCAGCTTGCAAGAAGCCAGCGGCTGCTCCGCGTCATTGTTGACCATTTCGAAGGATTTGTAACCTGGAGAAAAAATGAATGAATGAAAGATTAAACACGGAGCAGAATCATAAAGTGTAAATGCGAAAGTCTCTCAGATACTACCGACTCTCTCCCAGAGTTTTTAGTTCTTGTAAAGCCTCTCGCATTACTCATCCCCCAAAGGAGCTGCTTTGCTTTGACAAATGTCCGCAATGCAGTCAAATATTGAGGCTCATTTTTTGTGACAAGGGGCACCCCCACGCATTTCCATGGCGCGGCTAATTAGCGACACATTAGCAGGCCACCGAAAGTAGGTGCGGCCAAGCGACCAGGGCGAGTAAAGAGCCACGCACAGCTGGGCAAAGCGGCCTGAAAGCGGCTCAAAAGCCAAACAAATTCACATTGAGCACACACACACACAGCATGGGGGGGAAATACAAGAAATTAATGGAAAAGGTATAAAGTGCCTGGGAAAACAAGGGGTTATGTTGCGGTTTTTTTTTTGCAGCAAAATATCAATTAAACTCTGGAATTTAACCTTTTAATACCAGGAATATTTAGAAATTAATTATAACTATTGGTTTTAGTAAATAAAATTGTGTTTTTTGCCAACTAACTGCATCTATTGAATTAAACAATTAATTATATTCCAAATTGTTTGACAGCTTACTCCATGGCATTTATGTTTGTGCACTTTTTGCAAGTGTTTTTATACCCTTTACCCTATTATAGTTTCAGTCAGAAGTTCATCTTAGAATCCGCCCAGAATCCTGCCAGGATTTAACATTTACAATTTCAAAATGTGATTCCAAATTCTACACTTAAATAAATCACATTTTTTATCCATTATCTTATTTTTTCCTTTAAGAAGTGCAACTTCTTTTTTAACAAATTTAAATCAGAAATTATGCCTGCTATAACTTCTAAGAGAATATATCTCTTTTAATCTGCATTTAAAGCCTGAAATTAGATTGCCTGGCACTGCAATTTGGCTTCAATTAATTTTCTCTGTTATCTTCCCAAGCAAGCGGCTTTTCATTTCACTTTTCCTCGGCGTTTTCCATTTTTCACTTTCGATTTTTGGGGCTTGGCCCAGTCACAGAAGCGTGAAAATCGCGCTCTGACTCAATGCACAGAGCCGGCAACAATTGCAGCAATTAGGAGAAGCGAAGAGAAAAGAAAAGCGTCGATGCAGCGGCCATACCCGTGGCCCAAACAACATGTAACAATGGCGCACTAATTGAGTTATTCAAGTTGTGCACGCACTTCAAAATAACTTGCAACTTGCAGCTTAAAACTTGAAAACTTAAGGCCCACTTGGGCGCAGCTTAACGAAACGATGTATTCATCGAGCGGATCGGAAGGCAGACTTGAATGGCCAACAGATGGCAGACAGTGCGTATGCGTAATATAGAGCCATGTATGCATGGGAATGGTTTTAAATCAATTTGGTCACAATAATAATAATATTTAAAAAAAGGTAATTTCAAAAATTATTATTCGTTTTTGGTCAGAACAAGTGATTAACATTTAAATAATCAAATCAAAAATCAAAAAATAATTCTTAATAAACTAAAATTAAAGCCTTAAAGAGACCCTGAACCACTTCAAAATTGCTATATTTTATGTAATTAAAAAATTAACAAATCTGTTTAATATTCAGGAAAAAAGTTTAAAAAATCTTCAAATTTAAAGGGAGAATTTTTGAGATTTTTAAACAATAACTTTAATATGAGGAACATAACTTGCTAGCTTATTTCACAAGAAAAATTATTTTAATTGAAAATACGTAAGATGAATATTTTCAAGAGTGAATTTAAATTTATTTTCAACTTTTACTGATGAATCGCACCTGCTTCGGTGACGCTTTCCAAAACAAAAACCAGGTAAGTCCTAGGCTGCTTGCACAACAACTTGCATAACTTGGCTCGATGGGAAATTTAGTTTGGCAACATACACAGAGACACAGGGACACGGAACAAACAAAGAACAAGTTTTTGCATTGAAAGTTTACTGACCGGAAATGGCATGCAATTTTATCAATGGCAAAGGCAGATTTCCTTCTATACTTTTCGGCTCTACGATTTCTTTGGACTTTTCCCTCGAGTCTGCCACCCTGTTGCTCCCTTCCCAAATGTCTGCCGAGTAATTAAAGTTCTTAAATGGGCGAAGAAAACTTTTTTGCCCTCGGAACGAACTATAAATTGCATAAGAAAAGCTGGAATAAAGTGCAGGAAAAAGAGGCGTGGCTGCACCGCCGCCAGCTGTTGGCTTTGTCATAATTATGCCCAAATTACAGCCAAGTTGCCAAAATGAGACGTCCGCAGAAGGAGCAGGAGGAGGAGGAGCACCAGGAGGGCAAACAGAAGGAGGAGAGGGAACAGGAGGAGGAGCAGGAGCAGCTCTCCAGTGGGGACCTAAGGCTCTGGCATTGCATTTGGCAATTAAAAACTTTTCCCTGAACAAAACCCAACTGCAACATGAACAAGAGTCCGTTAATGTCGACAGATTCTGGCTGAATTACATTTTCCTTCTCCATATTATTTTCCCAGAAAAGTTTCGGGGGCCATAAATTACTGTGCTAAATAGTGATTACATTTTAAAAAGGAAACATTGCTTGTATATCGTATTTTTTGTATAATTTCTTACACATTTTTTATGTTTTTGCTTAAAAAACTCCTTTAAATTTCTTACAGATTCTGTGGTTCTTGTAATGATACAACTTCTCTATTGAAAGGGACTCCCATCTCAGTAAATTATTTAATTTGCATTCAAAAACACACACAATTGGTCAGCCGCAAATGGATGGCCACAAACCGCTGTGAAGAATGTGGCCCTGCAGTTGGCCCGGAAAACTAGGAAGACTATGGGGGGGGGGGGGGGGGGGGGGGGGGGCCCATCACGAAGACCGCAGACAATTGCAGCTGCTGCTGTTGCTGATTTAATTGCCAAGCTTTCGATTTCTGTGGCGCTTCGAACGATACTCCCATTAATAATTTCCGCACCAATTAAGACGGCCCACGACCAACACCAAGATCAAGAGCAAGACCAAAGGCTGGGGCCAGGCAATCGAGGCGAGATATGCCGAGAATCGAGGCGAAGCACTCGACCATGGAAGCCATTAACCGTTGGCCACGCCCACAAAGTCTGGCTAGGAAATTGGTTTAACCCTTGAGGCTCTGAGTCCTTAACCCTCCATCATGTTTTTTTTCCATTTTTGGCATCGAACTGTATTTTTTTATTTATTTATTTAGTGTTAACCTTCCAGCAACAACATGAAAAATGCAAGAGTTATAATGGGAAAAACAAATATTGGAAAATATGAAATATTCTTTGAAATATTTAGGTATGTCAGATAAATATTGAAAATATTAAAACTTGGGCAGCAGAATTTATGTAAAAATAAACTAAAATAAGAATAAGCCCTAAACAAAACAGGAGTAAGTCAAAAAAATCAAACAGGAAACTACTTAATTTACAAAGTACTTTCACAAATCGCATTCCCCTGATCCAGGTCGAAGAAATATATTTCCCTTTTATGGGGGGTGGAAAGTGCAGACGTTGCCAGTTGCCTGATTTCCCCCACGGATTCCAGGACTCCCCAATCGAACCTCCGAAGGCCACACGGCAGCAGACGATGAAGGAAGCTCAATAAAAAATTGGTAATGCGAAAAAATGTGAATTAACTTGCTTGCCATTCAACGAGGCGTTAAATCCTTTCAACCAACACGGGAATGATGCAAGGACGAGGACGAGAGAAAGAGATCCTGCTGACTCGGCTCCTTCTTCTAATTTTTTTCTCTTCTCTTTTTTTGTGGTTATGTTTCTGCGGGGCTTCCCCTAAAAAAAAACACACCCCAGGACCAGAGCTCGGCGTCACCTCGAGTCCTGACCGCAAAAAGTATCCGCCACTTACGTACACTGAAGGAAAAACCGGGGCATGAAAGCATCTTCAGAGTTTTTGGAGGTATCATTGAATTTCAGATTAACTAATTTAAGATTAATTAAAGTTTGTGTATAAAATGGCTTAAAATATAAAATAAACTTTAGGCAATAAATCAATAATTTCTCACAGTGCTTTCCCTGCAGTCCTTGGCTGCTGTGAGCTGCTCCATCTCCTTTTGACTCGCTGCTTTATAGCTCGGCCTGCTTTACATTTGTTTCGCTGTCGAACTTGCGGCGCGACAAGAAAAGAGGAGGAGGAAGGCGCTAGGACCAGGACAAGGAGATGGGAGACAAACACACTCGAAATAACGATGCCAGCTCCAAAATATGACCTCATTCCCACACACACACACACCCATGAGGCTTTCTACGAGTTTTCCTCGCATTACACGCACACAGTGGAAAGTTTGCAAAAGGAAAAGACAAAAAAAAAGAACAATGGAAAAGTTTATATACTCTTTTTAAGGATACTTGGAGGCTCTTAAGGCTGCAGATAAACATCAATAGGAACTATGGATCCTAGATTTTTTATCTTTTTTAATATTACGTTTTTTAAAAATATTTGCATAGAGCTTAAATGGGTAGCAGAAATAATTAATAGGGAATAAATACCACGAGATCGTTAGCTGTCTGTTTATATTTTTTTAGGTTTAATTCAGAAGCTCCTTAAATTATTTAAAACAAGTTTTTTGCATTCTTTTATAGTGCAAAATAGATAGTGTATAAAAAAAGTGAATTCCTAGCGTAGTTCCGCTTGGTGCTTTCACGTTTTCCTCTTACTCAGCAAGCGCAATGAAATTTCAAGTGGTCAAGGATGGAAAATGGGCGAAAGAGCCAATGGTTGCGGCAGGGGAATCCCCCCCAAATGTTGTGGTCTATTAAAGCGCAGGCTTGGCCAATGCCCATACTTTAGACTGGCGTCACCCCGTTCTTCACATGCAACTCCCCATGGCGTGATGGCAATCAAATTGAAAAATAAAAACTCTCTTTGCGTGCAGCCACAAAATACATTACAAAAAAAAAAAAATTCAAAAAGCTAAAAAACACACCCAGAGCATTCAGCAACACCTACAAAAGCAACGTACGAAACGAAAATTGGACCCCGAAATGTCAGTTTTATTGTCCACCTTAAATTGCATGGCAGCTTTGTGTGCGATTAACCTATTCGAGTGACCTCGAGTGCCTTGAAATAGCCCCACTGAAACGTGATTAAAGTTCTTGGAAATCCAAAAGTAATATATATTTTGAGGGGCGAATTAATTTTTTTAATTTAATGAAATAATTGAAATTTGCAAATGACCTCACCAGGTATTGGTAAAGGCTTTGAAAGCCATATTTAATTGTTACTAATTTTTAGTTTAACCTTTGAAAAAATCATATCACAACGTTTCGATGGCTGAATGAATCAGCACAGATGATCTGTGTTTATTTATTTATTTATTTTTGAGTAATATGAGAATAAATAGTCCATAAGCTTTTTTATGGACTTTACAAGCTAAAATGATTTATCTTTCTTTAACGCTTAAAATGTTTACAAAATAGTGTCTCAAAAATAGTTCAAGTGGGTTAATGGGCGGGACTTTAAAGCACCGTTAGATGTCGTCACTTAATCAAATGCAGGACTTCTCCTGCTCTTACTCCTTCTGGGCACCATTTCGAGGTGACGCCCAACTACGTCTTCCATTTCTTATGCAAGCGGGTCAAAGTCAGGGCACTTGGCCCAGCTGGTGGTCCCGCCCTCCATTCCAGAGCTCTTCAGAGGCACCGGAAAAAATATAGATATAAAACCCAGACAAGAGAAACCATAAGCAGTTTAAAAACCCTTGAAAAGATGCCGGCTTGGAGCTAGGATTCTCTTAGAAACATTTTTTGAATGATTTCAAAAGTCTAGTTATTTGTTTAGAAAATGTAAATTAAGGCAAAATTATTATAAAGAAATCCCACAAATTCTAAAATGTAGCAAAAGGTTTTAAAATCAACCAAAAATTAACAAAGGCATTACTCATAGTCTTCAGAATTTTTTAAGCAATTTACAAAATATATTCGCTTTCTAAGATTATGAAAACTACCATAAACATAAGTTTCTAAATACCATTTTCTTTCAGTGCTCCTCTCCACTCGTTGTCCTGTATGTACAATCCATTTGCTGACGTAATAAACCATAATAAAGAGGACGAAACGCGTAACAGGCCCGCATTGTGCCCATTTCAAGGACAACGAACGACAGAGAGAACAGAGGAATATAGAGAAAAAGGATGTTTTAGAATCGGCCAAGATGTGGCGACAATTTGGCGTCTTCGGCAGGGCGTTTCCCCAGCCAGAAGGAAACAAAATCGAAATGGGCCAAGTTATGAATGCAGCTCGATGAGTTCTTTGTTTCCGGCCTGCATTTAAATTAACAAAATTAAGAAAAAAAGGTCGGCCGTTTATCTTCCCAAAAATGTAATCCATCTTTAACCTGTAACCTTTTCGAATTGGTTTATTAATTAGTTGGGCTGGCGCCTAGGAACCAGCAGATTGGAGGAAGCAGCGCGTCCTTTAAACTTGTTTGCACACTTTTAATGAAATTTTATTACACACAGCTCATTAGGACTAATGATGCTTGTTGGCTGTCAGACTTGATTCAGATCCTGTGCACTCACAAAAAAAAAGTAATAATAATTATTACAGCTAACTTGGTTTTGAATTTCTTTTAAATTATGCTTCCATTTTTATGCATATCTTTAGACTATGCTTTTTTTCTGTTTACAAGTTTATTTTGCTTATTTTCCAATTTATTTTTCTCTTAGTGTTCCAGGGCAAAGGCTGCCAACTTGAGACGAGACCTGAGCCCGGACCTGAGCGGATGTGCAGAGTCTGCGGCAGGGACAGGAAAGCCAACTGCAGCAGTGACGATAATGAAGGGGCTGTCGGCTGGCCTTGTGTGATATATACATATGTATATACTATATGTAGTGCAGGGAGTATCTGTGGATGGGACACAGCGTCGGCTGTCTGCTTTTGCACTTAATTATATTTGCAAGGCCCAGACGATGACGATGTCGAAGCCAAATGGCCAAATTGAACGTGAATTTCACTGATTTAGTGGCCCGAATGTTTTCATGGGAAAATCAAGGGATTTCCATCCTTTGAGAGAAGTTACTTTTCCGAATAGAACCCAAAGCTAATAAATTTATTTAAAAATTCCTTTGAAAAGGTAAGCTAATAATAAATTTAAACTATTTTTATATTTAATAAGCTAGAATTATGGGCATTTTAAGAAGTTGAAATAGCAAGGTAATTATAAATATTATATAGGCTTAATTATTGCTAGTCCTTTGGAACTATTAAATAATGAAGGAAGGATAAATTTAACTATATATATGGTGATCTTGCTATACTTGATAACTAACTGGATGGCCTATAAATGTTTTCAACTTCTGGATAAAGATTGAAATAAAGGCAAACCTACGAAATGGAAGCCCTTTATCACTGACTAAAATGTTGCCTACTTAACTGGGCGCTGCTCAATTAGTCGTCTTATTTGCAATGAATGAGAGTTGTCAGTATTTGTTTTATTCTTTGGCTTCAAGGATGCGTACAGCAGTGTTTAAATAAATAATAGTTATGGAAATTGTAAACCAGATTTAGGTTTTTATCTGAATAAGCCTAGAAGTCGGTACATTGTTAATTCTTTTTTGAAATCATGGTTAATCCCACTTCCAAATGGAAAACCCTTAGAAACTACTTTTTGTGATGACCCTAAAATTGTGCCCACAGGTGTCAATATACTCCCAAAACTAAGCACAAACCCCGTCACTTTCTCCTCTCCCGGAATATTCTGGCCAGAAGAGGAGCAGACAAACAAGCCAAATGACACGTAGCCATAAATCCCCCAACATTTTATTGCCAAAGCGCTAAGCTTTAGGGCCACGTCTCCAGGTGTTTGTGTTTGTGTGTGTACTTGCGTGTTGGTGCGTAGGTGTGCCTGTGCGTGTGCGTGTGTGATTCGTGTGATTTGTTTTGGCGAGACAAACACACAACATACAACACACATGACACACAGGAAACATAAAATGCCAACAACAATTTACTTTGTTAATTTACGTGCAAGTATTTGCATAAATAATAAAAACAACAAACGACGCCAAAGGCTAAATAAAAACAATAATAGGGGGAAAACCAAATAAGAAATTTCAATACTTTCGAGTGATTTCCTTTCCCCCAAACGAGTTTTTCTTGTTTCCAATTCGTTTATCGATTAGTGTGTGGATGTGGGGGGGGGTCTGGGGGGAATTTCTTTGGAATTTTCAGCTGTTTCAATAAACAATAATAAAAAAGCGGATTTTATGGAGGCCAATGTAGAGATAATATTGAATTTGATGGTCTATTTAATGTGTTTGTTTTAAAGAATTAATAATAATAGGGAAGAAATTTGTTAATATTGGTAATTAAAGTATTTCAAAAATGCACTTGATTTCAATAGAGAACTTTAACTTATAGTTTTTTACAATAACATTTAAATAAAATACTACAAAACCTTAAATCGAGCCGCACAATCCTAAATTTCATGGTCCACTTACAGAAACCACAAAATTGCGCATACGCAGCGTGGGCCATAGGGAAGGTGGAAACTGGCAGCTTGGCCATAATGACCGCAACAAGGAGAAGCAAATTCAGCAAATGAAGCCACTGCGGGGTCCGATGAAATTGTCAACACGTTCGAGCAACCCGCTGGCCATTCTCTGGCTGCTAAATATTTAAAACGCCAATGAAAGCGGGTCAGAAGCCAGCCCCGAGCAGTGACGATGATGGCCCCCACCCCAACCGTAGTTTTACCCACTTTTCCCACCTGGGAACGATGGGCCAATGATAGTTTTATGGCTCTCTGTTTTGTAGTTTGTTCTCTGGCGTTTTTATTTCACTTTTCTGTCTCGGCTCTTTTTTGCGTTTTAACGTATTCTGTTTTTGTTTTTTTGTTTTGTTTTTCAAGAGCCTTTTACAATTACACTTAGGTTCTAAAGGGTCGGCGGCGTACACAAAGTATTAGCAAAAATATCAAACGGAAAGTAACTTTATTATTTCTACAATTCTGTAGTTTCTGGATGGTATTATTATTATACAAAGCGTAGCCCAGAAATTCTCTAGTTCAATTTTTTTAACCATTTTCAACTCGTTTCAATAGCATACTTATTTGCGTTCTTTGGTTTTTCTCCATAAATATTTATCTCTTTGTTTCCAATTTTATTTGCACATTTTATCAAAATATATATATATATAGGGTGTGTTTATGCCTTATAATCTGTGCACAATTATTACAATTATTATTATCCTTCTGGCTTTCGAATTCAATCTTTTACATTATTTCTCTTGCAAACTTTTTCTGGTTCCAGTCTCATACGCATTATTTGTTTTATATTGTTTTCATTGTTAATTTGTTTTCAGCTTAAGTTACAGGAGGGACTCTATATATACTACATACATATATGTATATGTTTGGGGGGAAAGTCATTAACTAAATTGAAAAGCATATTAAAATAGGGGCGAGCAGGAGGCACCTCTGAATATTCCGCCTGGGTGAAAATCCAACAAAGGAGAGCCAGAGGAGGAGTTCGTTGAACCAAGGCAAAGGCAAAGGAAGAGGAAAAGGAAAAGCAAAGCCAGGCAACTGAAAATGTCATTGCTGGGTGGAAAAACAAAGGCTTGGGGCCATGGGGATGACAGGTGGGTGAGGGACTTGGAGTTAACCTAACTACCATTGCTAATAACAACACAGGAGGAGGAGCAGTCCAAGGCGTAGGCCCTCATGATGAGATATCGCACCCAATTCCAGCCCCAATCAATCATAATTCGTTTGTCTGTTAAGGGATAGTTCTCCTGCTATGCAGAGGCCTGAGAAATTAGCCCGAAAATACTGTGAATAGAGGCGTGGCCTTACACTTGAAATATTGAAAAATAAAGTATTTAAAATAAAATTGAGTGATAAATAAAAATATATTTTAAACCATTTTTTATAAATCTATATTCATTGGCTGAAATTTATTTATTTACGAAACATTTTTAATAGATAAAAAAAATCTATAAACCCAAATTTGATTTATTTCTTTTATTCTCAGTTCACCAAATAAAAAGCAATGAAATTCTCAGCTTGCATGTCAAAGATATATATCACAAAAATATATAATAATCCAAAGGCAACAAGCAAATTTTTTATAATTGATGCAAGGCAATAACCAGGACAACAACAACAAGTGGTCATGACAACAATACAAACTGAAAAATAAAATGCAGGGAAAATCACAATAAAAATAAAAACAAAATGAAAGAATGTTGCATTTGTTGCCATAGAGAAAATCAGTCAAGTGGGCGGAACCCAGAGCCCCTCCTCCGATTCCGATCGGAATATTTCTGCTTGTGTCCCGTAAACAAACTCCACACACACCGGTTCGTCCTGGAATCAAACTGAAAAGTCGCTGAGGGCGTTGCCTGGCAGTTTCTCCCTACGCCTCCATTTCCCCCAGAAAGCACAGATACATGACACGAACATGCAATTAAAGTCGAATATATAACAACTTTTTATATCCATTGAAATTTATCTGCAGAAAATCCCACAGAAATGCAGAAAGGATGCCATCTCTTTGGAGGTGTCTACAGGTGCACTCGCACGGACAGACGCCTTTGAAGAGGCTGACCAGGACAGACAGCTGGATGGCTACATGGCTTCCAAGGGCTCCAAGGATCCCAGATAAATGCAGAGAGAGAGATATGGCGTGAGGAAATAAAGTGAAAAGAACAAAAGGGATGTTTCTATAATGTTGCCAAAGTTAAATTCAATTTATGTCTAGTTTTTTCAAGAGAAAAAGCTCGCAAGTTGAGAAATATTCTTTAAAAATATTATAAAGAGTTTTTCTGTAATTTAAATATATTATTTGAAGCTTAGAATGTGGCACACATGTCGACTGGAGTTCGTGCATCTCCTACTGACAGCAGGTGCAGCTCCAAATGCTAACGCCAAGTGCCATCAAATTAAACATTTTCCCCTCAAAAGTATTCCCAGGAAATGAAGGGAAAAAAGCAAGCAGAATTGTTGCTGTGGAAAGTCTGCATTGAAAATCCATTTATAGTTTGTGGCATTATGTTATTTCTGTAGCCTGTCGCCTGTCTGCTGTCACTGCAAAACGAACTCGAACTCATGGCGAAGGCACTGCACCGCCCGAAGTCGGGGCTCAATGACACCGTCTCCGATTCCGTTTCCTCTACATATATATATTCCATATTTCCTGCATATATTATATATGTATATCCTAGGAGGGTAGCAGCCATATATGAGGTCTAACCGACTTGATTTGCCGCGTCAAAAAACGGGGGCTTTGGCTCTATAATTAACCTGTCATTTATTTTGGCCTCAATCCGCTGAGAGTGGCCGAAATATGTAAAATATTGCTTAGAAATTCAGTTAACGGAATGGAAAGTTGGTTTCGGGTTTGGATATTAGCCTTAAATTGTTTGCAACAAATTTTAAATGTTTTGCAAAAAAGGCATACGATTTTCTGCAAGTAAATTTTGATTTAAAATTTTAATTTTAGTTTTTAACTACATATTTTAATAGATTCTTTTTGCCAACAAATTTCAATGCTTTAAAAGGATATTTCTGATTGAAAAACTTTTGTGACATTTATAGGGATTTATTTTTCTAAAAACAGCACATTTATCAGCTTCTAGATTATGAAATCGAATAAATTTTTAAACCCTATTCTCATGAAACAACAATCAAGTAGTGCCCTGGGTATTTCTCCAGTGATTGAGGCTAACAGAAATTGATTCGGGAGTGCTCACTCTCTCACTGGCTCACACTGAGCTTTCCACTAAAAGGAAAACTAATCACACTCGTCCTCTCCATCCATCTGGCTGACACCACTTCTACTTCCTGTGAGTGCTCCTCCTCCTTTTCTGGTTAAAAATGGACTCGCCCCCGCTGTCAGTTTCAATAACATGAACCTCTGCCTCTGCTGGAAGGAGGAGACTGATAAAAAAGACAGCAGCAGTGGAGTGTCATGTGCGTAGTCGTTACGGCTGGGCTGCCCGTGGCCAATCCTCGATAGCTGTCCAACTGACAGCTGAGCAGGATGAGCCCTGATGGGGCAGGGACTGGGACTGGGTCTGAGGGCTGAACTCCACTCAATTCCACAATTCCGCAGTTGACGCATTTCCATTTACAGGTCTTGTTTTTCCCGACTTGTGCCGCTGCATTAATTATTCAGTTTCGGCATATTTAATGTGAGGAGAGAGAGACAGACGAGAGTCGGTTGTCAAAATCAAGTTTAGAACAAAGCCATATACATATACCCATGACGACTGCCGGCGGGGCCTTTGCATTTGAATTTT
The DNA here is from genome assembly GCA_035045905.1 of Drosophila anomelani. Classification (NCBI taxonomy): domain Eukaryota; kingdom Metazoa; phylum Arthropoda; class Insecta; order Diptera; family Drosophilidae; genus Drosophila; species Drosophila anomelani. The sequence goes on along the minus strand of JAWNOO010000019.1, from coordinate 403,918 downwards.
AATCGAATGAAAACATTTGCGTAACATTTTGGCAACACGCAAGCATTGTGTGTCCTTCTGCCTGCTGCCAGAGATACAGAGATACAAGGATACACGATTCCCCGAGCAGCTGCAGATACAATACGTAATCATTAGACGACGCCTCCGCTTACACACATTTTCCAAAATGAAAATCAATAAAGGGGTGAGCTTTCTGTCTCTCTGCCTCCCCGGGGGGTTGGGAAATTCCCCGGTAGCCTGGCTCCAAACTTCTGCAAATGCTGTTGCATATTTTATCAATTCAACTGCTGCAAAGTCATTCAAATGGATGGCAAAGACATGCTTAGAGGGGGCGGATCAGATGCAGTTTAACGACTAACGACGTCAACAGCAAAAATTCTGGATAGGAAAGTCAAGGAAAGATTTTTGTTTTACTGAAATTTTAAACTATTATTTTGACTCAACTTTAGGTCCTTTGAAAGAGGTTTAATATTTAAAGTAATAACTCATTAAATTAAAAAAATATTCCCTAAATTCCCAGAATTACTTTGACTTAACTTTAGGCTCTTTCAAAGAGATTTAAATTTCTTTTAAGAAAATAATTTATTATTTAAAGTAATAAGTCATTAAATTCAAAAAATATTCCATTAATTTCCCCAGAATTTCCCACATTTATCCAGGGGCTATTACCTCTCCACAGCAGACTCTTAATAAATCAAATATGCAGTCCACAAAACTCAAACAAAGGAGCCGCCGGACCACCGACCAACCGACCGAAAGCGGTAATTAAGTTTGGCCATGAAACCGCATCGCATCAAAGGCAATTTCCTCTCCTGGCCCTGACAGCTCACCCACGCTCAATAGAGCTCCTCCTGCTCCTGCTCCTGCTCCCCCACTGACTTAATTGATTTCAGTTATGACTTTCGATGCTTATTTGCGGATTAATTGATTTCCGGAACTTCGGACGGGGTGGCTACATACACACTAAGACTAGCCTACGGACTAAACAGAAACCTCTTCCTTTCTACTAGGTGCTGCTCGAGTTGGAGCTGATGCTCTGCAGGGAGCTATTGGAGGCGGTCTTCCTCAGGGTTTCGCCCGCCAAACTGCACAGATTCTGGACGAGAAGGGCGGAGGGGGCCGCGCTACCAGATCCCGATGTGCCGCGATTCAGCAGCGTTGGCGAGGACGTGGCTTTGGCCGGATTGGAGTTGGTTGCATTGGCATGATGATGGTGGTGTCTCAGGGGCTGCGGCGAGGTTGGATTCGAGAGGCCGGACTCGTGGATGGGCGACAGAGTGGGGGAGCGGGTCCTCAAGAAGTGCTTTCTCCTCTGCCTCCGGTAGACGTTGCCCAGACTGGGCAGAGTCCGGCTGTTTGTCTGACACGATTGCTGCTGCAGGTTGCTGGCGAATCCCAAGGTCTCGGCCAGTTCCGCCAGCTCCTGGCTGGTCTGGTTCATTTTCCTCCTCGTCGGCGGCGGCAGGGCGGGCGGCAAGGTGAGCGTGTAGGTGGTCACACTGTCGTCCCTTATCACGGACGTGGGCAGCAGCATCACTTCCTTCTGCCCGCCGCTGGATGGACTGGTGCTCAGCTCGCTGCTCTCCAGGGAACTGCGGCTCGGCGAGCTGGCCGGCGGGGTGGGCGTCGCTGTCGAGGTGGCATAGCCACGTCCCGCCGCCTGCAGTTGCAGCGGACGAATTTGGTTTTGCTTGATGCTTGCGGAGCCACCGTGATTCTGATGATGCTCCTTGCCCGCCGCGATGCCGTGGTGCCCACCGTGACGACAGCGCGGCCTGCGATAGCGTCCTAGCAGGCGCAACATGTGCCGCAGCCTGGAGCTTCTCGGCGGCGTCGAAGGGATGGCTGCCGGTTTCAGCGGCAGCTCCTGATCCACTCCGCCGTTCAGGGTGCGTATGAACTGTATGGGCGGCAGCTCCTGGGCACTCAGTTTGGCCGCGGCAGCCGCTTCTTCGCGCTCCCGGAATGTCAAGGCGGCGAGGAGATCATTGGGCACATCCGGACTGTCGGGCACTGAGGCGCAGCAGTTCCATTTCCTCCGCCAGCGCTGGTGCTTCGAGATATTCCCGGCCGCTGTCGCCGACGACGAGGATCCCCCCGTCTGGCTGGTCAGGGTGCGCGTGCTACTGCTGCCGCCGGCACTGCTCACCGCCACCGAGGACCCGGATGCCGTGCCTCTTCTCAGACGGAAGGTGCACAGGGTGCACTGCTCGGTGTACTGGAGATAAGTCGCCGGTCGCTGCGGACGCGGCTCCGCGGAGAGCAGCGAGCCCTTGGCCAAGCTCACGCGACGCTGCAGGGAGCTGGCCGCGAAGCTGGAGCAGCAGTGGAAACTGCTCAGGGTGTCCTGCTCCAGCTGAATCTGCTGGGGAGCCCGCCGCTCCTCCAGCACGGAGCAAACGTAGATGGCCTGCCGGCTCTGGTGGAACTCCCTGGAGCTGGCGCAGCAATGCAGCCTCATGGACTGCTCTGGCGTCTGACCCACCGCCGCCACCGCCTCCTGGTTCTGCTGCTGGCTCGGATGCGTGGCACTGGAGCAGCAGTAGAGCTGCTGGCCACCCGGCATCGACTTGGACGGAATGTGGGGCTCAGGCAGGGAGGCCGAGAAGTGAACGCTGCCATTCTTGGCCACTGCCGCGGGAGGAGCGGCCTCCTGGAGCTGCTTGGCCTTGGCCTCCTGCGCCTGACGGTGGTTCCTGATGTACTCGTAGGTGGTGAGGCCCAAGAACGAGATGTAGATGTGAAAGAAGCACAGGTGGAGCAGCAGGCCGGCACTGACAGCGGCCAGCAGACCCAGGACGCCCAGTAGGAGCAGGAAAATGGTCTCGTTGACCCCGATTCCGCCGACCACGGGGCTCACCGTGTGATTGGAGAGCGAAATGCCCGGCTGGGTTGTAGTAGCTTCAATCAACGCCGTAAAGTTCTCCAGGAGGGTGGGCAGTGTGGAGGAGATGGTGGCGTTCGCCTGAAGGAGCAGCAGCTGCTGCTCGTCGTCATCATCCATGGCCCGCCGCCGCTGCTGCTCCTCCTCCTCCATGGTCGGCTGCTGCTCCATGCCCAGGCTCAGTGTGAGGTTTATATAGTCGCCGCCATCCAAGGGAATGTGATGCGGGCTCGTCTCCACCTCGGAGCCCAGGCGGCACCAGTAGAAGCTCAGCCACTCCGGCTGGATGTAGTAGAAGACAATCTGCGCCACCACGGCGGCCACGATGACCAGGGTGGCCACCACCGCACTGACCACGCACATCAGGAAGGCCACATAGTTCCGCGAGCCGATGCAGTGATTCAGCCACTTGCAGTGGTGATCGAACTTGCCCACGCACTTGTTGCACACCGAGCAGTGCTTCGTGCGGCTCGACGAGGTCCGGATGTTGCACAGGTGGCACCGCCCGTTCTCGATGACGTGGCCGTGCTTCGCCCGATCGAACTCGGGCACGATCCGGTCGTTGCGATGCACCCGCCGCAGCTCCTTGTCCGCGGGATCCGTCAGCAGAGCCGTCAGATGGGAGGCAATGTGGACCAGGTAAAGGCCGGTGATTAGACCATAGAGGGGTCCCTGGAGGGGCGCGTGAAAGGCCGGTATGAGCACCCAGTAGCTGGCCACGCCAAACAGGAGGAGCACCAGCCAGCCAAAGAGCTGGAGGGGATGCAGGGGCAGCTGCAGTCCGTGGAGGCGCCTTCCCCGCCGGTGCTGCACATCGGCAATATTATTCTGATAGCTAACCAGCTGCGATAGCCGGCACAGGCCGAGGGCTTCGCTCTGCTTCTGCTCGCCGGACGATGTCGGCGGCGGCGGCGCTGAGGGAAATCCGCTTCCCGGGGGGGGTTTGGTGAGAGGAGAGGTATGACCCTTTACTGGCTCCTCGCTAGCCGACTCGGTTAGGCTGGCAGTGCTGATGGTTATGATGTGATCCGTCGCCTCCGTCGGCCTGACTCCGTTGGCTCCTTTGGGTGCGGGTCCTAGTCCAGCTTGTGTTGTGGACATTTTGTTGATGCGTCCGAAGGAGATGCCTCGTTCGATGATAATGGTGATGGTGATGATGATGACGATGCTGAGGCAGATGTGGATGATGTGGATGAAGTGTGATGTTTGATGAAAGGTCCTGCTTGGCAGCTGTACATTACATCTGATGCTAAGCCACGCCCTCAACGGTTGATGATGCAATCCAGCGGTGGACAGGACCTCATATAATTCCCAAACGATTTTTTAACATGATTTCATACGAAGTCTTTGCTTTTATTTAATGGTTTATTGCTGTGCGTTGTTTTTGTTGATTAAATTTTAAATAAGTTTATGAGTTTTTGATACTTTTGTTGGATTAATTATACAAATGTGGCTGATTTTATAGTAATTCTTTTATTTTTATTTATTTATAATGTTTATTTCATATTTATTTTTTGGTATTTCTAATTTGGTTTGCCGATTTTTGACTGTAAAGCTTTTTTTTCACTTGAAATTGATTTTTTGTCATTGAAATTACGTTAAAAAAAATGTTTTTGATTTTATTTAGAGGGCTTTTCTGTCTTTTACAGTCCAATTCTATTTTTATTTATATCTGCCAAAAATCCTTTTTTTTGTGAATTTATTTCTGACGAAACGTTTTTGCTGCCTATTTTCTAGCGTCCTCCCGCTTCACTGGCTTCGTCTGGGCACTTATTGTTACTTGTTTTTTATTGGCTTTCTCTTTTGCTTTATTTATTAATTTTTATTAAAATATCCTTTGCCTGTTCTTCCTCCTCTTTGCCTTCGCTTTTTTGTTTTTTGTTTTTCTGAATGGCGCAGCAGTTAAAGGTTCATACGTGAACGAATTTTGTTGTTTTCGGTCCTGCCTCGAGTGCTGAGTGGTGTGTGGGGGGTGGTAACACTAAGAAGCGGGCGCAGAAAACCAGGATTGTCGCCACCCCCGTCCGCCTTGTCCTTTTTTTGTTGCGAAATTCCTGCTCTATGATTCCCCCCTCAGCGCGGCGGCCCTTTTGCTTTTCCGCTCTGCGTTTTCCTATTTGTTTTCGAGGCACGCACACAAGGGCGTCGCGAGTTGGAAAATAACGTTCGCGTTTATCGTTATTTCAGCATCTGAACAATCCGACTCCTTCAACCGACGCGACCAGACTAACGAAATCTACCTAGCTTTCGGCCTCCCCTGCCGACCGGGCCAATGTATTCAATTTTCGAGTTAACAGCCAAGAGGAAAGTGGAATTCAACTCCAACGAACTTAACTTAACGGAGAGAGTAATGTAAGCTCAAGCTCGGCCTGCGGGCTAGCAACCATCTTCCACAACAGCTGCTAACTACCACTGTTAGGATACACTGGCCTACACAAAGCCTAAACTTTGTAGGGTTTTGCTAACTTCAGATTAGTATGTATAACCCCCCCTCAGCAATAAATAACTAAGATTCGTAGAATAAATACAACTCTTTAAAATTAAAATAGGTATAAGAATGAACTTGAAAAATTAATTATTATTTAAAGTATAATTTTGTAATAATTTTTGTCTGATATTAGTAAAGAAATTTTCATATTTGTTAGTCAGTTTAAATTGGTGAGCGAGAGCGGCATCACTTTCTCCCTTGGCATGTAGGCCGTCTCAAATGGCAGCCGGAGAGAGCACAGCTCTGGAAACGATTGAATCTCTCGCTCAAGCTGATTGAAAGCAGCAAAGCTTTCCCCGTTGAAAACCGTCGCCAGTCAATTTTGGGGTGGTTACAACCACCCAGCAAGCCGCCAGTAAAAGAGAGAGTGAAGGGACCTGGCAGGACAGCTGTGTGCGGTTTTGCCGGTAGCCGTTAGTCAGGTGAGGAGAAAGAGGGGGTTTTGGGGGGTATTTTATATATTTTGTTTCTTCCATTTGAGAGATATGTTCGTAATCCTTGAAATGTTATTAAGAAATAGTACGAAAACTCCCCCATTATTTGTAGAAATTTTAGAAATTAAATCATGTTTTCAAAATTAAGTTTCAACCCTAAATATTTTACAATTAAGCAAATTAATTTGGTATCTCAAAAATATATCATTTTAAGTTTTATTTAAAGCTCAGCTTTAATTTTTGTGGATTTTTTGCTCTTTGTTATAAGTAGATTTGGTATAGGAATCCTGTTTTCTTGCTTCTCAGCGGACTATTAGCTTGTTATCCTTATGACTCACGCTACCATCCCTGGGGACTCATATCGCAACAGGAAGTAACTATTATATAACGCCAAATGGGCCAGGACAGGAGGAGGACACAGCAGGACACGCACCTTTCCCTTTCCCTCTACCTTTTTCCTTTTTTTTTCGGCCTGCCAGCATCATTTTTTATTTATTTATGCCATCGACAGAGCGCACGTGAGAGGTGGCGGCGGCGGCAGGTGTTAGATGAAATGGAAAGTACACTCGAGAGAATATTTGGAGCACGTGCTGGCTGGGCTCCGGCAGCAAGTATACTTCAACACTTGGTGTGATTTTATTTACATCGCAAGATGCACGACTTAGTGGGGAATTTTCCCAAGGAAAAGCCAAAGGAGACAGGCCGACGCCGGACTGACCGACCGAACGATTGGCAAATATTTATGCTCGCAATCTCTAGACTTGTCGCAGGGAAACGAGGTCACCGCCGGGGCAGGGGCAGGGGCAGCCATTAGATGGAGACGGATAGTGATCCGGGGATTTATGTAAGCTGCAGCCAAGCTAAGACTATGGGAATATCCTCCGCTGGAGCACAGCTAATGGCCATCCAACAGGAAGCAAGCTACAATTCTTTAGCCTCGAAAAGTCAAAACGCAAATTACCAAAACAAAATACTTAAATTCTGCGTGTGGATATATCAATGGCAAGGCCACGAATTTGTTTATTTTGCATAAGAAAAGCACATGGAATTTGGAAGACACCAAACGAAACTGGGGTTTTGGCATTCTATTAAATATTTATGGGCAATTGAAGATTTATTTATTGGATATTCCACTTGGAAGCTGTTTTTAATAATACAATTAAAATAATATTTCAGTATTTGAGTTCGTAAAAATTAAACTTAAATTTAAATCCACACATTAAAAGTTTGAAGCCCATACAAAAATTTGATTAAATTTTGTTGGCCAAATAAAATGAGTTTTGTATAGTTTCCGCCTCACTGTTATTGCCTCCTGGCAACGATAACAAAACAGGATGAAGCAGCCCCGCCGCATCCTGCCCGCCTGGTGCCTACTCAAGGATACCGGTAACAAGAAAAGCTTTGATAAGCAGAGCTAAGCACTTCCACTGAACCGTCAAAATAACTGGCAAAACAAACTCGGCGAGGAGGCAACAAAATCGAGATGGTTACCAATTTTACGAGCTTTTCCAGACACACCAACGAACGGGGGAGGGAAGCAAAGCTTTAAAAGATAAAGTAGGCAGTTTGTTTACAGTATAAAAAAATCGGGTTTGAGGTTTCCCATCAGTTCTCAACCGAAACTCTCAGAGAAACGATACATAAAATAGAACACGAATTTAAGGCGGCAACATGATTGACATCCTGTCGCTGCCGCGCCGGAACAAGGTGTCCGGTAATCCGGCACTCTTAAAGATGCTCTCCTCGTACAAGACCGGGCTGCCGATCAACAGTCTGCCCGGCTGGGAGCTGATACCCCTTAACTGCAAGCTGCCCATGCTCAAGTGTCCCGGGAATCAGGTTATATTCTCAAAGAATAAGATCGGACAGTCGGTAAGTGAAGAAGATAAAGTAAAGTAATCTCTCGCCGACACTCTAAATCAGAAAAATAATTAATAATAAAACCCATTTAAATCCCAATCCAGTTCAAGAGCGGCATGCAGGAGTTCGTCTCCTCGGTGACAGAGCACATTCCCGAATACAATCCGCTGCACGACTCCAACCTGAAGACCTTCTACTCCAACGAGCGCAACCTGAAGCGTCTGCGCGAGAACGGTGAGATCACACAGGACAACGATGTGATCTGCAATCTGAAGGACTTCAACCAGCACCGCCAGGAGCTGCACAAGTCGCAGCTTTACTACATCCTGCAGGCGTACAAGAGGCGCGAGCAGGAGCAATACGATCGAATGTTGATTGCCAATGCCGAGGCCATAACGAAGCGAGATCACCAGAATATGGCGGCTCGCCACCAGTGCACCGACCAGGTGCTGACCCGGAAGCAGCAGTTGGAGGCCGAGCGTCACGAGCGGAAGGTGCATCTCCTAAACATCACGTACGAAAAGTTCAAGCGGCTCGAGAACCTGGCCACCATGCAGAACATGCTGCTGGAGCACCGCAAGATGCTGACGAACATGCGAGTGGCTGCGCATATCAGCATGTGCGAGGATCTGCAGCGGAAGCAGCTAATCAAGCAGAAGAAGCTCTTTCAGTTCAAGAAGGACCGGTTCAACAAGAATATGCGGCTGCTGAGGAAGCAGCGGCTGAACAAGAGCACCGAGCATCAAATCCAATCCTGGCACAAGCGTCTGGACGAGCGCATTGCCCAACAGGGGCGGATCAACTACCTGCTGCAGGATGTGGAGAAGGAGCGGGCCAAGTTCATCGAGAGACACAAAGCCCTGTACCGGGACAAGTGGCAGAAGATTCAGGACGAGATCAAGGAGCGATCCCGCAAAACTGTCGCCGCTCGCAAGCCCAAGACTAGAAAGCGCCAAAAGCCAAAGCAGCCACCGCCACAGTTATCGAAGCACACCTTCTGCGACGAGTATGAGGCCACCTTCGAGGGACTCCTGGACAACGATCTGTGCTACGCTTTAAATGCTGCCATCGCCATGGAGGGTCAGACGCCGCTGACCTTTGCGCCCGATGATCCTATCTACAAGGCGGCCCGCTACATACTGGATTACATAATCACTGGCTTCAACGAGGATCTCAGCGATGACGAGTGCGCTCTGCTGGTCCTCAGCTCGCGCATTCAGGAGTTTATCTGCGATGCAAAGAAATATGTACATTCTGTGAGTAAATCGGGGACAGCGAAAGACATTCTATGAGTAAGCTTGAGCCCTTTCTCCCTATTTCTGCAGAAAGCTGCCCAGATCATTGGCTTTGCGAGGGACCACTGCGCCATTGAGGTGCCAACATCGTTATCCAAGCCACCGGCATCGCAAAGGAATCATTCACGCGCCTCGCACGTCTCTTTTAGCGGGGTGGCAAGCACCATTGGCGTGGGCAGCTACGAGATCCATCCGTTTGTGGATGTCCGTCCCTGCACGGAGCGTAGGCCCACGCCGGCGGGTTCGTTGGCCTCGCTGGCGGTCAGCCAGATAGGGGAGCGGGTGATCCAGGATAGATCACGAATGCCGCACCTCAAGCGCAACCAGATCGTGTACATTGAACACTATTTGGTGAAGTTCAAGCGGGACTTGCTGGTGGGCCTGGACAAGCTGGTCTTTGCGGCCATTCAGTGTCACTTCGACAACCAAATGATGGAGGTACGCGAGGAGCTGCTTGCCCTGGAGAGGAACTATCTGTTCGATCAGATCGCCCGGGGCATACTCAGCTATGCGGTGAATCCGCTCAACTATCAGTCGGTGCTCAAGCTAAGCGTGAGTGTGCTGTCCTGCGAGGTCATATGGGAGCTACAGCAGACCATGCTCAAGCCGGGCGCCAATCCCCGGGGCCTGAACCATCCGATGTCCTGTGGCGACGAAAGGGAGCGCGAGAATCTAGCCCTCTGCATTCCTTAGAGAAGGAGAATTAGCGGCCAACAAATTTTACGTTAACTAGCGACTCTTTACATAGTCCATTCTTGTTTTTCTAGGTCAGTAGATCTACTAAATTTCTTGTGCTCTGTTTGTTGGCAATGTCTAGCAGAATAAAATATGTTAATTGTGGTGTAAAAATGAATTAGGAACAATTACCGAAAAACAGCTCTAGGTTAAGTTCAAATCGCTCTCGATTTGCATGTTTTAATGTGCTCTTGCGTATGCATTTAATGTTAAATAGTACAAGGAATCACTCACCGGCAGCTTTTGGCCTTTCGTTAACAGGTTCCGCCGTTTCCTAGGCAGATTTCACTTGTAAAGACAAACAAAACAGATTTTAACACAATTTTAGAGCATGGTACGAGCAACAGCTGGTTGCTGGCAGGGATGGAAGCGGTTCCAAGCTGGGGTATCGATGACATCGATTCGTTGTCATCCCATCGATAGGTGCCGTGCTCGTGCATTTCAAACTTTGATTTTAAAAATGTTTATCCGTCTAATGCAACTGTGGATAATAGGGTCCAACAATGAAGACATGAAAATTAAATTCAATACAAGTTTAATTACAATTGTATTTAAATTAAGTTGTTTCTAAGTCGCTCCTTTAGTTTAATACCTCCGTAAAGACAATAATAAAATGGTGATGAATGCACCTCTTGGTTATTCTGCATTTCTTTGTTCGTTAATTAGAATTAAAAGGCAATTGTTGTTGTCCCATCCAATCATTATCATTTACATGTATAATGTGAAGTTAAATGCTATATAAATTACATTTTTTACGTTATTTGAAATAGTTCTACAAGAGCTGCGAACGCACAAGGCGGTCGAGCAAGCCCAGGATACAGGATAAGGATACCAAAACTAAATTTAATCATAACTTAACAGTGAGTGAGTGAAATTGTTTAAGAACAATATTAGTGAAATTAGAATGTATTGTTGATACTTTGTGAATAATTTAAGAGTTTGCAATGTACCACAAAGTATTTAAAAATACAATATTCCACATTAGCTGATTAAATGCATTTTCGTAAATCATGAACAGGTGGCCCATACATATATGAATATTTATAGAAAGGTCTCCAATCAAGACCCATGTCTGCACAAAGTAAGCTTATGGCTTTAATAAAGTTACATCATTTCAATATTTACACTGGCAAAAAAGGGAAAAACTCAAAGTTGCTAACCTAAATTAAATCTAATTGAATCTAACTCAAAGATTTCTTAATACAGAGGCGAGGAAATCGACATGACGCCCAATCCCAAGGACTACGCTCATCACGAGGAGGTGGCGGATTGGACACAGCCGTCGGGTGTGCTCTTCGAAAGTGATATAGGAACGGACGACGGTGCTCTGTCCACTTATACCGGCGAATTCAAACAGGCCCAGTCCTGGGAAAGACCTTTGGTGTGGCGCAATATAGTGATTTTTACAGTGGCACACGTGGCTTCGCTATATGGCGCATACCTGTTGTTCACACAAACTATGCCTGCCACCATGCTATTCGGTTAGTATAGCCACGGGTCCTTTTTGCCCTGCCCTTTAATAATCATTCTGTCCCTCCCTATGTACATTAGCATTCGCAATGTACTGCCTCGCCATGCTGGGAATTACGGCTGGCGCCCACCGACTCTGGGCCCATCGATCCTATAAGGCCAAGTGGCCAGCTCGGCTCTTTCTAGTGATCTGCAATTGTATCTCCTTCCAAGACTCCATCTACACTTGGGTGCGCGATCACAGGATGCACCACAAATACTCTGAAACGGATGCCGATCCGCACAATACGTCCAGGGGTTTCTTCTACTCGCACATTGGCTGGCTGCTGGTGAAGAAGCATCCGGATGTAACGATAAAGGGCAAGGGATTGGATCTCTCCGACCTCCGTGCCGATCCCATTGTGATGTTTCAGCACAAGTATGTAAAGAACTCGGTTTACCGCAGCTTGAAAAATATATTGGGAATATTTAGGGCTTCTAATTCCACATTAACGTTTTTTTAACTATTTATTGCACTTACTTTAGGTACTACAATTTCCTCATGCTGCTAGGCTGCTTCATCCTGCCAACCTTGATTCCCTGGCTGTGTTGGAATGAGACGCTGGCCAGCTCCTGTTTCGTGGCAGCCGTGTTCCGCTGGTGCTTTCAGTTGAACATGACGTGGATGGTGAACAGCACGGCCCATGCCTGGGGCGGCAAGCCTTATGACAAGTAAGAATAGAGAATGGAGGGTCAGAGAGGCACATCACATTATTTGGTTGCTTACAGAGGCATGAATCCCTCGGAGAACTCGTTCGTTTCGTTGATGACCTTCGGAGAGGGCTGGCACAACTTTCACCACGTATTCCCCTGGGACTATAGAACGGCGGAATGGGGCGGTTACACCCTCAGTCATGCTACCCTCTTGATCGATCTATTCGCCAAGATCGGCTGGGCCTACGACCTTAAAAAGGTGACGCCGGAAATGATCCAGAAGCGGACTCGGCGGACAGGCGACGGTACTCATCAATTGTATGGCGATGATGTTGTGCCTAAGAAGATAATGTGATCCATCCTATGGGAGGTTGTCCGGTTTTGTGAATGTGGAGTTTTATTTGCTTTCATTTCTGTGCTATCTGTTAATATTCATTCCAGTTTGTGATATGAAGATTAGACTTACTGAATAAAATTTAATTAGGGCATAGCTGAACTTGGCTGTTTTAATTTTTACCATAAAGTTGAAATCAGCAAAGAATATTGATTATAAATTATAGGTTTTTAAGGACCTATTCTAACCCTTCTTTAAATTCTCGATTTTAAAATCGACACATTGATATATTGTTTCTTTGTAAGCGAAGATACTAATATCTGGCTTATAGTTCAATGTAACTTCTAGCTTTTAATTGTATGGCATTAATTAGTTTGCACTTAAGGTAAAGTGTGATTGAAGTGTGTGCATAATTACCCGGCTGTGTGCCACTCGCAAACTAATTAACAAAAGCTTAATCAAAGCAATTAATTAGTGTACATTGTTTTCTGTGAATATGAAACTTGCTCACGGCTGCTAGTCCAATCTTCCATCTTAAGATACTAACTTGTATTAAGAATCATTCAATTCCAGCACATTTACACATTTTACAGAAAAAAAACGTCAAGCATTTTAAGATTTTAAATGCATTTAATGTGTGTCTAGATCCTAACCTAGTATGTATTGTATTATTTCGGAAAACTAAACGGCGCCGCATAGGGATACATCATGGAGTTGTAGGGAGCACCCGGAGCACCGAGTAGGGGAAACGGAAACACTTGCTGTGGAAGAGTGGCAGCAGCTTTTGTACTTTTTGAGCCGCGCTTTCGCTTAGGAGGCGCTGCTGGTTGGTCGTCGCTGGATTCAGAGTCCTCTTCGCTTTCGCTACTGGCCTCCGTTGCCTCCTCTTCGTCCTCGTCATCATCATCATCATCCTCATCGTCGTCGTCCTTTGGTTCCATCTTCATGCGCTTCTGCGGTATCTTTTTGGCTGCTGTCTTCTTGGTGCTAGCCACCTTCTTGTCCTTTTTGGCTTTGACTGACGTAGTCGGAACGGGAACTGCAGGTACGGGTGCTGGAACACCAGCGGGAAAGCCGAACCGCTGCTGATCACCGGAAAAAGCGGTCATCTGCTGCATGATAAACTCCATGAAGGATTGCATGGCAATGTTCAGGTTGGGCGGACTGGGACAGCTTTTGAGGCTGTGATATCGGCCGGAGCAATTCCGGCAGATCATCTGGCAGTTGAAGGAGATGTGACCCTAAAAATAAAATGTTATTGGTTATTTTAAGTTAAGGAATTAAGTGAGTGCGAGGGGACCAACCTTCTTGTCGCAGAGACCGCACACATCAATTGCTTTGTTTTTGCTTCTGCTCTTCCCGGCCTTCTTATCCTTTTTGTGTTCACCCTCGCTGCTCTGCTCGTCCTCATCTTCATCCGTAATAGTGAACTGGCGTTCTTGAGAACCCATGCACACCACATCCTCCTCAGAAGGCGCTTTCTTCAGTTTCCTGGAGGAGGACTTGCTTCCGCCAGCTGCCTGCACCTTCTCCTTGGCAGCCTGTTTGCTCTTCGCCGGCGGCGAACTCTCAACGTCATCGTCATCGGAGTCTGAGGATGAGGTCTCGGAGGATGAGACCGGTGGTGGCTTCACAGCCGCCACAGCTGGTTTGCTGGCCTTTGTTTTGTTTGAGGATGCTGGCACAGCTGCGGGTTTGCTGTTACCTTTTACGGCTTCGCCAGGCTCCGGTTCAGATTCCTCTTCCTCCGAGGAGGAGGAGGAACTCGATGAGCTTTCGTCCTTTTTTGCTATCTTGGGTTCCGGCTTGCCAACCGCTTTGGGTTCCTGGTTAGGCTTAATCACCAGCTCCTTCTCCTTTTTGATATTTATCAGCGGCAGCTGGGGAGGCTTCTCTTCCACAACAGGTGTAGTTGCGGGCGGCGGTATGGCGCTTTTGAAGGCAATGTTGGCAGGTGGAAGGCTCTCCTGTCTGTGTGAGGATGGAGCAGGCGATGTGGCTATCGGAGGAGGGGCAGCAGCAACTGGAGGATCCTCGGTGAAGTCGCCGACGTTATCGTAGTACAACATGTTGCTGCGTGTGGGGCTCTTGGCTTGGTCTTTGGCATGCCACGAGTTGTTGCGTCCACGACCCCGGCTGCGTCTACCTCGTCCACCACCACCACCACCGCCGCCGCCGCCTCCGCCGCCTCCGCCACCACCACCTCCGCCACCGCCACCGCCACGACCCCTTCCTCTACCGCCTCCCTTATTGCGTTGCTGCTGCTGATTCTCTGGCGACTGCTGGGGATCCCGGAATTTGTTGAAGGGCTCCTCTCTGCCCCGTCCGCCGCCGATGCCACCCGACACGTTGCCATTGGTGTTATTGTGGTTCCTTTGCACTTGACCGCCACCTGCGTGTCCTCGATCGGGCCAATTGCCATTGGATTGATGGTTGGGCATCTGGTGACCGCCTCTGGTGTCGCCACCGCTGCGTCTCTGCTGGCCATTCCCATAGAAGTGGGGCCGTGTGTGGTTCCAGCCGCCGGAATGTCCTCCGCCGTTGTTCATCGTGAATATTTTTAATTTTTACGAACCGCCTCGACGCACGTGCTGAGTCGATTGCCCTTATCGATGGGCAATTATCGGGACTAGCGGTGGCAGTTTCGTTATTCTAACGACAAATCTGGCTATTACTCCAGCCCAAGTTGGTGCAATAAATCTATTATGTAGGGCGTTTATTAAACTAAATAAAAACGAAGGACAAATTTAGCGCCTTTTAATTGTGAGTTAACTAACATAGTTTTTTAATGACCTAAAGGCCTGTCGGGTATTGAAATTTATATATATCTATCATTTTCCCGTCACTCTCGATAGCTGCAGCGTTTTAGACAATCGACGACAGGCGCACCACTAACAACAATTCTCGGGAGCAACAAATATGAAAAATGGAGTATAAAAAAAGGGAATTCTTTAACAGCAAAAGTTTTCAAAACCGAATACACAAAAAGAACCTGAACACTCGCACAAAAACCTGGGGCACGGTGAAGTTCAAGCCGCAGGCGTACACACCGCCCGATCCACAGGCCACAGCGAAACCATGGCAGCACGTGAAGAACGATATAATTGACGATTCGGAGGAGTTGAGCCATGCCAGCCGCCTGGATGTCAACAGCACGGACGCCAGGCAGTTTATGCAGCAGCGGGAGCAGAACCATCGGCGCAACATCATCGAGACCAATCGATCTGCGCCCACCAAGTGGGAAACTTTCGACGATGAGCAGCAGCAGCCGTCTACCTCGGCCAAGGGAAACCAGAAAGAACAGAAGTCCAGATTTTGGCAGTGCGACAAGTCCAAGGGCGAGCTACCCACGGACGCCAAAAACTTCACCTTCAAGGAACGCAATTTTTTCCGTCGAAAGCTAACAATGGGTCTATCGGTGGGCGCCGTAGATTTAGAAGGGGCCATAAACGACTTGAAGAGGAACAAGAGCCAGCTGCAGCAAGTAGCCACCAAAAGCTTTAAGCCAGTAGAAACCGAAAGCAGTAATGCCCAAGATCCTAATCCGGCTCAGAAGCGCGGAGGTAACAGTTTTCTGAAAGGCCGAAAGCCTTTTAAGAAAGGAGGAAAGCCATTTCAGAAAGGCCGAAAGCCATTTCAGAAAAAGGGCAAGAGCAAAAAGTCGTGGGAGGAATAATTTAACTATAATTAAAGCCTAGAAATAATTGAAACTTACTGTTCTGACTTTATTTTTGGAAGTGTAAAAGTAAAATGAACAATAAAACCAAAATATTTGTATGAGTTTTATATTTCAAGTCTAGACTTTAAAAATTAAATGAATACTTTGTGTTGGTTATGATATTTAAAACTGATAATATTGATTTAAAGTCCCTATGAAGCCATTAAAGTTTTACAAACGGAGTCAATTTGTTCCCATATCTGTTAAGCGACTGAAGACCAAGGAAACCACCCATTTCCGAACAAAACAAAGACCGTCTGTTAATCTGGTGACAATTCAGAAATGTATACACAACATTACTACACACTTTATGTGAATCTTAGAAGTAGAGTGGTACAAATACATGTGGAATAGGTCGGCGAAAATAAATAAACTAAACAGAACGCAAGGAGGGGAGGAGGGGGAGATTGAAGCGGCGCAATGGATACCAGATCCAGCTTGGATCCTCATCAGCCTTCAGCCATTGGCGTTGGCCACCTTGGCGATGAGCTGATTGAACTTGGCGTTGCTGGTAAGCGGCTTCTTGGCCATGCGCACTTGATCTGGCGAATGTTGCAGAAAGTAAACGACGATAAATTCGAGTGTTTGATTGGCTTCCTTGGGGTACATCATGTTGAAGGTATAGTAGTAGCAGATCAGCTGGGCCAATATATCCGGCAGGTCGTTGTCCTTTGCGCCGAACGTGGCCATTATCTGGCCCTCGATATAAACCATAGCCTCCAACTGCGATTGCATGCAGCCACCGACAGTGCCGGCATCTTCCGTGGTTATGGGTGTATCTGCGGATAAAAGATGTTATAAGATTCACATATTCTTCAAAACAAAATAACGATATTCATTGATCATATCGACATTTTTTAGGTACTCACTGACTAGAGCCACCCAGGGGGCGTTTGTGGGATTCATGTTCTGCAGCGCCTCCTTCGACAAGGGACCGTTCTCCAGATGCTTGAAGATGTAGTCGGGATCTTCATTGAAATGGTATGCAATGCCGCGCACCAAATTGGCATTCGACTCGTCCTGTAGGGAATTGATCTTCTTGTTCTTCGATCCCTTGAAGAACTTGAAGAAGCGCTCCCTCTCGCCGGCCAGACGTTTCTCCAAGAGCCGCGGATCGATGGACATGAGCAGCTCGAAGTGTTGGTACAACACCGCCTTGTCAAATATATACGGCCAGTTCTCCTTGATGGCCGTAATGTCAGGGATCTTTTCGCTGTTGTTGAAGAAGGCGCGTTGCAGCGGAAAACACTCCTTCATATACTCGATAACCGTCGATGGCTCCAAAGGTGAGCTACCGCGGTAGCTCGAGATTAGCAGTTCCTTTTTCTGCTCCAGATCTCGGTTGAGGGCCAACGCTTTGGCATCGCCATTGGAGGCGGCGGCAGCACCTCCGTATTTGCGCTTTTTGCCGGAGGAGATGTGTATTTCAAATGTGCCAGAACTGGCCCGTTTTTGCGGCTTGTTGAGCGCATTATTTCGGTTTATCATCTTGGAGATGAGCGACTGCGGTGTGGTGGCTATGAACTGGCCTTCGCGATCCTTCTCGAGCAGCGAGTCGGGATACTTTTCTGCTGCCTGCTGTGCCACCTGGCGAAACACTCGAATGGGTATGTGCATCGATCTCTCACGCAGCGCCTCCACCAAAACGTTGCACAGCGTATTTAGGCGCTTGCCCAGGCTGCCCTTGCCCCGGAGCAGCTTCATAATATCTCCAGGTACCTTGCTCCACGGTATCGAGAAGTCCTTAAACAGCGCCGAGCTTTTGGCACTCGACGGTGTGACGCTGGACAGCGACAAGGTCTCGTCATTTGACACCGTCGAGTCATTGGGATTTGAGACAATACTGTTGTTGGCATAGAAGCTGGGATCTACCGAGCTGCCGGCACGTTCCGAGCGGTTCAGCGGCGATGGTGGCGGCAGAACAATGTACTCCTCCGATTCGGCGAGGAGCATGAGCAGTATCTTCTCCTTAGCGGCGAACAGGAGCACGTCGTCCTCGCAGATCTCGCAGCCGTTGCTCTCCAGGACAATTGTACTGCCGGTAAGGCCGTATTTGTGGGCTATAAATAGTTGAAAAGGGAGTTCTTGTATATAATTTGCCATAAATAATTGTAACTATCTTAAATATAAGTTTTTACATAAAAGGGTAAATTATGGTTTACATTTGTATGACCAAAAACCCTTTAAAAAATCAAGTTAAATAGAGTTATTTTGTAATTCCAATTTTAAAATTTATATTTGTCTTTAAGGTTTTAATTAAAATAATTAATTTATTAGTTTCCAGCTACAATTTAATATTAAAAATCAAAATATTAGGATACACATTTTCAAAATCAAAGATTACCATTCTTCTATATTTCAAAACAATATAATTAATTAATTTTTATACAAAAAATAACTATTTAAAACACAAAAAACTTGAGTTGCCCTTACCCTTCTCAATCACATCCTTCCGCGTCGGCAAGGACATAAAGGTCTTCTTGTTCTTCCGATCGGCACTGCATATGGTAATCAATACTTTCTCAGTCAGCTCGGTCCTGGGCTTGCCTGCCTCGTCCTTCCTCTGCTCCTCCTCCCTCTTCTGACCCAGCAGTGGCCCAGTGGAATGTGTAGATGTCGATTCTGTTAACACACAATAATAATTAAATGTGAAATCTGGAAGTATGTGTATATTTTCTTACCGCAGCAGCTCTCTGGGTTTTTTGCTCCTCCTGTTTGTACACCATTTTCGATTGTTGTTGCCTTCGCCGGCGCTTGGCTTGCGTTTTGATTCGGATTCGGGTGGTGGCTCGGCGGCGTCTGTTGCTGTTGCTGCTGCTGTGGCTTCATCTTTATATCGCCGGTGGCGTGGGCGGTCGCGGGCGCTGCGGTGGCGACGTCCATTATTTATTTTGTATTTAATTCGTCCAACCAAGCCTCCAAGCCTTTTTTCTCATTTAGCAGGGCTGCACAAACATTGATGTTACTATCGGCAGCATCGACAGCATTCCTCCCACGGCAGCTGGTCTCACCTAAATCGCGGATTCAAGCGCTCGTGCTAATGGCGCTGCCAACCTTTCCAACTGGAAAATCAAGTCCTTAATTCTGGCTTCGACTTCAGACAACTCTAAATAACTTAATATTTTACGAAGGAAATGTTCATGGTTTTACAAGTACTAAATAAGTAAAATGTACATAAACCTTTCAGGGATTTCACATACGACTATCAATGCTGTTTTTCCATCTCTATGCGATGTATCCGGATTCAATAACACTATCGGTGATTGTTCACTCATCGATCTTTTCGAACGATCTTACAACGGTCACACAACACGATCGCATTTATTTTTGTTTTCCTTGGTTTCCGTGGTTTTTCTTCAATTAAAACTTCCTGCAAACCGAGACGCAAGGACCTCGAAGCTCAGATAATATCAGCAAAGAAACAGCCACGATGCTTTGATCAGTTCCACAGTCGGATCCTCCAAAGAAGGAGCGGTTAATGCGCAGAGCTCCCATTAAAATTCACCAAAGGCAGCTGCTTAATGTTTTTTTTAAGCAGGTAATTACATCTTTTGGCTTTCCACGCACGCCCCGCGCACTATGCAAATGTAAGTAGTTATACACAAATATATAAATAGAATAATAATAATAATAATAACCCCTCCAGGAGGAATCTGAAACCCGCGATATTCTGCCTATGGGTGGTCCTGCACCTTCTTTTTGTAAGCGAAACAACGGCCAGTGTCACGAAGTTGGATGTGGAACTGGAGGCCATTAATGGCACGCTCAACTACCGGCTGTACGCCAAAAAGGGCAAGAACGACAAGCCCTGGTTCGACGGTCTGGATAACTCGGACATCCAGTGCGTGCGCCGAGCGCCCTGCTACAGCACTTCCAATGCCACCAATACCTGCTTCGGCTCCAAGTTGCCCTACGACCAGAGCAGCCTATACTTAACCGATTTCCACACCGAGAAGGAGCTAAACGAGAAGCTCAACGATTACTATGCTCTCAGGCATGTGCCTAAGTGCTGGGCGGCCATCCAGGTAAGAGCGTTGATAGGGGAAATTTAATTTTTCTCTACCTAATCTCTGTGGAACTCAGAATAAACCGAAAAACCTACTCCCGCCTTCCCGTTTTACAGCCCTTTTTATGCGCCGTCTTCAAGCCCAAGTGTGAGACAATCGACGGCCAGGAAATGGTCTACCTGCCTTCGTACGAAATGTGCCGGATTACCTTGGAACCGTGTCGCATACTGTACAACACGACGTTTTTCCCGAAATTCCTGCGTTGCAACGAGACGCTCTTTCCCACGAAATGCACGAACGGAGCGCGAGGCATGAAATTTAACGTTACTGGCCAGTGTCTGAGTCCATTGGTGCCTACGGACACCGCAGCCAGCTATTATCCTGGTATTGAGGGCTGCGGAGTTAGGTGCAAGGATCCCCTATACACGGACGATGAGCACCGGCAGATCCACAAGCTGATCGGCTGGGCGGGGAGCTTGTGCCTGCTATCGAATCTCTTTGTGGTGGCCACGTTCTTCATTGACTGGCAAAACGCTAACAAGTATCCGGCTGTGATTGTGTTCTACATTAATCTGTGCTTCCTGATTGCGTGCGTTGGGTGAGTGTTTTGATTAAAAGCTTGAAATGTTCAAATTGGTATTGATTGAATTAATATTTACCAGGTGGCTGCTACAATTCACATCGGGCTCGCGGGAGGATATAGTTTGTCGCAAGGATGGCACACTGCGTCACTCAGAGCCCACGGCCGGGGAGAATCTCTCATGCATTGTGATCTTTGTGCTGGTGTACTACTTCCTCACCGCCGGCATGGTTTGGTTCGTGTTCCTAACCTACGCTTGGCACTGGCGGGCAATGGGCCATGTGCAGGATCGTATCGATAAGAAGGGCTCGTACTTCCATCTGGTGGCCTGGTCCCTGCCCCTTGTGCTCACCATTACCACGATGGCGTTCAGTGAGGTGGATGGCAATAGCATCGTGGGAATCTGCTTTGTGGGCTACATCAATCACCCGATGCGGGCGGGCTTGCTGCTGGGTCCTCTCTGCGGGGTGATCCTCATCGGCGGCTACTTCATTACGCGCGGCATGGTGATGCTTTTCGGACTAAAGCACTTTGCCAACGACATAAAATCGACGTCGGCCAGCAACAAAATCCACCTTATCATCATGCGAATGGGCATTTGTGCGCTGCTCACCTTGGTCTTTATCCTGGTGGCCATTGCCTGCCATGTCACGGAGTTTCGGCATGCCGAGACTTGGGCCCAAAGCTTCAGGCAGTTTATAATGTGAGTTTATGGGCATTTGGTGATCCGTGATTCTTGACTTGAACCGATATTCCCGTTGCAGTTGCCAAATTTCTTCGGTTTTCGAGGAGAAGAGCTCATGTCGCCTTGAGAATCGACCCAGTGTTGGCATTCTTCAGTTGCATCTTCTGTGCCTTTTTAGCTCCGGCATTGTCATGTCCACTTGGTGCTGGACCCCATCCTCCATCGAGACCTGGAAGCGATATATCCGGAAGTACGTACGAAAATGCTTTTTATTTTGATTTATTTTTAAGTATTTTATTTTGTAGAAAATGCGGCAAAGAGGTGATCGAAGAGGTGAAAATGCCCAAGCACAAGGTCATTGCCCAGACGTGGGCTAAGCGCAAGGACTTTGAGGACAAGGGGCGGCTCTCCATAACGCTGTACAACACCCACACGGACCCCGTGGGTCTCAACTTTGATGTGAATGATCTGAACTCCTCAGAGACGAACGACATCTCCTCTACGTGGGCCGCCTACCTTCCGCAGTGTGTGAAACGACGCATGGCCTTGACGGGAGCAGCCGCACCCGGTGGGGGAGGAACAGGTAACTCCTCGAGTCATGGACCGCGGAAGAATTCCCTCGATTCGGAGATCAGTGTGAGTGTCCGTCATGTCTCCGTGGAGTCGCGTCGCAACTCAGTGGACTCGCAGGTCTCTGTAAAAATCGCTGAAATGAAAACCAAAGTGGCATCCAGATCGAGGGGAAAGCATGGAGGCGGCGGCGGCAACAAGCGAAGCCACCGAAGACGGGACTACATAGCAGCGGCCACGGGCCGAAGCAGCCGTCGCAGGGAGAGCAGTACCTCGGTGGAGTCGCAGGTCATTGCCCTGAAGAAGACCACCTATCCAAATGCTAGTCACAAAGTGGGCCTCTTTGCCCATCACAGTTCCAAGAAGCAACAGCACGGTAGCTCCATGAAGCGGCGTTCAGGAAATGCTGGCCTGGATCCCTCCATTCTAAACGAGTTTCTGCAAAAGAACGGTGAGTTCATCCTGCCATTCCTCCAGAATCAAGACATGAGCTCCAGTTCTGAGGAAGAGAACTCGAGAGCATCTTTCAAGATACAGGATCTCAATGTGGTTGTGAAGCAGCAGGAGGAGGAAGATGAGGAGGAGGAGCGGCTCAGTGAAGATGGTGGCATTCAGATTGAAGAACTGCCGAATAACAAGCAGGCTGTCTTGGAGAATTTTCTCAAGAACATGAAGAAATCAAACGAATCCAATGGTCATTCCCGGCACTCTGCTAGGAGTCGTCAGTCCAGAAAATCCGTCCGCAAGAGCCAGCCCAAGACCACAGGGCTGGAGCTTGATTTCAAAAGGGATTATGCACGGAATCGCACGAATGACGACTCTCTCAGCTGCTCCTCCTTGGAACTGGACGTGGCCCTGGATGTGGGCAGTCTCCTGAACAGCTCCTATTCGGGCATGTCCCTGGGAAAGCCCCAGAGCAGGAATAGCAAAACCAGCTGCGATGTGGGCATCCAAGCGAATCCGTTCGAGCTAGTGCCCACCTACGGCGATGAGGAACTGCAGCAGGCCATGCGACTTCTGAATGCGGCCAGCCGGCAAAGAAATGAGGCTGTAGCCAACGACGATGGCGGCGGCACGGAGTTGCAGTCTTTGTTGGGTCTTTCTCAGCGGCATCACAGGGAGCCGACGTTTATGAGCGAGTCGGACAAGCTCAAAATGCTGTTGCTGCCCTCGAAATAAGAAGACTTTAAAAAATGCATTTACTTAAGTTTGGTGAAACTCGACTAAGAATGTCCTTCAAAGGTTCTGTTTCGGGTTTGTCACAGATTTTTAAGACGATTAATGATTTTTAGGTTTAAATGGATTATAGCCAAGCTCAATGAAGTAAAATCGTTGTGAGAATTATGTATGTAATCAGACTACAGAAATGTGTGGCAGCAATGCGATCTTTTATTCTTTTTTATAACGTATATACTCTTAAACCCATTTCGATTGTGGCATTCCCGATAAATTGTTCAAACAAACTGACAGAAATTGTATACATTTCAGTTTAATCTATTTATGTAATCAATCTGACTTTACTTGGCGAAATTGTAATCCTAATCTCATATTTCTAGTACCTGCGCGCAGGTACTTCAGGATACAAGTATTGTAATTTGATATTTTGAATCATACACAAAAAAAAAGTGATATTCCATCAAAAACTCCCAGAATTCACTAGAAGTCCAGAAGAAGAAAATCCGAAATAGGCTTCCAAGCATTTTTTCTCATCCAACCTTATACATAAGCCCCATGAAAGTTGCTCCTTAATTGTTTTATTGAACAGTTGAAGCGTGACTACAACGAATTACAAATACTCATATACTGTAAGAGCTGCGAATGTTATTTTACAAAACCCTCCTCCCTTAACTTAGCACTTAAGGAGTTATCTGACTTATGCCAAAGAAAATGCTGAGAGGAATAGAGAAAATAGGACGAATCGTGCCTATTTTATCTGTTTAATTTAGCATTTTCTTTGGCGTAGACTTTAACTAGACTGTAGATTTGACATATAAAAAACTAATGTACGATACGATGTACATAAATCGTACCTCTCAAAGTGCCTTTATAAGATTTACAAAATATAATTAATCTGTTTTCTGTGTAACGAATAAACTGATTTTAAATCCTCAAAAGAAGCTTTTAACTATGTTTTAAGGTGACAATAAATCAGTATTCGGTTTATTCTGTTCAGACAAATATAATAAACAAAAACTTTTTACGTTATTGATAGATAATTTCGATATATTAATGCCATATTTCCCTACGCCTAAAATCTCGGTATATCAATGTTTGCTTTCCTAGCCTTCCTTGTTCTTTTGCTGCTTGAGCAGCTTAAACTCTGGGTCCCAGATCACCGTGTTG
Source organism: Drosophila anomelani (assembly GCA_035045905.1). NCBI lineage: Eukaryota > Metazoa > Arthropoda > Insecta > Diptera > Drosophilidae > Drosophila > Drosophila anomelani. The sequence goes on along the minus strand of JAWNOO010000019.1, from coordinate 379,822 downwards.
GCATACTCCCCGAGCAGATAACATGCCACGTTGAAGCCCACTAGCAGTGCAAGGAATAGGTAGCGCAGCGGCAGGGGCAACACCTCCAGAATCGGATAGACCCACTCGCCACTGAAGTAACGCACAATGTGTAGCCAGATGATGTAGAGCAGGATGAAGGAGACGTTGCCCGCGAGGCCAGCCAGGCGGCTCGGGTAGCGGCGGAAGCAGGTAAACAGGTCCATAATGGCCATTAGGGCCACATTAGTGTGCACCACGTGATTCAGCCAGCTGCAAAAGGAATAAGGAAACAGTCCTCTTTACTTGGGTTTCTCTATCTGTGAAAACCTTTGCACTTGCCTGGGGAAAATCGTATCCAGCGCAGCGGGAAAGATGAGCTCACGGTCCCACATGTAGACGACCCAGAACGACAGGCAAACATTGTGGGCCACTGGAAAGGCAAATGCCGAGAAAATGTAGTCCCGAACAGATCTCAGTTTGGACTTTGGCTTGGCGGTGACTGTGTTGTCACCGAAAAGATCGTTGAGCAGGGCCAGTGTGTGGTAAATGGCCTGAAGAATGACGTCCAGGAAGGTGAGATACTTAAATTTGCCACCCCATCGGGTCTTCAGTTCGTCCAACTCGTCCACCACCAAGTGCTTGGGCCAGTGCACCCGAAAATGGTAGTAGTATATGCCGTACGAGAATTGGGCTGCGGCCAGCAAATGGAGAAGAAAGCGCAGGTACTTGAAGGCCCCGCTTGTGTAGGCATCGTTGCATGTGTCCAGCCGGGCGATTGTGGCCTCGGCCGCCTCCTTTGCGGCTTGGAACTCGCGCACCTGCTTCTTGCTCTTGGCCATGATTGCCGGAAAACAGGCCCGGGAGAAGCGCACGCTGTCACAACGCTCTCAACAAAACAAATAAAAGCTTGTACAGCTGATTGGGGCTGTTACACACGACATGGGATCCACTCAAGTCAAGACTAGCTTATCAAAAACCTTAAATTTATTTTCGTTTTTCCTTTTGTACGAAATACATACGCTAGAAAGGGACAGAGTATGTCTCACCTATCATTAGTTTCGTTCTACCAAAAGCAACTTGGCAGCCCCGCCAGCTTGGCGCCAACCTTAAACAGAAATGAGAATTATTATTCATCGAGTCATGAGTTTTTATTCCAAAACTGGAGTTTTATTTGTATACTAGAATTGAATTACAGGATGTAACGCAGGTATTCAAAGATGGTGTTGTTGGTGTGTGCCTGTGCCTTGATATGATGGATTAGTTGCAATCGAGAAGGCAAATATATGTACGTACAAGTTCACTTATGTAACTCTGATCCCAATGGAAATCAGTTAAAATCTACAATCTACTATAATCTCAAGTACAATGCAAGTCGTATTACGAATAGAATGAATATCATTAGCAAATGGTTTTCAGTATCAGCTTCACCTTCACATACATAATTATATCTTTGTTTTTCTTACGGATCCAAAAAGTTTATTAAACTCTAAGCAAAGTACGTTTAAATCACTGAATCTTGGTCATGCGAAGATTACAAATCTTACGGTGCGCCTTCATAATTTAAAATAACTCTTTGACCTTTTGCCTCGGTGAAGTTATGAAGTTATCTGTGAGGTAAATTACCGAAGCAGGACTTCTGTTTCTTTTATTAATCATTACTTGTATATTGTGGCTAATCAAACGCGACTCTACATACAACAGAAACGTAGTGGACACAGCCTAGTTAATTTTGCGCTTGGCCAGTTTCACCTCCTTGGCCCAGACGGTGTTGTTGAGGAACTCGCCGAGCAGATACAGCGACAGCGTGAACCCGACGACGGCCACAAAGAAGAGAATGCGTTGCGGCAGCTGCAGCACCTCCAGCACCGGATACACCCAAACACCTGAAAAGTGCTTCACCACGTGAATCCAAACCAGGTAAAGGCCCATGAAGGTGGCTAGTCCGGCGAGACCCTGACTACGTTTCGGATACGATCGGTACGAGGTGAAAATTTCCAAGAAGATGAAAACGACGATGTTGGTGTGCAGTACATGGTTGAGCCAGCTGTAAAAAGGAAAGTTTTATTACTATAAAGGTCAATAGTACAAGAGAAAAGTATGTTAGAGCTAGTAGTGATTCCTTTTTAAAGTTGAAATTTAAGTAACCTGTCGCTTGCCTCTTTTAGCTGAATTGCTTAGCTTTAACCTGAAGAATAATAATTTCATTTAATAATTGTTTTAAATTCGGTATTTGCGTCACGTATGGCATTACCACAAAAGCGACGTTGAATGAATTAAAAACAACTTGAGTCAAAGTATATAACATTTTATATGCGAGGTAAGAAATTATTTAAGTAGTCACTCAACAGCATATTTTAGTTGACATTCATACGTAATTTTAATGGATTTAAACAAGATCATTATAATCAAATAAAACTGTTTAGAATCTGAACCTATATAAGGAAATATAATAGCAGTTTAAGGAATAAAAAACTCCTACTTGTTTCAGCATCAAAGAGAAATTGCTTACTCCACAAATATGGCTTCGCTTATAAACAAAAGAAGGCAAGTTAAGCTAAACAAAAAATGCCTGGAATACAAACAATTGTATCCCTTTGCTATTCTAGATCTAGATATCTCACCTCGGGAAGACGGGGTCTAGCACCTTGGGGAAGACCAGCTCTCGATCAATGGCGTACAGAGTCCAGAAGGTCAAGCCCACATTAATGGCCACCGGAAAGGCCAGAGTGGCCATTAGCCAGTCCTTGAACCTGCGCACCGCTGGCGGCTTTTTGGGGGTCAGCTCGTTGGTTCCCACAAAATCGTTGACCAGCGATACGGTGTAGTACAGCGCCTGAATTATCTGTAAGCGAACAATAGACGTGTGTCAGATAATATGGCTCAATCTTAAGGGTGGTTTAAGTGGAGTGGAAGCAACTATTGCACAGTAATAAATTATTTTACTTGTAAACGTACTTAATTTCGAATTTTCAGAGCATTTATCACAAAAAATTGCAAAAATTCCTACAGTAATTTGTTAATTAATAACTAAAAACCAAAAACACGCAAAATCCAAACATTAAACTTTTTAGGTCATATTTTTCCCCTGTGTAGCTTTAATATGCGTGTTAAACCAGTTAAACGGTTCGGCGACCGTGGAAAAAATGTAACCGCTGGCGAACTTTAAACCCCAGAAGCCCCCATTGTAAGCTATTGATTACCGCATCCAGGAACGTTAGGTATTTGAATTTGCCCCCCCAGGGATGATGGATCCGCATCTCCGGCTCGCTGGTGGGAAACTCGACGTAGGTGTAATCGTAATATATGCCGTAGCTGAACTGCACGGCCGCGGTCAGGTGCAGCAGCGTCCTTAGGGCGCCGAAGACGCCTTGGTACACGGAGTTCCCTCTGCCAGATGCCATTTTCCCTGCAGCAGCTGCTCTCGATTGATTTTTCACGACGCGCGGCACCAGAAACACAACAAATAAACCGGTCGGTTTCGCTGCTGAAAATACTGTGCTGCCAACTCGGCCAACGCCGAGCGACCCTGTCGCGGGAGTGAGAAAATCCTAGTAGGATTTTGACGTTCAACAGCGGTGGTGGACGTTGGTCACATTGGATATCTTGTCTTTGATTAAAGCGGTAAATGTTTTTGTTCACTGTTTTAAGAGCTGCATTATTTGCTATATTTGCATCAGAAACGGACTTGCTTTGTGGTATATACACACCTAGGCCGGCAACATGAAAACCGACCTATTGGCTCAGACAACAGATGATACGTGTGAATCAACGGACTCAACTTCGGAGTATTCTTTGGTATGTATGATGAATGTACATGAATGTATGTACATAGGATATGTATGATAAATGTACATGCATGTATGCACATATGTACATATGTTTGTGTACGATTCGTTTTCCGACTTCGTTGAATTGCAGTATCAGCGGAATATTTCCGTCTGTCCTCTAGGAAGAGTATGAAGACGTCAGCTTCTGGGAATTTTGCAATAATAATGATATTTTCTTTTCCAGCTCACCACCGAATCTCCTGATATCGAAAATATGGAGAAACTAAGGGAAACGATTTCAACACAAGACTCTATAATCCGTGATTTAGAGCGAAAACTAACAGACGCTGAAAATAATATATTAAATCAGAACGAGAAGATCAAGCTATATGAAGCTACAATTAGGGACAAGAACGATTTGATCGAATTGATAAAAGAAACCAAAGAACTCGCGATAAAACAGTTAAAAGATCAAATCGCTGAATTACAAAATGCTCTCGATCTGAGCAAGAATCCAACTTCAAATGAGGACGACGCAAATGCAGCAAAGTCAGCTGAATTTGAGAAAAAACTAAATGAGAATGAAAATTTCCAGACCCTACAAAAAGAATTCGCTGAAAGCGAAACAAATGAATTAAAATCGAAGATGAATGAATATATTAAGGAACTGACCATCCTAAAAGAAAAATCCGATACAGAGCAAGATGAACTAAGAGCTAAGATTACTGAACTTGAAAAGAAAACTGAAATATATGAGGCTAAGTCCAAAGAAGATGAAGCTGAACTTGCGAAATGTGCTTCAAATGCTAAAAGTGGCCAAAGCACAGGTGCTCCATTGGTTCTACTAAACCATACGAAAGTGGCCAAAATTAAGTGTAATGAAATCGAGAACACGAAAAACGTGGCAGTCGTTGAGCATATTCCCTTCGTCGGTCCCGATTGGGTAGTAATTTTGCGTCGATTCGATGGAAGTGTTTCCTTTGAATATCGATCCTTATCCGAAAGCATTGGTAAACTATGCGGGGAATTTTGGCTTGGTCTTGAATTAATTCACAAACTGACCTCAAGTATTCGACACGAATTGTACATTGAACTCGTGGATTTTGATGATGTGACAGCTTACGCCAGATATGATAACTTTGTTATTGACAGCAAATCGGAGTGTTATGCCCTGAAGTCTTTAGGTGCTTATTCGGGAAACGCAGGCGATGCTTTACGAAGTCATGAGAATGCCAAATTTTACACTTACTGGTGGTTCTCGTCAAATAATCAATGGTGAGCAATAACTTTGGAAACTACAAACAATGTTAAAATAATGCAATATTTACTTAAATATATTTTCAGTTGCTTGACTGGCGAATATAACAAATCGAGGGAAGAGCTTACAAGCATAAACGGCATATTCTGGGGAAATTGGTATTTGGGAAAAATGTATCCTCTGAAGGCCTGCAAAATGCTAATAAGACCCTATCAATAATATACCTCCCTTTTTGGTTTTCATTTGGTAAATGATTTAAATGTTTAATTCATTCAAACTTAATATTATCTAATATAAGGAATACAAAAAAATAAACAATAATTATATCTTAATTTGCTATATTAAGTTTTAATCTCAGTTATATATTCCCTTCCCTTAGACGATTCATCGATGGTATTTTCTACACATAATATGCACATTTATCAGCTTACCGCACAGAGGAAGGTCAAGAACTTGAATTTGCCGCCAAATGGCACCGTGTTGGGCATATCAAGGGTGTGGAATATGTAAACGCCATAGTTGAATTGGAGGACGGCGGTTAGGTGGAGCAGCAATTGCACTGCCTTGTTGAATCCCGGTGATGTGGAGCCCTTGGTCTTTGATTTCGTCTTGGGCTTGGCCATGTTATACCTCCTAGTGCCAGATATGTACTGATTATGGTATAGCCAGAGTCCAGGCACTAGCAGTAATCGTACGTGTACTTGCTATATGTTTGCCTACAGTGTGTTCTAACTAAAAGGTATTCCTTGCCTTGAGAGTATTTTTGTCATGTGCTTCTGGCGGCAGAACACAATTCTTAAATGCTATATTTTTTTCAAATTCTATATTGATCTTTGAGAAATGCTTTATCGTCGAGGGTGCACTGTATGTACTTGGGCTGGGCTTTGAAACAGATAAGGTAGACGCTTATCAGTCGCACTCTGAATCGCCGTGGTACAAAGTATTGCCACTCGAGAATGAATCGACAGAAGCTAATGGAAAAAAAGGAAATAAATCTGAAAATAGGTGCATAATCCGCATCGGAACTTGCCCCCTCCCATACCTCCCTCTCCGCCTTCCTTTCAGGCGTAGCTATGAATAGCTGCGGATACACAGCAACGGCATATTTATGAGCCGAGACAATGATGGTTCTACGTATGTTCGCAGCTAATGGCAACTATCGATTCCCCCCCAACCGAGTCCACCCACCCCCAGAGAAGGTCAAGGACAAAAGGCAACAACAGGCGACGTCATCGAAGGCCCCTAACTAACTGTATTATCTGGTATCATTATAAAAAGGGCTCCTTTCACCTTTCGTTGTTCTTTTGTAGGTATGCCACGCCGTGTATCGGTTGGCGGTTGTGTAATGTCCGAAAATAACCCAATAGTAAGGTAATATTTAATTCACAATTAAATGGTTTATAAATATGACAATAATAAGAGATAAATTCATGGTTTATTCTATTGTCTCCACTTCGCCATCGCTATCAACGCCCCCGGACTCAAGATTTATTTCTGTGAGCTCTTGGTCATCCTCTTGGACAGATTGGGCGCCCAGGTCACCAGTCTCCATTCGAGGGGCATCCACAATATCCACTGGCTGCTCCTCTGCGCCTCTGGCAGCTTCTTCCATGGCTGCTGCCTGCTCAAACATGGGATTATCGAAGGCCCGTTCCCTCACTTCTCCGCTCTCCGGGTCATAGGCCATAATCCCCAAGCGATCAGCGCCAGATGGGCCACCTTCATGGGAGTCGTCGCCACCAGGTCCAGTGTTCTCAAAGCGGTTAAACAGCAGATTCCTGCGCAATCGCACGCCTATGTGACGCCACCGCCAGCGTCTGGGGTCGTGGATCCACTGGGGTATGCGATTCAGGTAGGGATTCTCCGGCATATAGTGGGCCAGGATGATAACCGAGACCAGTCCCACTAGAGCCATGCAGAAGAGGATCAGGAGAATGGACGAAAAACTCACGTTTGGATTGTAGGGGCGGCCGGAAACCTTCAAGGTGGTGCCGGCCTTATTCTTTTCCCTCATCAAGAGCTCCAGGAACTCCAAGCTGCGCTCGCTGTAGCCATGACGATCTGTGACCACGGCCTGCAGGTGGTTTCCGAACTGCCGTGAGCCCACAAACTCCACGTGGAGATGGATCTGCCCCTCCACATCCTGTTTCGTAATGAGCTCCTTTATCTGGGCCGTGACCTGTTTCTTGTCCTGTTCGGAGCAGTGACTGGTGGGCGTCGAGATGATGGCCCCGCAAATGAGGCAACAGGAGCCCAGGGGACGCACTGGCGACAGGCAGTGCGGGACCTCGCACTGTTCCTGGACATTGTGGCAGACGGGCTCCAGCAGTTGGTCGAAATCCTTGTGGCAGCCGCACAGCTCTCCCCTATAGTACTCGACCTGCACATCCTGGGCATTGTGGAAGAGGTATTGGCCCAAATCCCTGGTCAGCAGTTGCTCCAAATAGAGCTTCGATACCGATGAGCCAGCCAGTATGAGTTGTCCCAGCCTCAGGTACTCCACATTCTCCAGGTCAAAGGCCAGCGGGCCGTGGCCCTTGATTATGACTTGCTCGTTGTCACAGGGAATCCTCTCGAGCTCTGGCACAGAGGCAGATAATTCGCTTGCCTTATCCGTCCTCCAGGTGCCGGGATCAAACCATTTGCTCGACTTGGGCTCTCTTAGGAGGGCCTCCTTCGTATGTTCACTTTCGCACCGGGAATTCTCCGTTGAACCCAGCGTTATGGTCGATTCTTCGGCCAGAAGAATGGCTCCGTTTCGGGGAAAAACCAAACCTTCAATGGATAGTTCCTCGGGCAAAGGCAGCAGGGCTGGATAGTTTGATGGGAAAACCACCAGATCCCGGTTACAGGGCATGTAACCATCTATCCAGGCGGAGGGATCCTTGAAGTCCAGGCCCCCAGAGTACCACTTGGTGGCCACCGTCGACCCAAGTAACGCGACAATCAGAAGCCCCTGAATGGGCAGCAACCACAGCATGATGACGATGTAAGCAGAGTGAACTCCCGACTAGAATTGTAATTTATCAGGGAATTTTTCTGACTGCCTTATATTTGGGGGCGTTATTCTCCGTGGAATTTACCAGACTAAACTGTTGATAATAATTCATAAAGCGAAAGAATGGGAAAAATATAGATATAATAAAATATAATAATAAGCTAATGATGCTGCTTGGCTTGTACATTGCACGATCAAGTCTCTATTACAAAAATCGTATTTTTCTTAATGTTTCTGATAGTTTTTACACTGAATTCCTAGAACTGAGCATTGCACGCTCCATAAATTTTTGTTTTAAAAATATATCGCACTAATAAATGCTGGAAAACGAGCAACAAACATGTGTACCTATGAGGTTCTATATACTATGTGTACAGGTTCACAATTTTACTATAGATACTATCTACTATATATGGATTTCGTCTAGAACACAGACAGAATTTTCTTATTTTCGCTACAACAATGCAATTGTTTGTCGAAAAATAGTTGAAGTTTATTTTTTTATTTTGATTGTGCTGATATAAACAATTTTCCCGCCCATCCGATGCTTGACGGAAGCCATTGGAATGCCCAAAAAAGAAAAGATGGGAAAACAAGAAAAGAAAAGCTGGCAACAAAAACAATTGAAAACCGGATGGTAATGGCACCGAAAAATACTCGTGGGACTACATGAAAGCCCAATGAAAAAATGGGCGAGTGCAGATCTTCTGTTGATATAAAGCACTTTATGCTCACCAGATCAAAGTACATTAATCAAGGCCACACAAGGTCGGGAAACAACAAACTAAAATCATTTGCACGTTAATGGAAACTTTGAAGTACAAAAATTATGTTTAAAACGTGTGGAATAACGATTTTGACAATTTTCCCATCCTATTCCGCAACTATAAATAAAGCAAAATAAAAACCAAAAATTAAGTGAATTTAAATAAGTGAAGAGAGCTATATATTCAACATACGAATAATGTTTTATATTTAATATTATATTTATCTTGGCATTCGATTTATTAAGCCTATAAACCCAGCAGAACAAAGAGAAAATATTCAAAATATATGTATGCAACCATAAAGTATTTCTTCCTTTGTAGGTTACAACTCGTTTAAATTATATCATTTTTAATGGTTTCAATACTATTTATAGGGAGTAACGCTTAATGTTGAATTCTTTGTTTTTCAGTAGGTCACATAGCTTAAATATGAGAACTTTTTATATATTATACTTCAGGATTAATAGTTAATGGTTTATTTACCCTTCGAAAAATGGAAATTTCCCGTTCCCATGATGACAACCACTTTAAGATATTTGCCTGTGTTTTCCTTGGCTTTCATTTGTTGCCAAGTAGCTGCGAGAAAATAGCTGATCGATCGATCGATCGATTTCCTAAACAATTTGAACGATATGTAAATGAGTGTTGACGCCGGCCAACTGCCTCGTATGGCATATTTTCGTTGGCGCCCCAAAGATAATCTGGCATTCGTCAGTTCCATAAATTTTGGCAACAAAAGAATCCAAAAAAAAAAAACCGCAAACATCTGAGCAAATAAAGATGGAAAACCCGAAAGTTGCAGGAAAAAGTGCATCCAGGAGGAGGTGGCGTATCTGGCACATACTCTGTAACTCACAGTTGTTGACCCCGCGCTGTGCGATGAAAAAGAGCATGGAAAAAGCACGGGCATCCCAATGAGCGGACAAAACAAATAAACAAACATATGGCAGGCATAAATGCAAAGAATAATCATTTTTCTTTCGCTCAATTTCAGTCACTCGACACTTGAAATAACCAAAAACGGCGGCGGCCGCATTTCCGTCCAGCTTTTTAATTCTCCATAATTCACGGCATATACATATATCTCTTGGCAGAATCATAAATTACTTGTAGATTCGTACTCACCAGCGACCAGTAGGAGAGCAACTTGATTTTCTGGGGCAGCGACTCCGGCACAAGGCGACGGTTCAGGCTGGTCTTCAGCTTATAGCTGCGCTGGATCTCAAAGGAGCTGTAGTACAGTCCATAGGCGAACTGGCCCAGGGCGCACAGGTGTATGATTGTCACAAAGACACGCGACTTGTACAGCTCCACTTTGGTCATCTTGGGGATTTCCTTGCACAACAAAAAGTAGTCCTGCACATACACAAAGGCCAATGGAAGGGAAACTTGAAAGTTGCACAGGGAAAAATAGTATTACAGATAACCTAATGGGTTGCTTATGAAATCATTATTTTAAGAAGGTTTTTATATTTCAATTATTAAAATAATGATTGAAATACACTAGAAATTTAAGAGTTTCCTTTGCCTAACTTGGACACCCTTTAACGGATATATTTTCTTTCCGTGTAATACAGTAGTTCCCTAATACAAAAGCCAACGCGTCGCCAAGGTGTTTCTTAGTTTCTTGTTTTTTTGCCTCTTGAGCCACGAAGACACCTCGACAAAGCGCGCACAATTTTAAATCAATATTTGCGTCACCGACATAAATATTTAAGCCCCCCCCAAAAAAATAAAACTAAGGCTGGAATTCTAGAAAATCCGGTGGACTGCACCCCATGGCTATATGCTACATGCCAGTGTTTATAATTGGGTTATGTTCATAATTTGATGGTTTCTTATGGGCCATAAAATGGCAGCATTTGTTGATTGTTTCACATTTGTTTCACTCTCTAAACAAATCACCAGCACACGCACGATATGTGAATGTATTTCTCCTGATTTCTGGCTTTACTCGGATATATTCTGCCTTGACCAAAGCTCCTCGCGCGCGTGCCACAACTGAGCGTTTGGAAAACTGGAGTCGCACTGGATGTTGCTCATACGCCGTGTTGCCTCCTGAGCTCTTTTTTCCAATTATACTTGTGCTGTTGCTTCTGCTTGTGCCGCGGCTTCGGTTTCTGCGGTGTCGCTGTCGGTTGTTCTCTGTTGTTTCGCTTCAGGTGCGTGTTGCGCATGTCCGGACTCCGGATTCCGGATTTCGCGGTTCCGGGAGTGCGTTTAATGGACGGTCCAATCACCTGAATGAATCACACACACATTGCAGCCCATTGAGATGCTTTTTTTCGAGTGAATAAACAGATTAGGAGCTTGAAGTCATCAGGAGATAACTTTGCGGAGCCGATAAGCATCTTGTCTTATTTTTAGGGAAAACTGCGTCAAAGCCAAAGATAACAAAATAAGTAAATTATTTAAATATAGATAGCAAGCTTATGTACTATTGGTTAGTAGTTATTCTGTAGAATTTATGAGGTTTCTAAGGCGTAATATAACGATTGCAAAATGAATTTTAATTTGTAAAAATGTATGATTAAATAAAGTATATTAGAACACAAAATATAATAATAATAAGTGGTTATGGTAATTAATCTTTTAAATGTGTTTTAAAGCATGCAAATATATATGCTAAATATATTCTACAAAATCAGCGTAACTTTATTTATTATGAAGCTTTAACATATGAAAAATTTTCATTTACAAATAAAGAATTTATCAAGTTTTTTTAAAAAAATTCTGAATGAACATAAATTATATTTCATTTTTAAAAATCATTTTTCTTATATTATAGAATTAACTCAAGAAACCAACCTTTTTCTTATTAAAATGCCATTCAAAAAACTCTTTGATTTCCCGCCCAAAGCTCCCTGAATGCCCGGAAACTTTGGCCAACTGAGACAACCGGCCACCGGTCACACTCGTCCAGGAGTTATACCTGGTGTTTTCTTTCAAATTCAAAGTAATGCCATGTCGTAACCCGAAGCTGTACAGCACACAGACGTCTCTCAGGCACCTCAAAATTCTCAGTCCAGGCACTTCCGGCTGAAAACTCCAGCTCCAGCTCAAAAGCCAGCCATGTCGGCGGTCTCGAAGATTACTCTGGGCATGGCCGTGACCGTTTCCACGGCGATCATAGGTTATGTGCACTATAAACAATCCGCGGACCGGTGAGTAGCACCTGTCGGTGTGTGTGTTGAAGGTACTAATTTAAGGAGCTTCTCTTTGTAGCCTTAAGCTCCACGACGGGGTCTTGAGGGACGTGGAGCAGCAGCAGCGGCGAAAGCACGAGAACACCTATGCTCTGCAGCAGCAGATAGACATCACCAAGCAACTGAAGGCCCAAGAGACGTCGTCACCCGATAAAACCAAAGCCGGTGACCCCGCGCCATGCAAGTGCAAATGCTGCACTGAATCGCTGGGTCGTCCCACCACTCTGGCTGGCTGTTCCAAACAGGCTGAGCGAAGGGGGCATCAACAGGCAGGAGCTGGAGAGTCTGGAGGCGAAGTAGAGGCGAAGGCGGGTGCCCCTACGCCGAGAGAAGAAATTTAATCTGTCAATTGCCCAGCCAAGACGTGTAAATAGCTAAAAACAATATAAAGCCGGGTTGAATAGCAGCATTTTGTTGTTAACATGTTAATTTTTAATAGTCTTGTTCAGTGTATTGTTCTAGTTTAGTCTAGTTAAATTATTTTATATTTCCAAGCGAAAGGAAAGAGAAGGTATCTGCAAGTGGAGCAAGTCTCTGCCCATTGTCGTTTTCCAAGTGTTAATAAACCATTACCCTGAGTGTTCAAAATACCAAAGGAAGATCTAGCTTAGTCAGAAAGATGCCATTAAAAGCAGACTTCAGTGCTTTCTATAATGAGCAGGCATTAAATTAATATAAACCCAAAAGTAGCCCTTGCAACTGGAGTTTGTGCAGTTGCTCCTCTGTGAAAATCACAATAACCCAAATATAAGCTCGTTGATTACGATTTTACTGTATACATTTAGTATTTATTACTCAATTTTATTATTTACGAATGTATATTAATCTGTATCTTAATTACAATTCTAATGGGCGCTCGGTAAACGTTATTTCGCGGGGGGTTTGTACATGGGTGGCGGTGGAACACACACACACACCCCATCATCATAATCTTTGCCTACTCCTAGTCCTCGGTTATGCTCTCCACTCTCCACTTTCTACTCTTCATCCAAGTTGATAAAACAAAGGCGTTGTAAAATAACGTCGAGAATAAAATACATGATGCTTGGCGACGTCACTTGTCCGTTTCTCTTAAAATTTCCACCGAGTCGAAAACTGTTTTTGGAGATTTAATAACGTCCACCACCGCCGCCGCCTCCACCACCGCCACCGCCTTTGCGACGATCACGATCATTGCCACGATCGCGTTCGTTGTTCAAGTAGTTGCCACCGCCAACACCATCGCCTCGGCCGCCGCCCCTATCCCGCCTGCCCCTTGAGCCAGACCGGCTGCGTGAGCCGCGTCGACGGCTGCCGGGCGAGCGGGAGCGCGAGCGGGCACGACGGCGGCGGGAGTAGAGATACCGGCGAAGTTCCCGCGAAATGGGCTTCAAGTGCATGAAATTGCAGAAGCCGGAGCGAGTGCATTCGCCCATCTCGTACTGACGACAGCAGGCCTCGCGGAAATCGGTGACCGGCGACAGTTCGGAGTAAACTGGACGACCGCCGAACCAGCGGTTGTTCAAATCATTCGCAGCCTTCTCCGCATCAGCTTCGTTCCGGAACTTGATGTACACGTTGCCCACGAGGTGGTCGCCCAGGTTGTCGCAAACGTTCATCTCCTCGATTTCGCCGTACTTGTCCTCGCACTCGACGAACACGTCCTCGAAGAAGTTGTCGTAGTGCTCCTGCATCTCCTCGTCGGAGACATTGGCCACCAGATGCGAGCCATCGGCCGACTTGGCCGAGTTCTGCGGATTGACGTACAGATTCTGAAGCAGGACCGTCTGCGAGAAAGTGGGTTTGTTGTGGATGCGCGAGCAGCGATCACCGTGACGGCAGGCGCCGATCTTAAAGTAGAACGAGCAGTTGACTCTGCGGGAAAAAACTCGGTTAGCTACCCGGGATGCATGGGAGGGACGGAGTGCACGGCCAGCGCCATGCGACTTACTTGTCCTTTTCTGTGCCAAAAATGGATGCCAAGTACTCGGCCATGGTTGTGGCGGCTCTGTTGTGCGGATGCTGCTGCCGAAATGTGAATCCAAGCTGCGCGTTTGCCTCTCCAACGCGTGGGTACTAGAATCGCTCGCTCACTCTGTGTATTTTTCGCCAAGTAATAATTTATTTTCGGGTTTTGCCGTAAAAAGCAGCGTCTGGTCTGGTTGTATTTTTTAGAGCGTTGCCAACCTAAAATGGGGTTGGTTGTCACAAAGCGGCTATCGATACGTGGGTGGTGGGCCGCAGTTTCGAACGATAGTCAAGATAAGATTTTTAGTATTTTTCATAGGCAATTAAAAGCAGATGTTCCCATACAAATTGCTTCTTTGATATCGTCTGAATGCCTGAAAAAGCAGGTTGACAGATTGAAAAAAGCTAGAAAATAAAACTAAATCAAATAAATAATATTTTTCGATAGTATTTTGTACATAAATTTACACTGCCGCCAAAATCTGCTTCATCGATAATATCGATATTACCATCACAGTTTGCACAGCTCTAGGCTGAAATCCAACGGACTACAAAACTAAAATAATAAATATAATTTCAATAAGAGGGATTTATCATCGCGTGGAGATTAAGTGTTAATCATTATGTTTTCCTAAAGCAAATCACTGGCCACAATCAGCTGTCGTAATCCGAATTCCTCCACAGTTTTTGCACACCCTTTGATTTTGTGGTTGCGGTTAAAGAAAAATCGCAAAGAGAAAATCGACAAAGAAAAGGGGACGAGAATAAACCAAAACAATGTGAGTTGTGCGTTTGTTTTCATTTCGCAGCAGCAAGAAGAGATAAACATTGACGTTCAATGGCTGCTCAATTATAGACGATAAACCACATTATAAATTTATATTTAATTTACTATCAATTGTGCTTAATTTATTTATTATTCAGTTTATTTTTACTGCAATGTTAAAAACGCAGATTTGAATTTGTATTTACATGACAATTATAAAATACTCAATAATATTGAACTTTGCACTCACACAGAATGCAGAGCTGCTGGCACGATGGCGACGAGGATGCCATGGCGGCGCCGCCCATCTCTTGCGCGGCCACAGAAAATGCCAACATTTTGGGATCTCGACGTACCTTTGGCGATATAACCACTAATCGGCTGTGGACGTTCCGCGTGCTGATGCACCAGGATATGGCTCCGAACGAACGGTTAGCCGTTGTGGGCAACTGCGAGGCCTTGGGCAATTGGCAGCATTTGGGAGCGGCCCTGCTTTCCAAGGACACCGAGAACCAGGATGACAACGAGAGCAATCTGTGGACGGGAGAGGTCTATGTGCCCCGCCACTGCGATACCGAATATCGCTACTTTGTCTGTGCCGTCGACCCGAGTAGTGCAGAGCAACCGCTGTTGGTTCGTCGCTGGGAAACTCAATTACAGGTCTAGAGCAATTGAGATTTTCATTATTCCTCCCTTGAAATACCCGATGGAGAGTTCCGTTCCGGTAGCCTCTTATTTAAACCACCTGAAATCCGCACAATGCACTAAAACAGCGCCATTTCCTTTTTCCTGCAGCCCAGGATCATCAGAGAGCTCGACGAGCAGCCTGCGAAGGAACACTCGGATATATTCGGCTCGGTCCGTGGGCAGGAGAAGGTGGACAGGGGTTGGCTGACCCAGGAGACGCTGGTTCAGCTCAAGTTTTTCTATGCCCCATTCACGTTTAAGCAGCGGATGAAACGACGGCATGTCCAGGTGAAAGTAACACCCATGAATTTGAGTATACCGAGCGCCGAGCGCTGCGAGTCGTTTGCGCCAGTTTCGCCGCTGGAGGATTCCCTGTCCAATGACACGCACGACACGAAGGAGAATGGTGCCGATTCCGCGACGGCGTTTGCCTTTAGCGAGGTGGTGGCCTTGACGGCCGATGATTGCGAGATCAGGGGCCAGGAGCAGTTTGGCATTGGATGCGGGCCCACCGACTTGGTTATCTTCCACATGACCGTGGCGGATCTGGAGAACACTGCCTTTTTGATCGATCTGTACACGTACAGCTCGCGGGTGGCCAAGGAGGACGGAGTGCCGAATCACCTGGGCTATCACTATGTCCTGCCCAATCTGTTCAAGCGTTCCGAGGGCCATCTGGAGCTACCCATCACCTGTGCTAAGGGCCATCGTCCGCTGGGAATGATGCGGCTGGGATATCTCATTGTTAAACCATTCTCCCAGTGCGCCCTCATGGATATGAGCGTCAGCTATGCCCGCTACTGGAATAACAAGTGGACGGGACTGGATGTGGGACATCGCGGCTCCGGTACCAGTTTCAAGGCCAAGGATGCAGTGATCCGCGAAAATACAATTACCTCGCTTAGATATGCCGCCGATCACGGAGCCGATATGGTGGAATTCGATGTTCAGCTAAGCAAGGATCTGGTGCCGGTGGTCTATCATGATTTCATGATCTACGTGTCCTTGAGGTCCAAGTGCAGCATGCAGGAGCATGACTTCCTGGCATTACCCATGCGGGAGCTGTCCTTGGAGCAGTTGAAGAAGCTCAAAGTGTACCATACGGCCGAGGGCCTGTCGAGGGAAACGCGCTCTTTTCACAACGACGACCTGCTGGAGCACCAGCCATTTCCACAGCTGGCCGATGTCCTCGACGCTTTGGACATTCACGTGGGCTTCAATATCGAAATCAAGTGGTCGCAGCGCCTCCAGGATGGTAAAATGGAGGAGGAGTTCGAGCACGTGGTGGACCGAAATCTCTACATCGATTGCATTTTGGACGTTGTCCTGCGCAAAGCGGGCAATCGACGGATAGTTTTGAGCTGTTTCGATCCCGACATCTGTACGATGCTGAGGTACAAGCAAAATAGGTATCCAGTCATGTTCCTGACACTCGGCAGGACCACGAGATATGAGCAGTATTTGGACCCCAGGGGCAACTCGATGGAGCTGGCCGTTTGGCACGCGGTGGCAATGGAGCTGCTGGGAATTGTGGCTCACACGGAGGACTTGCTGCGTGACCCCAGCCAGGTAATACTGATGATGATGAACTCGTGAACCATTCAGCCACGCTGGGACGCTTTTAGGTGAATCTGGCCAAGGAGCGCGGCTTGGTGCTATTTTGCTGGGGCGATGACAACAACTCCAAAGACACAATCAAGCTGCTAAAGGAGCTCGGCCTGCATGCCATTATCTATGATAAAATGGATGTTCTTACCACCAAGGAGGTCAAGGTGAGTGTGTCCCCTCGACAAACATTGACTCTCCTTAATTAAGCCGATCCTTTCTCCTCCCGCCCCCCTCTCTCTCCGTTTTAGCAAAGCGTGTTCCACCTGCAGGCCAAGGACAGCCAGAAGGAGCTGCTCAAATTGCAGGCCCTGGAAATGGGTCACGTCTGGCACACCTCTCCCGATGGCGCCGAGGAGCAGCAAGCCTAGAGGACGGACAGAGGGCTGTCTAATGCCTTCATACTTATGCGAACTCTGCTAGGACCAAAACCGCATCTAGCCTCTACAACAGCAGTTTAATTTCCTAACACATTTTCCCTTAGCCAATTGCATTTGCTTAATTTCGTATTCTCTGTATAAATACATAGCTTAAATCTTACTAAAAAAAAAAGAAAATGGAAGAACAGCAAACACTCGCATGTCAATATAATAAGAGCTTGTTTGCATCGAGTGCTTTTGTACCTAAGTTTTTACGTTGCCAAAAAAATCTTTTAAATATACGTCAGCAAACCTCTTTCAATCAATTTCTTTATTTTTTAAAAACTTTTGAACATCGCTGGGAGTCCTAATTAAAGCTGTACTCAAGACAATGACTTGTGTAGTGCCTTTGTCTGTGGCCCAAAGATAAGTATAATGGAAAGAATCATAAGGGAGCTGACTTTTTCGGAACTGGGTGTGAATCGTAGTACCCTGGAGGAGATCTCTCCTGCTTGCTAGCAAAGGATAAAGGGGAGCACGAAGGCAGCAGAGGAATGTTTATACTTACTGCAAATTCTGCTGTATGAAAGTATGCTAGAGTTAATCACATTCCCAATATTTTGTACACCTGGAAATCCAGTGTGTTAATACCTGGCAAACATTTGTTAGTCTTTTAAAAATACACATAAACAGTGAATATATTCTACGCTTTTAAAAAATGTTTTGTATTGAATTAAAATTGAATTATTAAATCATATAACGATCGATAAATTTGTAATTGGACCAGAATAAAATGTATTATACTCTTGCAGGGTATTATAATTTTAGTCAGAAACTTTATATATTATTAATTAAAATTAATAGAATAATCGTTATATATAATTTGAAAATGGCAAATTGTAAATTTGAAAAATGAAACATAATTTTTTTTTTAAATCGATTAAGAATTTAAATTAAAAAAATTGTAAAATGCAGTATGCAGATTTATTAACCTGCTAAAAACTAGCAAAGAAATGCTTTTAGAATTTAAATTAGTTAGGTCTTTAGATTTTAATTTGGCCAAAAAATTATCTCTTAAAAATATATATTAAATCGATTTAAGAGTTTAAATATTTCAGCTCTTTAGTCCAACGATGAAAACTAACAGAAAAAAGAATTATTTTTGGCAGAAACAAATTAATTCATAAAAAATGTAAGCTACAAAATTTAAAAAAAACTTGTAAGCTACACACAAAACTTGTAACTCAGGGGGTTTCATTCATGGATACATGTAGATACGGATACAGGAGATTCAGTGGCCAGCCGAAATCAACGATCAACGTTATCTTTGAGACAGTCTTAATGATTAATGAGAAACTTATAATTTTATATGTGAGAAGTCCCCCACCTACCTATTAGATAAGCTAAACACAGAAAATTTTCAACCCATCCCAACCCGACGCGACGCGGACTCGAACCCGGGTCTTACGGTCTGACATGCTGTCGGCATTCAGACCTGCTAACCCACTCGGCCACTCGTCGTCGATTTATAAATATGAAGAGCAAAGCTAAGCTTAGCTTTGTATGGCATGTGCTAAAAATAGATTAGATGAGGGGAAAGAGAGGGAAAGAGCTCGCTCTACTAGGTTTCGTTTAGTGCTTACACAAAGCATGCATATGTGTTAGTGTGTTTTGTGCTGTATGTAAATATGTATGCACGAATGCGAACGCAGCGATCGAGAGGTCGCGGGTTCAAATCCCCCTCAAAATTAAAATTTTCAATATCGTTTTTTTTTAAATATTTTTTTATTATGAATTTAACTGTTTTTTTTTAATTTTTCTTTAAGTTAAAAATGATTTTAAGACTTAAAATTGCACAATATCAATGCAATGCTAACATAGTCTGGAACTACAAATTGAATGTTAACACTCTGTAGTTAAGCAGCTTTTAACTATTAGTTTGAACTACAGCTTGTGGGTGAGGAAAAAGGGAGGGAAAGAGCGCGATGGATTTGCTCGCTCTACTAGGTTTCGTTTATTGCTTACACAATACATATGCGTAGGTGGGTCTTGTGCTGTATGCATGTGTGCACGAAGGCGAAGGCGGCGTTAACAATTTAAGGCTGCGATCGAGAGGTCGCGGGTTCGAATCCCCCACAAAAAAATTTTTTCAATATTGTTTTTTTTTATTTTTTTATTATGAATTTAACTTTTTTTTTTTAATTTTTCTTTAAGTTAAAGATGACTTTAAGTCTTAAATGTACAATCTGCAAGGGTTTATAAACTTCGGCGAACCGAAGTTAGCTTAATTTCTTGTTTTTGATTTATTTTTCCTTTTAATTTTCTAACAATTATATTTATAATTATTGGAATATTATCAAGTATTTTTCATATAAATCACAATAACAGATTCGGAGCTACAGCCTTCGAAGAAGCATATTTCTCAATTCAAAACTTTACATTACTCATACGCAGTGTTGGATGTTGGCGCCCAAAAGTAGGCAAATGTCAAAACAAAAGGAAGCCACATACTGCGCATGCACTCGCCTTTCGGCGGAGATGAAGTGGAACAACATCATCCCCGAGAACTGAGAGCTTGAGAGGTGAGAGCGAGGAAAACTGAAGAAAATTCCGTCGGTGTGTGTTGGTCGAATCGGTTTGGTTTCGAAATTCCTTTTCAGTTTGTTAAATCGCCTCGAACGGTGCGGAACGTGAATGCGAAGCGAGCGGAGAGGACAACAGCCTGTAGTGAGAACGGAATGGATAACAGCCCGTAGTGAGAACGGAAAGGAGCGCAGGGAAACGGAAAAAGGAGGCCCACCAAACCCGAACGAAAACCCGAAATAAATCAAATAAATACACAAAAGCAGAGTGTCCAGTGCAGTGCAAACCCTAGTTAACCTCTAGTATTTTCCAACTATGGCTGTGGGCCGTGCGCTTAGAGACCGCAGGATGAGCGAATAGAGGTGAGGTCCATGGACTATGCGTGCCTCTGTGTCCGTGTGTGTATATGGGGGACAGGACCAAGTCCGGCTTAAAGGAAGTTTCAGTGATACCCCAAAAAATAATAAAAAAAAAATAAAATGAAAAAAAGGAACGGAAAAATCGATGCGTGCGCGACACACACGTGTAAGGGGTCTCCGTTTACTCCGTGTACGCCTCCTGTCCCCCCAGTGTGTCTGTGTGTGTATATATCAAGTATACGCCAAGTTAACCGAGCCAGGCAACTTCATACCCACAACAAAAACAGAGAGAGCGAAAGAGAGAGCACAAAGAGCCGAGAGAGCACTACTACAACACGCTACTTACAAAACACTCCTGACCTACTGTGTGTGTGCCCCCCAGGAGGAGGCCGTTAAGCCACCTTCTAACTACTCTTACTTTGCGTGTAATGTTCTTTTGGCGGGTGGGGTAAGGGAAGGGGAAGGGGAAAGGGAAGGAAATTTGGTATAAAAAATGGAAGAAAAAGCCAACACCGACACCGAAAAACTCATTTTAAATACTTGCCAAGAAGTGTGTATTTTCTAGGGTAGCTCCGCCACTCATTAGTGTGTACACACACACACTCGCTTTTAAACTTATGAATATTAAAGCTGGACTCTGGGGTGTGCGTATGGGTGTGCGTGTGTGGGTGTGTATAACACAATCATTAACATTAATCACAAAGTGAATTCCGAATACCAGGCTGGCCAGAAAGCGGGTGTGTGTGTGTGGTGTCTTGTTTGTTTTGTTTATAAAGCCCCCTCCTCAGATATATATGTACGTATATGTGCCTTGTTTTGTATTTTTATTGGCGCTGATTTGAGAATCTGGAATCGGTTGGAGGAGCAGCAGCAGCCGGTTGCAAGTAAACACATCCAATGGACAAGGATGAGAGTCGACAACAGAAAAAGAACAGCCTGGATAGGCAGGCGGACAGCACAAGACGCTGTTGCTCACTTTGTGTATAAATATATATACATATAGAAATATATACGGGGAGAAAAAATAGCAAAAAAGGCAGTCTCCACTTCCAATAACAATTTTATTACAATTTTTACGAAATTAAATATCACAGGAGACACAAAACCCATCTGAGATGTATTTCAATTTGATATTAAAATAATATATTTAATAATATAATAATAATAATATAATATAATATAATATATTATATAATATATTTTGATGTTTTATTGATTTTTAATATTAAATTCTTGATATAAATATTTATTTTCAACAATTAGGGTTTTAAATCAGTATAGATTTGTTTGATATATTTGACATTTGAGTGATTTAACTCATATTAAAATTTGAATATATTTCTGTCATTTTTAAATATTTAAAAATAATGCAAAAGTCTTAGGATTGCAATATTATTCTACAATTAAAAATAAACAGAAACCCTACCTTTTTTTACCGTGCACACATGCGGGTGTATCTAGTAGATACATTTGTATCTGTGCGTGCGAGTGTGTAAACAATGCAGCGCCAAAACTAAATATTGTTTAAGAACAAATATTTGGCTTTTGTGCAAATCACGAAAAGGCAATTTCATTATTCCGTTACGTTCCGTTTTACTTCCTTTTATTTTATTTTTATATACTTATAAATATATATATGTATTTATGTATAAAGGGTTCTTTTTTCCTCGTGCCACTCTCTGATATTGATGACGCTATCGATGATATTGGCCGGAGTCTATATTTAGTTCGATCTGGGCGGAAAAAATAAGCCCCAGAGTGGGATGATGCGCTTCACGAGCTGCTAATGGGTCAATTCGGTTGAAGCGAATATTATTGCCCATTTTCCCAGATAAATGGCTCTAGTTCGAGCGCTCTATTGCGGTTGATCTTTTAAATATAAATATAAAAATCTATGAGGCGCAGAAAGTGCAAATAAAGTGAATCCAGGCATTGAATCATCGGATTGCGGGGGCGTTGGAAGGATGCATCCATCAAATGGGGTTCTTTTTCGGACTTCGGCGAAGCTGGGAGCCACACTAGCCTCCTCCATCCGGCACACTTTTGCACATAACTGAATCACTTATGTCCATTATCAGGCAGATAAACAAATAAACAGAAGATCTGCGAAGCAGAATCCATGTAGACGTACATTTCTTCATGATTTGTATACACAAAATATTGATTTAGAAGCGATGATTTGTATGCTTAACATTCATGGGGGCCATGTGCCAGTCTTTTAATGCGAACTTTTGATTAAACTTAAGTTCCATTAAATAATTAGAGGGTTCTTGAAATAAGGGAAAACAGTTTTAAAATAGAATATACACATTATTAAATTATAACCAAGGCAGTGACGGACCCCAGCCCATTTTCTTTATTGGTTTTCATTCCCGAAATAGTTGTGCGTGTGCATTAAATCGACTTTTTTCTCAGCACCCACAAATAGAAGAATGTAGGCCATAATTACGAATCATGAACCATAATGGGGATCATATAAGCACACAAGTGAGTTGCCCCGAATTTCACTTGGGATTATTCCACAGCAAATGATTATTATAAACAGCCTCCGAAAATACACGATTAATTTGTATTTGTTTAAAAAGAAAATTCCAGCTTTTCACAATCTCTTGAAACTGATAAGAAAAATCTTATTTGTATATACTTTCAGCGCCATGTTGTCCAATGTAGCCCCAACTTAGTGAGTAGCTCAAGGCCCAGGGCGAAGCATTCCGAGGATGCTTGGGGTTCCTAACCGTTCCTAACCATTCCTGGTTGAACCATTTTCAAGTGGGAGTCCGCGGGATTGAGACCTGATCCCCCCTCCTTCCCACCCCCCCGGAGGTTGGAGCGTCGTGTCGTGTATGAGTGTCAAAGTGCCTGGGACGCGGGGCACGGATAACTGTACGAATCGTGGGCAAGGACAACGAAAAACATTCAGGTTGGCCAGCAAAAAATACTCGTATATATTCCAAAATAAATATTATGAAAAGAAAACCCCACACAAAACGCCCACAATCCAAGAAATTACTCTTCAATGCACTTTATTTCGTTGGAAAAACTGATGAAAATACTTTACGTTACTTTAATTTTTCAATTGTAAATTATGATTTATTTCAGTTTAAAGCTTAGCCTTTGTTCAGTTCTTTTTGTGAGACAATGACTTATATACCTAAAAAAATGCAACACTATGCGCATGCAGCCATGAATCTGATCAACATGGACTCGGAGAACCGGGTGGTGCTCAATGTGGGCGGCATCAGGCACGAGACCTACAAGGCCACACTGAAGAAGATTCCGGCAACGCGATTATCCCGCCTCACCGAGGCCCTAGCGAACTATGATCCGATATTGAATGAGTACTTCTTTGACCGGCATCCGGGCGTCTTTGCACAAGTGCTCAACTATTACAGGTGACTGCAGATTGCAGAGGAAATCATTTATACAAAGATAGCCTAAAAATAATGATTAAATCTTGCAGAACTGGCAAGCTGCACTATCCCACGGATGTGTGCGGACCGCTGTTTGAGGAGGAGTTGGAATTTTGGGGCCTAGACTCGAACCAGGTGGAGCCCTGCTGCTGGATGACCTATACGCAGGTGAGTCTGCAGTCAGGTCACCTTTGAGATAAATGATTAATGCAATTTATTTGTTTATAGCATCGCGACACTCAGGAAACCCTGGCCGTACTGGATCGCCTTGATCTGGATACGGAAAAACCGTCCGAAGAGGAGCTGGCTAGGAAATTTGGCTTCGAGGAGGACTACTACAAAGGCACCATATCCTGGTGGCAGGAGATGAAGCCACGCATTTGGTCCCTGTTCGATGAGCCCTACAGTTCCAATGCCGCCAAGGTGATTAGTTTATCAAGTTTCAAACGAGCAATTAAAAAAGAAAACAAAATTAGGCGCAAAATAAATTCCACAAAAATCTTTTAAAAATATCAATTAATAGAACGAGCAGATTATGATTTAATATAATTTTTATTAAGGTCATTTTGTATGTTTAGACGCATAAATAATGCAAAAATGCAATCTATTTATAGGAACATTGCACGCACATAAATATTACACTTAAAATGCTTTATTTATTTGGAAAATGCTTTGAATTTGAAATTATATATCTGGAGAACACAGGTGTAGTTTATTTATAGTTCTCTTAAGTGCATTAATGTCAACCAGTCACAGTGGATATTAAAGCATTAATCATTCCATGATATAATTAAAATATACATTTATACAGAATATTATATTATATTTCTTATTATTCCTCAGACCATTGGCGTGGTTTCGGTGTTCTTCATCTGCATTTCGATCCTGTCGTTCTGTTTGAAGACCCATCCCGACATGCGGGTGCCCATCGTCAAGAATGTGACGGTGCGAACTGCGAATGGCAGTGCTGCCTGGTTTTTGGACAAAACACAGACCAATGCCCACATAGCCTTCTTTTATATTGAATGCGTGTGCAATGCCTGGTTTACCTTTGAGATACTGGTAAGAGATCGTTCATAGTCGTTCATCCTCTCTAAATAAATGCAAATTAAAATCCAAAAATTATATCCTTGCCCGCAGGTGCGCTTTGTCTCGTCGCCGAACAAGTGGGAGTTCATCAGGTCATCGGTTAACATCATAGATTACATAGCGACGCTTAGTTTTTATATCGATCTAGTGCTTCAGCGATTCGCATCGCATTTGGAGAACGCTGACATCCTCGAGTTCTTCTCGATCATCCGCATCATGCGTCTGTTCAAGCTGACGCGCCACTCGTCCGGCCTGAAGATCCTCATCCAGACGTTCCGCGCCTCGGCCAAGGAGCTAACCCTGCTGGTGTTCTTCCTCGTCCTGGGCATCGTGATCTTTGCCAGCCTGGTCTACTACGCGGAACGCATCCAGCCGAATCCGCACAATGACTTCAACAGCATACCGCTCGGCCTGTGGTGGGCCCTGGTCACCATGACCACCGTCGGCTATGGCGACATGGCCCCCAAAACCTACATCGGCATGTTCGTGGGCGCCCTATGCGCCCTGGCCGGTGTGTTAACCATTGCACTGCCAGTGCCCGTCATCGTCAGCAACTTTGCCATGTACTACTCCCACACGCAGGCCAGGGCCAAACTGCCAAAGAAGCGGAGACGAGTGCTTCCCGTCGAGCAGCCGCGGCCGCCACGACTGCCAGGTAAGGCGGTTCTATTCCCTTGGAGTTTACTTAATAATTCTTGTAAAATTCCTGCAGGTGCCCCTGGCGGCGGCGGGGTCAGTGGCTGTGGCACACCGGGCTCTGGCCCTCACTCCGGCCCCATGGGCTCCGGCGGAACTGGACCACGTCGCATGAACAATAAAACCAAGGACCTGGTCAGCCCCAAGTCTGGTGAGTCTTGCCGGTGTCCCTTACTCGATATAGTCAGTCCCACGATCCAAGCAATAATGCAAGCAACCAACAACAAACAAAAAGTACAAAAAAAAACTGCTACCAAACGAATCCGAGTTGCGCTTCAAAAAGGCACCAAATTATACATTTATCACTAAAAGTGTAGCAAAAACAACGACGTAATCGAGCCAAAGTACTATAATTCCTAACCCGTCTCAAAAAGCTTGCACAGCTCGCACAGCCCCCGAGTTCGAGTTGAATGGATTGAGTTGGCAAACTATATACACTGATAACCCAGTCATCGTTATCCTTTGTGCCGTCTCGCTCTCAGTCGCTCAGTTTTATTGACGCAACTTTGGCCCCGTAACGATTAATAACGATCTTGGGTGCGCTTCCCCCTGTGGCTATACTATATACAATATCCATAATTTAACATGTCATTCGTCGTGTGTACGTGTATATATGTACTCTATGTAATTACCATGCATTTAAGGCTTCTTTATTCATACTCGACTCATTTAATTCGAGCTTAGCTTTCATTTCACGCAATCGCAGTCGAGAGTGGTTTTGTGATGGAGAGATGATGGGTAATTCGGGAGGGAGTCCCATTGTTTTTGATATGAGAATTGAGAATTCAATTTTTAATGCCCATGATTTGCTCCAAGCAATTCGGATTCCTCATCGAATTCCCCATCACCTGCCTATAATTCCTCCTCCGACTCTAAGGTCCAGCCATAAAGCCTCCTCTCGCCACCCATCGAATGCATTTCTGTATATTCAAGTCATCGATCGACCTACAATCAGTTTAGGATCTGCTCCCAGCAAAATACAAGAATATGTATGGTACCCATTTATATATATATTTATTCCTTACAATAAGCTATCTCTACAACGATTACGATATCCAGATACGAGACTCTATATGCCTTTTGATTTCACTCCAAATACTTTCGTTTTACCTTAATATAATTTGTTTTTTCATTGATGAAACGATCCAATCCGAAACCCCCTACAAATCTTGTGTAAATAGATGAATATACAACCATGATTGGCAAACCGCGCGACGGCAAAAAGAGCAGGCTGCTCTAGGTCGTAGAAAACAACGACATTGTCAACAACAGCAACAACATCGACAGCCACCACAGAACCAGAATGAAGAACCAATAGTATAAACATCCCCCAGAAAGAAACTTCCGAGCTAAGAACTTTTCGACATATTTAAGAAATTGGCAAACTGATCTATGAGTAAGCGAAGGAAGAATATGGAACACTGGATAGCAGAACAGGAAATCGGGGGATCAGAGGATCAGGGATCCCAGAGCAGTGAGGATGCGGGAGCCTGTGGTACGTTGGATCGAAAGCTCACACACACTGCTGGATGCCACATACCCGTAGATATGATTATGAATATGAATACTATTTCGGCGACGTCTGCAACTGCTATCTACTGTTACTACTACCACTCCAACAACCTGCTATATAATCGTATATATACTCAACATATGTAATTTTCTACGTGTTTTCTACTCTCTCTATATACATATATATATAAATATTTCTCCACCTATCTTTACATAAATAATATTTACTATATAGATATATATATTACCATATATATCGTGTACGTGTTGTTCTTCAGTTCTGGCTCGTTCGTTCCTTGGTTACCAGTGTGTATTCTCTCTCTATCTCTTTATCTCTCTCTCTCTCTCTTGTTGTGTGTGTGCGTGTGTAATTTTTGTGATTTTTTTTTATTGTTTTTAGTCTCAACCCGAATCGGAGGACCCCCTTCCCTTAGCTGTTAACTTTTAAAGAAGACAACGTTGTATTTGTATTATCTCGAACTCTTGTATTTCAGATATGGCCTTCAGTTTCGACTAAAAAGACAGAAAGATATTTTGTAATTTGTCACCACACCACAGAAATATATAGAAACATAAAACTCGACATGAAAATCGAAAAGCAAAGAAACGAAAAATCAAAAATGAAAGCAAACCTCAGTAAATGTAAAGACCTCCATCTATCATGCTACCTAACATCGTAAGAAAACCAAACCTCGGAGATTCTCTGCTGGGCGGGTGTGTGTTTTGGTTTAAAAGCCATTTTTAACCCCCTCTAAAACCCCACCAACTCCCCCCAAAAAATAAATCTGTCGCTCTCTTCCGAACCCGAAAACCCCGTCAACTAGTTGAATAACTTGGAACCCGAATATAGCATAGTTTGTAGCGCAAGCAGAAAGCCCTAGTCCCCGAAACCGAAATAATCGTAGCCATATTTGTATATAGTATATGATGCATGCTGCATGAGTTATTTATCTGAATCTTGAGCCCGGAATCTTAGAGAGTGTGTTTGGCTTGCTGTTGCCATTACGTATGTCATGTGTGTGAGAGTTGTTGTGTTCGTGTTCGTGCTACACCCTTCCCAGGAACCCGAAACACCCACCGCCACCACCTCGTATATCGCATATATATATCGTAGTAACCAAGTGCACCCAGTAATTACTATCAGCAAGAGCCTGAAACCCGCCCTCTTAAAAACGTAAAACTTAAAACCTGCCAAGACAAAATTCAAGTTAAACGAATTTGGTAACTAACCGAAAGTTTCGTGAAAATAATATTTACTTTTCTCTCTTTCTCTCTCTGTTTCTTCCTCTTTTTCTTTCTCTGTTTCCGCCACTACACCACTTCCTGGACTACTCCCCCACTCTACTATATATACATATCTATTGTTTCCGGCTATATAACTCCACTTCCTGTACCTACTTCCTAACCAAAACCGAAACCCGACAACCGATAATCTGTTTCTGTTCCTCTGTGTTCTGTGCGGGGTTAAAAACAAAAAGTTGCTCAACTTTTCGCAGGTCCTTTGGGCGCTAGTATTGTGGCCATGAGTCCCAGGACAATGCTGGATCTCAATCCAGCCTTGGCAATGGGCAAGCCCGCGTTCCAGCCGCGTATACCCACGCCACTGGCCGCCACACCGCCATCTCACCAGGCG
The DNA here is from genome assembly GCA_035045905.1 of Drosophila anomelani. Taxonomy (NCBI): domain Eukaryota; kingdom Metazoa; phylum Arthropoda; class Insecta; order Diptera; family Drosophilidae; genus Drosophila; species Drosophila anomelani. Next base: position 351,180 of record JAWNOO010000019.1, on the reverse strand, counting down.
GGAGGAGAAACGGGCGTGGGAGGAGGAGTTGCAGGAGTCGCCGCTCCTCCGCCGATGCCCAGCATTGCCGTCTCCACCACGGCCAGTGTGGGCAAGGACTCGGGCGTTTCGACAACCACCACAACGGCGACCACGAACAGCGGCCTGGAGACCAGCAAGAAGGCCTTCCTCTAAACTCAAAAGGAGGGAAGGCACACGGGCAGCCAAGACTCAAAGCCACCTGATATCTATAACCTATAGCCTACCCATCATAATCATCATCCGGAAATAAGCAATATCTCGATTCGATATCATATAGCCTTCGCATACGTATAAGGATTTCCTCAGAGATGGCACAAGGATCGAAAACGGATACCTATCACTGATCAGAGATCGTCCTTGTTTTATTTAGGTTCTCTACGAAAATGAATATCATATATTCGCCCAGGTAAAAGTTTAAACTTGGGACACCACTGATTTACTGGCTCTTCAAAGGTTGTTTATTTCCTACAAATAATTATACAGCTTTTAGGATTATTATTAATTAATTATAAGTTCAGCTTAGTTGTGTGTCATATCAGCTGGAAGCAAAATTGAAGCAATATCAAGGGGAAAAACCAATGTTTTAATTTTTAAAGCTGAGCCAGGGCCATCTCTGATCATCATATCACACGATCGAAACCTATCAATATCGAACGCCTAAAACATAACCCTAGCTAAAATATAGATAATCCGAAATTGCTTTTACCAAGACAGATGTTTTTAACCATATACGAGGATATATACATACATATATATTTACTTTTTGCAAGCTTAACTAACGATCCAGTTTTTTACATTAAATAGTTAATAATAAATCGCTGAAGAATGTACATAATCCTAGGATGCTTTATACTCGGTTTGCCAGTTCCTTATGCGTTGTGTAAAGACTCTAAAGCTTTAATTTAATATATATATATATATGACTATATCATATATACAAAAGTACTTGTAAACGGGAAAGGAAACTCCAAGAAGAAGCTTAACCATTTGAAGTTTGCCTAATTAAAAACCGAAATCAATCGAAAAACATCTCACACACACGCAAGCCCTCTGAACTCTGAACTCTGCTTGAAAATTCACATGTTGACTTTAACTTTGCTGGCGAACTTAAAAAAAAAAAAAAAACAACAAGAAATAGGTAAATAAAACAAATTAAGGAAGGTGCCCAGGAAAATTGAGGAGTTTTTTTCGGGGGAAAAACAAATAAAACGTCGCGCTTATCATTCGGGGATAAGCTCCTTCTAGACTCTTCACCAACCACCAAAAGTTGGCTCACCTATCAGGCTTAGAGGGGGCGGGAAATATTAACATTATAAAATTTCCACCGCTTTCAATGGCAAATATTTTCTCTTAAATGTGCAGACAAACAGAAGGCAGTTCCTTGTTCCCTTTCAGTTAATTTAAATTTGCTAAAAAGTTTATCAAACTGCAGCTGGGGTTCCCCTTTCATTTACCCAATTCTCTTGTACATTTTGAATATAAATATGTTACATATATCTATATCAGCAAGCATACATATATTTTTAAGAATAAACATGATTATTACTAAGAGAAAGCAAAGGAAAACGGTTAATAAGTAAATAAATAAAAGGCGGAAAAACTTAGGCAACATTTTGGATCGAAGAATGGGCAACAAATAAACGAACAAACAACAAGCAAACAAACAAAAATTTGTTAAGTTTTTACAATGAACAAACGAGCGTTAATAAGAACTAAATTAATATTACAAATATTATACTTGCAAGCTATATAGGAAATGGATGCAAACAATTGTTTATATCGTTTTTTATTTACCATTTTCTCGCTATGATTTCGAAAGGAAAAGCTGTTTTTTAAATTGTATAGTTAAGCAAATTGTATACTATTTGAACTAAAACGAACAAAAAACCAAAAAACAAACGAAATTGTTCTCTCAATAATTCATGAACAACAACAACAAATTAAACTAATTATATATACATTTATATATATATGAAATAAAAAAAAAAACAAAAACAACATAAAAAGAAATGCAATAAAGAAATCTATTGAACACCAAATATAAGTATTTCCTTTATTTATCAGCAAAAAATATAGATTAAAGTTAAATTATTTGAAATCTACATTTTATTACATTTTCTAGCTCTAAATTACATTGAAATTCCGCTCAGTGAGGGCGAGACCTGGTGGCATCGTGTCTTGGCGCTTTGGGAACCACTTTATGGCCACTTTCGGCATTTGTTTCGATTTCATTACCAACAAAAAAAACTGTTATTGCAATAACACAGCTCAAAACGCTTAGCTCCAACTCTGGGGGCCGTTCGGCAAATAAACCGGCAAACAAAAGGCAACAACAAAATGGAAAAGGCAACATTTTGGACCCTCGGGGGCCTGACCTTCAACACTCTGGCATAAAGACCCAGATAAGCGGTTGGAGGGAGGCCCGGGGAAGGTAGGTAGGTAGGTTCAACCAAGTGCAAATCTCCACTCACCTCTTTTTCGGCCTTTTGGCGATGGTCCAATAAAGCGCTTCATTAACCAGAGACTACTGCTAACCCCCAGTGTGTAAGCCACCCACCCCGCCTACCCGCAAAACGGCCCTCGTCCTATCTCTATTCATCCAAAAACCAAAGCTATTTCGGACTCGCCTCAATCAACAGTTGGTTCCGGGTTCTGGGCTGATTTCTCAGGGTGGGTGGGTTGGTGGTGTTGGCTTTTTTTTTTTTTTTAGAGGAAGAGCACCAAGATTTTTTTATTTATTTTTTTTTACCATCTCCCAAAGCCTCAGCTGGTTGACAGTCTCCGGGTGAACTAATAATCCATGAAATTTCAATTACAAGTCAAAAATTATACGCGAGCACACGCAGAAAAATATCCAGGAAAGTTTTATTTATATTTTATTAAATTTAATATTTTCATATTCCAAATAATTTGCACAGTTAGTTTATAGCTAAGATAATAAATATATCATAGTTACAGTTTCAAGGGCTCTTTTCAAATAGGAAACATATTTTGCGAAGTCTTTTTAATTACATAAAAGTACTGAATTTTCTCTCACTGCATTCATTGCTCTCTAGTGTAAGTTGTAATCATTGAGAGCTCCTGCTGGAAAAACATGGTTACTATATACATATATGTATATATCTATATGTTTTTTGTTTGCCGACTATTTGCAGAGTTTTCCAGTTTTCGCCAAGTTTTCCTCCACTTTCCTTTCCGTTTTTGCGGGGGGTAAAAGCTCGCTCTGCCCGTCTCTCAACGCCTTTCTCTTTGCGAATTTCCTCAATGGAGCTCGCTCTCTCTGGCTATTTCGGCTATTTTGCATTGCCTTTCCCATAGAAAGTGGCGACTTTCTCTTTGAAAAGAGAGCAGTGTGATGTGGCATTGTGGGTGTGAGAAATGGAGGTGCTGGCTGCCGGTCTGGTGGCTTTTATGGACAAAATGTGTGCTTTTCTGGCAGCGCCAGTTGAATTTTGACTGCCCGACGAGCCAGTCTGTGCCGCCGCGCTTTTTCTATCGCCCGCAACCGCGACGTTGCACGGTCTCTTTTCTCCGCATTTCCCAAGTGCTCAGTGTGACAATTTTCACCCACAATTGTCCCCCAAAAAAGTAAAAAATTTATATAAAATCGTATACAAAAAATAATAATAAATAAAGGAAAGATCTGTCGTGCAAGGAAATAAATATAAATATATACAAGAAATTCCTATGTCAAGCAGCGACGGCAGCGCCGCAATGCTGCCGCTTCTGTGCATTCGCCGATTTTAGGTTCGTTGCGGGATTTTCCTATTTTGAATATTAAAAGCCAAAAGTGCGAGGACGGACGGACGTTCAATAGCTAAAATGACGCTGACAGTTTTCCACGACCCCATCTCCCCCAGCTCCCCATCTCCCCAGCTCCCAGTGCCGTTCCCCGGCGCTCCTCAGGTTTTCCTTTGGCAGCGATTAAGACCAGTCAAAGTTGTTGGCCCGGCCCGTTGGCTGGCTACGTTTACAAGAGCCCAGAGATGCCGGAGAGATGCCATGCATTATACATAAGCTCTAGTAGTGAGAGGCTTGCACCGCTCAAAAAATGTATCATCAATTATTTACCACTTTTCATGCCAAAATAGTTTCAAAAATGTGCCACCTTTGAGTTGCTTATTTTGCGGAATTAAAGTCGAATTAATTAAGTTGAATTTTTGTTTCTAGCAAAACAATTTGATTGGAAACTCTGAATATTTTGGCATAAATAATAATGTGTTTAATACTTCGTAATTTCCGGCATCTTTTTACTTGCTTTCCAATTTGTGGTAAAACTAAATTTTAGCAGAGAAATAAATAATTATATAAAATTATTCGTCTAGACTTATTACTAAATTGATGCTTTAAATGAATTTCTGTTCCCAATTTTTTTTATTTTTATTTATCTTGTGTGGAACTTTAAGATAACAATAAACTTATTGAAGTACCAATTTTAATGCGCACTTTTAGATACTTTTTATGTTTGACTTCCAATTCATACAATCGGTTTTCTGATTGATTTTAATTCAGAGATTGATAGATATTTGTCATTTATTTTATTTAAAGATTCTAATATTTTTGTTACCAATTGTTATAACTTAGTGGAGTCCATAAATATCCTTTTGTATCAAGAATGCTGGTGAATCATTTTAAAGCTTCAATTTTTGAACAAGTAAGTAAACAATTTACATTTCCTTGGAAAATGCCCATCAAATATTATTGTTAGCCGCAGGTGTACTTTGTTTGTGCTTATGACACGTAATTACAAATATTTTTGGGGAAAACTGACATGTTAATATTCATTTGTCAAAGTTGATTACAAATTTTCCAGACTGATTTTTCCCTCTGTGTGGGGCTTGGGGAGAAAAAGCCGAGTGAGAAAAGAGTAAAGTGCTAGTGGCTGCTGCTGGTCTCGCAAGTAGATCAACTGTGAGTCCGAGGCTTTAGTTTGTCTCCTTTTTTTCGAATCTTCATTATTAGCCGGGCAGTTGGCGGCGATCGGAGTGGGTCCCCTGGACACTTTGGCGGTCCGTCCGCACACTCTCGTTATATATTAATGACAATTTGCCCTGACAAATATTGAATCGATTGTAATGGTTTCTGGCAATGGTAATTGTAGCTCGGTGCGGTTAGTTAAGGGGTATTTCGAATAATTGCGGTGGGGCTTTGATTTATTGAAATGGTTGAGCACAGGTCGTACATCGGATTAGTTTTGAATGGATTAAGATATCAAGTGTGTGGTTAGGCCGAGCATTCATTGTATGTTTATGAGGACATTATTTCGCTGGAATAGATTTATTTACCAACAAAAATATCGTAATAAACATATGGAATTGTACAACGAAAGTTAAAGATTTGATATTTATTTGTATGGATATATTATTCACTTTACGATATTTGCACCCATTTCATCATAATTTTTATTTTATTAGGAAACATGAAACTTATTTACTATCCGCTGACAGTATTATTTTTAGAGGAAATTCTTATGCTGCTTCTAGATCCAAAAAATCTAAGAGAAAGGGCTTCGTTCTGTTTGCTTTCCGATTAACTTATTAAAATCAGATACTTTTACATAGTTTTCCCATTGAAGCTAGCAATTAGGAAAAAAAACCCATTCGAAAAGGGCAAATATCAAAAGAGAATTAACATCAAAAGTTTGCTCAACGGCAACTGGCGAGTGACAACCTGACAATTACGCGAAAAACCCCCAACTGAAGCCGCACTGATACCGGAATAAATGGCGAAGGGAACTTTATACCGCAAAAGCACCAGTCCCAGTCCCAGTCCCAGAGTTTCCTTGAGTTTTCCCGCCTCTGTCGCCACAAAACCTCTGGCATACTTTTAGGCAAGCGCGCTCGACGGTTGGAAAATGGCGCAGGAAACGCGAAGAAAAACGAAAACAGTGTGGAAATCAAGGTATCCAGCGGGTCGAGACAACGTTTAGCGCAGTTCTTCGGTTAATTTTTTATGCGATTACCCGGCAGGGCAGCTGGCAGGCGGCAAGCTGTAATTGCATTTTAATATTGATGATATATTGATGGCGACGCTTCGCGATGTGTGTGCAGGATGAATGGATGGATGGATGGATCTGCTGTGTGTTCACTTCATTTATGAAATTTACATTTATTTCATTTAGTGACAGGGCCACCTTTTTCGGTTTTGATTATCGCCCGCTGATTGGCACGGCGCGGGGTCACGAACCAGCTCATTTGCATAGTTTGATTTCCCGATTCCCGATTGCCATTTTGGTATTCCGATGTTGACACTAGCCGTCAGCTGGGACAACAAACAGCCGGCGAAAAGGTGAAAGCAATGCGCACTTTTCCGTGTGTTTTGTCAGAAAATCAATTGAACGTTTAAGTGTCAGTCAGCCAGGACACTTGACACGACAAATTTTCCACTCGCCCTCACATTACACGCGGCGACAAATGCCAGGAATAGGTGCGAAAAAAAGCTGCTGTTTTGATATGAAAAAAGGATGTTTCATATCTCCTGCTGATATATCCAAAACATACTATATATCCTCTCACCTTTCTTAGGATTCATTAGGACAACGAGAACCTGTCTAAAACAACTCCTCCACTGACGCTAACCTCCCTTTGGCAGCCTTTGTTTCAACACTAGATATCTGGTACTAATCCTCTGACTTTTCTGTGAGTGAATTTTTCTATTTCCCATTTACAATATTAAATTTGTGTCGAAGGAGTCGTGACGACGAGTTCGTCCTCCTGTTGTGTCCCTTTCCCCAGCTTTTCCTGCTGAACTCTGCACAACATTTCTCCCGCCTCCTCCCCTCCTTTCCGCTTTCAAATGCATTATTTTTATTTTTTGTTTTTCCCTTTTGTTTTTCCTCTCCACTCGAATAACAAGTTCATTCCGAGTCCTGTAAACAATGGATTCCCATCACAACAAAATGCGTATATGTCAATCGAAAGTATTTCATTTCATTTCGTGCTGCTGATTCGTCCTCAAAAATTGTTGCCAACAACTTTTTGGGGCCTGGTGGAAAACCTTTTTCCGTTTGTTTGCAGATTGGCTTATCTCAGATTTGTCTATGGATTTCGATTACACTGAAATGGATATTTTGCGAGGCCATGTTACAGGACATGCCAATTATTTATTGATTAGGCGGCACAGACATTAAGATTTATCTTTCAACAAAACAAAAGGGACCGAAAAGCGTATCAATATCGAGGGATTGACCTGAGAGTCGAGGGCCTACCCTCTGGAAAGTCATCGAGTCGGAGCCATGACCTCTTCTGGGTGAAATTTTCCAATTTGAGGCAATTTGCAAGTGGCCAGGACAAAGTTTCTTCTGCTGGCAAAGTCTAATTAGATGATGGGTGGAAAGTCATCGGCATAAAGTGTGGATAATTTGCATATTTCTACGGCGGCGAAATATTCACGAAACATTGAATAGGACTCCTCGCGCTCTCTCGGCTAATTTAGTGACTTTAAAACTTTTGTAAATTCTTAAGTGTATGCTAATGAACAGCCTCAAGTTGTGCTTACAATTCTGTGGAATTCTTCTGCTTTTATCGGTTTAACTTTTTGATTTCTTTGCAGCTTTCTTCAGCTTGATTAAGTTTTGGCTAAATCTCGGCTCTTAGCGTTGAATTTCACACTGCATAAGTATGTCCATCCATTATTCATTGATACACGAATCTCCCAAGGCCTTGAGGCTAATTAAATAAAGCGGAGAGGAGGCGAAGGATACTTTGCATAAAACTGAATAATAATTATGCGTTGAAAGCGATTTAATGAATTTAGCAATTGTTGATTGTTGATTGCATATTAATGAGCGGACTTCAAGCTGCTCTGGTTTCGATTCTAATCAATTTTCCGAGTGCTAAAGACAAAATATTGCCACACAAAAACTCTTGGAAAAGTTTTCTTCTTGTGTCCACAACAAGACCCGAAAGATTCTTTCTCAAGTATTAATTCTCAAGTTTCGGGAAACTGCTTAAAGTAGCAGATTCCCTGCAGTGTTTAAACCAATTAGTTTGAATAATTCGTTGGCGCTTGTATCATTTATAACCCCCTCCCTCCCCCGGGAAAACTTCTTAATCAAGCCGCAGAAACCACACAAGGGTTTCCCTTTTGGATTCCCGGGGTTTTCCATTTCCCGCAAACAGGAAAAAAACATTGCTTAATTGTCCTTCGGTGCGCTTTTCTCTACTCCCTCTCTCACTATGAGTCTTCCCCCGATTTTTGGGTCTAATCCTGGGGGATACTGCACAGTGAATACCGTCCAGTGCATCTTATCTTAAGCACTTGCCCGAAAACGCATTGACAGCCACTTGATGGTGCATTTTATTTTTAGTTGCCGGACCTCTGGCAGTTTATGGCTTTGCAAATCCTTTATGATTTAGTGGAGTGTCAACCCCCGTGGAGATCCCCCTCCCGGCTGTCACATAAACCGATTAAACTTTGAGCAGCTTATGCATTTTGTATCTGTCAGCTATCTGGTATCTGGCAAATGTGCAGCTCTAAGCAGCCATCCTCCTCCCAGGCTTCGGCTCTGTCTTGTGTATCCCCAAATACACTGGAATATATTGAGGATTAAATGCTGCAAGTTGTGATAACCAATTCATATTCAAAGCACTTGGAAATTGTATATAAATATAAACCTTTAAGTTAAGCGGCGACTCGTAGGAACATCTCTCAGAAGACCTGCCATTTTCCCCATTTTCTCCTGAGTTTCCTTTTTTGAGTGCACACACACATTGATGGCCCATAAACTGTAAATGTTTCTCCATTAACGAAGCACTAAATTGTTGTTAAATTTTGATCCATTCGAATGGGACTCCATTTCCCCGACTCCCCGACTGAACCAAATTTTTTTGCAATTATCTTTGCCTTGATGGCTTCCCTTTACTTGATATATTTTCTTTATTTTTTCTGCTTTTTTGTTGGAAATTTCCCTCTTCCACCGCAAATAAACATGCAGAAAGTTTTCCCTACGATTTGTTTATTATTATTTCCCATTGCTCTTTGAAGCGAGTCAACTCTTTGCTTGCTGCCGTTCTTGCAGCTTCATTTAAAGGAAGAAGAATAATAAAATAATGGGTATTACACATTTATTGTGCAGGCAACAAAAGCCGTTGAGGAGCAGAAACAAAAAACAGCCAAGAAAGCGGAACAGATGTAAGGGGATTCAAAAAAGTTGCTAATGCTAGATGGCTTAAATGGGAACTTCTTTGGGAATGCTTTTACTGAAATGCGAGAGGGCTAGAACATCTACAAAAACAGACAAAGGCTTATCTTCTAATTGAAAATAATTAATTTGTATGCAAAAGGGTCTGAGGAAATGCGGAAAATTAGTTTTCTGGAAAACCTTCGCAGCTGTTCTTAAAGTTACCTTTAGGAAATATTTTAGAATCATATTTTTCAATGTCTTACGTTGCATTATATATTCTATTCATATTTAAAATACTTCCTCGATACTTTCCCTTTGCAAAAATTGTTTATTTTAGAGAGTAAGGCCCGGTCTTAACTTTTCTTGGTTATTTTTGGCCTGGGCCTTGAGTGGTGCCGTTCGCCTAATTTATTATTCAATTAAAGCTGCAAAAAGTAAACTTTAATCGCAGAGCAGTCATCAGAAAAAGGCCCCAAAAGACACTAACGAACACACACACGTATTGCACAGAGGAAAACTCCAAACGCACACACACACACACACCCGGAGAACACACAATAAAAATAAATATGGAAAATCGTGTGTGTGCCAAGAAAATTGCTGCAATATTTTTGTAGCTTTTCCTTTATTTTTATTTTGAATTTTTTTCGTGCAGCTTTTTGTAATCGATTAAAAGTGCATGTCAAACTGTGCGTGTGCCCGCATTTTCCCATTTTTTCTTTAATGGGCTGCTAAAAACAACAAAACAAATATTAATAAAAAAGAAAAAAAAAAACAAGGAGGAAAAATAAGCTGAAGCTCGGGCGCATTAACATGAAAATGTGCGATGAAACAGCAACACCAACAATGAGCGAGAAAGCCCCGAGATGAAAAGCGGACAGAAATTTAAGTGCAGAAAACAAAAAATAACAGAGACGAGTGGAAGAAAAGCGAAAAAAAATGTGTATGACAAAATTTACGAGCATCGCCCGTTCCTCATATTTGTACATACCAGAGAGACTCGCTATATAAGCCTTGTACGAGGCACCCCGCGTCCCTGTCCTGGCAATACATCAAACACAATGGCCCACAAAATATTAGCATATCCTTTGTACGAAATTTGGTATTAGGCCAAGATAAGGATTGCTTGCAATATTTATTTAGGGATGTTTTATCATCAAAATTTAAATAAATATTTTAAATCAATCTCTATTATTACAAAGTAGTCATTATTGCATTAAAATTAAATTACCTAGAAATATAAATATACAAATTAGATCAATAAATTATCACTACAATGTCATTATTATTTTTGAAGAGAATCATAAGCTTTTGAATAATTTAATTGAATTAAATTTAAACCATTTTATAGCTAAGAAAATATCTCAAAAATATTTAAATTAAAATAACTGCAATTAATTATTGATTAATTTAAAAAAATTAATAAATGAGAGCAATATATAGTAAATACAAAATATTTGATTTGTGCCACCGGGAAATCATCGAAATTTCGCTATTATTTTTGTCATGGCTGTGTTTTGCTTCACCAGGATTTCCCCAGTGCCTTCATCGCTCCACTAGCGCCTCTCTACCAGCTCCTCTCCAGCTGCCCCGCTTTTCTGCTCCCCCTCTCTCCACTCCCCCCCATTCTGGCCACTGTGGTGACGCTTCCTCGTGTGGCTTGTTTTTAGTGCTTTGGCACGTAATGGGGTCGTTCCACAAGCCCAGCCTTCTGCCTTCCGACTCCTCCCAATCACCCACATCCCTCCTCATCAGCCTACAACAGCTTCCCACCCGCCGCCCCCTCTCTTTACCCACAATCGCCTTTTGTGTGGCGCCTCTTGTTGTTGTTGCTGCCTCTGCTGCTGCTGCTGTTTGCATGCCGCCTGGTTTTCTTTGGGACTCCGGACTCCTCCAAAAACTCATCGCTTGCCACTTGTGTGCCATATGACGATGATGAGATGAGCGCCAAGTTGAGTAGAGTTTAGCCCCCAGTCTGAGCTGAGCCGGCAGCCAAGCTCCCCGAACTAACAGCTAAGTGAATGGGTTGGGACAGCGGGCCAGGAAATCAGCACTGGGAAAAAAACATCAAGAAATATTGAAGGAAGTGGGTTATTCATTGTTTTGAGGAGGGAAGTATAGAACAGGATACCTTTGAAGGATATTAAAATAATTATAAAATAGCAAGAAGTTGGCAGAGCAGCACTGAATTTATTATTCGCCTAAAAGAAGGCAGCAATTTTATTTAAAAATTCTTGGCTTAAATCAGAACATATCAATTATGGTTTATATGTGTTCTTTTTGGGATTGTTTTTAGATTTTTGATTAAATTTTATATTATTTGCTGCCAAAAATATTTTCAATCATATCTAAAACGTTGATTCTTTGGTTTGTTTAATCTAATTTTCATTTTTTTAATTGGAAGTGGATTGCACATAAATTCGTTTTAAAAGAAAGCAAAAAGGTTGCCAAAGAAATAGCAATAAAAATTGAAATCAATTGAAAAAGGTGTCGTTCAATTCTGCTCTCTACAAATTTTTAATTTTTATTAGAGTGTAATTTCATGAGCAGAATTTCAGTGGCTTTTAAATCCACAGCGATTCCTGCTGTCCGTTAATAAAATCCATGTGAAGAGGAAATTATTCCTGAAGGATGTCCTCGTATTTATGTCAGTGCAGGTGAGGTGCCATGTCCCAACTATATCTGCACTTATCACTCGGTCGCTGATGATGCCAACTCGTAGAGTCAACTCTGGGCTGGAGACTTCTTCTCCACTGTCGCACTCTCTGTTTGATGCGATATGAAGAACCGATTAACGACATTCAAGTGCCTCGGAACGAAGTCCTTGGCCGTTTCCACGACCCTGACTAACTGCTGCTGGCAGATTTGTGGAAACCACGAAAGCAAATTACGTTTGACGACGAGCATCATTTTCCACTTTATTGAATTACCCAGCGGGAAGGCAGGGCCGGGCCGAGGAACAGGAACAAGCAGTTCCTGTCCTGCCTGCAATGTGTGCTGGATTGTGTGTGTGTCTGCGTTTTTTTCGGGGGCCCTGTGCCTGTCCGCAGGACGACAGCCACAACGATTCCTTGGGCCAGATAAACAGAATTTCAATTTAAAATAATTTTATATATTTTCTTTGACAATTTCTCCGGTAGTCGTGCCACTGCTGCCTTGGCATAATTCCTGTTGGAAATGGCACAGGCGATGTCTTTACTTAGCCTCAGACATAAAGAAGTTATCAGCATGGCGTTTATGGCAGGGAAGACTGCCTGGTGGGTGGGTGGTGTGATTTTCCTGCCCGTCAGTCGGTGAGTTTTCCCCGATGCCTTTCATTAGCCGCGTAAAACGCGACGACTGTCGAGTCGAGACGAGTTGCTTTGTTTAACTTTTTGTTTAGCCCGTTTGTTTGGCTGTCTGTTTGTTTGGTTTTCCTTTTATTTTCCTCCCTTCTCTGTTTTTTTTTTGTCACAATTTTGATGAGCCCATCACCTACACAAAGCTGGAGGAGCTCTCAGTATATCTGTATATGTTTGTATATAATCATCATTGTTATGCGCATTTGAGGCACTTGTGCTAGGCACCCAACTAGCAGCAGACAGTGGCCACAGGATCCTAGGATCCCGAGGTCCTGGGGAAATGAAGTCATCTGGAAGCTAACAAAGTTCGGTGATTCGATTTGGAATATTAATAAAATAGAGAACAACGGCAGCTTCTCCAAAATGGAACAACTTTGGCAATTGAATTAGACTTTCGTGGAATACAATAACAATATCAAATTAGACACAATTTGAGATACTGAAAGTAGTGGCTAGAGAAGGGAATGTTTTCTAAAATATAGGTTTCATATTTGAAGCAGGATTCAGCTGAAAGTGCTTAAGGATAAGGCAAATACTACTCTTCTTTCTCTCTAAATAGGACATTATAATAACCTCATTTTCTTGGCAGTATTAAATTCCAATAAGTGGTTACCACTGTGCCTTGTCAGCGGCAGCAGCCGCATCCCCTCCCCCCCGCGGGGCGTCAAAGCAGCGTGCTCAAAAGAGCATTGCCCGCCGGCATTATGTTTTGTGTCAGCACTAAAAGACGACGAAGGCAACCGAGGAAGGGGCCGGGAGTGGGGCTCCTCCCGAGTGGGACACTGCACGTATGAACGTACGTACGGACATTTTGTGGGTTAGCAGGCCTTTCATCCCGTTTGCTCCGCTTTGCTGGCATCGCTCTAAGTTGGCCATGTTGACTGTGTCATTTGCTAATTTAGCACAAACTGTTTGAGTCTATACTTGGCCTAGCCAGCCAGCCTGCATTCGGCAAAAGGTCAACAAAGATCGGGGGGGACACACACACAGTGCCAACGAGCATTAATTAAGCAGGCCAACGATGGATGGCAAACAGCTATGGAAAGTCGGCTAAAAGGATGTCAGGACATGGCCACAATGCCGGCAAACCGAATAATATAACCGCAAAATCCAGCCATTCAAAGTCCCCATTCATAATTTGTAAAAGCCCCAAGTGCTTAATGGATTTTCGCACATCTTCCTAGTTGTATTTTTAGCGCAGGCCAAAAACCAATTTGTACAATTTTTAGCTCAAATTCGATCGTCAAGATTGATGAGCTTACCACCGGGTGGCAGTGGCGGTGGCGGTGGCGTTGGCGTTCCCAATTGTGTGACTGTCACTGTGCCCCCCGAAGGCCCTAACGGCGGGCAGGCGTCTGGCTTGGAGCCAACTTCATCCCAGAGCCGGCATCGATGAGCTGACAGAGACTAACGCTCGCTGCTCGTCACACACGTTGACACATTGTTAGTCAAACAAAAGATTTCGCATGCTAATTCGATTCTCCGGTCTAACACAAACACACACCCATCTGGGCTAAGACCCAGCCCCCCCTCGATCCTGACTCTTACTTTTTTATTTGCTTGGCTTGTCCTTTTTTTGTGTTGGTTGCGGCAAAGGAAGCCCAGAAGCCAATAATAAAATTGTTTATGTGGGTCACAGGCTCAGTGGTTTACACAGTAAAAATTGTCACCAAAAAATGGTAAAGTAATCGTAAATCTTGATTTTATTTAAAAACAAAATGGGGTGGTTAAAATAATAAGAAAATTAGTGATTTAAATTTAAATTGTTATTAGCTCTTTATAAAATTTCGTTTTTTTAAGAGCTTTAATTAATGCATTAATTATAAAAATTGGAAAGCAAAATGAAGAGGCTAACGAATGATTTTTAATCTGAAACCAGAAATAATTTTAATTAAATTTAAGAGGCTGGGAAACAAACGAAAAAAATGTATCAATTGTTTTTAAAACTATTAAGTAAAGTTGTTTAAAATTTATGGACTTTGATTCATTGGTTTTTTTCTCGGTGTCTTCTTAACTTTAGAACTGATGTTGATAAAGCAAGGCGCACGACACAGGAAATTTGTTGCGAATTTCTCTCAGGCCGCCGGCCGCCTTGTAATTTTCATTGTTTTTAGGCCTCGTCCGGAACGAGATGAGACGATGCTTGACTTCCGTTCCCCGTTCATCTTTTTCCCGTCCGGAAGTGTCGTTTTTTCCAGCTAAGAAGGGCTTAACTTTTCCCTTTGGGATGCGGCTCACGCCTGCCACAAGACAAAAATCACAGCCGCCGACCGCCACAATTTTCGGTTGGATTCCGGATTTTTCTGCGGGGCTGTGGTTAATTTTGGAGGTCTCAGCAAGGTTAGCATTAAAAATGTATATCGAAAATAATATTAATTTTAATGTCTAATGGCTGTCGCTGAAGCTGACGCTGATGCTGATGCTGATGCTGTTGGCTAAAACCTAATTACGCTTGTGATAGGATTTTTGAGTTGGGTTCACGGCTCGATAAGCCCGAGCCCCGGCTAAACTCCCTAACCCTATTATTTACGAGGCAGCACCCTTTAAAATTGGCTTATTGGGGACACATTTTAATGCCGTGTTCGGTTCAATTCGTAATTTGGCTAAAAACATAAATCCATTAGTCGGCACTGCAGAGTTTTTTGTCCCTAAAATATGCGCAAAGTTCCACAGACCCCCGGAAAATGGTCAAGTTGAAAAGTTTTGCCTTTTATTTATGTTCTTTTTTTGTGCCACATCCCAAGTAAGTCTGCAAACTAAATGAAAAAGTATTAATATATCCCTTTTGCCCACTGGCGGCGGCGGCGGCGGCTGCATTGCAAATTATTTAGCCCTGGGGAAAAGCCAAAATATCTTCACATTCAAAGGCGGGGCACTTGTACACATCCTAAAGGAGAGCCAAAACAAAAAGACATCAAAATTCGAACCCTTTTTCTGGCACAAATAAAAGTTGTAAATGCATACACATATCGGGCCAGAACGGAAACTAGAAGGAGAGTCTCAGGTCAGAGAGTGTTCCGGCAAACAATTTCGATACAGCCGAGGGAACTTGTTCGAATTGTAAGCGACGACCTGAGTCCTTGTAGGCCAAGTCCTTGCTGCAAAAGTTTCAATTGTTCGAGCGGAAATGTGAGTGGTCAAGTATAAAGTTACTTTTTATAGCAGTTTTCTGGATTTGTTGAGATGGGAAACACATGTCATTTAAAAGGATAATGTCCTACCGGGTATACTTATAGGTAACTCTGGATTTACATGAATTATTATTGTAGAAGAGGTCAAGGAATAATTCTACATAGAATCAACTATTAGCATAAATTTGTTTAATTTTTGGTTTTTATTTTCATTACTTTCTCTTAGCCAACCAGCAACTTTTAAGCATACTTTTTAGCCTTTCACAAAGGAACTTTGCACATTATATGGCATGTTTTATGGCAACTGTTTTATTTAAAATATTTAACTTTAACAGCCGCATAAGCTCTCGACTCCTGCTGTTTTTTGTCCCCAGAAGAAAATTGTAATTGGAACGCCGCGGCGTTGCCTTCGTTTTATTATCTCGCCCCGACTTTAAGGGCGCTGATGTCGCTGCTGCTGTTCGCATATTGTCGTGTGTTTATTACAATGCAAAGTGCACAGAAAAAAAAATGCGGGAAAATGGAAACTAAAATGCGAAACCCAGGGGCAATATGATACCCATTATCTGCCAACGGCGAGCTCCGAACGAAGTTTAAATAAATGTTATGTGCTTCGTTTTTGCTGCGGCTCGCTGATGATGGCGCATATGTTTAATCAGCAAAGTAAACCCGACCCGAGACTGACCCGGCATCCAGTTAAATCTCACCTCGCCATGCCACGCCACGCCCACCCTCCCCCAGTAAATAAAAGTTGCCCTTTTTTTTGACACAACAGCACACAGACGCAGACACACAGGGCAGTTGTTAAGGGGTTTTCCACAGTCCGTTTCTGCGGTGTAAGGTGGTCTGGAAATTACATTAATTGTATTAAAGCATTAAAAATATTAGGGGGTTTAATTTAGGCAAATATCGGTTATTATTTAAACATTTAGAATATAGAATGTAGACTTCCTTTCGTTTAAATTTATTTTAGATGAGTACAAGGACTTCACTTTCAGCGTTGGCAATTCCCAAATTTTATATTTTGGCTTCAAAAATATATAGAAAATTCTTTCGTTTATGTAAACATAAATGTGGCACAAAACTAATTATAGAATTTTCTATATTTAAAGCAGTTCTTGGAATTTGCTTCTGATTGCACACAATTTCCATTTAAATTTATTTTCTTATTAATGATTTGTTTGATTTTTTCGATGCCTACTGCATTTGAATATAATTAATGGCTTTCTCTCATAATAAATTAAATTCTCAACTTTTATCTGTGAAGAAATCTCTCATTTAAAGGTGAAATAAATTGAATTTATTTGCATAAATCAGCTTAGGAAAGACAAACAATACTCTTTGATATTTATTCTGACAACAGTCTGGAGCTCTAACCACTCGAACTATATTAAAAGTTAATCCGCACTTGTGCCAGCTGTCAGCCTGTGCGTCGTCATACAGTTCCGAAACGGACTGCATAATTTTTTGACTGCAGCATAAAAGTTGGTAAAGTCAATGACCAGTTAAGTCAACACTTTGCCAGTGGAGGAGGTGGGTGGCAAGGTGGCAAGGTGGTCTCTGGGGGCGTGAGGTGAGTGGGTCCATATTGAAATCGTTCACATTTTAATATTGCATTTTAAAGAACATAAAACTGCTGACAGTCATGTTTGTGTCCATGTGCCACAAACATATTTAAGGATTTTTATTGCAACGCGATGAGCAACAAAGGAAAGCTCTGTGGCAAGTCCGCCAGCGAAAGAAGAAAAATGGGAAAATATTTTCTTCTGTACTTGAAAAAATTGCCTTGCCTTCATTTTTCACAGCAACAAAGAAAGTTGTTAATAAATTAAAAAAGTTGATCATCCAAAGACATTATTAAGATATTTTTTATTAAATCAAAAGAAGGATACAAACATAATAATTTACATGAAGGGGATGAACTTTGAAGGAAGCCAGGACAAGCACAAAGGAGACATTTTAAATTCATAAAAAATTTAAATTTAATGAGAATATTTTCTAGCAGCTATAAAATATTTTAAATATAATTATTTTATATTTTATGATAAAACCTTTGAAAACTCTTGAGAAATTTACTGTCAAGTGTTATTTTTTATGGTTACGTCTTTCTAAAGGCCTCCACATATTTTTAACCGTGTAACCATGAAGCGTAAGAGCGGATAACATGGGATATCGTTATGTATAGCTTGTTTGCTCTCTGCTACAATGTTGTTAAATTTTATGTTTCCACAGGTAATAGTAGTAGCGGCGGCAGCATCGTCATTTCCAAGGAAATGCACATCCTCGCTCCTGAGTTCCATTGCAGTAAGCGGGTGCTTTTTTGATTGATGTTACTCCTTTTCCTTTAACGTTTCTCGGCGGCTTCCTTTTGCTGGATGCTGCTTCCGGTTTTGTTGCTTCTGCTCCTGGTGCTCCTCCCACTCCTTGTCCTGCTCCTTGCTTACAATCAATTTAAATGCGCCTCTGTGCATTGTGAGGCGAAATTCTCTTTGGCCAAATCGCTCTGTGTGCGTGTGCTGGCCATAAAACTGGATAACTGGGCCATATTGCAGCAGCATGCCACTTGGCACCTTTCACATGCTCCTCCTGCTCCCCTCCCCTGCTCCCCTCCCCTGCTGTTGGGTAAACTTTTCCCGATGCAAAATGATGCAAGTTTCCCTTTCGGTGCCTTTGTTTTTCCACTCCCACGGTTTGTTTGCTCTCCCGCTTTTCCCCCACCGATCATTTATCATTTTTATAGCCCCTGAATGGGACATTGGACTAATCTAAATGATACCATCGCTGCCTGCCTGTGCTTAATGGAGAAATAGTCAAACGATAAAGACATAAATCAATCAAGTTTTTCGGGGCAAAATCGAAGGAAGTGGCAGTCGTGAGGCTGCGTTAGGGATGTATAACGAGAGGAACATATATTGGCCATAAATCTTATATAGCAAATGTCTTAAAATTAAATGTAATGCAATTTTAAACATCAAATGTGGCAAAATATTACAGAAATGTTTTTTTATGCTTTTTTATAGATTATTTTATATCATTTAAATCATTTTATAAATACAGAAACTTGTCAAATATATTAAACAGAATATCAAATTATTGCTTAGGTAATATATTGATTTATTTATCAAGTTTTCTCTCATCCTTAGGCTGCGTACTCGATGTTTCATTGCCAGGACCCTTGAATGAATTACACAGATTTTCAGGACTCCAAAAAAACATTGATTTGTTGAGATCATAAATTCTGGTTCCTTCGTTCTCCTAATAAAGCTATCTGAAACATACATTTTGGTTTAAGAAAACATTCATCAGTTATTTTGTAATTAACTTGGGGCAAGGATAATAAGAAGAAGCATTTCTTGATAATTAACCTTCGTTAAGAAGGGATTTTTGACAGATTTTGATAAAGGTCCTTTCAATCTTTCCCTCTCACCCCTTTTGTCAGCTCAATTAGCTCAAAAATTAGCTCGTATATCTTTATAAATACAATTATAGAAACTTGGGTAATTTAAAAACATAACAGAATATTTTTAAATTATTAAAGTAAACTTTTGCTTTAGTTGATAGATATAAAACCAATTTTATGATATTAATTTTCCCTGCTAGCTGACATTGACAAGGGTCCTTTACTGACCTAAGACTACTATATAATATCGATGTTTATACCCCATAAACTTTTTTTAAGCACTTTAACTATGTGTTGTGAGGCTGTGACATGCTTTAAATATTTTACAACCCAGTCAGCTTTTACTCGCATTCCATTTGCTATATTTTTTATGTTTGTGTGAAAAAGCCAATTTCGAACACGTTTATCTGGGTAAATTCCTCTGAGAAATAAATTCAAAAAGAACGAGGGAAGGACACACACATTCCTTGGGCAATTTTCAGTTCATTTTCATTCCGAGGCTGACATTAAATAATTTAGAGAGAGCGCAAATAAAATAATACGGTTCATAAATGTGTTATATATAGTGGATATATGCACATACGTGAGTATTTATGTGGAGTGCCAGTGCCAGTCACAGTTGGCTAGCAAATTTGTCCTAATTCTTCTGCCACAGTGACCGCAAAGTTTCGCCCCAGCCGAGTGCCGAGTGGCATGTGCCACGCCCCCTGCCCACTTGGCTAACTTGGCTGGCAGGCAATTGAAATACACGCAATTGAACAATAAATTGAATTATGCATTGCATATGCTTCTTGTTTTGTATCTGTGTGTGAGTGTTTGCCGGGTGTAGAGTAAACAAATTGATTTTGATTTGATTTATTTATTGACTCCCGCCGGTTTTCCGCTGCTCCCCCACATCTCTCCTACCCCAGCTCCCTCTCTCTCTGAGTCTATCTCTATTTTCTCGATTTTCCCTGTGTTGGCCACGTTCCGGTTTTTGGCTACAGTGAGGAAAATTCTGGTGAATTGTGAGGATTTCCTGCATAAGAAAGAACAAGCCAATTGCTCTGTATTTAACATCGAATATTTCTTTATTTATTTTCAGTGTGGGAACACGATTTAGCGCTTCGCCTGAATACGTTCGAGATGGCCCCGAATGGATGCAGTCGGACATTGGCGGCGGCAGCTGCCTAGAAATCCCGGGGAGCGTGTTGAGAGAAAACCAGAAACGGAAACCATAAACCTAAAACCGAAACCGAGACCTCAGACTCGAAAATAATGCACAGCAGCAGCAGCAGCAGCGGGCATTGAAGTTGACAACTCTTCGGGACACACACTCACCACACACTCACATCCAAAATACTGAGGAGAAGCATCGGTTGAAAGCTTTTTCGGTCGGAGTACAATGGTCATCCAGTGCACATGTGATTGCAACTGCAGTGATAGTAGAGACAACCGGAGCCTCATCTCCTGTCTGATCCCGGGCAGAAGCCAGCCCCTCAAGTGGGGATCGTCGGCCGGCGGCGATGTCGATAACGGATCATCGGAGGAGCATCATCACCGGACCCCTTACTACCGCCGCCTCTCCAATACCTCATCGGCGCTATACGGCAGCTGTCCCCAGTTACTGCCCCCCAGCACCAGTGGAGGAGCCTCTGCCGCTGCTGCTGCTGCCCATCCCCCAGCCGCCTGCCTGCAGCGCCTGTTCCGGCACCCTGCTCCGGTGGAGGAGCGACAGTACTCGAGTCTGGTGAGGCCCAAGCAGCGGAGTCCCGTGCTGTGCAACAAATGTGCGCTGTGACGAAGATACAATTTGAGCTGTGAGCATCCCAAAGCCACCACCAAACAGCAGCAGCAGCAGCAGCCGGATCCTGACCAGCAGGACCACACTCAGCAGGGACAGCAGCAGCAGCAGGATCCGCAGGATCTGCAGGAGACGACGCAAGGCCAGGCTGCGGTTGAAACGCAGCGATATTTGTGCCACGAGTGTCGCTTCAATAACCAGCCATTGGCCTGGTGGGTGTCCTGTCCACGGCTATCCACAGTCCAAGCGAAAATGCAGTCCTGTCACGGCGGCGGCGGAGGAGGAGGAACCGGTGGCACACCCCCACCGCCGCCCGTCCTGCCCAGATTTCCCAGCAAACGGCATTGTGACAATTTTGGCAGCTACGCCACATTGCCCACCATTGAGCAGCAGTCACAACCGATGCCCCACTGCAGTCGACACGGAGTCCTAGGTGGTTCCGGCGTAATGCCCATTCCGCCGCCGCCCCGCTACGCCAATCCCAATTTGAATGGCTGCTGCTATATGTACAATCCCGTGACCACCGCCCACCAGAGCCACCCCCAGCCGCAGCAGCACCATTCCCAGCACCACCAGCAGCTCCAGCACCACCATCCCACCCATCAGTATGCCCCGCAGTACTGCCTCTGCGATAATTGGTACCATCAGCCGCAGCAACAACAGCAGCAGGCGCAGCAGCAACACCTCCAACAAAGGAGCAAGCCTCTGGTGGCCAACGGCGGCTGCTATTTTGGTAAGTACATACACTCCCCGGAAAGCAGCGCAGGAACTTAAAAGGAAGCAGCCATAAATTAAGGTCTAATTGAAAAAAAGCGGGTGCATAAGGAGCTTTCTTCAGTGGCGAATTTATTTGGTCAATTTGAGTGAAAATATTTTCCAAAAATGATAAAAGGAGATACTTTGCCAAGAGGAAATGAAATAAAAGCTAAAGAATACGGATTTATTTTGTGTAAGTTTGAAGGGGAAAGAAAGGAAACATTTTCCACACAAAACCATAAGAATAAACACGCCATAAAATACCAAATATATTTTTCAGATTAAGAATTACACCACTTTATTGCAAATACATTACCGAGAAATTCCCATAAGGAAACCCAGAATTTTCATAAAATTCCAGCCCAATCTAATTGGCTAATAAAAATCACAAGTCTATTTGTTTTTGTGTACCGGGATGAGCCAGGCCAGCAGCCAGGCAGACAGGCAGGCGGGCAAGCAATTGGGTCCATCATTTAATCAGCTCACAATTGTTTTTAGGCTACGAGCCCCACCTCAACCCGCCGCACACCATCGCCCACCCGAGCCACATAACGGACGAGGAGGACTCGGCATTTCCCGGCCTCCCGGATCGGGAGTTCCATCTGCTGCATCGGAATATACCGGCCCTGCGACGCACTGGAGTGGACACGACACGCATTAGACAGGTGAGAAATATGCCCTTGCCCCTAACCCCGCTTCCCTTTTGCATTTTTAGTGTGCCTGTCAAACTGTAATTGCCGTCGTCCTTTGTACTTGCAGTACTTTTATCCCGACGGCGGCTGGGGCTGGATCATCTGCGGTGTGTCCTTTCTGGTTCACATCCTGACCACCGGGCTGCAGCTGAGCTATGGCCTCTTGTTGTTCTATGCCGTCCAGTATTTGCATAATACCAGTGGCGTAGGTAAGTCACGGGATCGGGGAGAGCGGGCCAGAGTGTCCTTAATCGGAGTCACAGAGTCCTGGGGCCTTTTCTTGTTTTACCACACATTTTCTCATGGCCTTAGCCCTCTCGAGTAATCAAAATGTTTGCTGGCAAATGCAAATATTTTAAATAATCCCCCATGTTGTTGGTAGGTGTGGACTTTTGCATAAATTTTCACAATTGCACTTGACATCATTTTTGGGGGAAAAGTGTCAAAAGCGGTGTGTGTTTGTGTTGGAGTTAACCATAAATTGCAAAGTGTTAATATGGCCCGTATTTAATGGGGATTTCCGGTGTTTTGCCTTTTGTATTTATTAGTTATTTTTGTGCCACAAAGTGTAAATATATTTTATAAATAGGGCAACTTCTGGTACGAAATACAGCAATAAATATTGAAATAATAAATCAAACAAGTTTTCACACTTGACACACACACAAAACACCTGTAAAATAGGTTGTCATTTTAATTGTGTGACACTTTTTACAAGTGTTTTTATTTATTAAGTTGAATCTCGACTGCAAAATGTACAAATATTGTTGGGTCAATATTTTTAGGCATTGTAAGCAATTAAATATTATTTGGCTTTAAGTGATTCTTGAAATTAACAATAGAAAAAGGGCTTAAACTTATATTTATTACTTGTAATTTATTTTAAAATATATTTCATATTTGTTCTACAATATTTTATGATTGAATATTCAGTAGTTTCACAGGACTCTCTTTTTTAATTGATTTATCCCTGAAGCTGCAAACCTGTGTCCCTTAAACACCTTGTTAAATCCCCATAAATACCCCTTAAGTGAAGCCCTTAAACATTCCTGGCTGTCAATTTGGCTGAAACGAGAGCAACAACATGTTTAAAATATTACCACCCGCAAATGTGTTAATACCCATACAAAACACCTCTTGCCGCGTGACCTTCGTCAAGTTGACTTTAAAATATTATCACTCCAAAAGAGCTTAACTTCCCTCCGTTCGTTCTGCAGAACTGCTGGGCGCCTTGAGCTGGTCAGTCTCCATGGTGGCCACATCGTTTGTGGTGTCGCTATGTCGCAAGCGCTCCATCCGCCTCCTGTCCATCGTCGGGGGATTGGTGATGCCTTTGGGCATTCTGTTCACCTCATTTGCCACCGAGTTTGGCCAGGTTGTTTTCAGCTACGGTACGTATATATACAACTTTATATATTATATATATAAATAAATAACCTGCCAGATGGCAGAACGCGGCGCGTTGCCGGAAGTTGCTTATCATTTGCAAGCAAAAAGCACTGAGAAATATGTCTTTAAATTATAAATATAAGAGCCTTCTATTGTCAGAGAATTTACAAAACAAATTAATTATATAAAAAACAAACGAACTCTACACTTTGTAGATCTTTTCAAAATATTATTTAAATATTTCCTTTCTTCCGCTTGCTTTCTATAAAGATTTAAATTTAAACCAGAATCAACTCCTAATTACAAGAATAAATTCCCTTAGTTAGTTCCTGATTTGGCATTGTCCAGAAATAAATGAAAATTTCGTAGCTACAAAAAAAGTTAATTACAAAAATTCAACACTAATTAAATGGATGCCCAAATACCGACTCAGAGCAAGAGAAGAAATCATAAATTTAATTACTGGAAAATAAAAAATTCCTTCGCTTTCCCTCAATGTACACACTAAAAAATACAAAAATAAAAACACACCCGCAGGCATCGTCTTTGGTGTTGGGGTCGCCATGGTGCGGGAGGCATCCACCGTGATGCTGGGCAATTACTTTAAGCGGCGCCGTCAATTCGTCGAAATGGTGGCCATGTCCGGCGAGGGTGTTGGCATCGCTTTGTTCTCCGTCATCCTGAAGGAGGGCGTGGGCAAGGCCGGCTGGCGCCTGGGCCTCCAGATCGTCGCGGCGCTGACGGCACTTAGCTTCTTCATGGGCCTAATGTACCGGCCCGCCTCCCTGTACCATCCCCAGCGCCGGGCCATTCAGCATCTGAAAAATCAGCGCAAGAAGGTAAATTTCACAGGAAATTACATAAAGTTCTTTTGGCCAGGCCTAAATTTTGCATCCAACTTGGTTTTTAGATGCGGGAGAAGAAGCCGATTCTCAGCCAGGACGTGGAGAGCAGCTCGCCGAGATATTTATTTTTGGACATATCATCACTAAAGTCGGTGACTGTTAAAATTTTACTCATGACCTCCAGCGTGGCCTCCTTCGGCATTTATACGCCCATGTTCCTAATGGTAAGTGCTTTTAGCCATATTAATTTATCTTAATCAGTTTTGAGGAGGATATCTGGGATTTTTCAAAGCAGTTTTGTAGTGGAAAATGGGATTTTGATTAGGAAAAATTATGGGGAATATTTAATCAGAATAATATAAGTTGCTAATCAATTTATTATAATGTAATACAATTTCTATAAATTTTCATTTAAATTTTCTTAAAAATCAGGCCCTAAATGCTGCCGAACAAGGCTCAGATGTCCAGGAACTGGTGCTCCTGCAA
This sequence comes from Drosophila anomelani, assembly GCA_035045905.1. Taxonomy (NCBI): domain Eukaryota; kingdom Metazoa; phylum Arthropoda; class Insecta; order Diptera; family Drosophilidae; genus Drosophila; species Drosophila anomelani. Next base: position 326,212 of record JAWNOO010000019.1, on the reverse strand, counting down.
ACATTCCTGGGCATTTCAATGGCTTTGGGGGTGGTCATAGCTGGTGCTTTGCTGCGACGCTGCTTTGTGATTAGACACTTTGTGATCAATACGAAAATAGTCACTCAGGTAAAGAAATAAATAAAAAAAAGCATATTTAATAATAATAACCATAATCTCTCCTCATATTCCTAGCTTTTCATATCAATTGTGGCCTTGGCTATCCTGTTTCTGTCCTTCGTCATGGGCTATACGGGCCTGTGCATACTCAGCTGGCTATATGGCATTGGCCTGGGCGGCTTTCAATATTCATTGAAAATCCTGGCACTGGAACGCATCAAGCTGAAACATTTTTCCAAAGCCTGGGGTGAGTTTTGCGTGGAAAATATTGATTTCCTCTGACTTCCTTTCCTCTTGACTTTTTTTAAAGGTTTCATTCGGGGTGTCGAGTCAGTTCCTGTGCTGATAAGCGTTCCACTCACCTCGTTTCTGAATGATTACTCCCTGAAATATGGCCGGGCGGGCTATTATATATGCTCGGCGGCAGCAGCCATTTCGGGCATCATTATCTTCTTCATAAGCGAGCCACAGCAGCAGCAGCAGCAGCAGCATCCGCAGCAGCATCAGGATCAGGGGCATCATCACTACCAGCACCGGAACGGTCATCTGCCAACTCCCCTGCTGGTGCGTCACTCCTCCGCCCGGCAGCATCGCACGCATCTTCCGCTGGACTACGGCTATGGGGAGTATCCGGCACCAGATCTCCTCAGTCGCAGCTGCATTAGTCTCAATCAAATGGAGCCCTATCCGCAGCAGCAGACTGGCTATTGCCAGCGCCACATGCTCCAGCAGCAGCAGCAGCAGCAGCAGCAGCATTCTCATCTGGAACAGTTGGCCTGTCACAATCTCGATGTAACTAATGCACTTAACTTAATACTATTTTACTTTCAAATTGTTTGAATGAATTTCCTTATTTTGTTCCTTAAGTTATCTGCTTTTCATCCGATTGATTGCTTTGAGTTGAGCGGTTCTTCGTACGCTCTGCTGCCTATACAGAGCGATGCGATTAAGCAACCGCACTTTCAAAGTCAATAAATTCGATTAATTCGATTAAAAACTGTTTGCCCTTTTCAAAGTTCTTTAATTTAAAAAAAACTCTTAGAAATGCTTAAAAATAACCTCAATAATTACCTTCTTTTCGCCCTGTGCAGGCCCGCGAAGCCTACCAGCTGGGCCAGGGGAGCATCGGTGCCAGGATGGGCAAGCGGCTGCAGCGGAGTCTCTCCTTCATCCAGCAGCACAGCAACTGCTGCGACGGGCAGATGTATTGCAGCTGGCACAGCACCTACGAGCTGGGCTGTCACAAGAGCAACAAGTGAGTACACAAGCCGGGACTGAGGCCACTACTCGGTGAATGCTCAGTGAACCTTTGCTCTCCTCTCAAACGTAATTGAATGGCAAATCAAAGTTCAGCTTTGAAGCGTTCCGGGGAGCAGAGTTCAGTCTCAGCAAAGACAGATTACAGCAAGCCAAAAGGAGGGCAGAAATCAAAGGGGATTAAATGGAGAGCAATATTCAAATGATGGCAACAATATATTTCCAATTGGTAATTTTCAGGGGCTTATGATAATGGTGTTGATTTATTTACATTTAATGTCTTTGTAAAATCGTATCAAGCATTTATCAGGGAACATTTTGTGCATTGCCATAGCAGCGAGAATTTCCATTGAGCAGACAATTATATGAAATTAACACTTTAATGAATTTAAACAACAAAAAACATTAATTAATCAATGAAAAATCTGAATCGATAGCTGCTTTATAGCAGTTCTTTGATTAAAATCGATGAAACTTATCCGTGTAACTCGAAAAAGAGGTCAGCCGTAGGGCAGTCAAATCAGAAACCAATTAAAGGATTTCCCGCCAAGAAAAACAATCGACGGCAATCAGGAGGGAAGCCCCAGAAGAAAGACAATCAATTTAGCGAAGGCCTCCGCAGCTATCTTCTGGCCTTCGTTGTTCATGCAGGCCGCAATTTTGCCACTTTGCCACTTTGGCATTTTACCATTTTGCCCAGCTTTTCGCCGCCTAAACCTTGGAAAATTGACTTGCCATTGCAGGAGCCACCAACAGCAGCAGCATCAGCCGGACAGACAGCCATTGATATGCACCTGCAGCAGTCCGAATGGCCAGCCCCATGCCCATTCTTCCAGCTACGGACTCCCCGCCGCCAGCTCCGCCCGCAGTCGCAGTGTTCCGGAGGGATTGTCGACCATGTCGCAGCAGTGTAACTGCCGGCATGGACCGGGAGTGGGAGGACACACGGGACCCACGCGAGAGTTCATCTACGTGCCGCATGCCTACGCCTCCCTGCAAAGGACTCCGCATCGCCACAGCCAGGGGGCGGGCGCGGGCTCCGGCTCGGCTGCAGGTGCGGGTGGAGGAGCCACTCCCGGCGCCTCCTGTTCGGCATTGCGAAGCAATCCTCAATGCCGACTGAAGCGCTCCCAGTCGCTGTGCCGCCCCACAGCAGTGCAGTTCGTGGAGCAAATCACCACGTCCGTGTAAGGAAAAGCCTACGGAAAAACGAGGGCCACTTGGGGAAAAATCTATCTAAAATTTAGCAAATTTCTATACAAAATTAATAATTATTTGGTAAAACGAAAAGAAGAAAGTTTTGTTTATATAATTCTTTGAGTGTGATTAACATTTAGCAGCAGTTTTCTAAAAAATAAGAAAGAAACAGCTCTCAAATCCTAAGAAAATCACTCACTCTGTAAAATAATTTATTCTCCATTGAAATTTTCTAAATTTAAGGCATATTTTTCTCCAAGTGCACATACCCTGTGGGAAAAGGCAAACAGAACAAAGAAAATCGAAGCCCCCGCGCAACAATTGGGTCCTATAAAACTTATATTTTGGTATTATGGCCCCACCCGCACACACACAACCCACACACCCCACCCAGAAACACACACATGTCTACGTGAATCGCATGCAGAATTTGTCAGATCTCTTCTAGTCCTCTTTGTCGTAGCTCTACTTAGAAATGTAAACTTAAAGCGAAAGTGTAACTGAAATCCCACAACAACAAACGATGAATTTTTCACACAGCAAGTCCCCATTACGAGGATGAAATTTTTACTCATTAGCATTTACCATATATATATTATAGGGATACAAGACAGACAGACGCAAAAGCTTTATCTTTGTCTCAACAACTGAGTATTCAAATAATGGCCAATACATAAATATTTATGAGATAATTCAATCGAAAGCAGAAAAACTTCTTAAATGGTCCATTTTATATATGAAAACGTGCATACACTTAACCACCGAATACCGAATACCGAAGGACGCAGATGTGTATATATACATATATATGATATATGCAGATGAAGTCGATCCAATTATAGGACTCGTCCCCGAGGGCAAGGCTGAGCTGTAGCCGGTGCCATCGCTGATTGTCCTGTCGGCGCAGTACTTTATTTTTCAATAACAATTATATATTGCATAATTAAGAGGCATTTAACGGAAAATGGAAATTACTTTTGCCCAGTGCGAGCCTTATTTTTCAATCGAAATGAAGCATATGAAATAATAATGATTACCGATATGATAGCCTCGTAATTAATTGATGCTGGCAGCTCAATTATCGCAGGGGAAGTGGTCAGCAAAGGATGCATAATCCCCGAATGAATTACTAATAAAAAATTAAGCAAAAAAGAGCAGCCAATTTGTAAATCATTAGGAATTCATAACAAAAATATACATGAAACATCTGTGGCAAATATCGAAGCAGAATCAGCTAAACAGCAAACTAAAACTAAAGAAGATTTAAAAAGCAAGAGCCAGGTGGCAAATTAAACAGAATAAATAAAGCATTTGCGAAAATAAACAAGAAAATAATACAGGAAAAGCCATCAGCGAGTAAAAAACCAACCATAAAGTGAATATTTAAAACAAACTAGTTAAATGGCCAATTCCAGATTAAAAAAAGGACAGAATTAAAACAGTATGCTAAAGGAAATAAATCCAAAACACTAATGGAAACCGAAAAACCAATTCATATAAAATTTGAACACGAACGAAAAGAAAATACAAATTTATACAAATTCAGCATCGATTGGAAAAGCAGCAAAAACACCTTCCTCCTCTGTGTATATACAAAATTTCCCCAGTGAAAATTCTCACATAAACAAATACTCAAGACGAAAGCCAACAACTGCCATGAATGCAATAAGGAATCCAATTTACATATATTTATATTTATATTTAAAGGCATCTATAAAAATTCTTCTTCTTTAGGCAAATCTCTTCACTCCTTTTTCACGGTCATTAAAATAAATTAGACACACCCCCACCTTCCCTCCCCTTTTCGCCAATTGTGTTCAGCGAAAACAAAACGTAGCATCAAATAATATTAGCCCCCAAAAAACAAGCATATCTATGTGCCAAATGAAAACCATTAACTATTTGAAACTAACCAACTTGAGGTACAACTCGTAGCTAAAACAATTTTTATCTGTTTCGGGGGGTCTTTAGATACGTGAAATTTTTTCAGAGAAAAAACAAAACAACCTAAGGCAAACACTCATATTTGTAACTCTTTATCATTAGTAGTTTAGTGTGATAAATGTTAATAAAGAAACCGTAAACGAGACCAGTTTCCCCTTGGCATTTCAATTCAATTCAATTTGTGTCCCTGTGACTGGGAAGAGCCGGAAAAACCCTTTTTGGGCCTGCCGCAGAATGTCCGGGGCTTAGCTGGGGCAGGATAAATAATAAAACTTTGCATTTATTACGTGCTAAAATTTAATAAACAGGTTCAACGACAGTGTGAATGTCATATTTCATTTATTAATTAATGGCATTAACATAAAGCGTCAATTTGTGCCTGCCACACGGATCCGCAATCCCCGAAACCCATCCATAAAAGAAGAGGCAGCGCCACTCTAAAGCCGGGGCGATTAAAAAGTTTATCCTAGGCAAAGTCAAGACCGCTCTTAATGTTGCATATATTGTGTGCACATAACCCCGGGCTACCCCATTACGGAACGTGCCTAGACTGTAAACAGTCGCCCTGGGAGTGAATCCGCAGACACAGGACAGCATATATAACACACACACAGCTCCCGCACACACACAGCTCACACAGCGCACAACAATTCCGCACAGCGTCAATGACATGCTCAATTTTTCATGCATTATGTCGGGGCCTACGGTGCGTATGCTTGATATTTGCCTCAATATCGAGCCGAAAGCACATTTAAGCCGCCGAAGCAGAAGCCAAAGCTGATGCCGTTGGTGAATCAGAATATTTGCGTAGCCAGGGCACTGCCAGGGCGAGAAACTTTACGGCCAGTCCATCCCCACAGAGCCCATGGCCGAAAAGCCATAAGACAATTTGCTGCTAGCTTACATGCAGGCACTAAGAGAAATATTCTAGAGAGAAGGGTAAGTAATTCGACAATTAAATACACATTTATTAATTATAAATTGAATTGATTGCTTAGGTAGTTTATAAAAATTCATATTTTTAAAATAAAATGTTAATAAAATGTATACAAAATAATGAATGGAAGAAAAAGGCTTCTTATAATATTTCCTCAGTGTCCTCAAACCCATATATAGTAGGCTCGTGCTGGGGATGATTTCGTTGCTATTTCGTCTGTCGGAATTGTGGGCTTTGAGCAAACACCGAGCAACGGAAACTATCGTCGTCTATATTGAGGAAATGGTTAAAGGCAGAGCGCGGTCGCTTGGCATTTTGGGTTACATAACTGATTAAAGATTGGCCTGGCTTATGGGGATATAGTGTAGATGTGGTAAGAGATTGGGCCCAGGTCTAACCTCTTGTGTCAACTTGTTGACTAAGCAAAGTTGGCCCCACAATATGAGTTATGATTTACTCAGCTCTTAAAACGGGCCAGAAGACAATGATAGGGGGAATTGGCTTTCAACGCCCACCTATTTGGACAAGAAAAAGATATATTTCTATATATATATTGATACTTGGCTATCATCTATCATTGGTATTGATCAGCATTAATTAGGTTCATAACAAAAATGGAGTTGTATTAAGTTTTGGTGAGCTTTGTTTAATTTTAGTCAATAGAAATGAGTTAGGAACATTTTAAAGGTAAAATAAATTAAATTAAATATTTAAAAGTTCTTCTTACTGATGTACTCTCTTTAAAATTAATAAAAAAATATTCATTTAATGTTAAACACACTTTTAAACCTTTGGAATATATTCAAAGTAATTTCTAAATATTTGTATCATTTAGAAAAATGAATTTTGATTATTTAATAAATTAAATGAATTAAAATAAATATTTAAAATGCTTCTTGGTGATGACAACTCATTAAAATGAATAAATATTTAATAATATAAATATATATTTCTTTTGTTTTGCTTATGAATCTAAAACAAAATAAAAGCGGCAAACAATTTGCACATAGTGCATGCTTTTAGGAGCACGTCTTTAAATATACAGTTTACAGTTTGACAAGCACTAAGCAATGCGAGCTGTTAAGAATCCATACGTAAATAATGTGGCATCTTTTAGGCTGAAGCGTAGCCAAAGTAGTGTATACTTATCTAAATGTAGATTACAGTTTGACAAGCAGTCGACCAGAATGTCTGCCAAGAAATACAGTTTGACAAGCACTAGACCAATGCCAATGACCAAATTCTGCCGATCTGGTATTTCATGTACGAAGCGAACAAGCGAAACATTTTTTATATTTTTATGAATGTTACATCTTAGTAAGAAGCCTAAATGTAAGTGAAGGAGTCATTTCAGACCCCATAAACCATATATATTCTAGATCAGCATCATCAGGCGATTCTAACTAGCCAAAAAACAAAAAAAATAATTTGGACCTGCTTAATTTGGCTGCTTAAAACTAGCACAGAAGTGGTTTCCGATTTGTAGACAGCGAAGGAGTCATTTGCGACCCCATATAGCATATATATTCTTGATCTGCATCAACAGCCGGGTCGATTGAGCCTAATATTGGCAAAAAAAAAATCGTTCGATTTTTCGAAAATTTGGAAAGAGGTACCTCTTTCCATTTTTTGCAAAAATGGTCAAATTTTCAATTTGTTTAAAATGAGAAATTGAGTTTGCAGATTTGTTAAGCTGTTAAAAACTAGAATAGCAACGGTTTCCGAATTGAATTTGGACCTTTTTTGGGTGAGTTATGGACGATTAAAATTTTTTTTAAGATAGTCAAAAAAATCTTAAATCGTCCATAACTCAGCCAAAAATTGCTTAATTTCAAATCGGAAAGCACCACTGTGTTAGTTTTTAACAGCCTAACAAATCTGCAAACTTCAATTTAAAAAAACTCAAAGAGGAAAAATTTTACAAAATTGGAAATTTTTGTTTTTAGTTAAAATGAGAAAGTAAGTATGCAGGTTTGTTAAGCTGTTAAAAACTAGAATAGCAACGGTTTCCGAATTGAATTTGAGGCTTTTTTAGCTGAGTTATGCACGATTTTCGATTTTTTGTACTCCATTAAAAAAATAGCTAGATGCGCATCACTGACAGTTAGTAAGATGCAATTTTGTCCCAACGGAGCTTCCTAGCTAGATGCGCATCACTGGTGCACATCGTCAAAATCAAGCAAATTCGTTACTTTTTGAATTTTGGTACCAGGCGAACAGAAGGCAGCAGCAAGCAAACCGAATATCGTAAAAATATCCCAATATCGTAAATATTTACGATATTCGCATACGATTTACGATATTCGAATACTATTTACGATATTCAAATACGATTTACGATATTCGAATACGCTTTACGATATTGGGATACGATATACGATATTGAAATAAGATTTACGATATTGGTAGTTTTTATAACAGTTTATGACAGTTTTCGGTTGCTTGCTGCTGCCTTCTGTTCGCCTGGTATCTGAAATCCCAAAACTAACAAATTTGTACTGAAAATGACCAGATTGAAGTCTGGATTTGTGCCTACAACAACAACAACATCTCCTTTACAACAACAACAAATCGTTTACAGAAAGAAACAGAAAATAACAAATCTGCATACTTAATTTCTCATTTTACCAAAAAACAAAAATTTCCAATTTTGTAAAATTTTCCCCCTTTGAGTTTTTTCAAATTGAAGTTTGCGGATTTGTTAAGCTGTGGCTTCTAGCACAGAAGTGGTTTCCGATTTGAATTTAAGGCTTTTTTGGCTGAGTTATGAACGATTTACGATTTATAGCCAAAATAGTGCATACTTTTAGGGGCACGTCTTTAAATATACATTTTATAGTTTGACAAGCACTCAGCAATGCGAGCTGCTAAGAATCCATACGTAAATATTGTGGCATCTTTTAGGCTGAAGCGTAGCCAAAGTAGTGCATACTTATCTAAATGTAGATTACAGTTTGACAAGCACTCGACCAGAATGTCTGTCAAGAAATACAGTTTGACAAGCACTAGACCAATGTCAATGACCAAATTCTGCCGATCTGGTATTTCATAGACTAAATGAGCTGTCAAGAAATACAGTTTGACAAGCACTAGACCAATGCCAATGACCAAATTCTGCCGATCTGGTATCTTATAGACTAGATAAGCTGTCAAGAAATTCAGTTTGACAAGCACAAGGCCAATGCCAATGACCAAATTCTGCCGATCTGGTATTTCATGTACCAGGCGAACAGAATTTTTCGTAAATCGTCCATAACTAAGCCATTAATGCTTCAAATTCAAATCGGAAACCATTGCTGTGCTAGTTTTTAACTGCTTAACAAATCTGCATCATTTATTTTCACGAAATTCCAAATTTGCAAGTTTTGGAAATATCATTATGGTACCCCTTTGAGTTTTTTTAATTAAAGTTTGCAGATTTGTTAAGCTGTTAAAAACTAGCACAGCATTGGTTTCCGATTTCAATTTAAGGCTTTTTTGGCTGAGTTATGAACGATTTACGATTTTTTCGTAAATCTTCCATATCTCAGCCAAAAAAGCTTCAATTTCAATTCCGAAACCATTGCTGTGTTAGTTTTTAACTGCTTAACAAATCTGCATCATTTATTTTCACGAAATTTCAAATTTGCAAGTTTTGGAAATATCATTATGGTACCCCTTTGAGTTTTTTTAATTAAAGTTTGCAGATTTGTTAAGCTGTTAAAAACTAGCACAGCATTGGTTTCCGATTTCAATTTAAGGCTTTTTTGGCTGAGTTATGAACGATTTACGATTTTTTCGTAAATCTTCCATATCTCAGCCAAAAAAGCTTCAATTTCAATTCCGAAACCATTGCTGTGCTAGTTTTTAACAGCTTAACAAATCTGCATCATTTATTTTCACGAAATTCCAAATTTGCAAGTTTTGGAAATATTATTATGGTACCCCTTTGAGTTTTTTTTAATTAAAGTTTGCAGATTTGTTAAGTCGTTAAAAACTAGCACAAACTAGCTTCTTATTTTCTTCTGTGCATATATTGGTTAGACATGTTTTTGCTTTAAGCCAGACATGGATGCCGTGTGAAGTCTACTTCTGTGGACGCCTCAAACGCGTTCTAAGTGAAATTTAGCCGCTGGCTACGTGATAATGCTCCTGCTCCCGATGCTGCTGCTGCTTCTGCTCTCGGTGCTCCCGCTGCTTGATGTGGCTGCATGGGTCCCTAGCATGTCCTGGCCAACTGTCTGCCTTGTTGACATACGTCCTTCTGCCTCTGCCTGCTGCCTCCTGTCATGCGCAAGGAACGCACGCTCTGCTGCCTGCTTCCAGGCGTTTCATTGTTGCGCTTTTCGCAGCCACAGCTTCCACACACACCACCCACCCGCTCGCACACACGCAGCACAGAACATCTGTTTTATGTTTGCCTCGCTTCCAGGGAAACTCTCTTAAAATAATTTGGGGAAAACTACGCTTGCTCGTTCTCAGCGCTTTCCCTTCGCTCCATCTATCGGTGTGCGTGGAAAACTGCGAACTCACTGGGTTTCTCAGTTTCTCAGCTTCAGTTCCAGCATCAGCGCCAGCGAGTGAGGAGCGACAGCTTTGGAGACCGGAAAAATCCGTGAAAAACTGTCGGGGTTACTTAAGCCACGCAGTAGCACACATACACACACTCACACACACGCGCGCGTACGCACACACAAGTCCTGGCAAAACTAAGGGAAAACCCAGCGAAAAGCAGCCAACACAGCGGAATTTTAAAGAACAATTAACCCAAGAAGACAGCTCTCGCCGAGAAAAATAAACGCTGAAATTATTGAAATAAAAAGAAAAGCCAGCTATGGGGAAAAAGCGTGGACACTGCGTTTTTCCAACGGCTCTGGCTTTGGGCTTTTTCCGTCGTTTTTTGGCCAGCGCGAATATCGATTGCTGCTGCTGACTGCCTTGCATAAGTCCAAAAAGGGAGATTAGTATACAAACGCAGTCTGGAGGAGCGGAGCCAGGTGCCAGGACACAGGACGAAAGCTCAAAGGCTCAATTCAAATGACATCGAACTCGCACTCGCACTCGCAATCGTAGTAATTAAGTTTTTTAATCAACAAATAACTGTGTGGAGCCGAGACATGGAGATGGAGCAGCTGCCTAGCCCAGACAATTGACGTGGAAACGGGCGTAAGGAACTACAAGGAACAGCCTACAAAGGACATATATATATATATACAGATATAAATTGAATTCCGAGGAATATCCGTGAACTATTCTAGACCTACGCGTGTGTGTGTGCTTTCATTTTCCATTTTCATTCCCTTTGTTGCTGTGTGAAAATGGATATTGCCTTGCGCGGCACAAACACAGCAGCAGCAGGAGCATCATCATCAACAACAACGACTGGAACTGGCACTGGTAAGTCCTTGGAGGGTCCTACGAGTCGTCCTCCGATTCCCACGGTAATCACATCTTTTATGTGCGCTGTGTTTTATTCTCGCCAAAGTGAAACAAGCAAACATTTCATTTGCAGGTCTGCATCATGCTGTGTCATTGGGCAACATTGAGTCCTCCGCCAAGGTTCGTACCCAGCACCATCCATTCCTTTCCATTAACAGGGAAAACTCACACAAAAACACCACAAGAAAACGGCCACAAAGTGTGCGGCGAACAAAAATTAATTCCTGTCAAGACAGAAAGCGCGCCCAGGGAAGCATTTAAGTGGCGGCCCTGTTATACCGAATGATTGACACAATTATTTTAGTATAAATCTGGAGGACAGGACAGGGCAGTCGGGGTTGGAGGGAGCAAGGACAGGGACAGCGCTCAGCATAGGAGTGACTGGAGAAATTAGAAGAGCTTAAGATAGGACACCGAGGAGCTGCAGAAAGAAATTGAGGGATCAGATAAGATTAGCCAGGCAGGTTGGTGGTACAGAGGGGGAGAGAGGGGTAATAAAACTATTCAGGCAGAGAGAGAAAAAATATATAACGATTAAAATTCGTAGCATCAAGAAGATCGAGGCGTATACGTAATATTAAACAAGAAAGGAAGTTAGCCCAAAACAGTATGCTACAATTGGACACCGACTCAATATTTTATGCATCCCGAAAGTAGGCAATGAAAAACAATACGCGAGAGTCCCCAAATAAATTAGTGCATCTTTTAGGCTGAAATAATAAGCAAACAGACGGAAGAGCAAATGCATGGGAGCAGCTGCAGCGCAGTTTGAGAAGCATTGTCAAAAGCTAGAATAAAAAGAATTAAAGGAACTCGAGTGCTTCGTTTCAGACGAAAAGATGCTTCATTATTTTACTTGTCCCCCCCTGCAGGATAACTAACGTATACGTAATATTAAGAAAGATTTGGTTTATGGCGAGAAAAAGAATGAAAAATCACGGCCAATGCTTGATTATGAATAGTTTTTTTTAAAGCACATTTAAGCCATGAGTACAAAGGAAAATTTAAAATTTAAAAGGCACTACTGATCACTTGCGACATTCTCTGAGTTGTTAAAGTTTAAAGTCTATGAAATAATAGATAGATTTGTGGTTTAATTCAGCTTAGAACTATGAGAGTGAGGGGTTAAAAATAAATCATAAAAAATATATAGTATTTTTCATACTTTTTAGAGCGCTGCAATTGCATAATTTAGGAATTATTTATTAAAATACGTATACGTAATGTTGAAAAATATCCCAAAATATGTGTACGCATTTTTTTATACAACGAATGCCTAAAATAAAATGTAAAGCATTAAAAAAATACAGTAATTACTTGGTCAAAGTGCAGGCCATCGGTGCGTATGCGTAATATTAAAAGAGAAAGTTTGCAGTTATTCGCTAAATATAAAATTAATTAATAGGCGCCATAAAACACTCATCCCTCCAAGGCCATAGTATGGCTTATAAAGGGTCTTTGCATAATTTATTAAAATCTAAAACAAATATATACCATTTAGGCCACTTACTCCGGCCACATGGACCGCAGCTACGACTCCGAGGACGAGCACACTGGTCGCCGCAGACTACGCCACACTCTCTCCACCGAGCTACAGCCTCGCACTTCTGTCTACTCCCGGGGAGATATTAGGGAACAGGTTAGCCCATGGCCTATACAAATTATTTGTAGTAAATATTAACTATTTTATATGCAGTACTGCCTCACAGATCGCCAGCTGCATAGCATAGAGCAGCGTCCCAGACGGGAGAGATTTTTTGGCTGCCTCTCGCGACGCGGCCAAACCCAATCGGGCAGCTTCCTGGGCGGCTGTGTGGGTCGCCGGGTGCCCTCCGATGAGAACCTGGCCGCCTATGCACCCTTTGAGAAGTATCCACGGTGAGTCGAGGTTTCATTTGTTGTTAATTATTTATTATTTATTATTTAAAATGTGAGGCAGCTATCAGAACAACTACACGGACACACACGAATTGGAAAGTTCCTATTTTCGCCGTCAGCCGGCATCGATTTTGAGCACTGGGAAATCGGTTGAGGCGGACCTGGGGGGTCGCTACACCTGGATTGGTCAGCAGACGAACAACAACTCCGATTACTCAACGGACCACAGGTATGTCGGACAAATGGAAAGAAATCCTCAAACAAAATACCTTAAAAACCAAATTAAAAACTCCGTAAAATGCTATGCCAACTGTCGCTTAGATCATGCTATACTGTCGCACTATCTGTCGCATTTGTAGACTGTCGCTACCCCTTCTTCCGATAAATATATATACTGCAAAGCTTGCCTGAACTTTCCCCCTAACCAAACACTCATTGCATAATGCCGCTTCTTGCCTACCGATGAACTCTTGAACTCTACTTGAACTACTCAAAAAGCCACCTAGAAATGTATAAAAACTACTCTTTTCGTTATTCATCCACCTGTCCTCCTTCTCTCCTTCAAAACGACTGTAAAAATCAACCAACCAAAAATTATCAATTGATATTGCCAAAAAAAACTGAAAATCAAACCCTAATTAACCCAAAAATTAAATGAAATCAAATAAAAAATATGTGTAAAGGGCAACTTGTTGTACAGCACCACTTGAATCCTTTTACCAGGATGTTTTGCTACGGAATTATTATGTCGAGCTTCGCGCTCCACCAAATCCTACACCACCAACATCACACACCAATCAAATCGCTAATCTAAATGTTTGGTATGTAAAGTGATATTAAAAACCTAACTAAAATGTACATTTTAAATAAGCCATAAATACGAGTAATTGCTAAAACAAAGAACGATTCTATTTAAACGAAAAAGTTAAGTGAATAATGTTTTATTTATGTTATGTGTCTGCACGTGAGCGAAGCAACAATAACCGAATTCAAACTAAAGTTTAAACTAAAAATTTAAATTTAAATTTAAATTAAAGGAAATGTAATGTTTGTGTTTCTGCTGCTAGTCCTTGAGAGGGAATTCCTTTAACATTCCATTGATGTACTTGCTCTCCACAGCTCGTATCACTGCCCCACATACGCCACGATGCCAACCACACATCACCAGCACCACCACCAGCAGCAGCAGCAGCAGCAGTCGCAGCAGCAGCAGCAGGGGGGGAATGCCAGGTAAACCCCTGGACACAATTTCCCAGAATTATGCTCAGTTCTCCCCGCCTTTCAGGACGAAGCACGTGAGCTTCGCCAGGTCGCACACCCTCACCAGCTTCGACAATGTCAACGCCGGCTTTCGATCCTCGGGGCGCTTGAAGACAGCCCGCAGCCAGGAGCGTCTAATTGGTGGCAAGAAGCCCATCATAGCCACGGGCTCCATGTACGAGACCCTGCAGCCACCGCTCGTGCCGGGCCAGCAGCCCCACCAGGTGCAGGTGCAGGTGCAGGTGCCGCAGCAGAGCTCGACTCTGCCCAAGACCTGGCTGCCACCGCCGGTGCAGCTGCAGCCCTGCCAGCATCACCATGCTCCGATTCACCTGCACCAGCCCATGCCAGGTAAGGGAAAATACTCCTCCGTAATTTTGAATTACTTTATATTCCCCTTTCTCCCAGACAACATGGTTGGCCTGATCATCCCGCAGCCTCTGCCCCTGGCTCTCCCACTCCCCCCCAGTCCCGAAGTGCTCATTGTGGAGAAGAAGTTCCGCAATGCCATGAAGACCCAGGCCACACAAACGGATGCCGCCGCTCGTCGTAATCAGGGCCAAGTTGGCTATAATACCCAAGTTTTGGCCCTAAGTCCCCGGCCGCCGCATCGCATCAAGGTCGTGTCCCAGGGCGCCCAGACAAATGGCCTCCAGAATGGCAAGAAGCTAACGAAAAGTCTCTCGGAGATACCCAATGGCAAGGAGGTGCAATCACATTACTATCAACAGGGGTAAGATTTAAATATTAAATAAAGTCGAGTTGAAAGTTGAGTTATTTTTATGATAGCAAAACGTTTATTTTATTAAATGTAAAATCCCTAAATTGGTGTGTTTCTTATTTATTTTTCGGTTATAAAAAAGTGCTTTTTAATGCTGAGAATTAGTTTTAAGATAGCAAAGGTTTTAATTGATTAAATGTGTGCGTTTCTTATTCATTTTTTGTTTATATAAAATTGCTTTTCTGAGCTGAGAATTAGTTTTAAGATAGCAACGGTTTTAATTGATTAAATTTGTGCGTTTCTTATTCATTTTTTTGTTTATAAAAATTGCTTTTCAAAGCTAAGAATTATAATTAAGATTTTAAGATGGCAAAGGTTTTAATTCATTAAATTTGTGGGTTTCTTTTCATTTTTTGATTATAAAAAATTGCTTTTCCTAGCTAAGAATTAGTTTTAAGATTGCAAAGGTTTTAATTTATAAAATTTGTGGGTTTCTTATTCATTTTTTGTTTATAAAAAATTGCTTTCCTGAGCTGAGAATATGTTTTCAGATAGTAACGGTTTTAATTGATTAAATTTGGGGATTTCTTATTCTTTTTTTGTTTATAAAAAATTGCTTTTCTGAGCTAAAACATTTTGATAGCAAACTCTTGAACACTTTTATAATTAATTTTAAATTAAAATCAAATTCTAAACCGTCTTGAATCATTTATTTGCATTTTTTATTTATTATTAACAATGGTTAATGATTTTATTTTATAATTTTCCATCCCCCAGCTCGATTTATCCCCACGAGATGATCTACCGCACTCAGTCGCAGGATGTGACCCCGCTGCAAACCCTCTCGGATGCCCAGAACAACATCATGTACTACAAGCCGCCGCCGCCTCTGCTGGATGCCCACAGCTATGGCCTGGGCATGGAGCACCTGAGCCGCGGAGCTCGTCCCGCGGCCTCAGAGCAGAGCGTGGAGTATGTGAATGTAAATGCCGCCGCCGTGGCCCTCAACGAGAGCTTTGACTACGAGAGCAACAGCTTGCCACGACGGGCCTGCACCTCGCATGTCCGCACGGAGACGGACTACTACTCGAACAGCCTGCCCAGGAGGCCGGAGAGCCTGCATAGCCACGACGTGTGCAAGCATATCACCGAGTGCTCCGAACTCATCACCGACAGCGTGCCCCTGGACTTCACCCAGTCGCACTTGCTGCCGCCGCCGAGTGAGTACTGCAAGAACGACGACAACGAGGAGGAGTACTACGACGACGAGGACGAGGAGGATCAACCCCATGAGACGGAGAGCTACAGCTCAGAGGTCTGCCTGGAGCAGGCAGCGGCGGCCCAGAACCGACGGATGTCCATGATTCCGCAAATGATTGATTCCCCCTTCCGGCGCGACGACATCCGCCGCCAGTCTATGCCGGTTTATGGCCAAACGGAGAAGCTCATCGATGGATTTGGACCCAGGACATCGTTTCGCAGACGCGACAAGGTCAGCTGCTTTGCCGATGAGCCGCCCCTGCCACCGGCATCAGCTTCGCTTCGGGATCAGGAGCAGGAGATCTTTATAGACTTTAAGCCGCATGTCTCGCCCAAGCCGAGTCCCAAGCTGCAGCTGAAGCACCGCAAGCAGCACAAGGCGGAGATAGCCATGAGGAAGATGCAGCAGCAGAGAATGGCCCAGGCGGCGGCCCTGACCCTGCCAAAGCTCAAGCCACCGCCGCAGTCGCAGCCACTGCCAGTCGAAGTTGAGGTTAGAAAAGTTGAACTTGAGCCCAGCGACGACGAGGAGGAGGAGGAGGACGAGGAGGATGACGAGGAGCCCTCCGAGCATGGGCGGGAGGAGCTGGACGAGGATGAGATCGATGACAAGCTGGATATGGATCATCCTGAGGATGAGGAGCCGCTCTACGAGAACATAACTCCGTGCAGCTGCAAAGTGGAGCCACAGCATCCAGACCTAGAGGATCTCCACGACAAGCGCTCTCAGTTTCGCAAGCGTTCCGTTAGCCTGGATGACGACGATGCTGCTGCCGGAGCTCCTCCTCCGTCTGCGTCCGGCTTGCGTCTGCCCTCCACGCCGGCCAGTCCCTGCCGGGAGGATCTGCTGCTGGCCAATGTCTCAACTTATCCATCCTCAGACTCGCTGGCCAATGACAATACCCGCGACCATTCCGACGGTATCTGGAATGAGTCGCAGGTTACTGTCTTGACGGCCGAGCAGCGCGACATTTCCGATGGCTCCTACAGCTCCAACTTACTGCTGACGCCCTCCTCGAAAAGGAAGAACCTGCTGCTGCAGCATCAGCAGAGGAGCTCCGTGGACACCGATGCCTTGGATTTTGAAGAGCAGGTGGGGGGACTAGTGGAGCGTTGAGGGGTTTCTTGATTCTTTGATTTTATCTGAATAATTTCCTTCTTAGAGTCCCACCTATGGCCTACAAACACTGCCAAAAATTGTGAGGACGCCCACGCCAACCACTTCGCGGCCTGCCTCCACTCAACCCTTGATACCCCCGCCAGCTATAGCTGTCACTCCCTCCTCGAACCAGAACCAGGCTGCCTTGGATTCCGCCATAAGCTCGCCGCTGCCCAAGAGAAGCCTGGTGGCCAGGGGCTCGGTTCCGGATGCCCGACAGATAATGTTTATGGGAGGAGCAGCCAAGCAAAGGTGCCTAAAAAAGGGTTTTTTTTTTTTTTTATTTAAAAATCAAAAAGGATTTCTTCCTTCGTCGTACACAGACACTCGGATGCCTCTTTCCTGCCCACCACTGTGGCTGGTGGTAGCCGCAGTGCCGACATCTCGGAGTGCAGCACAAATACAGATGAGTATGCCACCTGCACGGAAACCTCGAAACGTACACCAGGTATTAAGACACCGCCGACGACGACCAGTTCCTCGTCGACCACACAAGTTCCAGGTTTGGGGTTCCCCTAAAATTCGTACTGTGTGTCCTGTGTGTGTGCGTGTGCGTGTGTAGAAATCGCCTCGATCCATGAACCACTCACCACTTCCATGCTTACAGCCGAGATAAATAGAGTTGCGCCGCCCAAGTAGCTTCTAGATCGTAGACTCATCTACACATCCTCCACACCTCAGTCTCTTTCCAACTCTCGCTACCTGTCTCTCTCTTTCGCCTTAGTTCAATGTTGTTGCCTTGCTCGCCAATGCTTTAGCTGTGCCTCTTAAGAAATCTATATCCGATCGTACAACTAATAAAGCTTCAATTTTGTCCTCTCTTTTGGCAGTTTCCACGCAGAGCTCGCAGCTGGAGAAGACGCATGCCGGCAGCTCCTTCGAGAGTGCCAGCTCACTGTACTCCATGCGGGAGGATCTGCTGCAGCACGATGAAAAGGAAAGGCAGGCCAGGACCCAACTGAAGTCCCCCATGGGCGGCTCGGTGGCGGAGTTGACAAGGAAATCGCCCTCGCATTCCATCAGTAGCACCACCTCCTCGGGTAGTTGTCCCGTTTCGGGTGCCGCCATCAAGTCGCCGGGCAAGGAGAGTCAGCCGCAGACGGTATCCAGCTCGATGGCACCTCAAATGAAGGTCAGCACGGCGGAGAGTGTGCCCCTCGTGAAGCCCAAGCCGGATTCCATATCCGAGGATGAGCGTAGCGAGGTGCGCTACTCCTCCTCGGGCTACTACGAGAGTCCCCACGACGAGGACGACGAGGAGCAGGTGATGCGTAGCAAGGCCCGTCGCCTCCGCCACGAAGACGAGCGAAAGCGGCGCAAGACCAGCATGAAGTTGGACATCGAAAAGGAGAATATGAGAGCTCTGACTAGTCCCATTAAGAAGCCAACTGCAGGAGGAGGAGGAGGAGTGGGCAAAGTCCAGTCACCAGAGCAGCCCAGCAACAACAACAACCTGGACAATGGGAGCCCCAGCAGCAGGATGAAGCGCTTCCGGCCCAAGATACGGCGTCAGCTGAGGAAGAGCTCGCGGGAGGATGTACTGGCCACGGCAGCGGCCGCAGGGCGCAGGAGTAGAGCCACGGGGCCCACCATTTTTGGCCTGAGCAGCGGTAGCGGCGACACAGAGCTCCTGCTGGATGCCAGCATGTCCTGTGGCGCTCTGTCAGGGACCACATCCCTGTCCACCACCACAACCGCCATGATATCCTCTTCGCTGACACTCAAGGGAACCGTTTCCGAGACCATAGCCTCCTCCTCATCCCCACAACCAGAGGCCACTAGCGCCTCGACAGTGGTGAAAAAGCCGCACAGCTGTGCCACGCCCACAGCCCTGCTCTCGCCCAAGTTGCCCACGGTGAGCAGCACCCAGTCCAAGTCCACCTCGGACACGTTCCAGCTCAAGGCCAAGTCCATCGAATCGCTGCGCTCCGTGTCGCCTGGCTCCGATTCGGTATTCTACAGCGAGGCCGATGGCAATGCGGCCAGCGCCGCCGATCAGGGCCACTGCCTCCACTGCGGCAAGGAAATGGAGGGAGGCAAGCAGCAGAGCCATCAGAACACCATCAGCGAGCTGGCGGGGGACTCCGTGGAATCGATACCCTACATCGAGCAGGATATAGTGAAGCCGCCATCGGACTTTGCGGACTCGCCGGTGACCACCAAGACCACTCAGCGGCTGTACAAGAAGATGGACAAGCGATTCCGCTCCGAGGAGCGGTACCACGGCGAAAGGGGGCGGCACTACAAGACCAGGCAGGAGAATATCAGAGCCAAGGTTTGAATATTATAAATTTTGTAAATATTTAAATTATGTAAAAAAGCGCTTTTTATAGAGCGAGGAACGCGGCAGGGTTCCCAGCTTGCCCAACACCCCTGTGCTGCGTCCTGCCGGCTCCAGTCCCTGCGTCCTGCCCGACATCAACACGGAACAGAGCCAGCACATTATCTACAAGGGACACTACGACGCTGGTCGCTATACAAGGCTCACCGATGACGATTTGTGGACTCAGTTGGATCATCAGTGCTTTGGTGAGTGAAAAAGAGGATATTTGAAGGGATATTAAAGGATATTGCAGTAAAATATTTAAAATTATATTGAAAAGGATATCCAAGTTTACTTAAAAACTTCTTAATTAAAATAATTAATTTAAAGACCATATTGAAGGGGTTTGAATTTTGGTAAAAAGATATTCTTCTTGGCTTGAAAAAATAAATTCAAATAAAATATAGACAACATTTTTCACTAGACTTAAGCGTATCTAGCTATCTTCTTGCATAAATTCCCATTAATTAATTAATAAATAATTACATTCCCCCAACAGATCGTTCCCGAGAGCGTCGCGCTTCCACGGAGTCGGAGAAGGGCTTCCATGCCAAGTACCAGGTGATCCTGCATCGCCTCGTCCAGCGGCGCTGCACCCTGGAGATGTACCATCGCCAGAAGCACAACAGCTTCCGTAAGTCTCGGAGCACCCTGTTCGAACGTCCAAACAAAAATATTCTAATTTTGGGGCAAGAGAGATCGAGCTGTAGAAAAGCCCCAAAAAAAAGTCGGAGAGAGGAAAGCCTCTATAGATAATGAATGGTGGCGCTCCCTCCGACTTTTCATGACCGGCACTTGGCATACATAAATACAAATGTGTGTTTGTGTGGGGAAAACACACACACAACCCACAAAGTTTTGGTAGTTTTTTATTTTTTTGGCTCTATTATCGAGAATAGTTGAGGTGCGTGCTTTGTTGTGTGCCGACCGTAAAAAAGTCCGCAGCGCGCTTACCATTTCGGTGCTTCGGTTTCTGGGTATTTCGAGTCAAGTCCCAATGTAAAGAGAAATAAGTGCGAAAAGCGTTGCGTTGTTTACAAATAATATTATTTCGTATTTAAACACGGATCTAAGGCCAAATGATTGGTGGGTAAACACAGACAGTCGTCGCCGTTAAGGGCACGTTTTTATTTATTTTTACTTTCATTAATTAGAATTAATAGCATCGAATTCCGCACCGGATTCGGTGCGCCGCAAGTTGGAGGAGGTCCTGAAGCTGATGCTCCTGGTTTGGGCACGCGAAAGTTTTGTGATATCCACACTTAGCAACGGCGCACATGGTAAATGATGTCCGGACGAGATCCGGAAATAAAATCACACAAATCACTTGTATCTCACTCTCGCTATCTATAAATAATTCACTTTGTCTACGCTTAGAGAAAAGTGGAGGAGAAACTGAAATGGTTGTGGTTTAAATATTAATTAATAAAACCCTACTAACATTTTTAAATATTAAATTATGAATTTCTGGATTACCAGTTGAAAGTTGTAAAATCTCATGTTCTTCTCCATAATTTTCTTTTATTTTTATTCTGTTTTCTTAAGCATACATTAACACATTTTCTGATTTCCTACCTTAAATTCAAGTTCCAAAATCCAATAAAATATTTAATCAAAATAATACTACTAATTTTTTCAAGTACAAAAACCCATTAATGATTTTAAATATTTTATTTGTTAGGCGTAGATAAGACCGTGGTGGTCAAGAGCGATTCTGGTGAGTTTGGCTTTCGCATTCATGGCTCCAAGCCCGTGGTGGTGGCTGCCATCGAACCGGAGACACCGGCGGAGAGCTCCGGCCTGGAGGTGGGCGATATTATAATCTCCGTCAACGGGGTCCAGGTGCTGGACAAGCACCACACCGAGGTGGTTAAGATAGCGCACGATGGCTGCGAAAAGCTAGAGCTTCAGGTGGCCCGCACCATTGGCGTTTTAATGCACGAACAGTTGGAGCCACCCAGCCAGCCCATTTTCAGTGGATATTTGTGGCGACAGAGTGGTCAGGCCAAGGGAGCTCCCAATTCCAAGAAATGGGTGCGACGTTGGTTCTCCCTGAGACCGGACAATTGTTTATATTATTATAAAACAGAAGATGTGAGTATTTCAAACCATAATTTAGATACATTTATTAATCTTTGTCTTCTAGGACTCCCAGCCCGTTGGCGCCATGATAATGGCCAAGCACACAGTGGATCTCTGTTCCGTGGATGTGGGCAAACCCTTTGCCTTCAAGGTGGATGCCGGCGAGGGTATTCCCATGTATGTGGCCGCCGATTCCGATGAGCTGGCCAACCGCTGGCTTCAGCTGCTGAGGCAGGCGGCCGCCCAGGACAACCAGTGGCTGGACAAGAGGTGAAGGACACTGATCTCAGACAATGGCAACCCCGAATTATATGTTATTTTCTCACATCACTTCCTTTACAGTGCGCGGTGCTTGTACCAGAGTCCCAGCAACATTCAGAGGCCCGACTGCTTTGGCTATTTGCTGAAATTGGGCTCAAGGTGGTGCGGCTGGTCGAAACGCTACTGCGTACTTAAGGATGCCTGCCTCTATTTTTATCAAGATGCAAATAGCAAGAGTGCATTCGGTGAGTCACGGGGCTGAAGCAGGTGACTGACTGATTAATTTGCTTCAATTTTCATTTAATTCTACTCAGGCATGGCCTGCCTGCACGGCTACAAAGTGGCCTCAATGTCCGCCAATGCGTCCGGCAAGAAGAACTCGTTCGAGATAATACCACCAGAGACGAAATTGCGTCACTATTTTTTCTGCACCGAAAGCGAAATGGATAAGAAGCGGTTGGTATTGAGCTTTGCTTAATTTAACAAATATTTTCTATAAAAAATAACCTTCTTTTATTATATACTCCTTTCAGCTGGATATCCGCACTGGAATACTCCATCGATCGGTGGATCAAGTCCGGGTAACTAAGGTTAAAGACACGCTCCAGATCGGCTCTGAGCAGCCGGCTCAAGCGTCGCAGTTTTAGCTACTTCATGGACTAGATTTTGATGGAATTACGTTGGGACTTGCCTCGATTTGGAGACGATTTAAGGGCGATTTGATTCGGCACTAGTACGGGTACACAACCACATTTAGAGAGTAAGCCAAGCAAACCAATTAGTTTTAGGCATTGCTTAGTCCAAGGAATTTAGTGGGTCATTCGAATCGGGTTTAAAACTATTTTGAACAGAGGCGTGCATACACAAATATTATATACACTCGGAATATATACATACATATATAGAGGAATGCAATTGAACATTTTTGGTGTGTGTATTCTTGTTATATAGCTTACAACAACAACAACAAAAATATATATACAAACTTATGTTTAGTGAGGTTGTCATGTCACTTATATAGATTATATATATTTAGCCGCCAAAAAGAATGAAAACAGAGAGGGAAATGATCGTACAGCAGACCAAAAAATTAATTGTCTAATGTATATAGAATTCGTGCGTAGGCTAAACCCAAATTAAGGAAGGATTAGGTATTCAAAAAGGCTCGAACCCGAGGCCAGAACCCTTTTTAGATAAATGTCTATTTACAGCAACTCAAAGGTGAGACCAACAAATTCGGCATTAACCAAAATGTGTAATAGTTTGTTCCCCATTCTCCATAGCTGCTTCCAAAACAAAACCAAAAGATACAGATACATTTTGTGAATAAAAACAACAACGGTTTTCGTCCTTATTGGAAACGATTCTTAGTTAGACACAATTACAATGTAAGCCAATGATTAGTTAGCGCTTTTTGATAGGTTGGATTTTTTTAGGGAGCATATGACACACACTCACTCACAGTAGATCAAACAATAATATTAATAGGGATTATTATTCAGAATCCAGTAGTTACTTTGTCGTATATATATAGAAACAAAGATATGATCTTTATAATGCTGATTTCCTGATTTTTTTGGGTCAGTGTTCAAAATACCGAGATTGAGTGAGGATTGCAAACAGTTTTTGAAGCTTCATTTTTGTTTTTTTAGAATACGTAACAAATATATATATTTTATATATTTTAAATAGAGATTTCCAATTTCCAATGCGGCGCAAAAAACAGAATTAGATAATAAAATGTATGCATTATGATTATTACTATTATTATATATGATATACACAAGAGACAGCCATTTTATGTTGTAAAAGTCATCGAGACAAGAAAACCAAAAACAAAAAAGAACACTAAATAAGAGCTTTAATTATTAAATAAAGAATATACCGAGAACGAATTATAATGACGAAGGGCTGTGCTGACAGGCCTGGGGGCATTGAAATGCATCTATAAACACCATTAATTTGACTCAACAATCCGATTCCGAATCCGAATCGGATCCGACTACCTGCTGTGTGGGCCAACGAAGCATTTCAAATGCGATCAATGAACCTGCTGCCTTTCGGCCCCTAGCTGCTGACCAGCCACATGTTTTACACAGAGTTTTTCAAGTAATTTATTTTCAAATCGTTAAGCGATGCAAATGCAAAATATGCAAGCAGAAAAATCCACAGCCAGCCACAAGACACACGGAAAAAATAAAAGGTAGGTAAATGGTCTTTATGGTTTTATATTTAAAAAAAAAAATCAGTTCTTTTATTAAAAAGATAATACATTTTCTGCCACTAAAACTTTTTCTAAATAAATTCAATTTATAATAATATAATACAATAATTATTGTAATTTTTCCTACTATTTATTCTACTTAAATATTAATTTCAAAAATATTTTCAGCATTTTTTCCAAGTGCAACCATCAGTGGCAAGCAAACAGTTGCTGACGGAGGGAAGTCTACCAAAGACGACGACTAGCATAACAATTCGCTCGCCCTATGAGGTGGCTACCGTTTTCCTTCTTTTCCTCTTCCACCGCTGCCTTCGTCTGTCTTTTGTGCCCCTCCCCGAGTTACCAGTTACCAGTTACGAGTTGTTACTGTTTTCGCAGTGGCAGCCAGCCACAATTTAGTTCCACTGTGCAGCAGTGCCTTAATTACATGGGGCACGACGGCTCTCTTTTGTTGAAACATTTTCGGGGTTTCTTCTCGCGATCATCGTAATGAAGATCATCATTAGCGCCCGAAACGTAACTCCCTCTCCCTTCTGGTACTTATCTTTTTGTTACCTTCTTTCTTTCGTCTTGCCACTTGACCGCATTGATGCTGTGCCTCAAGCTCTCCGATTTTTAAGGCTGGACTTGAGGGTTGAAGAAAGATGTAGGAAATATATTTAAGATACATTTATTTTTAAGACTTGAAATTATTTTTTGAAAGGAAATTTTGGCAATTACCAGCTGGCTTACAGAAATGATCGCTAAAAGTCCTTTTCGATTTAAAATCGATTTTTCATCCAATAAATCTCCAGTTAAATAATTTTACATGAAATTTATATGAATAAACAAAATATATTTTCCTATTAGTGTTTAATTTTTTGGATTGAAAAATGGTTTAATGTTCATATTACATTTTTGTGGAATTTTTGCTAGGTACAACTTGCGGGTTTTCACTTTCTTGTTAATAGAGGAGAAACCTATCATAAACATAAATTAGTCTTAATAAAAGTCAGTCTAGCGATAATTTCGGAATAATCGTTTAACAATCTTTTCCGCAAGAAAAGTCTTTATTATGCTGCCCACAAATTTAAAGCAATTAGTCATTAAATAAAGTTAAACTAGAGGAGTCCAGATATTTAAGAAAAAATATATTATTTAATATATTGCTTTTGATTTCGGTTTTTTTATAAATAACTAAAGAACACCTTACTGCAATTCACAATGAAATTGAGGAATGTCTTTTATCAAATGTATTTATTAATTTATATTCCTTATTTACCTATCTTTGGCATTATCGTCCTGGTATCGATCGCTTGCTTAATAAAACATTTGATACGCTTAACAACCCTTTCTCCGAAGTAACTTTATCTCAGATATACTTTCCGATTAGTCATTCTCATTCTGAACCCGAGAAACCGCAACAATGACCCAAGAACAAAATACTCCCCCAACCGAGCCGAGAAGGGGAATAACAATAAACGAGGGACTACCTCAGTTACACCCTCCGGTGAACATTTATGCACCCTACTGGCCACTGCCTCCTCCTCCCCCGCCATAACGATCCATGGGCAATCTGGCAACACCCGGGCAACAGCAGTTTATACCCTTCCAAAAGCAAAAAATAAAAATAAAACAAAAAAGCGGTCGGCAGTCGGTAGTCGGACGACGGTAAACAGGTAGCGCTCTAACTGACAATAACTCGTCGTACTCCGCCAGTCGCCGCTCTGGGTCCGTCCCCGGGTCCGGCCGTCCGGCCAGCAGCGTGCGACTGGCGGTCGGTTGGGTTGAGTGCGGTTCAGTTCCTCTCAGGCACTGCCAAAAACAATGGCAGAGTTTTCATTTAATAAGAATGTTTTTTCAGATTTTTAAAAGGTATATAAACTATTTATTTTTAAATAATATTTAGAGTAAAAGATTACCAAGAGGAATTCCATTTCTAGGTTCTGAGGAATATGATATCCAACGGGTATGGTTCTACCTGCTGTGAAATCAGTATCTAATGCTGTACAATTGTGATTATTAATTGTATAAATATTACGCTATAATTCTAAAATATTTAGATTTCTTTGTTAAATTCGTTTTCTGATGAAATAAATTACGATGGTAACATTACGTATACGTAATATTTGAAAGGAATGCCCTAAAACTGAAATTTAAATTCCTTTAAAATATTTTTCAGTGCACTAAACTGGTTTTCCTACTCGTTGGACTCCCTATCTCTTTCTTCTCTTACAATAAGCCGCATTTCCCACTTCTACGGCTCTCTCTTTCTACACTCGAGCCCTATTCGACGGTTTGTGGCTCAGTCTTCGAGTAATGATTGTGGCCAACGCACCTGCGCGCGGATCGTGGATCGTTGATCGGGAAAAGTGAACTGCACCGCATTGTAGGTTGCACCCCCCCTTTCACTCTATCCGTATCTTACGGCTTATGGGTGTGTGAGTGAACTTGTTGCCGCGAGAAAAGCGCTTTTCAACTGCAACTGACTGACTGGGCCTGGCTCTCGGCTTGTGTGTGTGGGAAGAGTTGGGGACTACTTGAGGAGCGAATTGGTAGCTGCACTGGCTTCAGCTCCTATTTCAAACAAAATGTAGAAAAACACATTTCAGCTGCCGTGGTTATATCTCTCGTTCTCGTTCGGTTTCGGTGCTCGGTTCGGGTTTTTCCTTCGCCTGTATCTGTGAGATACATTCTCTGCTCGGCGTGTGTGTGCGTTGATTGTACGGGTTGTACGTGGTTTTTGTCGGTTTTTTTGCTGGCAACTACTACGTGGTTTGTGGTAGCTGACTGCCGTTGATGCTGCCGCTGCTCCCGTAACCGCCCGCCCCCCCTGACGCCCCCTGTGCACACCCCTCGAGCGATCGTGCCGTGATTTGTATCTCAAAATTGTCCCACTGCGTATGTTGGGTATTTTTTAATACACTTTTTATATCGCGTGTGCAGGGAAAATAATATAAAAATATTTGTTAGTTTTAAAACATAAATTCGGGGTTTTAACAATGGAAACAAAGCAAAAAAGACTTAATATCTTCAATTTCTTGTACCAAATTTAATAATTTACAGAAATAAAACTTAAAAAGTGTCCCAAAAGGAAGGAAATATAAAACTACAATTAAAAATAAGCAAAAATCAATTGGAACCCAGTGCCTCTTAAAAAATACAGATTTCTACCTAAAACCAAAAAAAAAACAATGCCAGGCATTTTTTCAATGCTTAAAAACTAATCAACACAAAAAAAGCAACCAAAACTTGTTCAAAAAAACACAAGAAATACGACTTTGGATACTTGTCAGCTCAGCTCTCAGGCTTACGGAGCCCGCAGGCTTTCTTCGGTTTAAGCCACAGGTAAGAACAGGCCCGGCCCACTAAGTGAAACAACACAACAAATTCCAAACATTACTTATGTATTTATTATTATTTTTTTGGCCCTATGCCAAGCCAAGCTAATTATGCCTGTGTTTTTTTATTATTTTGGTATTTTTGCGTTGGCCAAACGCCAGCGAGTAAGCCAGAAACATAGCGAGTAGGGAGAGAGAGAGATCCGGAGAGACTTGAGATTTCTCAAAACCTGATCTGGGCGAGGAGAGGATCGAGAGGGCCACAACGTTGGCGGTTCGGTTGGCGGACTGTCGACCGACAAGCGGCTTCCACTACAACTGCATGTGCCACTGTCATTGCCACCGAACTCAGTGTGGTGCCGCACAGTCCGCGCCCCCACCCCCTCCTCA
This sequence comes from Drosophila anomelani, assembly GCA_035045905.1. Classification (NCBI taxonomy): domain Eukaryota; kingdom Metazoa; phylum Arthropoda; class Insecta; order Diptera; family Drosophilidae; genus Drosophila; species Drosophila anomelani. The sequence goes on along the minus strand of JAWNOO010000019.1, from coordinate 298,482 downwards.
CCCCCCCTGGAAAATAGTTGTTGCTTTTTTTATTTTTTGCTGTGGCGCTCATTTCGACGCGGGACCGGGCCCGACTCAAGCCGGACTCAACAAAAACCTTCGCTTGGAATTCTGTGGGTCCCCGCCTTCTGATCTCAGGCAGAGGGTAATGACATTTTCTGGGTGGTTTTGTAATGAAATATATCGAATTATATAAAAAAGGGTTTAAATATTTGGTATGCATTAAGTATTAAATATCTTATGAAGTCTTAATGCTTAGCTATTTAAATTAAATTTAATATTAAATGTTTTAGGAAGTTAGTTCCAGAAAACTTGAAACCTGAAACCTGAAAATGATTCAAATTATAGCTTCCTTTAATTTAGAAAAAATAAAGGATATATCAAGTAAAGTCTTTGGAAACCTTAAAAGCTAAATCTGTATGTATCAGAAAAATTAAGAATGCATTTTTTAATAATTATATACTAAAATATAGGTTTATATTTTATTTATTTTTCTGTAAGCAGAGTACATGAGAATTCGTTTTGGAATCGTAGGCTTCTAGGTTTTTTCCACCTCTGTTTCTTTTTTCCTTTTTTTTTTATTTGTAAACCAGTTCACTTGTAGCCAGTGCCAGTGGCCACTGGTCGCTGGCCGCTCTCGCCATCTCAGTCGCTCCAGCAGCGACTTTGAATCCGGTTTTCGGTTTTCGGATTTCAGTTTTCAGTTTTGGGTCTTCGGGGTTCAGATACAGAGATTCAGATTCAGTCTGCTTCAGTTTCCGAGCATCATCATCATCATCATCATCGTCATCTACATCTCTTGATTTCGTTTAAATGCTTTACTTTTTTTCTTTACATTTTCCTTATTTTTAAAGCTCTTTTTTTGGGTAAAAAACGCCTCCCGCGCTCTCAGAGTCTTGTAGGTATTTCTTTCCTCTGATTTGGTTGCGGTTCTATAAAGTTATTGGCTTTTGTTTCGCCTCAGTGGAGATCTATTTGGGATTTGTTCATTGTCTCGGTTTATGGGGCTATCCGAAAATGAGTTTTTAGCATAAGAATGGGGAGTAAAAACCATAAAAGTTTATTGCATTCGATCGCTTTGGGTGGGTTTTCCTGCTGCCTTTTCTTTCTCTATTTTTCGGTTGCAACAGTAGGAGGGGAGCTCTGGTTAATTGCCCTGAGGAAAATCGAACATGGAAATTAATTAAAATTAAGATCGTTAAATGAGAAAAACGTAAACTCGTGACAAAATAGCTGATGAATTTTTAGTTGGCCATAAAGCGGGGCGCGGAACAATGGCTCGTTAGGGTTTTGCCATATCGGACACACCTGGTTTATTTATTTTCGCTTTGGCACGTGTCCATAATTCACCTGATCGACCAGTCCAGTCTCATCAATTTTGATGAGAAAATTAGACGTTGTCCAAGGGGAATATGAATATTTGATTCTATCAACAGAACACAGATTCTAGTCGGGGATTTTTGAGAAAATTGATTGAGATGATTATTACATTATTTTGCATATTTATCCAGGGTACTAAAACTTGGCTATTAATTAATTCATAATTATAAATGAAATATATCACTTTGAACCAATAAATCGTAGGCTTAGGCGAGGCTTCTTCTCTCAAACCTACTTAACATAAACTCCTCTAATAAATAAGAATAACCCACGTACAATGGGATGTCTAGGAAAAAGTAGCAATCACCTGAACAAAAGGCCTTAAGAGCTCTATTCACGGGCTGAAATTCTTGAATGGAGCAGACCAATATCCCTAGAAATTTATGAAGAGATCGGCTTAGCATACAAAGTAGATTAACTGCAAGAGGGATTAGTGCTTGAGTCAAAGTTAAGTCGAGAAGAAATCTGTTTGGAAGAATAGGAAAACGACTAGATTTCGTGCTAAGTCAAAGGAGATTATTTTGAAAGATGTTTCACTTGACTTGAAGATGAAATTTAATTATTTTTCTAAGGGAATTTAAAAGCAGACCTTAAATGACTTTAAAATATATTTTAAAAACTTTTACTGCGGACAAGAAAAATTCCACAGAGGCCAGTTCTCCATTTTTCATTCGTACTTAATCCCCTTGCCATATTCTGCTTGCATCCTTTAATAATACAAAAATCCTTAGTCATAACTTTAAAGCATTTTCAATTTATGCTAACGACATTATCAATCCAGGCTGAAGGAGCAGCAGCAGCAGCAGCTGCATTCCCGAACCCATAAAACTTCATTAGCAGTTCAGAAAACATGGCCGCGAAATTAGCAAAGCTCTTTGAAAAATTAATGGGCTGTGGGCTCTCTCTGGCCAGCAGAAAGCCAGAAAGGCACTCCAAATGTGTAAATCTCATGGATATTAATCAAGAAAATTATATAGACAAGGCAGCAGGGAGAGCAGCGAGCACCCAAAGGAGAATCGACTTGTTTTTCCACCACAGGCCATGATTATGCTAGATTTTTAATAGCTTCGACTATAATCTCAGATGCTGCTGCTGCTGCGGCTGCTGCCCCGAAAGGGTTTTTCAGATTAACGCATGTGAAGTGCAGGCAGCCAGGCTGCCAGGCAGGTCTTGGACTATAATTATTAGTCTGCCTCCTCCTCCTGGTCTCCTCTTGGTTTCTTGATTATTAGCTACCTTCGCCCCGGCAGGAAAAGTCGTATGGTCCATGTCCCGAAGGGATTAAAAAAAAACAGAGAGACGCTGCCTTGGCCAAGAGCATTTCGAGCTGCAAAACCGATCTGGGCGACCCTTTTTTTCTTCTTTCCTTATTTTTTTCGTACCCCTTCCCCCCTGGCTTGTTTGTTGTTTTTGTTGGCTGGTGTTTTGTAAGCAAACTGAAGTTGAAGTGTAGAAGAGAACCCGGTAAGCACTCCCCAGCCCATAAGCGAGATATGGTCAGCAGAATGGGATGAGGAGGCCCTGGGCTGATGAACTAGGAAAATACCCTGAGGGAAGGTTTAGGGTATGTTTTCTTTGGCTACAAAATAAATAGGAGTTTAGAGAGGTTAAAGGATGAGCTAAGAGAATTTACAGAATTTTAGAAAATAAAACAATAAATAAACATATTGCTTGCAAAGGCAGCTTACCTATAAAGTTTTCTATATTTTGATTAAAATTTAGAGACAACTTCTGTATATTAAGCAGACTTTTATATATTTTTGTCAAGTGCATATACCCCTTCTGACACCTAAAAAAAAATAAGTACTGGGCAGTGAGACAGCCTGGACACTTCCAAGCATCGTTGGCCATCATCAGAGGGACAAACTCCCTCTCCACTCTGCGCGTTTTCTATACAAACACTAAATCCGTTTGCCCAGTGTATGTGTGTGTTTGTATATTTTTCTGGGTTTTTTTTTATCAACTGAAACCTTTTCACTCTGCGCTGTGCTGGGCCTCAGACTCTGATGTTTACACACAAAAACCCAGCCAACAAACGAACCGATCCCGGGTACCCAGGCCGCAGAAGAAGTAGAAGAAGCAGGAGGGGCAGAAGGGGCAGGGGAAAAAAGTGGCAGCCAAATTGCTCCTCAATATCTTTTCTTATTTTTCCTACGCCAGCAGTAGTAGTTGGTCTTCTGGCTCTTTTTATTATATGTACAATGCACTAGAAAAATATATGATCTTTTAAGATATAAGAAATAAATTATAAACTTTGAAAAACTTTATTATCTTGGGGATATTTTCAAAATTAATTTACCTACTAAAGTGGTATTTTTTATAAGTTGTGATTTAATTGTGATTTAATAATCCAATTTGCTTGAGATAGTAAATAATGTAAGCAAGAAAAAATCCTTTAAAATCACTTGCATCTTTTAATCAGTGAAATTATATTTTAGCCAATGATTTTAATAATCTCTAATCAAATATCCTAATTTTCTGTCAGTGCACTCATAGCCATAGTACACATATTGGAAATTTTTAAGCCTTTGGCTTCATTTGCTGGGCAACCGTTTGCGCAAACGCTTCGCTGCCTGTGTATCTGTAGGATCCGTGTATCTTTGTATCTTTGTATCGCGGTATCCGCATCTGTATCGGTATCGGTATCTCACAACTCTCTCTATATCTCTCTCTCTAGTCTACGTGCCGTCGCTTTTGCGCTGATGATGTCCATTATTTACATGGATTTTTATTTGTTTTTCTTATTTGGCTTGACGTTTTTTTTTTTTTATTTCAAAAGTGCCGATGTTTCAGAAAGATAATGAACGTTGGAATTGTACATTGTATGTATGTATGTGCACAGAGTGCGGAGGGACGGTCGTCGTAAATGCAAAAGTGAGGAAATAACAAAGCCTAGAAAAAAGTCTCGTTAAAAAACAGAAAGAAAAAAAAAACAGAAACGGGTTACGGTTACACTTTCGAGGCTACCAGAAAAATACGTGAGCCGGAGTTGGGGGAGTTTTATTATTATTATCGATATGGGATCGTAATCGAATGAGATATTAGTGGCTCATCCACTGATCATATCAAGGCGGATTTATTGTAACCGGAGTGCCATAAACAGATCAGATAAGCTTCTTTATTGATACACCATATATGATGGATAGATAGTGGGCAAGGGATTAGATTAGATATATGCATATATGCACACATATATGGGCAGTAGGCATTATTCAATTATTAAGCTATAAAAAAGGGGATTAGTTTGGCATGTGCTTCTGAGGGAAAACCTGTGAAGAGTTGGCTGGGTTTATGACTGGAAGAGATGGATTGGTACTTAATATTTATTTACAAAAATAAATGTTAAAAATAAATGCTATAGAATTATTGTAGAATAAATATAGGTAATTTTATAGGATAATAAGTAATTTTTTAAAACTTCCACAGCTAATATTCAATTAAAATTCCCTTTTGAGCCATTAAATGTCGCTCAGCTCTGTAAGATTATCACATGTTGTACTAAAAGCCACCCCGATAAGTCAGAAGACAAGACACCTTCGTTCTTCAGATATTTAAATTATGAACATGAGGTTTATTTCCAGTTGAACTACGCATTCCTCTTGCCAAGTCATTCCGTTCCCTATAAAGCCATAACAATGATACTCATGATCAAGTCATGGTTCCAGCTACTTTATAGAGCTAATCTGACAGCGGGCACTCTCCGACAATGCCAAAAAAAAAACTTATTTCCATAGATAAGAGCCCCACAATAAACCCAGAAGAACGGTATATCTACCCACAATGGGCGCCTCTTCAACTGCCACCAAATCTTGGCCAGATTTGAATATTTTTCTCCTTTTGACTGATCTGTTGGCTCTTAATGTTGATCTTGATGACGTTGCAGCATTTTGCATTCAAAATCAACCGAGACTGAGAGCCTGAGAGTCGGATTCTAGCAAAATGATAAGCAAAACTGTCATTGCCCAGACAGCAGGGTAATTTTTCTACATTTTTTTCCTACCTTTGCTCAACTGGTTATAAATTTAAATGAGGTGCTCAGACAAAACGGAGAGGAGGATAGAGAACACGGTAAAAAATGGGGTTAAATGTGTATTTAAATTTTAATATTTTGTATAGTTTTTTTTCACTCAAATTAAATTGATTTCTTGGGGTTAAATATTAGCCTAATTTGGAGACCTTTTTTTGATTTTGATTTTTGATTTTTTAAACAGATTTTATAATAAGATCGAATCTTCAGGTCTAAAGGAACTTCTATATTAATAGAAATTCTCTTCAGAGGATTATATTCCATATACATTTTTCAAAGAGCTTAGATAACCCATTTATTACATATTTCCCTACTAAATATTTAATATATTTCAAATATATTTTAAACTGAAGGTTTGTTTCTTTTCTCCGTGCAAAAGTCACCCAAAGTCTGAGAAAACTCTGGATGGCACTCGGACGCTTCACAAGTTTTATGGTTCTGGCCATCATTGTGATCATTATTATCTGCATTATTTTGTTATTATCGCGATGATCACGTTCTCCGCTCCGCTCGGCGCACTCAGAAGTCGAGGCTCCTGTTGCGTAAATCCAGTAAGCAGTCGGTCGAGTTCGGTTCGGTTCGAGTCATTTACCAAATGCGACGGCAACTTGGCTGGCTGGCTGACTGCCTGGTTGCCTGCCTGCCTGCCCCTGTATCTGCATCTGTGTGAGCGTTGTATCTTTGTATCTGGCAGTGGCACTGCTGTATCTGTGAGTGCCGTATCTGAGCCCCGGGTAGCGTGGTGTGCGTCTGTGTTTATATCGTTACTACTGTGCTGGCTTACTTGCTTACTCACAGCGGAGGCAGGTTTTTTTCGTAGGTTTTTAGACGCACAATCTTATCTAACCTGGCAGCGGCGGCAGCACCAGATCGCGTCAACTGCGACTCGTTTTCAGTTTAGTTTCACTCGCCGTCGTCGTCAGTCCGCCGCTGATAATAATAAAACAACAACAACAAATGCTCAAAGAGCAATAAAATACAGAATTCGTATGGAAAAATTAGATAGTGGTAAACCGTTTGGTTACCCTGTGAACAACAAGGTTCCAAGTCAAAGCTTATGGGTAATTTTCCAAGAAAATGAAATTTTTTGGCTGTGAACCATTTTAAAGGCCTGTTTTATAAAGAAATTAGCCAGTGCTGAGCTGTTTGTTTATTTTATTTAGTGCAAGTGCAATGAAAGTCGGTTTATTTTGCGATAAGAAGTGCAAAAAATAAACTTGAAGGTGTTAAAGCGCTTTAAAAGTGAGTTATAACTGGGAGTAAATGGAAAATTCATGGGATAATATTTTGGGAATCAGGAAAATACAAATTTCTAAAATATTTAAAATTGGTTAAAGTGCTTTGGGGAATATGAAATATACTGAGGAATATTTAGTAAACTTTTTAAGGCCTTTCTTTGCATAGTATTATTTAGTAAAATAGATCCCTTCCCCAATGGGTTTATCATGCCCCGTTCTACCTTGGCAGCTATAAAATACAAGCTGGAAATAAGTGTTTATTGCACTTGGAACGCAATTAAGATAAGCCTCAAACAAAAGCAAAAAAAAAAAAAGAAAAACGAGAGCCCAATTAACCTGCTACAATTAGCACGGCCAAGGCGTCTCCACTAATTGTTATTTACTGCCACCTTACACCTAGCCAGGCCCTAATTTATTTTCCATTTTCGCTTCCAGTTCTAACGGCATGTGAGAGGAGCCCCCACGATGCCCACGGAAAGCTCATCCAGCGAGATCTCCGGCGGAGGAGGTGGTGGCGCCATTCCCATGCTGCGTCCCTCCCGCATGGATCAGTTCATGTCCTCGGTGGCTGCGGCAGCGGCTGCCGTTGGTGGAGCGGCGGCAGCCTCGGTGGAGCGGAATGGAGCAGGCGGAGGAGGCTCATCCGATGGTGGCTCCCAGAATGGCGGCGACTCGAGGAACTCCTCAGCCAGTCGGATGTCAGCTTACGAGACACAGCTGGCGTATCAGCAGCACTTGGCGGGACTTCATGGCGGACCGCCAGGACCACCGCCACCGCATCACAGAGAGATCTCCGCCTTTGTTCCGGTCCTGCCCACCGGAAAAGTGAGGCCCGGCAGTAATTCCAACTACGAAATCATCGCCATGATGGCTGACAAGCGCAAGGAGCTGGCTCTCCGGGAAGCAGCCGCTGCGGCTGCCATGCTGGGACGTGGTCCCGGTGGTGGCCCACCTGGTGTCCCCCCACCTGGGGTGCTCTATGCCCCGCCTGGCGTCCCACCGCCGCCATATCTCACCGGACCGGGACCCTCGCCCACGGGAGCCGGAAGCTTTCCCTTCCCGCCCGGAGCTGCCGCTGCGGCGGCGGCGGCTGCTGGTCTCTTCCCGCCCGGCTTAGGACCGGGTATGCACGCCGGCCTGGACCGGCGGCTGCTGAGGGCACCGGGCCGCGCTTCGAGGCCCAAGAAGCAGTTCATCTGCAAATTCTGCAGCCGGCAGTTCACCAAGTCGTACAATCTGCTCATCCACGAAAGGACGCACACGGACGAGCGGCCCTATTCCTGTGATATCTGCGGCAAGGCGTTCCGGCGACAGGATCACCTCAGGGATCACAGGTGAGTTGCGATTGAAGTTAAAAAAAAAACAAAATGGAAAAAAGGGGGAGTGTCTGCCTCGGTAATTGCCAGCCAGGCGGTTGCAGGCCTGCAGTTAAGTTTTGAGAATTTATTTGGAGGCAAGTAGGAGACTCAAGTAATACCCTTTAAAAATATTTAGGATTGATCTGAGATCTATACATTATTTATTATTTATTATTGGAATTATCAAGAGAATTTTCTTAATTGTTTCAAGAATATTGGAAGCATTTTAGGAGAACTTCTTTAAGAAGTATTTAAATGATTACTTTATCTTTAAATAAATTTACAAGGTTTATGTTCGTATAGAAATATTGATGTGATTTTAAAGGGATTTAAAAATGTATTTTAGAGTATGAAAATAATATTAAATATTGCTTTAAGTACAACAAATATTTCCTAAAAAGATAATTTTTAAAGATAAATTATTCACAAAAATTCCCTTTAGCTTCCCAACCAATTTAACCCTCATTTAACTGAGAGTCCTTTTCCAAAACTAAGAACAAAATTCCTCGAATTTTCCAACCCCTTTTCCCATAAAATTAAACCAAGATTTTCTCTTTTTCCTACTGCATCTTAAGCGAAAGGGTACAATACTTGACGTAAGCCAAGAGAACATACAGCAAAGTTAATTAACTCTGTTTGGTTTTCCTTTTGGGGCTCCGCCAGCCAGCATTAAAGTCGGAGGGAATGCCATAGGATTCCTGCCCCGATCCCAGGCAGCAGGTCTCCTCCGTACTCGGGCCGCCTGTCCGCAGAGCGTTCTGTCTTTTGATCGTTCGGTATCGGTCCATTTGTCGTTTGTTTGCTTTTAGCCGCGGGACTAATTCTTCTTTTTCCATGGGAGAAGAATCTCGGAAGAGGCAGAACCTGTTTTCGGGTCTCGCCAGCAGCAGCTGCTGGCTGCCTCCGATGAGGCTGATGCTGAAGCTGAAGCTGTAGCTGAAGCCGAAGCAGATGTCGAGAAGATGGGGACTTCCACTGGGGGCCGAGATGCTGCTGCTGCGGCTGCTGCTGGCCAACAACAAGTGGACGCCATTGCCAAGATGGCCGCCATAAACATTAAAAATTAATGCAGGCAACGGCGAGCTCAACTCATATAGAAACATAAATACCCTTTAAAGTTAAGGTTAGTGGGGAGATATAATGGAGACACAGGTTGTTTTTTATAAAATTTAAAGATTGTTTAAAAAGTAAAATAGTTGCAAGGTAATAAAAACACTTTCAATAGCAATTTTTGGGGCCCATTTTAATTTTAAAATGCTAAAAAAGTATAAATTATACAGGTTTTTAATTAATTTCAAAGACCCATCACAATTTTCTTTAATTTTACTGATATTTTTCCTAAATTACTTTAGTTAGAGCATAAAAAAGTTAGCTTAATTTTGCCCGTTTTGGCTTAAAGTTACTGCCACATTCAAGTAGCCATAACTGTCACCCTGAGCTGCCAATTGCAGTTACCAATCTACCAATCCACCCTCACATTTGTATATTAAGTCCTACCAACCTAATCTCTCCTTAACCCTTCCTCAGGTACATCCACTCCAAGGAGAAACCCTTCAAGTGCACGGAGTGCGGAAAGGGATTCTGCCAGTCGCGTACACTGGCCGTGCACAAGATCCTGCATATGGAGGAGTCGCCGCACAAGTGCCCCGTCTGCAGCAGGTCCTTTAATCAGCGCTCCAACCTGAAGACCCATCTGCTCACCCACACAGATCACAAGCCCTACGAGTGCTCCTCCTGCGGCAAGGTCTTCCGTCGGAACTGCGATCTCCGGCGCCATGCCCTGACCCACGCCGTGGGTGAGGTCAATTCGGGTGACTATGTGGACGTGGGCGAGGAGGATGAGGCCAGGAACCTGAGCGGCGACGAAGAGGACTCTTTACTGGAAGTGGATTCGCCTCGGCAGTCACCAGTTCACAATTTGGGAGACTCTGCCGGCGCTGGTGGTGAGAAATCGGAGTCCGAGCGGATGAGACTCAAGCGAAAGGCCGGCGCCCTGGATCATCACCAGGAGGAGAGTGACGAGGAGTTTGATGACTACGACGAGGAGGAGGATTTGCAGGATCTGCAGGCCAGAGAAGGAGCTGGTGGAGAAGAGGAGGAGGACTTTGACCCAGAGGATGAAGAGCGCGAAGAAGTGGCCCTGGTGGCAGCACGTTTCCAGGCAGGCAAGGCTTCTGTCGCTGCTGGCAGTGATGCCATCTCCTCCGGCATTGCCTCGGCATCTTCTAGCGCTTCTGGCAAGCCGGAGAGGCAGGGCGTCACCCACTGCCACCATGAGGGCGGCGAGACCTATACGATGAGGCCGCATGGCGAGAAGCACCTTGAGGAGCCGCCCGCCAATCCCGGTCTCTCGGTACCACCTTCCTTTGTGCGATACCCGCCTGGAGCTGGTCCACCTCCCCCGCCTCTGGGACACCCACACTTGCTGCCACCCAACGGAGATCCCTATTTGCCGATTCTCCACGTTCGGCGTGATCTGCACCACAAGAGCCTGAACCTTTCGAAGGCCGCCCCACCGCCACCGACTCCTCCTAGCATCAGCATCCAGCCCGAGACGAGTAAGCCACCCAATCAGCCCCTGCACTCGCCGCACGAGGCGATGCCCAGCTTCCTGGGCTCGATTCCCATGCGAAAGAGGATTCTGCCGCCGCCGCCACCACCCACCTTGGACCTGCTGGATCCCCAGCACCACCATCATCACCATCATCCTGGCCTGGGCAACCCGAGACCTTTCGTGGATAACCCGGGCATATATGCCTTAAATATGTCGCGACATCCACCGAGGCAGCTGCTGGGAAAGCCACCACCAAGCACGGAAGCCAGCTCGGAAAAGGGAGCACCACCTGGGGCAGGAGCCCCACCTGTGGCAGTCCCACCCATAGCACCGCCCGCAGCGCCGCCCAGAAGGACAGGATTTAGCATTGAAGATATTATGAGGCGTTGACAGTAAACTAAAACTTAATTCCACAAAACATGATCTGAAACCGATGCTGGGTCCTTGAAAAACTTGTTCCCATGAGGGGTATTAAACCCAAAACATTTAACACTAATTTAGAGCTACGATTTAGTACATTTTAGTACAATGTCTGTAGGCAAGGCAATAGACCTTAAAACTGAGTAATAAAAATATATGAACATCGCATTCACTAAGCTGTAATTGTAAGCGTAAAGAAACTGAAACTCTGTTGTTGCATTTTATAGAGCCCTTAAAATATATACATTATAAATATATAAGTTAGGTGTTAAGAGACTTAGCTTAAATCTGACCATTTAAATGCTTAAGTACGAGAGTCTATCGCCTAGTTTTTTAGTAATTTTGTGGTGTATCTGAGGGTGTGACTGTGTGTGTGCCTGGCCACAACAACACTAAGTGTTGCTGTTTTTTTCGAGTGGATGCCAACTTTTAATTTATGTTTCCTTATCCAGTAAGCTAATCTTAATTGAGAAAAAAATAAACAAAATACGAAAATCGTAAATCGATTTTGTCTGTAGGGAAAAAAATGGTTGAAAGTAAAAGTAAAAACAAAATCGAAAATAAAAAACCGTAACTAAGCAACATTCCAGTTGAACCTTATGTAATTTAGGCTTAGTTTATATTTTAAGCCTTTTTTTAGTGAGTAAGCGAGTTGTGTAAGTAAGCATTCCATTCCATGGTCTTCCTTGAATTTTAAATGATTTTTTATTCAAACCATATAGCGAGTTAGTTTTATTACAAATAAAGATTGCATTAATATGGAAAAAGTCGAAGGTTTTCTTTGTGGGGAGGGAGGTTCAATTTATTTTTCTGTTAAGTTTTAGGAGTTAGGAAATTTACTTGATTTGTGCTGGACTTATTCTAGAATCCTTTTTTATTACAGTAAATATTGCACTGGAATTTTTGCCTCTGAAATATATATTTTTTTAATTCCTATTTTTGTTTTATGTGTTTATATATATTTTTTTTTTGGTATATAGATACATAAATTTCCAGTATATTCTTTAAAATTGTAAATAAATTACTTTCAGACACATTTTTAATGAAGTTTATATGACATCATTAAGGTCTTTTTATTAACATTTTAAAATTATGGAAGAAATTTAAGTTTTTTATATTTTTCAATAAAACAATATATAAAAATATAAGATCTTTTTGAAATTTCCATAATTTTAGCATGGAAGAGTTATCCAGATCATTTTTCCCCTAAGAGATCTTTAAGGTCTCTCCCCCAACTAAATTCCTCTTGATTTTCTTAATTACCAATCTTGGCAGTTTATTTCCCATAAAACCTGTGCTGATCTTAGAGTGATCGCTGTCAAGATCGAAAGGGATCTGCGTGGAGTTGTATTATAAAAAAAATCCACTGACTCACTCGCGTTTTGGGGCCATCAATCACACAGACTCAGCCGGCGGCCGTAATAATACTTCGGGCACGTTTCGAGGCCCCTCACCTCACCTTCCTAGACACGGCAGACACGACAGTTTGCGGTTTGTGGCAACGCCTTTAACATTGAATCTCCGGCACATCGATTTAGAGGGAGGTGTGGGGGAAAGGGACTGAAATCAAGTATGCGCCACTTGGACACGTAGAAAGTTCAATTAAAATGCCACGCAAATTGTCATAATCCTCGCCTTGCCGCCAGTTGGGAGTTGTGCGTTTCCTGGAATGCCCCCCTTTCCGCCAAATATCTGTACTTTTCCCAACAAATGACATCAATTTCGGACTCAACTATAAAATAATTCGCAAAGTTTCTCCGCCAAGATGATATCATCTCGAGTCCCAGGAAAGCACGTGATTTGTTTGCCAAATAAAGCAAAAATGGTTGCGTGAGAATGGTCTCAGATATTACCACTTTTTATCATTTGCCGAGGAAACTTAATGTTTTTTATGCAACAAGATTGTTAAAATTATTTTAAAATATAAATCGCAAATTAAGCTAATGTATTCATATTTACAAAAAATGTTAATGATCGAAATAAGTATTGTATATATACAAAATTCAGATTAGAATCAATTTAAATCGATCTAAAAATGAAGTCTAAATAGTTCGAATTTTCTCTATTTTATCCTGTTTTATTTTCTTTAATTTTAGCACTGTGAAAGGAAAATAAAAGTACATTTTTAACTATTATATTTAATTTAATTGATTTATAAATTTTATTTTCAACTATTGACATATTTCTTAACTTTTAGTTCCATTTTCTGTACAATTTTTTTTTTTTATCTGTATAATGTATAATGTATTTTACCCAAGCAAAGATATTTATACTTTATTTTACAGATACATTTACAGATCCCGAACCTCTCACCGGAACAGTGGCGCCTTTCAACAAATAGTGCGAGAAACGAACAACTTGTTGTGGTGGATTTATATTTTCAAATGGAAACTTAAAAGTTTATTTTTCTAGGATATAATTTAGATTTAAGAAAGATTACAATATTTCGAGTTGAAATTTAAAAAATATCTGAATAGTTAAGAGTAATTTAAAATAAAAAAATATTCTCCAAATTTATGAACAACTTAAAATAAAAGGTTGCAAGGCAAAATAATATTTTTCTCAAATGTTGCTAAGAACATGTTGCGCAACACACATTGGGTTGCCAAGACACATGTCATGCTGCAGATGTTGAAGAAGGAAATAAACTTTTTTTTTACAAATTTTTCCAAATTTAATTCATATTATATATTTATCCAAATCTAAATCTTACTATAGAGAACCGATTTTACTCAAATTTATAGAAAACAATGTATGTACTTCACCGAACTACAATTAGGGGATTCCCTACACGACTGAAAATATAGTTATTTGATAATTTTAATCGGAAATGGAACGATAGCGACATCAGAGACGCTGAAAAACTGAAAATATCATAATATAAAGGCAGCTATTTACAGCTACCGATATTTTTAGTAATTCAATCGTACAGGGCAACCCCTCATTATATTCGCAATCAAACCAAGGTAAGAACTTCCACCCGCAGCTTAACAGCGTTGCAGCCATGTTACCAACAGCAACAGGTTCCATCTACCAAGCTCTGTGGGGCAGCGAGGCAGCTTTTTTGGGCTCCACACTCCACTGTTAGCATTTCGGCCAAGTTACTGGCATTTTGGCCGCTCGCTCAGCCGAAAGCTGCTCTGGACGTTGTGCTCACTGCGACTTTTCAGCTTCTCCGGGCAACTCAGTGTGCTCAACGCTGCTCATCGTGGTCTTTTGAGTCAGTTCGGTTCGGAAGGTGTTTGCTGTTGGACGTTTTCTGTGCTCGTAGACGCTCGATCGCGGGAAAATAGCGCTAACTTATTGATCTCAGAAGGTGGCTTTGTTGTTGTCACGTATACGTACAGTTGGCCGTTCGAGTGTGTGCGTAAGTGTGTGCGAGAGTGTGATCGCTGGCTGTGCGCTGACCGCGCCTTAAAGCGTTGCGACGCTACTTGAAAAGCTAAAACAAATCTTACATTTCTTCAAACAAAGTGTTTTAATAACTAAACAAAAATATAAGAAAAACAGTGCTTATAAAGTGAAAAATGCAATAAGAAAATACAGAGAGTGAAAAGCTTGGCCACAAAAAAGTGAGGTTGTGTTGGTGCTTTGGCCAAAAAAAAGTATTACCAAACACACCAATACTTGCAACAGCGCAAATGTGGAGTGTACACAAAGAAAACATACAAGAAGCCGAGAGCATTAAGGCTTCAATTAAGGCCTAAAAGGAGACAGGATTCTTGTTAAGAATTCTAATAATATATTAGCCTTGAAAACGAAGTGATTTTTGTATATATTCTGGAAGCAGGTCATGGGTGTTGTGACCGTTAAATTTGAGCTGAAAAGAAGGTCAAAAAAGTAGTGAGGTTTGGCCGAAAAGAGTTTGGATTCTTAGCTTGACCATTAGAGCATTAGAGGAAATAATAATATTACATCTGTTTATTTAAAAATAAAAAGGTTAAATAAATCTATATTATTCTGGCTTTTTTAAATATTTAGGTATAAATAAAAGAAACCAAGTGAGCAGACTTGCAAATAATATTTGATATTTACTTTTCCTTTGCTGTCTTGCCAAGCCGATTGAAACCGGTTTATTGGCGTTCATTTCTTATGCGTTCTTAGTCAACATCAAAGACTTAATCCCAGCATTTATTTTATATGAGAAGAATGCAAGGAAAAGTTGTATAATAATAAAAAATGCATTTCCTTTCTTAAAGCTTTATGGAATTATAAAAACCTCTACATTTGGCATTTATTATTTTTCCTTCCCCATTTTATGATATAATTTTTGAGCTCAGCTTCAAAATCTTTCAATTGTTACAATCATAAAACTATGATTTTTTTCTTCTTCTCTCTTCTCGGTTCAGCGAAAGACTGAAAAACCCATCGGAGTATAAAGATTTGGATCCGAAAAAATTCTGTTAGCTGGCTGCTCTGTTTCCCTCCTTGTTTTGCACGCTTTCTTGGCAACTAATTGTACCATCTATGGATATTTTTTACTCCATTTTTTTTTCCTTTTTTTTTGCGTTTCGTTTGTGGCCAATAAACTGCAACTGCAACTGCAACTGCAACTTTTGAGCCCCGATGCGTTCAGCGAGCCGCAACGTTGAGTTGGTTGCACTTGTTTCCCGCCAAATCCCCCGTCTGGCCTAGGGACAGGTTCCTCTCTCTGTGTAGTTCCTCTAGCTACTTCCGCTCCGCATTACTCATCCGACGGGTAGCCGCCGATGACGCGTTGTCCCTCCCTCTCTGATGGGCCGGAAAAAAGCGAATTAAAAGAACATTTTCGCCAAAAGGAAGTGAGGCATTATCAATCAGTTGGCTTTTAGATAATGGGAAAAAGGCAGTGCATTTTCTAGGGGTCTGTAAACTAATACATCTATAGCCATATATATTTAAGAATTTGATAAAACAAAAAAGCTTCCGAGACTGAGGTCATACTCCGTACTTACAGCCATAAAATGTCTCTAATTTATTTCCTAACTTGATGAAATAAATAAATTAGGGGTGGTTTATTTTTAGTTATAAAAGAATCAATATTTTATTTAAAAATGCAATCTACACAAAAAAAGGCAACAAAAATAATGAAAATGCTAAACTTGCAGGTCAAGCTAATTAACATTTTAGCGTGCGAAGCATCATCAATGACTGTAGGAGAGATAGATACTATACAGAAAGATATATAGAAAGATGCGAGTATTCAGTAGTATTAGTCATTCATGCCGGCAAATGAGTAACAAAACTAGTTAAAATTCTACGTAAATCAAAGCAAAACAGAACGAAACAAATTTAACAATGATGGGAGCTCTCAAACGAGCATAAAATTGGTTAGACAATTGTAATTTTAACAAACAATTTCTAGAACGGGTTTGTTGAACTCTCTATATTTTTTTTTGGTTAAAACGGAAACTAAATTAAATTGCTGTAAAATTGACCAAAAAACCAGCTGCACAGCGGGGGGATAACCCTTTCACATGAAGAGAAAGCTCAATTAGACTAAGAACTCAGGCTGTGGGAATTGAAGCTAAATTTGAAGAGCGGTTAAAACGAGTTTAAAATTTGGGAATAGAAAAGGCTAGTGAATTATGAATAGAATTTTCCTTATATGGTTTAGTTGAAGCATATAAGTAAAACATTATCTAGATAAATAATTAGTTATAATAAAGCTAGTAATTGTTATGTTTTATCTTTCAATTTTCTATATATGCTTTAAGCCATAAAAATATTACAAATTTTAAATATACACCAGAAATTAGCCCATAATTAAAACTTATATTATAAACCAAATTTCCTGAATGATAATTCCCATATTTATGACTTTAAATTTAGTTTTTTTTATAGATTCCTTGGTCATAAAATATAAAACATACTTAAGGCTAAGTGCTTTGCATTAATTTATGACCAAAAACCGAAATGCCAAAGCACTGAACTGAAAACTAAAAAGTTAATAAACCCATAAAAAAGGCAAAAAAAAAAGACAATAAACGTATTGAATGCACTTCAAATGCAGTCACGGCAACCACGAAAACAACATTTCAGCCGGTGACGACGTCGTTCAACGACTTGCATCGCTTGCAGTTGAGTCACACGTCCGAGATACAATATACAAGATACAAAGATACAATCCACACACGCACCGTTGTCGCCCCCGTAGAACCCGGCTCTCTCGAAGCTACTTTGCATATTCGATGATATGCTGGCCATTGGTGAAGTTGGGAGAGAGAGAGAAATTTTGTAAATTAATATTTAAATATTAGGATATTTATCCTAACTGCCTAGAAATATTTATATTTATTAGGTATTAAATAAAATTAAATAATGGTATTAAAATGTATTAGGAAGAAATCAAAATTTCTTTTTTAAAGATTTCTTTCAATAATTAAACATAACAATAATTTGTTATTAACAAATTATATAAATTATTATCAATAAAATGATCAAAAACATCAAAATTATTGATCTTCATAAGACATCTCTCAGTGCATTTTTGAGGTGGGGAAAAGTTTAAGGTAAAGCCCGTTAAGTTGAAGGTGGAAATGCTTTCTTCTCTCTTCTTACTACGCACACGTAACCGAAGAAGAAAGAAGAAAGCGAAAGAAAGGCTAAAGAAAATTGGAGAAAAACACACGAACTTAGCTTGCGGTGCGTGCGTCGCTCTCTTAGTCTCCCCATCTCTCTCGAGCTGTGCCTCTCTGTGGCATGAATGAAATGCCTACACATTTACAGTTATTTTACAAAAAGTTTTATGGGGGTGGGGGGTATTTCCAACAACAACTCCCCAATAATTTACATGTTGTTGTTTCTGTATGTTTTTTTTTTGTTGTGTTTGTTTGCCTCATTTCTTTTGTTGTTCCCTTCGCTGCTATTGTTGTTGGTTGCTTGGCGTCCGCGCTCCCCAGTGGGTAATGCAAGCCACTAAACCCTCTCCGGAGTGCCAGTCGCTGCTAACGGTTCTTTGCGTACGGACGTGTTTTTTGAAAAAAGAGAAATAGGAAAAAAATAAAGCTAACTCAACTGCATAGGTATTTGTATCTGAGTATCTGTGTGTTTTGTGGTTGAAAAGGTGTTTTGGTTTGAGTTTTGTTGTTGCTCTTTAGCGGCTTATCACCAAAGTTTTTTAAGAATGTTGGCAGTACCAGCCGAATTTCTCATGTTTCGGTTGGGAAATCTACACAGAAGAACGCATCAGCTTTTTTAGGGCGCTGGAAAACAGAGAAAATTGGTTAACACCCACAAAACAAGTAACTTTTAAGCTAGGGAAAACAATGGAAACGGTTTAAAAATTAGTGAAAAATAAATTAAAAAGAAATTAATGAATTCCAACAACTGTAAACCTTTGAAATCATAAAGGTTTAGCCTAAATTATTAGAAAAAAGTTAATTAAAAGGATTAAAAATATGTGCTATTAAAAAAAATTTTTTTTGTAAACAAATACCAAATTAAATATTCAAACATTTTAGTGAAAACTGTGAATAATGAAAAACAATAAAAGTAGAACAAAAAGAACACCCCCAAAGAGGTGAACATAAATAATTCAAACTAGTGAAGTTTAAGAAACATTCTAGACAATAAATAAACCTCTTTTTTTAATAACATTTAATGGCAAATCCACACATTTACTTCCAATAACAAATCTGTTTCTTCGTTCTCTCCAGCTGTTTAATTATCACGAAAACTACCATGGCGTATGCGTAATAAAGAAAGCTATTAGTGAAATAATTAATTTCAACGAAAAGTAAACCAAATTAAATTTAACGATTTAAGAAAACGATGCACAAATGAAGCTGCAACGACATAAAACGAACTGCCAACAAAAAGTAAAGAACGAAACTCAAGGAAAATCAAGGGAATCAAAGCCCCAATGGCCCGCCATATGTTCATGGGGGACTGTCCTCCTCCTGTCCCTCATTTCCCTGACACACTTGGCGCAGGCCCAGGAAAATCCAAATCCACCAAAACAACAAACCGACTTGGAGGTGGAGCTGCTCCCGGAGAATGATATTGAGTTCGCCAGTCTCGATGGCGCCACCCAGCTCCTGCCAGCGACGAGGCATTCCGACGTCACGACGGCGCCAACGACTTCCTCTCCCCCGGCCATGACGTCAGCCCTGTCATACACGGAACTGCAAGGTGGGGAAATCCTTAGCGAGCGTATCCTGCGGCTCAGCGAGAGTCCATACTTGGTCCGCGAGGACTTGGAGGTGTTGCGCGGCGCCAAGCTGACCATCGAGCCCGGTGTCACCATCGAGTTTGCCCCCACAAAGGGGCTGAAAATCAGCGGCGTCCTGCAGGCGGTGGTAAGTTGAGGGAAAACTATAGAGAAATGGCTTCACCCCCATTTCAAGTGAAAATTCATTATAGGGAAACTTGAGTAGGATTTACTGGGTCGGAAATTGGAGGTTTTATTACTGCAATCAAGTAGGGTGGCAGGAAAATGCTTTAAGAGAATGTTTGGTAACTAAATTAATAAGCTAATTAATAATTCTAAGGCACATTTAATAATCTGTATAAAAACAGAAGCAGATAAATATATTTTACTTTTTTTAAATGGAATTATTATAAACTTTATATTAAATCCAATTTATTTTGTATTCTTTATGAACAAAATATTTATTTTGGCAATGTTGCTTAAATGACAAAGACTCTTAAAAACCCTAGCTTCATGGCCGGCAAATCTCAAATTAAAATATTATAAAATTCTTGAATTATCAATAAGAAATTTTTTCCAAAATTATAGATATTAAAATTACCATGAAATGCTTTCAAAGAGCCATACATATAATTACGAATTCCAGATATTAATATTCCACTTTTTCAATCACAAAATTTTCTAGGAACTCAAATATATTAAAGTAACATTAAAAACAATACAAAAGAAACATTTATTAAAGGTAAAAAACCTCATTCCATTTTCGCATTTTCCACCTGTTGTAGGCGTTGTTTTTTTGGCGAATGATTAAGCGGCACCTGTTGCTATCAGCCACCGAGAGTCCACTATGAGTAACCTCAATGATAGATAAGCCCTGTACCAGGGGTTTCGTATACTGGGGTTCTCTCATTGTTGACTTTTACAGACGTGATAAGATTGCGATTGTCTGATTTACACATCAGGCTTGGTTAAAGGGGAGGGAGATATGTATACACAGGAAATAATATAATTCAATTAATTTTATGCAGCTAATTAATTAATTTTTGTTAGCTATTTGAAAAATGAATGACAAAAATATAACATTAAAAATAAGTAATAAAAATATGTAACAAAAATGCCTTTTTAAGATCAAAATAAAACATTTTTAACACCCCATTTTATCCTGATCGTTGCTACAATATTTCTCCCAGTGCAGTCACAAACCAGAGCACTGCTCCGGATACCAAATGGAGGACAGGGCGTGCTCATATCCGATGTATAGTGGTAGGTTAGGGCCTCTGGACATGCGCAATCTGTTGACCTGTCGCAAATTGGGTCAGCCAAGTTCAGTTCGGAGACTTCCTTCCAATTATCGTCATCAAAGAGCAATGTTTGCATGTTCCGGACTGTAGTTCTGGTGGAGTAAAGTCACTTAATCAGCGGGTTCAAGGGGTCAGCGTGGGTTAATTAGATTTAAGTGAATGTCGGGAGAGCGCATAATTGAAAGGGAAATGTATGATTAAATTGGCTTTTTGTCAAGAGCTTAAGCTTAATTCTTAGCCCTCAATAATTATGTTTTCACACTTTTTTTGGTTTGGAAATATGCAAAATATCTTTGAGTCATGGGTTTTCGGGGGTTAAGAGTTCAGCGGGTACAAAAGCGTTAATTAAATAAATATGTTTTGTTCTGTCGGTGGCTGTGGGCGAAGATCTCTCCTATTTGGGTGGCTGATCTTCGAGACAAACATAGGTGTTAATTGGTGCCCCAAATTGCCTGGAAATTACTTTATGGCGTATAGTATGTATTTTTCATGTCGCTTTTCATTGGCAAGCGAAGGTTAAAAGTGGCGAGAAGAGATCATAATTGAAAACGAAAATAATTGCATGCTACGTGAGAGTCAAAGTGAAAATATGTGCGAAAGAAAATGCTGAAAAGCAGCAGACAAGTTAAATTGAAAAATAAATTATAATTGCTAAATATTTTTACTGTTTGTTATTTGTTTATATTTTCATTTTGAAAACTTTGATTAGGGAAATTAATAAGAAAATTAAACATACAATTTATCATAAATATTTCCTTTATTAATTCTAAAAAATTTCTTGTTTATTTTCAGGGCACTTCCACCTCACGCATAGTGCTCAAATCCCAAAGTAACACTGCCAATTATAAACTGGAACTACCCGATGATCAGGAAAAGGGCATACGACTTGTGGATGGACCCACGCCCGTAGAGGGAAGACTGCAGCTCTACCACAAAGGAGCCTGGCGTTCAGTTTGCTCCAATTCCAGAAAGTGAGTTTCAAAAATCGTATAAAAAACATGATTTAAATAATAATTCTTCCCCCAATTAGTTGGACATTGTTGGATTATGGTGTGGCCTGCAAACAGCTGGGCTACCGCGGAGGCAGATTCTGGAATTGGGTGGAGAGGACACCAGGATATTATCCCAGACTCTTGTACGAGCAGCCAAAATGTCGCGGCGGAGAAAATAATCTCCAGAACTGCGCTTGGACGTCGCGGCAAATGGGAGCCGGTGCTTGTGATTATCACAACGATTTGGGAGTCCAGTGCTTGCCCGTCCATTCGGAGCCCCTGGGGCACTGGCGCGGCATCTACTTCGATAATGCGCCCTCTACCAAGGCCCTGGGGAGAGATAACACCGTCTATGCTGCACAATCAGAGTCCCGTCTGAAATATGTGGATATTTTAAGAGCTGGAAATGGTGCCGGCTTCAGCGCCAAGTCAGCGGTGGAAGTTCAGGGCTTGCCGCCCCAAATGGAGCACGTGGTGATCAGCCACTCGGCCTACACGGGCTTCAATAGCACCTTGCCCTGGGCGGGATTCCAGCTCCAGAATGTCACGGTGATGAAGAGCAATGGCATCGGCGTTTTTGTAAACTCCAGCCAGGGTTTGGTCCAGTTGGATGGATGCTCCATTGTGGACAATGCCGGTGATGGCATCAAGTATGTGGGCCACGATCTCAGGGGAACGGAGAGGAAGGATCGCGCCAGCATCTATGACTTTTGCACCCTGCCCACGACATCGGGACAAACGTATCCCATCTCCTTGTCCTTTACCCAAAAGTACTATTCCGGATCGGCCAAGGAGTGCGGCAAATACTTCTTCACGAGGCCCGGCTACCTGCTGACCCTGCACTTCGAGCACTTTTTCCTCATGCAAAACGAAACGGTCAGCGTTGAGGTATACGACGGAGCCTCCACCAACGACCGTTTGCTGTTCGAGTGGAAGGCCAGGAACTTTACGAGGCCCCAGAGCGTGACCTCGACCCGGGACAAGATGTTTGTAAGGATCAAAGCGGACGCCAGGCAAGAGTTGAATGGCTACTTCCGCATAACATCGGGCGACTCTGTGGCCTATGATCTCAGGGTGGCCCAGTCCACTGTAGAGGATAATGGTGGTCGTGGTGTGGCTATAGACAACATTCGATCCAAGCTGCATGTCCATGGCAGCTCGGTGTCTGGCAATGGCCATGTGGCCGGCGTGCATGTCACCAGTGGCGCCGGAGATGTCAACATAACGAGCTCCAACATAAGCTTCAACAATGGCGCCGGCGTTAACATAACCTACTACGGAGGAAACCGCAACATCTCCAGGTCAGCGCTTAATGCCAACAAAGGATATGGCGTAGCCACCTGGCTAAATCACACCACAGACATCAACAGAGTGGAGTATATACCCTTCAACCAGACCAGCGTGGTGGAGTATTCCCAAATTGGTGGCAATCTGGAGACCGGCATCTTCCACGGCAACTTTTGTCGCCCCATTTGGGTGAATATCACCGGCAACAGCTTCAATGGCAGTCAGCAGAATGATGTCTTCATCGAGTCTTGTTACCAGGCCACCGCCAACGGTCAGCCCAATATGCAACTCCAGCTGGGACACAATCAATTCAAGTATTCGCAGGCGAACTCCATCAACCTGAGTCCCGCCCTGAATCTGGTGGGCAAAATAGAGTACAACATGTTCCGATATGGTTCCTACGGCTGCCTGTTTGTGAATAATGATTACATATATCCAGAGTTTAACTATTTTCCTGTTAAACTCCTCATACAAAGCAATTACTTCATGCGGAACAGTGGTGTCCATGTGGTTTCCCTGGGTCTGTCTCCCTACAGCCGCTCCGAAGTACAGTACATACTCTTCACGCGGAACTTTGTGAGGGGCAACAACATCACCGAAGCCTTTGGCCCACTCATAGCGGGCTCGGAGGGCAGTGATGGCGCCGGCAGACTCAATCCGCGCTCTCGAGTGGCCGCACCCGTGGTTATCGGCTCCAGTAATATCGATGTCTTCCGGAATATCCTGCACAATCTGGACTCTATGTACGAGATCGGCTCACAGCTCACGGATCAGAGCCAGATCATAAATGCCACCTGCAATTGGCTGGGCCACACCGACGAGAATAAGATATATGCCCGACTCTTCCATCGCAACGATCGCTATAATCTCGCCAAGATCAACTATATTCCCTACTTGCTGCACAGTTCCAATCCGGGTTCCACGGCCATGATCACTGTCTCCACAGTGGTGCCGCGCTTCTTCCACGAGGGAAGCGATGTCATCGGTGGCGAAGTTGATGGTCAGGATATGGTTCCTGCGGGCACCTACACGGTCACTAAGGATATCAACATCCGGCCCGGTGGCAAGTTAATCCTGTCCCCAGGCACTATTCTCAAGTTCGAGCCAAGTGTGGGAATGATGGTGGCGGGAAAACTAGAAGCCCGAGGCCGCCGACCCGACGATATACTCTTCACTCTGAAAAGGGAAACAATCATTGGGGAACACAACGACACGGAGACCATTGATTTGGATAGCGAAACGGAGGCCGTGGATATGGAAACGGAGGTGATACCCGCGGATGGAGTGCCTAGGGTGCCAGTTCGCTTGGTTGGCGGTGCCGGGGCCAACGAGGGACGCCTTCAGGTGTATGTTAAGGGGCGCTGGGGCACCGTCTGCGACTATGGCTGGAACGTGCTGAACGCTGCCTTGGTGTGCCACCAATTGGGCTACTCACTAAATCCCGATGATTGGCGCCTGTTGCGATCCCAGCTTCCCAATGCCGGCACCTCGGAGGATATTCTGATGGCCAGCGTTCGCTGCACCCTGCAGGATCGCGATGTGACCAAGTGCCGGGCCGAATACGAATTTGAGAACACCTGCAGCCACGAGAACGATGTGGGTCTTCGGTGCTATGAGGGTGCCTGGGCTGGAATACGCTTCAGCATGCTCGCCGAGAGAGCTGACCTGCAGTATGTGACCGTGGAAAAGGCGGGCCTGTTTGACTACACCACCAATGCCTTTAAGCCAGCCGTCCAAATGGATCATGCCCGGCATAACCTGGAGAACGTTAGGGTGGTGAACAACCTGCAAGACGGTCTGGGTATTGTCTACTCCGATCTCTACGCTGGCAAGTCGGTGAACAACATTAAGAACTCGGAATTCTCTGGCAATCGAGGCAGTGGCATTAGCTTAAAGCAACTGGACTTCAGGATCTCGGGATCCATCATCAAGGACAACAAGGGCAGTGGCATTACCCACGATGCCGTGATAGCTGCTCTGGATCAAAAGGAAATCGGTGGATGGTTCAACATGGCGAGGGATTTCAATGCCTACGACACCGACTACGATCCGTATGTGCTGCCCCATGAGATCAGCAACATTGATTTGGGAACCTTCGAGCACAAATACATCCGGACAGAAGAGCTTCTTGGACAGAACATCAATCGGAAAATAGTGGTGCAATGCCCAGCTGGCTATGTCATCGGCATTCAGCTCCTAAATCCCATTCACAACCTGTCCTCGGAGAGCATCAGCATCCTGAATGCCCGCACGGAGAATATCAGGAGTGATCTCTGGCAAGTGAAAAGGGATTTGAATGTCTTTCCGGCCACCAGCAGCAGCTATGGCATCATTATTTACTACGAAAGCGGCCTGCATGCTCTCGGCGGAGCAGTCCTGATGCTGAGCACTGTCACTGCGCCCGTTCAAAATATCCGAAATCGCATTGTCAGCGGCCCGGTGCCCACTCTGACGATTCGATCAACGAAAATTCAGAAAAATCTGAGAGGTATTACGGGCATCTACTACAATCGCTATATAGGCGACAATGGGGAGTATTATCTGCGAAAGGCCAACGAATCGATCAAGTTAA
Organism: Drosophila anomelani; assembly: GCA_035045905.1. NCBI lineage: Eukaryota > Metazoa > Arthropoda > Insecta > Diptera > Drosophilidae > Drosophila > Drosophila anomelani. The sequence goes on along the minus strand of JAWNOO010000019.1, from coordinate 273,222 downwards.
TCAACTCCGAATTGAGCTTTAACGAACGGGAAGCTATACTGATAAGGTCACCCTTCTGGGATGTGATCTCCAGCAATATTTCCGAGGTTGCTCTGCATGTGAACAGTTCTCTGATCTCGCAGAATGGTTTCGGCATCCGTCAGATGTCCAAGGATCTGCGATCGTCGAATAATTTGTTCCATTATGTGATCCAGGATACGACAGTGGAGCAGAACACCCATGGAGGTTTTCAGGTAGGTTATCAAATTCACAAAGTAAAATATTAAATTAATTTCCTTTAATTATTTTAGGTTTCCCTCCCTTATGTCTGGCAATACAACGAAAACTTCACCCATTCAATTTATTTCGGCAACAGCACCTGGCAGCGAAATCGAGATTTCCGCATCTCCGTCCACGGACACTACACAGTCTTCAATATAACCTCGAATGTTTTCCGGGAGAACAACTGCCCAGGGGCTCTGATCCTACTGGATGGCATGGAGAAGCGTCTGCGCTTCGACAACAACCGCTTTGAATCAAACAATGCCAAGTTTGTGCTGCTCTTCAAGGCGGATTCCCTCAGTGAGATTATAGGACAGGTCCCAGCGAGCATCGAATACAATAGCTTCAAGGGAAATAATATTGTGACCATGTCTGCAAACTACCGAAATCAGTATATGAAAGCTGCCCGGAGGATTAGGAAGCAGCATAAAATACCCACAGCTGTCATTCGTTTAGATGGCGTTCAGAACGTTCGTCTATATCGCAATCTGATATCGGAAAATGAAATGGATTACAACCTGGTTGCCGGTGTCAGATCAGCCCGCTTGAATAACTACTTCGAGGCGAGGGAGAATTGGTGGGGAACCAAGGATACCGCATTGATAGAGGCAAAAATCTTTGACTTTGACAACTGGAACGATCATGCGGATGTTATTTATCAGCCATTCCTCATCGAGGACAGCTACGATGCCAGCGTCTCCGTGGTGGTGCCTTTCAATCAGGACCAGGAGGTAGATTTAACGACATATAGAGGCGGTCGAGTGTACAAGGATTTGGTTTTAAGGAAACAAAATACCCCGTATTATATATCCTCGGATATCACTGTAATGCCCGGAAAAACCTTGACCATAAGCCATGGCGTCACCATGGAATTCGAACCCAATGTCGGCATCCTAGTCTTGGGTAATCTTGTGGCCGTTGGCTATAAGGAGTCGCCCATTGTGATGAGACCGTTTAGGAACGCCACCCGGGAAGCCCTGACCGATGGACAGCCCCAGAAGCGGGCTCTGGAAGATATGAGTGCTCCTCTGACCGAATTCGACGCAATCCGACTGTGCACCAGTGCCAATAATTGCTCTGGCGATGCCGATGGCTTGTTTGGCCTCAACGAGGGCTTTTTGGAGTACTTTAATCACACGACGCTTCAGTGGGTGCCCATCTGTGACAGTCGGTTCACGGAGAGAAACGCTCAGGTGGTTTGCCGGGAGATGGGCTACGATCCCCTGAATGTTTACTACGGCCATGATCGCCGGATCGAGTTCCACACGAATTCTCTGACCAGAATCTGGTCATGGGTTCAGCCACTGGAGTGTCGCGGGGACGAGGAGCGAATGGAGGATTGCGCCGAGCGCTTGAATGGCCAGCTTTATGGGCATCGCCATGAATGCCGCTGGGATGATGTCTTTGTCTTTGTCAGCTGCAACAGCGTCGCCGACGATGAGGTTTACTGGGGCGGAATTCGCTTTGCCAACTCCAAGTTCGAGGAAATCCAGTATGAACACCGTATGCACAACACCAGATCCCATGCCAGGTTACCCTTGAGGGAGAGCCAGCTGGAGTTTGTGCAGATCGAGCAGGCAGGAATCCTGCACAACCACAAGGCGGCTGCCATACAGGCCATCCACAAGAACCCCTCCATAACTTCGGTGAGCATCGAGAACTCGGCCAACCATGGCATAAACCTAATAGCTCCCAGTGGCAAGCTCAACCTGAATCACCTGAACATCAACAAGACCCTGGGCACGGGCATCAGCATTGTGTCCCTGACAGGCGAAGGTCGCGATAGCGATGAATCTAGTTTTTCGCCCTTGAAGAAATTAGATCTCCCATACAAGCTCTTCTCCTTGGTGGATATATGCGACCCGCAAAAGGTCCTGACCATTGAAGAACGCATGATCATTTACTACAAATACGACAATAATCCCGTCAATTGCGTCAAGATCTTCACCTCGGCCTTTCGAGCGAAGCCCATTGGGTTCCGTTTGCTGCAATCGAACCTCTTCAATCACTCGAAGCTATATGGAAGGACGGATTTCATAAAGCTATTCGATGGCGATATATATAATGTAACGGCTACGTATTTGGGAAAAATTGAATCGGATACGGACAATCAAAGGTCGTTCTTCAAAACCAAGGGTCCTACAATGAGCCTGCAGTTGGTGGCCAGTGGTGCCCCCGAAACGCATGGATTTATAGCCGAGGTGGTCACGGTGCCCATTTCCACCTTGGGACAATGTAAATATAATTTATATAATTTGATTTCAAATAATTTCTTATAAAAATGCATTTTCCTCAGATCGCGATGCCCTCCACAACATCACAGACACACACATCTCAGGTGCCATAAAGGGAGCGGTCACATACTCCTCAGCCGGCGAGGTTACGCCCACTTTAACCCTAATAGGAAATCGAATAGAAAGAAACTGTAGGCAGTTGTATGGAAATTTCTCAACCTGTGCTTCAGCCCTAAACTTGGATGTGCAGAACATGAACTCATTGTACTTTATGGTTAGTTATCCAAGTCTTTTATCTAAATTTTTAATTTATTTAATGAATATTTTCAATTATTGTAACAGAACAACCTGATAATGGAAAATCAAGGAGGACTTCGCATTCGAGCCGATTCCCGAGGGTCGGCCACCTCGTTGCGGGGCTTTGTTCACCACAATCTCTTTATGAGGAATCGCAATCGCCCGGCCGTGTATGTGGAAGGACGACAGTCGTCGCCATACCAGGAAGTGGAGCTGTATAGGAATTATTTTGCCCAAAATATGGCCGGCTATGAAGATGTGATACGATTGTGCCAAGTGGTTTCCAATTTCAGCTATAATTATGTGCACAGCAATGTGGGAGGAAGAATTATGGAGGTTTCAGGCTTCGAAAAGGTGCGATTGCAGATCTATCAGACCACGGCCCACAATGGTTTCTATAGGTAATATCTCTACATTATTTAATTTATATATTTCAATATTTAATCATTTTTATTATTTTATTTATTAGAAACTTTGCTACCAATTGGATGACCCGGGCCACCATTGTTGCAGGAACAGCGGGTCAACAATATGTGGATAATATTTTCGAGAACTATGAAAACGATTATGAGCTGCTGACTGTCAATAATTCCATGTAAATATTTTAGTTTTACACTAGAACATTTAACTATAATTTTCTATAATTAATTTAGGCCACTGATTACTTTCTAGACCTTTAGACTTTACTTTAGACTCTTTTTCTAATATCTGTAATTATTTTTCTCAATTTTCTCCTTCTCCTGCCTGTGTAGTTTGAGTTTTGACTATGAAAACAGGTAAGATAAATGGGTTAAATCTAAAATACTTTAAACTTTTATTAATGTTTAACAAAAATGTTCCCTCAGGACCTTTGAAACATGGAGCTCCAAGATCGATGCTCGTCACAATTATTGGAGCTATAATAATACCATTTCGGTGCAGTCTCGTATTAGAGATAAATCTGGTAAGCTATTTTTTGCAAAAATAAAATATTTCCAGAAATATAATAATTGATCTTCTAATCTACAGATGATCCTATGCTGCTGGAGGTCCTGGCCGTGCCCTTCCAAATGAACAATGAAACCATACTCGATGGCAAGTGCCCACCTGGATGGGCTTTGGTCCATGACACCTGCTTTATTTATGTGGGAGCCCCGATGACATTCCACGAGGCCCGAGACTTTTGTCGTTCGGAGAACTCCACCATGCCGTTCTTACGCACGGATAAGACGACGCTTTGGAGGTACTTGCAGTCCCAGATGAAGCACCTCAAGTATCCCGAAAAGGTTTGGATTCAGGACTATAATCATATTGAGAGGTGCACGAACTTTGTGTTTGGTGAAATCGAAATTGAGGACTGTAACAAGGAGCGGGGATTCATTTGTGAAATGGATCCAAGGGTGAGTTGCATTCTATTAAATTTATTTTCTCATAAATTAATTCTCAACAATTAAATATTCCCCCATTTCCAGGTCATAATTGATCCGCTTTCCTGGCGGGCCGACATCTTTGCCATCAGTATTATCTCGGCCTTTGTCCTTGCCATTATTTTGCTGATCCTGGTGGCCTTTTGCTGGTTTGCCAAGTCCAAGCACCGTCATGTTCAGCGGCTGCAGCGCAGGAATAGCATTCGGCAGAGTTTGCGCAGCTTGAACAGCATCGATCCGCAGGGCTCCCTACGACGAAGACCCAATTATGTATGATTTCCTTTTGATTTCTTATTTTCCCATTAATTTCCTTTGATTTTTCATTTATTTAATTATTTGTTTGATTTTATTTATTATTTCCTTGGTTTATCCAGAACATGTCCAGCAACGGAACCCTTTCCAAGAGCCAGGACTACAAGCAAATGGTGGCCAATGGCTCCATTGATTCCATGGACAAGAGTGTGCTCAGCTCCGAGGCGGGCAGCTTCGAGGGCTACGAACAGAAGCCCCATTACAATGAGTATGTAAACCAGAATGCCTTGAGGCCCGCTCAGCAGGAGCACAAGGTGGCCACCATTTCCAAGGCGACAGGGCACAGAGCTCGTGCTGCTGCCGCTGCCGCTGCCCTGGCGCCCGATGCCTTTGAGCTGAGCTATCGGAATGAGGGCTTCCGGGATAATTCTACGTATGGTGGCGGCACCAGAGCCAACTCCGTGAGCACCAGTGTGGCGGAAGACACACCCATTATACATCAAACGGATCAGGAGGGCGACGAGGGTGGCTCCGATTATTACGGGAATGCCAGTACGTTGCCTCTTAGGACAGAGATCGGAGGAGGAGGCGGCAGCTCTCAGGGAGGCGGCCGCCGTGGTCAGCCCGGCTTGGCCTTCCTCAGCGAACTTAAGCAGAACCTGCCAGAGTATCAGAGGAGCTCCCATAGCAGCTTTATGCCGCAACGGAGTAGCGGCGAGTCGTTGCCCTTTGACCAAAAGTTGGATCAATTCAACTACTCCACCGAGTCCTCGCTGTATCGTCCTGCTCCGGCGGTTCCCTCCAGTTCCCAGAACGTAACGCCAGCGGACATGCGACGCCCAGACTCCTACTATACGGCAGTGAGAAGCAGCAAGGCCCCCGCCTCCCACTACCGGACACCGAGGCCACTGGCCCAGCCGCCGGCAGCTCCTCCGACGCACTCGTCGTCGCGCCCCAAGACAGTATACCAAACAGCGTCGGGAGAGTCCTCGCCGACCATTACGTCGCCACTATCCAATCCCTATCATCGCTCCAAGTCGGAGGCTCTTCTGGAAACAGATTTCGATGGGGATGGCGGGACAAGTGGGCTGCAGCCGCTACAAACCAATGGACGGAGTCACAGTCAGCCCCTGGAGACGGCCATGTGATGATGGAACGGCCCCCATTTCATGCTCTAATTTAAACTCACATTGACTTCACCTGCAAAGCTCTTCAAAACGTCGAAATTATAATTTTTCAAGGTTCGATTTCGAGTTCTTTGACCACCACTTCTACCTAGTTTTTAGTTTATTTTGCTTTAACTAAAAATTATATTTTTAAATCGAGATTACGATTGTGAGAGAGACAAAGAGAGACGAACACGCCCGCCCGTTGTTTATTTTTTATTTGTGGTAAACTTAGATCATTCCATCCATTAGCCATTAAGTCCTAAGCTTAATTATTGCCTTAACGAATGCAAAAAACGAACTAGACCTAAGATGTTGTATATAAAATAAAAAGTGTATAAGAAAAATTGTGACAAAAAATGATGACCATTTCAAATCGCAATTTCCGGTTGTTTCATGTTCCTTGCTTTTATTAAAGTTACAAATTATGGGATATAAGGATAAACTCGTTGCAAGTCCTTTAAGAGGTAATTTATTAACAATATTTCGTGACTTGCGCCCTTTAAACATTTCTTTAAATTTAAATCCACCAACAAAGAAACTAATTTATAATAGATTATGAAAGCAGACCATATCTAATACCCATATCCGATTCGGTTAAAAGAAAAGAGTATATAAAGAGCACCCGCTTGATAATATTCAAAATTAAAAACACAAAGTTTCAAATGAAATATTTATGTAAGTAGAAAATCCAGGCATTGTAAAACACTTTTGCTACTTTTTCACAGGTGTTATTTTGTTGGCCACGTCAGTGGCTGGCCGGTTCACTGAAGACCTTTATCGACTCCTAGCCAAGGATAATGCCAATAGGAATCTAATTGTCTCTCCGCTCTCGGCTGAGATAGCCATGACCATGGCGTACATGGCAGCTGAGGGGAAAACAGCAGAAGAACTGAGAAGCGTTCTGAAACTGGCCAAGGACAAAAAGGAGGTGGCCAGCGATTACAGGAATTTCTTTGGAGACCTCCAGGGGCGTGAGAAGGATGCTATCCTCGAACTGGCCAACAGCATATATGTCAATGATCAATATCCTCTGGTGCCCAAGTATAATCAGGTGCTGAGGGACTCCTTCAAGGCCGAGGCTCTGTCCATCAACGTTAAAAATCCGAGTGAGGCGGCTGCGATAGTCAACAAGTGGGTGACGGATAAGACACGTAACAAGATCAAGGATATTGTTACACCTCAGGACATCAATCCTGATTTTAGAGCTGTGCTCCTGAATGCCATTTACTTCAAAGGCCAATGGAAGTACAAGTTCAATATAGGAGAAACCAGCGAGAGAAGGTTCAAAGTATCCCAAAACGAGGAAATACCTATCCAGATGATGTCCCTCAGTGGCAAAATTAATGCAGCTTATTTGAGTGATTTAGATGCAAAAGTGATAGAATTGCGTTATCGAAACTCCGGTCTGTCAATGCTTATATTTCTGCCCGATAAGGTTGATGGTCTGAGCCAGCTGGAGGATAAGATAATTGGCTTTTCTACACCCTTAGATGAAAGGGAAGTAATTGTCAAGCTACCAAGGTTCAAAATCGAGTTTGAAACGGAACTAAAGGAACCCCTTAAAGCGGTGGGTGTGTTTTTTACCCTGATTATCCGGAACGTATAGTATTATTTCTTTTACCTGCAGTTGGGCATTCAGGAGGCATTCGACAAGCGCGCGAACTTTGAAGGCCTTGTGGAAAAAGAATCAAGAATTTTCATTGAAAAAGTAAAACAAAAAGCCTTCTTAGAGGTCAATGAAGAGGGCGCTGAGGCAGCGGCTGTAACTGCAGGTATGGGTATACATTTTTAGTTAAAAACTTTTATTTTATTAATAATTTCTGTATTTTCTAGTTGTGGCATCCGTTTATTATAATAGTGCGGGACCGCCACCACCAATGCAATTTATAGCCGATCATCCGTTTGCGTACATCATTCGTGATAAGAAGACCGTGTATTTCCAAGGTCACGTAATAAGGCCTTGAAAATATTGGTTCCTAGTAATTCGGAGTAAACCTATCTAAGCGAGTTTTTATTTTCTCCTAACTAATAAGAAGATCTAGTAATTGAGCAAAACAAATCAATTACAGCGTTTATTTTACATTCTTCGAATCTGTACAATACATAAAGGTAATTATAATTTAACAATATGATTTTTAATATTTTTTCCTAGCTTTGGCATTGAAATCACCAAAAGTTTTTTATCAGAAATTGTTTATTGGGTTTGCTTTTTATGCAAGGCACGCACATATACGAGAGAGAGTGCTTGGGAGAGAGCAGCCTCAACTTTCTCAGTGCCTCGGATGAGTGGGCGATGATAGTGTTACAAGCAGATGACCGCCCAGATTCGGGGTTAAAAAAATTCACCTTAATTTTCTTTGATATCTGAAAATTAAAAACAAAAATGTTTCATTAATAATTTTGATTAAAAAAATATAATAAAAATATCTATGAGATATTGTATCTGCTTTTATAAGCTTTTCCTTTTCCAGTCTGAAAAAAAGCTAAACAGGTTGCACCACAGCAGAGAGCGAGTGAGAGTAAGAAAGAGCGGAGAGCGGCGCTTTGGAGCTTGTTTTGTCAAATTAAATTTGTAGTAGCGCTGCTTTGCGCCATTCATCGTTCTTCACTCGCCGCTGGTTTTCCTCGATGCTCCCCAAACCTAGAAAACAATTACCAACTTGTGCAAAATAAACTATACCAAAAATCATAAAAATCTGTAATTAAAAAGAAAACAAATAACAAAAAAAAAAGCATCCATCGCGCGAGGGAATCAAGTAAGTTTTTTGCTGGACTAACTGCGGCCGTGTGTGTGTGTGTGTGCGTTCAAGTGCAAGTGTGCGAGAGAGAGTGAAAATCCTGCTGTTGAAGTGAAGTTGCAAGCTTGCGTGCTAAATTTAGACCTCAAGCTGAAGGCTGTGCAACACAGAACACACCACCACCCCCCACAACCCACCGCCGCCCACACCACCCTCCACTCTCTGCAAAACTGTCGCCATACGTCAGACGCGCGCTCTCCAGTCCCAGCGCTCGCGCGAGTATGTGTGGTATGAATGGAACAAAAGTACTTAGACTTAAGCGACGTGTATTTGATGATAAGAGGGGTGGGCGGCGGTGGGTGGCAGTTTGTGCGTGTATTGGTGCATAGATGTACATATGTATTTGTGGCACGTAGACTCGTAGTAAAATTTTCCGCGTAAAATTCAAAGCAAATTGAAAAGCTCACGAGGGAGCTGCTGCAAAAATTCCAAAAACCCTGCAAAAAAATTAATCAAAAACTATTTCGCAAATTTTAATAAATATATTAGACTAAAATCTATTTAATTGATAGCAAAAAAAAGAAAATTAAAGGTAATAATTCTGTATACAATATTATTTAAAGTTTAATATCGAAAATAAAAAAGAAAATGCAGTAAGAAATATTTACAAAAGGCCTCAAATTATGTAAAAGTCGCTGCAATCCCAGTTGAGTAGCCGAAAAACCAGTTCGTGCGTAGTTTTCCATGTCATGTTTTCCCCCAAAGCGAGCTCCAAACAATTTCCCATATCATCCATCGTTGCAACGAGTTTCGCACGCTTCGTCTTATTTCACTTTTTGCACCGTTGTTGCTCTCCTCCGCTTTGCTCTGCTGCCACACGTTACTACTCACAGATGGATACATTCATGTATGTACAAATGTACATATGCATTTATGTACATACATCTATGTACTCTTGGATAAGTGTATAAGGAATAGGCAATAGGCCTGCCACAACCTGCTTCTTCTTCCGTCTATAAATACCAAGGTGCGCGACGAAAGTGTAGGGCTCCAAAATAGCTCTCTAATTGAACCATGCCACTTATTTTTCTCTCTAAAATGTAAATATTAATATAAAAAAATAAACTATTTTTGTAACCAATAAAACAAGTAATATCATTAAAATTCTTCTCAATAAATTCTCAAAATCATAAATCTTACACTTTTGTTCGGCACAGCATCGCTCTCTTGGAGGCACGAGTCGAGAGCGCATGTCCAAAACCGAGCAGCAGCACGACTCCTCTCCCCCTCCCCTTCCGTCCAGGAGCTGCCACATCACATCCAATCCGAAGTGTAGTGAGTGCACTTTGGTGAGCGCGAGAGGCGACGCAAAAAGTTTTCATTTGGAACGCAGCGCTTGCCGGTGACGCGAGTGGGTCTTGGAAGCTACAGACTCGCGGGGCACATAGTAACGTAGTAATCGGCGGAGTCAGCAGGCGTAGGCGGATCCAAAACAGTTGCACAACTGCACTTTTTGGCTGCTGGAAATCAGAGAAGTGCGCGCGGCTAACGGGATCTCGGCGGCTGAAACTTCGACGGGCTACGGATTACGCGAGCGGGAACTCGACGTGAACACTTTGGTGGCGGTGCCGCGGTGCCCCTTTTAATTTCGCGTCTGGCTTCCGTTATTCCCGTGCCACAAAAAAATCGATAATTCCGTGCTGTATAAGTTACGGCGAAAGGTGCGCGGATATTCCGAAAGTCGGGACTCGGCTTTCTGATTTTCGTTCGGCTCTCTCTCAGCGTTCTGACAAAAACTCGCGCCAGCTACGGAAATTACAACCAGCCGAGAGAGTGTGGGCGACACAGAGAGAGACAGGAACAACGTACAACCACAAGTGATAGAGAACGTAAACGTGATTGAAATTTTTGCACAAAAGGGAAGCGCCGCTTACGCTTTACACGCGCGCCAAAGCCTGCCCCGCAGTGCAAAAAAAAAAACGTGAGAGACCGCGAGAGAGCAAAATCAGGAAGCGGAATCAGAAAACGAAGTAGCGCGTAAAAATAACAAACAAAAATACATGTGGAGGCGTATAAATAGAAACAGCGTGTGAAGAGCAACTGCAAAAAAGTCAGTAGTATGTAGTAATAGTAGTAGAAGGAGAAACCGGAGGAGACAGAACACCGAAGCCAACTGCGGCGCCGACGCGGACGCGGACGCTGACTGCGACAGCGGCGTCGTTTTTCCTGCACTCTGTGTGTGTGTGTGTTTCTGTGTGCTTTGCGTGGGTGCAACATCGTCTACGCACACATCGTAGAATGTGGAATAAATAAAAGTCCGAAGTAGAGGAGCTGTGGAAAATCATGATAAAGTTTGTCAGGCAGAAAACACGCGAAAACTCACTAAGGGCATCAAAGAATTTTATGCGAAAAAAGGTGTGAATTAAATTATGGCAACATTTTTGATGAATTTAATATGTAATTTAATCAATACTTTGATTTTTAAATATTTTAAAATTAATTTCAATTTAATATTAAATATTTTTAATCTTTTGCAGCGTGAATCGAATGACTCTGGCACCGAATCTGATGGTGAACTCCTCGATGTGGAAAACCAACGTCACTTAGACGTGGATATGGAAACTAGTAAGCTTCAAGATGCGTTACGCCCTACGATTATTTATACTCGATTTATTCTGGTTGAGTTTAAAGCTATTTATTGCTAAATTTTTAATTGTTTTCTCCCTCTTCACCCTTTCTCAGGTGTTGCTGGCCAACAAAAATCAATCACTGCTCCTGCAATGATGTGTCACCAGCCGAACTCATCCTCATCCTGCGCCCATCTCATGTACGACCAGCACAGTTCCGAGGAGGAGCTCGAGGTGATCAACGGACCGTCGTCGCAGGCAGGACAGCATCCTGGCGGAACGGCGATGACGAATGCGGCGATATCAGGTGGCGGTGGCTCCTCCTCATGCACATCCAGGATCTCGAATCGGGGCTGCAACTCTTCATTGGATACAGAGGCACCGCCATACGAGGAGCGAGCCACCACATCCTCAAACTCAAAGCGCTCCACCAGCTCCACCCTAATGGTGGAGAATCGTAAGCGTTCGCTGGCCCATAGCTCCGATGATGAGGTGGGTTACAGTCCATTTCTGATATAAATACTTTCTTTTAACACTTTTATATCCCCTATATAGCTGCGCAACTCGCTGGAGCCCATATTGACGCCCGTGAATTTTCGTACATCGCCGCCATTGGAGGCATTCAAGCCAAATCGTAGCCATATGATGTTCCGCTCCACAACGCCACTGATATTATCGGAGGCCCGTTGTGGCATCGAAAATATTCAATTATGTGATAATAGTGTTAACGAGGAGAATGGCGGCGGCGACTCAGGAGCAGGAGCAGGAACAGGAGCGGCAGCCACGGCAGCTGGAGCAACTAGCAAGTGTGCCAAGATTGGCACCGCATCTGGGAATGGAGGCAATGAGAACGAGCCAACAACGAGCGTGATAAAGGCATGCAGCAGCTCCCTGAAGATGAGCAATAGCAGCCATCACATATATCAGCCGCAGCCCAAGTATAGTTTCCATTACAATAGCTCGAGGAGCAGTCCGGCCAGCACTACGGGTCTGGATATGGATATGGTTCGTTCTGTAAGCCCGCCAGCGAAGCTCTTTCATTGCGCCATATCGCCGCGAAGGCGACCCAGCAGTAATAATGCCAGCGGCGGAGGGGGATCATCAGCCACAACAACGACACAAAATGCTGCCAATTCCGGAAACGGAAATGCCGGAAACGCCGCCGCCGCCACACAGAGACTGCAGCGACCGCATCGGCCGTGTTTAGATTTTGATAAGATGCAGCAGGTGAGCCTCTAATGCAGAGAGCGCTAACAGCAAGGAGTTTGGAAGCGGATCGTAAAGGAGCAGGAGGAGCAACCGGGGCAAATCAAAGACTTTTATACGAAGAGCAAACGTACCTAAGGATTGAGGTATGCCTCCAGAGACAGCCCCCAGAGAGCAGCAGCAAGAGAATGGAAAAGGAAGATATATCATCAAATCAAATTTAAAAAATATTACAAAAAGGTAATTCACATTTTAAAATACAAACCAATTAAAAGAGAAACCACTAAAATTTACAATAGAAAAGCAGCAGCTATTTTTTCACAACTTTTAAACCTAAAGAAAAAAGTATAAAAACATGACAGAAGACAGGGGAGAGAGAGAGAGCAGGGAAGGAAGCTGTATAAGGCTGTAAAAAAAGCTAAGGATATATAGAAAAGACTCCCTTGCTAATAGGAGAGTAGGGATCGAGAGTCCGATGTAAAGGAGTTTAAGAACAAGAGAAAGCTGAGATTTAGATTGTAAACAAAAAAGAAATCCAGTTCTGTGTAAACTGTATATATTGTGTATTTGAGGAATTTTTGAAGAATTGGCAAGCCATGGATAGGAGATAGAAGAAGAAGGGCGGGAGGAAAGTATTTTAATTTTTTTAAAGTGATTGATATTGACAGAAGACTCGAAAACTTGAAAGAGAACAAAATTATATTTCTATAAATTGAAGGAGAAGTGGAAAATAAAAGTGGGAAAATGAAGAGGAAAGGAAAAGAGAGTAAGAACAAAGCAACAGCATAAAAACAAAACAAAATGTGAAGCAACAATAGCAACTGAAAGAATATTAAAACACAAACACAAAACTTTTGTATCAAATCGAAAGCCGAAGGTAACTGAGGTCGCTGCGACGACAGTTTAAAAACAGTAAATATGTGTTTAAATGTACAACATAAAATAGAAAGCTATTTTATAAACAATATTCAATTTAATCCAAACAATTAAGTGAGAAACCAAGAAAACAAAAAACCAAAAAAGCTGCCATCAACATTCATGCATTAAAGCTGTTCAGTTTTACCAATATTAATTGATTGATTGATTGATGATGATAAACGCAACAATAAAACAATTGGCAAATATAAACTATTCTTTGTCAACGCAAAAAATATTCAATTCCATGAAAACCAAATAAAAAGCAAAAGAATACTAAACCAATAAATGTGTGCATCCATAGCAAAAAGCAAGAGTTAAGCGAAAAAAATAAATTTTTAAGTACCATATATAAATATTAAAAGCAAGCAAAGAATATTCAAAACTAATTGCTAATTTTAAATCATATTTAGTAATTCCGTATGGAAGGCCGACAAAATTTCAGTTAACGCCAACAACAAAAACGTAGTCAATGGTATTTGATAATTTTTTCTCTCAATAATCATCTCTAAAAACGTTTCACAGAATCACACCCAACAACACTCAATACATTCAACCTACCAAAAATAAAAAAACAAAAAGAAAAACAGCATAATCCACACCACCTACACACAGAATATATATAATATATGCATAATAATAGCGATGAGATCGAAGGGAAACATCAGGCAAAGTTAGGATCGGGCTGGGAGACGAAGTGATGGATGGATACTGAATAACTGATAACTAGAAATGCAGTTTTCATAATTTTTAAATTAATTAAGAAAAAAGAAAATGTATTATCGGTGTGGCCATACAGGAATCGCCATCTTACAAGGATGCAATGCATTAAATAGCATACTTATCGACACCCCTTCGAGGGACTTGCGATTTCTGTGGGCCCTCCTGATATATCAATGTATAATGATGTGTAAACTGAAGAAGCGAAGAAAACGGCGGAGATATCAATGGACTGAGCGTTACATTAAAGCGTGAACGTGGAGAAAGCGGCATGTGAAGCAAACCCAATACTAGGATTTTAGTTGATAAGCTCTTAAGTTCGTGGAGTGGAAAACATTGTGAAAAATGAATGGCTAACAAATATGGAAAGCACACACAAAATCTATGATTTATGTTGAATATTTTTCTGAGAGAAACAAAACGAAAAAACATGGAAAACTAAGAAAAACTGAGGAAAACAAAACTTATGTTGTAAACAAAAAGAAAAACAAGAAAACTAAGATTTCATTGTGTTGTACATAGTTACATTAATTAACAAACAATATATATTTAATATATATATATATCTTACTCATTAACTATTAAGTCGATGAACGGTACAAGTGCAACAAAAACAGAAGAAAACAAATAAACAAAAAAAAAAACAAATGAAGAACAATTTGAAAAAAAAAACAACAAAAGAATGAATAATGAAGACAAGACAAGAAAAAAAACCAATAAAAAATAATAAAGAAATGCTCTGCAAAATATAAGTAAACGTTTTAATTGGGGAAACTTCATTAAAATCCTTAAAACTTTACAGCATTTATACATATTTTAATTTATTTTTATTTCAGTTTTTAGCTTTCAGTTTTTTTTTATTATTTTGTTATTTGTAGTTATGGTTTTTTAATTTTTTTGCTGACAACGAAATTCAAACAATTTTGAGAGAAAGCTGTTGGCCCCAAAGCTCTCTCTCTCTCTCTCTGGCTTTTTAATAATATTTTAAAAGATTTTATATTTATAATTTATATTTTAAATATTTTTCTCCATATGATTTTATTCCTTATATTGTCTTTTGTTATATCCATATCTTCAAGCTCCCAAGAATGAATGAATAAAAAGTTTAAAACAGCAGTTTCTCTCGGGCTCAGCTTGCTCCGACAGATACTGCTTTTAATTTTCTTTTCGTTTATTCATGGATATGCTTCTACCTCTCAGGAAAAACTTTAAATTGAACATGACTCCCTCTTACAACTTCTTCAGGCTTTTATGATTTTACCTTTGCTTTATTTCTTAAATATTTACTTTAAAGTCTTATTTGTGAAGCCTTACATTCCTTACTTAAATTCTATTATTTATTTACATATTTATTTACAAATTCTTAATACTTCCTAATTCTAAAGAAACCTTGGCACAGCAGCGTGGCTATGAGCCCAGTATTTCCCGCTCAGACTTGTGGTTTTGTGTGGGGTTGTCGTTCCGATCCTGATTGCTTGGTGTCGTAAGAGCAGCCGTCGTTGTCTTTTCCTTCTTTTTCCCTTTTTCTAAGGCATGCTGCCCGTTTCTGGCGGGATCATGGATGCGGGAATGTCGCTTGAGATCTCCCGATACCCGGAATTTCTTCGCGCAAATGGGACACTCGTAGGGTCGCTCCCCCGTATGGACTTTAATGTGACTCAACAGATAGGAGCTGGCGCGAAAGGTTTTCTCGCAATACTGACAGGCATAGTTCCTCTCGCTGGTATGAATTCGCCGATGAAGGACGAGGGAATATCGCCGGGAGAAGCTTTTGCCACAGAATTCGCACATGTGCGCCTTAATGTCGCTATGCCGGGAGATGATGTGATATTTGAGATCGCCCCATTGCCGGAATTTAAAGTCGCATTTTTCACACTTAAAAGGCTTCACGCCGGAATCTGTAATGGGTTAAGGCAGGATTAGTGTTTGGGAAGTACTATTTATCTGTGAACTCACGTGTCCTTTCATGGGCCTTGAGGGCACTCTGTGTGTAGAAGGATCTCTCGCAGCTCTCGCACTTGTGAGATCTCTGCTGGTTGTGTGTATATTGGTGGTACTTCAGGGCATTATACGAGTTAAAGTCCCGACTGCACTTGTCGCAAAAGTGCTTTCTTCTTGCCTTTCCGCCCGCATCCTCGGACAAACTGCTGTCTAGTCCCGCCAACGAAAAGTTCTCTTGCTGTTCATCAGTCTCTTGGGGATCATCCTCCTCTTCGTCGAAGGGAGAGGGTGGCCTGCTGTCGTCTTCCTCCTCCAATTTGAAGCCTTTGTTTAGCATCAAAGGAGACCGACGAAGGTGCTCAATGGAGGAATTGGAGTTGGGATGGGGAGGATGAGGAGCAGGAACCTGAGGGGATGGCGGTGCCACCAGCAAGGTCTGTTCCATATCCTCGCTAGCCTTGGCCAGGGGCCTGGTTATTTTGTTCTCCGTCTTGGGGACTCCGCTTTCGGAATTTAGAAAATCCAATGCCATGTGCGTATTTTCCTTGAGCAGGGCAGGAGCTGCTGAAGCTGAGGCCGACGACGACGGTGGAGGTTCTCCCGGCAACAGCAGAGCCGGAAAAGTGATGTCCCTAAAGTTATTATTAAACCAGGGAGCCGTCATTCCACTGGAAGTTAGCTCCAGATCCACAAGCTCGTCGCAGGTGTCCTCTATGGAGACCTTGTCGACCACATTTCGTATGCCCTCCAGCATGTCCTCCGTGTCGCTGAACTCCACATCATCGTCAACTGCCACGGGTATGGGATTTGGCGTGGCACTCGAGTTGACCACGACCACAACGGGACTGAGTTTATCCGGGGCTTGGCCAGGCAACACCATGTTGACGCCCACATCATTGGCCACAACATCGTCGTCGTCGTCATCGTCGTCTACATGGTGATGGTGGTGATGATGATGGTGGCTGATGTTGTGGAAGTTCTCGAAGTTTAGTTGGACGTCGTGGAAGACCTGGTCCAGTTTGGCTTGTTCCTGTTGGAGCTGCAAGCAGAAAGGGAAAGTTTCAGCTTAGAAAAGAAAATTTTTGTAGGTTTTTGAAGTTCGAAAAACTCAAAATCTAACCTTATCCTGAGCGGACAAGCCGCACATGTCCAGTGGCTCCTTTTGGAGCTGCTGTTGATGATGCTGCTGCTGCTGTTGGGGATGATGATCCTGGACAACCAGTCGCTGCTGCTCCGTGGGCTCATAGTGCTGCTTGAGATGGGCAAAGAAATCCAACTGCGTGTGCACCGCATACCCGCAGATCTCACAGCTGTACAGCGCCGCAGAGCCTGGCACATCCGGCACATCCTCCTGTACGAGCTCCTTGTGCTGCTGCTGCTGCTCCACCAGCAAATCGTTGTCCATATTGCCCTTCAGCTTCCTGGAGATGCGCTTCTTGTGGGGAAGCACTTTTCGGGCATTCATGCAGGCGGACGAGGCATACAGCAGCTCTTCGGGGGCCACCACATCCATGATGGGCACTGATATGGGCTCAATGTTGCCAAGAGGAGGAAATGCGGGTTGCTGGTTAACTTCCTGCTGATGGTTAACCTGATGCTGCTGCTGCTCTACGCTTTCCGGCGACGATGCGGATTTGTTTACAAACTGAAAAATTGTGTTTAGGGATTCTGGCGTCAGGGTGTCCTTGATTTCCACATCCGCGTAGGCAGATCCAGCGGGATGATGGCTCCCGTGAACGGCATTCGTGCTGAGATTGGTGGGTCCTTCTGCTTTGTAGGTGTGATCGATGAGATCCATTATAAAGTGATTTGGATCGCGCATTAGCTCCGTGGCAAGGAGGGACTGTTTTGTACGGAAAATGGTGTTAAACTCAGGTTAAATATTCATTTTTCTTGTCGCGTTTCCTTGGAATTCCACACTTACGTGATCCATGAACTGCTGGTCCACTTCCTTGCGCTCCATTTTGAAAGATTCTTGTTTGGAAATTCATTCAATGCGGAAAATGGGTTAAAGCTTCGGCTCTGTCCTTGCTCTGCTGGTCCAACTCCAGGTTTAGCTTGCCTGAAGGTCTCCGCTTCCTCTGTAAACTCTTTGTTGGTTTTTTAATAAATTAATCTCTAGTTATTTGGGGTAAATAGAAATTTTAACAATTTTTGGTTATTTTTTTATTGGTGGAAATTTCTAAATGCAGTTCCAGAGTTGGTAAACGTTGCGAGAGCATCAGCTGTTGCTGTTATGTTAGCATTTACTGCAAGCAGTGCACAGAGAACTGCTTGCCGAATGTTGAGAAAATAAAGCGCGATATTTGAGGTAAGATTCTTATCACTAATTATTTAGTTTCTAAGTTTATAAGTGTAAAAATATCAGGAAAATAACTTAAATAACATTAGTTAATTTAATAATTAATTTCCTTTATAACAAATTTTTTTGTAGTGTGTATTTAAATGTTTTTAGTATAGTATAATATACATAAATAATATTTAATAATGGTTTTCTTAAACATGTTTTTATATTTCTTAAAAAATAATATTTATAAATATTTTTTCATAATAATTTAAGCTTTAATACAAAATATCGTAATTTAAAAATCAAATATGGTTTCTAGGTTGAGCTTTTCACTAAGTTTTGTTGTTCTAAAAAAATACAACAAAAGAAAATTAGCAATAGCTCTTTAAAAATGTTTAAGCACATAAAATATCAAATATTTAATTAAATATTGTAAACAAATTGTTAAAATTTTGTTAGAAATCCTAAGAAATCAAGTGTATCTCAAAGTGTTTGTTATGATTTATAGGGAATCATCCCATTCTCTCTGTCAAACTTCAAAGAGCATTGCGAACCCCGCCCACGACTTGTCAATCGCCTCGCTTAAGGTGTTCCTTGATGGATTCCCTCTCGTAGAGATTCCTCCTCCCAGATATCCCTCCCAGATATTCCTCCTTTGTTATTGTTATGATTCACGGGAATTCGTGTGCGTAATTTACCCGATTCGATTCTCGTTTTTGGAGGAGAGTCTTTATTTCTTGGTGAGTCAGAGAAGAGATCAAAGCTCTCACAAAAGAAGTGTGTGTTGGATTGTCTAATAATTGTTTATTAAACATTAATAGTTGCTAAGCAGCAGCCGTCGCTCGTCACTTGAAATTGTTCATAAAATTTTATAGACCTCTTTGTGGTTTGGAGTCGCGCCTATAAATATCCCCAGAGTCGAACATATGGCCAACCACTGACTGCTCGGGGCTCCTTCTCCCTCTGATCCCTTTACCATAAATATGTTGATATATCACTGAGCAGGATTAGCTTCCTGTTTGCAGCCATATGGAGATTGGGGATCGGATGAGGGGACAATCGTCGTGGATTATGTGCCACTTCAGACCTCACTGGGAATATATATGAAGTGTTAATTTGTTCCCCTTAGGAATGTATGCGATGAATGTTTATGGCTATGTTTGTTGTTGAACTTTATGTTCCAACCAATTGGTGGAGCAAATGGGGGAATTTTCGGAATTTTCAGGAGAATATAAGGGTGAGAGGGAGCTATTAATTGTAGCCTCAGCCGTATGGCAACAGCTTATTAGTTAATGTTAAATAGAGAGAGAGAGAGAGTCTTCAGGAAATCTTGTATTTATTTAATTTAATATATTTATGGGTTTATATTTTGACACTTAATAATTCAAATAAAGTCCAAAGTTTCTTGTTCTCCTTTTCCAATTTTATCCTTTTGGTTGCCATTCTATTGCCACTCCTTCAGATTGCAATATTTTCTTATAAATATTATTTTTTCATTAAGGGAAAAATGCAAATTGTTTACTTTTTGGCTCACACATTAGCAACGCCCACCAACCGGCAGCAGCTGCCCACCAGATACCAGATTTATTCCATATTCTACCTGCCTTCTGTATCTTTTGCGGCTTCGTTTGCGAGCTACCAACTGAATTTTTGTTTTGTTTGTTTTTGGTTTATCGCTTTTCCTTAAATTCTATAATAAATAAATAGCAAAAAATAAGAAAATTTTGCTTTGTGGTTTTCAAATATTTTTCACAAATATGCAAAGTCAATATTTATTAATGGCGGAACAAAAAATAAATATAATAACCTGCGTGGGTGGAAAAGGGGATTGCTATGGTTAGGTTCTGGGAAAGGGATTTTGAGGTTTTGGATTTGGGATTTTATTCATTTTTTTTAGGTAAAGAAAATAAAAAAAGGAAGTTATAGCAATTTCAAAGTATTTTGAATACGAAAAACATAGAAAACTTTTAGAAAAATTAGACTTGCATTTTTTTATGAGTTTCTGTTTAAATTTAAATGTAATTCCTGATAAAGTTCCTCTCCCCGAACCCTAAATAAATATTTCCCACTTGATTTCTCTTCTAACAATCCTCGGACTCAGCTCGTTAGACAAGTTTTGCACAAGAAAAAAATAGAAAGTAGAAAAAAAAGGACTGCGGCTGGCAAGATTTTTCATATACACTTTGTTACATTTCGGTATATACAATACATAATGCCATTATTATCATAAGCGTGCTTTTTTGTGGATACAACAAAAGCAGCAGCAGCAAGTAGGTTTTTGTAAAAAACACAACACGGACGCTAGGAAGGACGCCTGGAATCGGGCAGGAAGCGCATGCAAGTGCCCAAGTGCCTTCTTTTGTTCTTCGTCACGTACTGCGGTGCCTGTTGGCCCCCTCCGGAACAAACCACCTTGCAGCCAGGAGGAGGAAGCACTAGGAACTTACAGGCAGGGGGAGGAGCGACCCGGAGCTAGGACCAGCCTACCGCAGATGCCTCGAGTTTTTGCGCAAAAGAGGAAGCGGAAACAGCCACAAACAGCAGTGGCGACAACAACATCATCGAGAGCAGTTCGATCGCTGGAGAGCTTGCGACATACTCTGGAAAATAGAAAGGATATTGGGTTTTTCAAGCAGTAGGGATTTTTTTTAAATTACATTTTTATTATAATTATTTTTAGAAATCTTTGTAGGAATTTATAAAGAGAATTTCCCCTAATATTGACTATTCAATACTAAAAAAAATATATTACAGGTTCATTTATATTTTTAATTAATTAATAACTATGTTTGCAGTATTATGTTCGTCAGATTTCGTTAGGAAATTAACAGAAAAATTGACATTGATGCTCAATTCCTTGAGATTTACCAAAAATTAAGTTAAGATCGAAAGGATTTTCGATTTAACAATTTTTTTTAAGAGATATTAACATTTCGTTTCCATTTCTTAAATCTCAAAAAAAACATGTTTTCCTTTTTTAATACCCATTGTTTCTTGTTGTTGTGGCCTCTTCGAGTTTTGTCGCCTTGCGGGGTCCAAATTATAAAACAAAAGCTGCAAAATGTAGACAAAATGCAAAAACAAACAGCCCCCAGAAGACCTCCCCTTGGGAGCCTCCACCACCCCCCAAACCCTCCATTTCCATTTCCATTTCCACTTTGCTGTTGGTGCTGGCTGCTGCATAAATATTGTCAGCAGCAGTGCTTTTTGTCTGGCTTTTCCTTCCTCCACGTTTTCCTCACCGAAAACTTTCCCATTCTCTGCTCACGTTTTGTTGCCTTTATTTTTGTTGTTAACATATTTTGTGCTCATCTCAGCGAAAAATCTGTTGACGCAATTGTCACGTGCTTGCCTCAGTCCGTGTCCTGCCAAAAGGATGATGCTTTTTTACATAGTTTTTATTCAAGGAGGGGAGAAAAAAAACCCATGGTCCTTGCCTCGTGCCACTTTTGTCTCGTGTCTGCTCCTCCTTCTCCTCCTCGTTAAGTGCAATGCGACGGCGTACAAGTGGCGATGCTGGCATCTCTGATTTACACTTGTTCCCCTCCAATAAAAAGGACATTATGTGGTGGTTAATGGGGATTATTTTGGGGTAGGATGTGGGCAGGATTCATAAGGGATTGAGATTTTATCTAGTTTTGAGTAATTAATGAGATTATTTTTCTAATTGCATCTTTGAGGTGAATCTTCACAATTTAATGGAAAACAATTTTACAGAGGTGTAACTTTTGGTTACTAAAGGATTAATCTTGGTAATAAGGAACGTTGTTTTTTACTCTATACAAATATTTGCACATGTGTCCAACATTCAAACGTCACACTAGTGAGTCTCCACCGCAGGCCAAGCCACCAAACTAATTAAAGGAATCTCCCGCTTGCGAAAGAGTCCTGTTCCCCTTTTTAGAAATATAAAAAAATAACCAAAAGTGAACCAGGGAATCGACTGTTTTGCTACCCCGCTAGGCTTGCACACGCCCTGCTCTACCTTTTTGCCAATCTGCCCGATATTCCAACGCAGGACACACCCCGCAAAAAAAAAAAAATCTACAGAAACCGAAATCAAAAGAAATATATTTATAAATGTGGAACGATAGTTTTCACATGTTTTGTTCGAGCATTAATTCCATTTAAATGATTTCCGCAACAGATTTGAGCTTTGCGCGTAATCAAGTGGAAGTGAATTTGACCAACACAAGAGGTTTCCTCTTTGCCTTGTTTTCTGCGGTGCCCCATTAGTTTGATTGTTCCAATAGCCACTGAGCCGTGAACGAAAAAAAAAATATATATATCGGGGAAATAAAATAAAATAAAGGAAACCCACCTTTCGGTGACTAAAATCTCAACAAATTGTTAATAGCAAATGTTTTGAGATTAAGCGATAGCCGTTTTATAGAGAATTCGCAATGGGATGCTGCTGTCCTGGAGATCTTCAAGATCGAAGTCAGTGATCCATTTTAGAGATTTAAATAAAAGATTAAAGATGTAGCAAAGTATTTTAAAATAAATATTTACTAAAATCTTTAAAACTTATAAATTTCAATTATTTTTCAAGGCTACCTTTCAATTCCCCCAATTTGTTATCAGAAAATCAAAATATCTTCAAAGTACTTGAGATTTCCCTCAGTAATATTTTCCATATTAGTTCCCCCTTAAAGGACCTTGAATGGTCAACCGAAAAAACCAAAAATTAAACACCAAACTTGAGATTAGTTAATGTCATGTTGATATATCGTGACTGTGACGGACTATACAAACGCGACAGGATCTCCCTCTGATCCCATGAAGGTCAATATATGGCCACAATTCTGCGTTAGAGCCGGGGATCGTCCTTACGTTCAATGTCAAAGTTTCCACCGGGAAAGAGATTTGTACGGTTAACCAAGGAGAGGCCAAAATATGCCATTTACTCTGGCCACACATCGGTGCGTCTCAAGGACGAGTGGCAGAGTCCAAGGACATGAGGCAAGGCTGCTCGGAGCAGCTGAGTTTGGCCTGCTTGCTGTCGTCGGCCTGTCAATGCCAGCGGGTGCCGTAGAGTCCTTTGAGCCATTCAGAGACGCGCACTCTACTCGAGGCTCATCATCTCACAGGCAGACGCAGCGCATCCTGCCGCGTGGCTCCCCCCCTGACTTTTGATTCTGGTCCTGCGATTTCTATTCCTTTTTCCTCGGCCTCCTGCCACCTCCGGTGCACTGCTGGTGCAAATCGGCGACATTTAACACTAACCTTCCGATCTCTGCTGCCGTCCGCCGAGGCTATAGCCAGCGGGCGACTTTTGGGACGGAGGCAGACTTCCAAAATCAAAAACAGCACCTGAGTGTTTTGGAGCGGCCTTTGGGCAACAATAAAAACACCTTTCGACTTGTTTCGGTGTGAAAATATACTGAGTTATAGGAAGAGGTTAATAGAAGCAGGAAGGGATTCAAAGGAATCTTACAAAGTTTCAGTTATTAAAAATAAAAACCCAAATTTTCTGTGAAAACCCTTTGCATCCTCTTTTCCCCCTTCTACAGCCACGCCCCTGTCTCGTTATCCTCACACACTCTGGCACATATTTACCCAAAATGATAACCAAATATTTTCCAATGCCAAGACATTTTCCAATTTGAAGCAATGAAAACATACAACTCGCCGGTCGCCACGGCGGCCTTTGATGTTGCACGTTCGTTCGATGAAATTTGAGTGAGTCAGTCGAGAGTGGGTCTCCTTTCCCCCGTGGACTTGGTTCGGATTTTTCTTCTATTTTTTTTTTTTTTTTGTAATTAACCGACTTTCAAACACATCGACGGCACTGCCTCCTTTTTGGGCTCCTCTCTGTGTTGCCACGTCCACGCCTAAACACTTCACTTGCCGCATATGTTTCTTTTCTCCTCTCCCCGCCTGAGTTTTCCACCGGCAATATCGGATTTCCCGAAGTGACAAGCCCCGCTAGACATTAGCTCGGCGCCTCGGAAATGCCAGCGAATTTTGCGCCTTGTTTTTGTGTTAATGAGAAAGTGTCAGCCGTCGCGGCAAAAGACCAAACGCATTTCCCATCTTGTCATTATGTCAACGAGGTGCGATCCCAGCCGGGTTACGGCTATGGTTAATGGTCGTGGTCGTCGTGGTTGAGGCTATAGCTTATATGGCCGAGGAAGTGCGCCACGAGCTGGAGCTGTCTGACACACTTTCACGCCTCGACAGAGGAAGGAAGTCATTTAATTGAAAGTGGGGAAAGCCGATCAAGTAAATAACAAAGCTCTTGCATTAATTACAGCTTGGGTTTGTTGTGGGGAGGGGGAGTGGGAGTAATGAATGAATTAGAAAATAAAGAATATAGCTTTTCTCTTCTAAATTTAAATGGAAAAATGTAGTTGAGTATTGAAATAGTAATTCAAAATCAACAATTGTTGAAAAATATTTCTCCCAGAAAATGGGATATACATATGAATATTCTTAAAAATAAAATAAATATGTTTTCCTATTCAAAATTTGGTTTATAAAAGAAAGTTTCTATTAATAAAGTTTTAAATAGGCTTACAATTAATTTGAAGTAATTAATTGTATTTGCATTGAGGTTTTTTGTAATTTTGTAATTAATCAATAATTTTTATTACACTATTTTTTCTTGTTCTTTTATACTTATACAAAGTGTATAGATATCCTCTCTTTCCTCCATTTTGAATAATTTTGTATAATAATAATCTCAGGTGTTTTTTCAAATACCTTTTTGATCCTCCAACTCCCTCTGAGCCGCTTCACACCTTGGCTCGAAGCACATTCCACATTCCAAATACGTCCATAAACCGATCATCTTCCTCATCATATTTGCCAGCTGTTAGATGTGTGTTTCTTTGCGTGATCCTTTATCCCCAGGCCATATCCTGTTGCCGCATAAATTCGAACATAAATTTCTTGCTCCTTAGCGGCGGCGGCCGGCCTTGTAAAAGTTAATTGCTATGTTAACACGTCCGAAAGGAGAGCAGAAAGAGCCGTCTGCTGCTCATTTCAATAAGACCAACAACAACAGCACCAAAAAAAAAACATGAAGAAAAATAAATCAATTTTTAAGACTATTAAAGGCAGAACGCAGGCAGCAATCCGCTTAGCCGTCGTCTCCTTTTGACTTTTTAATTGTGTTGGCTTATTCCTTGGGTGATGTGGGGATGCTAACGACGCTTCCTTCAAACATTTTGCACGCGCTGCGATCATTTGTGGTGATTATACTGCATATTGTTTGAGTTTTCCTTTGATTGCAGCCAGGATCAAGGATCGCCGTCGCATAAATCAAGGACTCCCGCTGCGGGCCAACGTGCAGGAGGCCCCTCTCGGGGTCTATACCATATAGGCGTGGCCCAAAGTCGCTCAAATAGAATGAAAGCCGAAAGTCCGAAATGCCGAAAAACGTATAATAATTGAGACATTTGTTGCCAGCGGCGGCGGCGGCGGCGGCTGGTTTTTTCCTATTTTCCTACTCTGTCCGCAATGACAATGTGATAAAATGTTTTCCCAAAAACAAAGGCATCAAAGTCGGCTGCTCCTTGCTCCTTTTTCAGGTGACATTTCCACACGCATACACTTTCCACCTTTCGGCACGTTGATCGGCTTCCTTTTTAGTACTTTATTTGTATTCCTCCTCCAAAAGGACATGCGGCCGGTGTGATCTTTTGCCGACTTGCCTTGATTATGTTGTCACACAAAAAATCACAGAGATTAGACGAAAATCACGACGATGATCGGGCGATATATGGTATATATACAGTTCAAAGGGAAACTCCGTCTCTTGGCTACTTTATGTGGATTATGTTGTCACATTTTGGCACTGCCTTTGGTTTTAATGGGTTTTCGGGGAACTTGTTTCGCTGAAAGGATAATGATTGTAATCGCTGGAGATGGCTAGATCAGCAGGATGATACTTTTATGAGTCTTGTTGCTCGCTATATGTGAGGTGTGAATTTTTATTCAAGGTGTCAACCCATGTGTGGTGTCAACAATGAGAGATTTTGATCAAAAATAAAGCCACACCTAAGCTGTTAATGATATCTGGGAAAGGATTTTGCTATTTGGTAACTGGAGAAATAAGAAATAATAGTAAATATATAAAGAAGTCTTAAATAATGGATGTATTTCAGAGGGATTTACTATTGAAAAATAAATAAATAATAATTACATTTATATATAAGGGGAGGATTCTCAATTTACTATCTAAAATTAAAGCCTATTTTATGGGGCTCCTGTATTATCTTTTTTCATTCTTCATATATTGTCCATTAAATTGTTATAAATATTTTCACAAAGAAAATATATTAACTAAAAATAATCTACACCTAAAAGTTACATCCCTTGCGGGATTCGAACCCGCGACCTTTGGATTAGAAATCCAACGCGCTTTCCACTGCGCTAAAGGGACTGTTGTTAACTTGGCTAATAACAATTGTTTTTTTATAACCTTTTTGAAGGATAAAAAACAACATACTCTTTTGTATTAAAATCTGGAATAAATATATAAAAAAATATATAAAAAAACCAAATTATAAGACTCCAAATAAATGCAGTATAGGCACCCTTCAGCTGCACCTCCAAATCCTGCAGTACAGTCCCTTCTGCAGATCCTCAGCCTTTGCTGACATCTTAATCCGAAGGGAATCGAGAACCGCATCATGGACATGGTGCCTGCTACTAACTAGCAATTATCGCCAGCTCCCAGGACGTTGTTTCCCGATTTCACACGCCCAAGGAGAGGCATGGAGCGGAGCCTGAGATAGAATCCTATGCAGAGAGCACATCCTCAGCCACGCATTTGCTACGCTTTGGGGGGGAGTCCTGCACACCACCACCACCACCATCAGGGAAACCTGCCAGGACTCTGGGACACACACACACACATATTGTTAGGACACAATGGATGAAAATATTTTCGTCCTGTTGTCAAATGATTGCATTTAATGTATCGAAATCTGCGTGACGAATCAATTCAGTTCTGGCCCGGCAAGCTGCAAAATGGAGATTCCCTTTATAATTCGATCCTGGCATCCTGTCTGGGATACTGATCCCAAACCGCACGGACAACTTTATCGATAAGTTGCCGAGTGTATATCTACTTTTTTATGTGTGCCAGTCCTGGAACTGATCGATTTTCAGTGGGTGTACGAGGAGCCTATAAAGTTGTCAAAGGAAGACTGGTCAGCAGGACCTCCAGCTGTGCGCTGGGCGGCGACTCTACTTAAGTGGAACTTTCTGACACATATGGTTGGAAAATAAAACAAATTTTAGCCGCCTTCAAGGAGGAGCTAAAGGGAGGTGGTGCCTCTCGAGAGCTGGGGTCCTTTAATAGCTGGAAATATTCGTTTTTGACAACTGAATTTTATTTATGTTGAAGTTCCTTGAAGGCGAGGGAAATTCTTTGGTTTTTTAAAGGAAGAAATTGAGCCTTGGCCTTGCTTAGAGTTTTATATATTCTTTTCCATAATTTTATGTACATTTTTAGAGGTTTAATGATTTAGAAAATCGGATATTTAATTTTTTAACAACTTTATAATATTTATAGCCCTTTAGTTTTACACCCTCCATAATTTATTTATTCTTTTACAAGTCTATAAAATATTCCTACCTGTTTTTGGAGCAAGAAACTTGCCAATTTTAAACCTTTTTGCTACCTGAAATCCCCTCGATTTTTGCAGTCATAAAACCGTATAGTAAAATATATAAACTTAAATCCGGTTTGGCGGGATTCATTCAAAATCTGGGATTTATCAATAAAAATTGAGGCTTCAGGAGAAAAACCAGAAAAGGACCTGTGATTAGTGACAGTTCTCTCAGCTCAGCTGAGCTCGTTTCGGATGCATAAAAATTCAAAAAATCGATCGAAAGATCGATCATGGCCTTTGTTTTGAGCCATAAAATCGGACTGAAGGCATTTTTCGGCCTGTGTCCTGTGCATATCCTGTCGATGTGCAGGACGAGGGCTGATGACAATGGCTGAAAGGCAAAGTGCGAGACGACGACGACTCGCTGAGCGCGACAAATGCTTGGCATAACTGATGTCCTGCTGATGCCATGTGACAGTCTCGCAGGACTGCTGACAGCAGGGCCATCTCAAAGGAATATCGCACATTACGATCAATTATGAGACTCAATGCTCACCCACAGTGGAACGAAATGGAGGCGAAAGTTCTGCCTGGGATCAGAAGGAGGATGGAAATCTTGTGGCGTTAATTGAAAATTACATGGACATTGTCTGTGGCCACGGTGACTACTTGGAATTCACTTGGTCTTCTTCTATAGTTGTCCCAAGCGTTAAGGATAACGTTCTTGTCCTTAGTTCTCCCTCGATTTTTGCCAGCTAATGGACCAGGCGTAGCGCAACGCGTGAAGCGAAGCTCCTCTGCCTTCGGCCAAGGCAACGCCCAAGTGTGGTTTCTGGCAATGAAGCCATAATGTCCAGCCAGCGTGGAGTCCTGCTCGAGGTGACCACGGTGCGGTCCTGATCGTCTCTGATCACCCAATCAGCGACCACATGCTCTCGGTCTGTGTCCGGCCAGGGATTGCGAATTCGTAATCAATTCGTTTTAGTGAATTATCTACGAGGCGGGGGGAAAAAATGTTGAAAATTTCAGTTTAAGTCAAGGATGGATTTTATAAAAAAATTTCAATTATATTTATAGAATTTAAGCAGATTTTTTGGTGGATATTTAGAAAGCATCCCATAAAAATCGTTCATATTTATTTTAGTTTAATTATTTTCAAGGCAAAACTCTTGAAAATTTAATTTTTATTTAAAGATGTGTCTTTAGCTTTATAATATTATTTCATTAATAATATTCAAATGATTTCTTGCATTTTTTTATTCTAATAAAACTTAATCGTTTTATCGGCATCTTTAAAAGCATTCCACCTTCTATATCTTAATTTTTCCTCCAAAAGACTACCCCCTTAGTCCTCCTCCTCCGCAATGTGTGTGTCCTGCGAGCCTGTGGTTTTAGCCTCGACTTAGGGGATTTCACAAATCAATTAGTTTTGTCGCGGCTGTCAAAATTATGCACACCGCCAAGTCAGGAAAAGTCAGGGAGTCATAGGGCCCGAGTCGGCAGAAAACCTTTCATCTTTCGCAAAAAACAAGAGGAAAATCTACACAGATTTCCAACTCAATTAGACAGAGAGGGGAAAAAGGAGCCGCAAAAAGAAAATCGAGGCGTTCAAATCTTCATTTATCCCATCGCTTAGATGAGAAAGAAAAGAAAGGAGAAAAGAATAATAACTGAACCTGCTGCTGATGCTGCCTGGCCTTAACGCCTACTTTTTCTGCTTTTTATTTACTTTCAACTCTGCCGACTTTTCGGAAAGTGCATCATTATCATCATCGGCAAATTGGAGAACTACTGCGTGTAAAGTGCGCTGCCTACTTTTTTCAACTCCATTGTTTTGTGGCCAAAAAAAAAAAATATAAACGTTGAAAAAATATGAGTAGGGGTCTCGGCAGCAAATTAATAGACAGTCATTTGGAACATGTGTTTTGTTGCTTTGATTGTTTTGTCAAGTTGTCTAAAATATCAAACGGCCCAAGCCGACAATCCCCAGCCAACCATCAGTCCATTTATCCCGAGATCTCTCCCGAGATCTCTCTCCGTGGATCCGTCTGTAATAACCCACAGCGCTGACGTCTTCATTGTCTGCGTACTTGACTTTCGCCCAATTTACGTACATCTCGCTGCTGTCCGTGTATTTGTTCAATTGTTCTAACAAAAACATGCCATAAAAACATAAAACAAAAACCACTTGTACTTCCTTGTTATTGTAGTGTCCAGTCTCGGTCCGTTGCCAGTCGAAATTCCAATCGAAAAGTCGGCTACCAAGTACTTGTACTATATAGAGTCTTAGTAGACGCTTCCTTTGATCTTGAAGGATATATGTATGTATATATATATTTCCCCCCTTAGCCACATGAGTTGCATGTGTCGTTAGGGAAATCACTTGAAATTGTCACCATTGCTATGATGTATAGAGAATAAATATTCTCTAAAACATAAGTAGTCATGTTTATTATATAAGAATACCATAAAAAGTCTTCAAAAACTATTATTCTGTAAGGGAAAACCACTTTTAAAAAGGGTAATAATATTTTTGTATGATATTTCAGGCATTTTTTTTTACTTTTATATGCTAAAAATCAAATCTAATATATAACCTTTGCATAGCTTTAAATATATTACAAACAAATTCATACAAAGTATAACTGAAAATTAAAGAAATCTTATAAAATAATATTTCTTATGCAAAAATCGAAAAATGAATTCCTAGATCTTACAAGATTTTACCTCTAAAATCCAATTTCTGCTCACTTAACTCCTCCCAATGCAAGTCACCAAAACACAACTTAACTTTGCCCTGAAATCTATCTTAAAACTTCCCTGTAAAGTCTCTGAAGCACAAATATTTATCTGGCTTGCAATTTCCCAAATTTATTAATCTCGAAAGGATTGTCGAAGAGATCCACGTATTGATTTCGCCGAAGTGCGCCCAGAACTAATTCGAAAATCTTTCGCGAAACTAGAACAAATCCCTGGCTGGCTTGGAAGGGTTAACCCGTTTAACCCCTTCGGATTACCTGAGCCGAGCTGAGTTGAGCTCCATTGAACTGTTGAAGATCGGCTGCCGTAAGCCCAGGCAAAGGGATCGAGAATTGGGAATCGTAATCCCCTGACCAGGCCACTAGAGAAACCCTTTGAACTAGTTTGGGCGGGATTAAGAGCAACTCAGAGACAGGGAAATGAGAGAAATAGTTTTCAAGACAACTAATTCTACGAATTTATTGTCAAATGTAATAGGTTGAATTATATATTTGAAATTATACAAAATATTAAGAATAAAATATAAATAACATAGACCTTGGCTAGAAATAAATATTTTTTTAATTTTTTACCGAAGATTAATTATTATTTTAGCCTTTTAAAGATCGGATTTTTGTCCTTACGAATCCTACTTATAATGGATTTATTTGTTATTTACTTAATAAAATATTTTGGGGATTTGAAGAGGAGGTTTTCTCAAAGTAAGGTTGCAATATTGTAAATAAATATTTATAAATTAAATAACATATTTTACAATATTTATAAAATGAAAGAATATGAAGTTTTTCTGAAAAATATAAGTAAATACCAAAATATAAGAAAATAATTCAAAATTTAAACCAAGCTCAACTCCTGGAACATCTCAAATCCTGCCATTGAAGCTATAGACCACATTTTTCGGTCAAAAGCCAATAATTAGAAATCCGCATAAAATAAGAAAAACCTGATTAAATTATAAACTCTGCCTGGAATCGGTGCGTGTTTTTGTTTTTATTAACCCGCTTGTTAGTGCAATTAATAGTCAAAACAGCGTCGCCGCCGCCGCCGCTCGCGAAACAACCCCCAGCGAATGGCAGCGAGAGAGGCAACCCTGTTTGGATTGGATGTAATGGTTATTTTGACGCCGAAGCAGCAAAGACTGCAAATAAACATCCACAAGTTCCCAAACAAAGGCAGCGCTCACGCTCTCCCATAGCAAAACCCACACACAGGGGCTGTGTGGAAGGCGAGTGGAACAAAATGGTCAACAAAGTGGAAGGCGGAGTCCCAGGAATCCGGCTACCTACTCTCACTTGCTCTCCCTCCCTCCTAAGTAGGCCGTAATCTACCTATCTCGCTTGTGGACCCTGGCCCGGGTGGACGGTATCTCGTGCTCTTTGTAGACTTTGTGCGAGAGCCCGGGGGTAGGACTATAAATAGCCCGGCCGGTGCTGTGGAGAAGTCAGTTCAGATCTACCTTCCAACGCAAAGCATCTCAAGCGATCATCCAGAGTCGTGTGTGCCGCAGAACAATCTGAAAACCAAACCAAAGATATTATACCAAGCCAGAACAATGGTGAAAAGTGAAATGGAATTCAAGAGCAACTTCTCCATCGATGCCATTTTGGCCAAGAAACCCCAAGTTACCCATCAGCAGCAGCCCCTCATAGGCATCAAGCAGGAGCCCAGTCATCATCATCACCAGCAGCTGCACCACCACCAGCTGCCCCATCACCAGTACGCGCATCCCTACTCCAACTCGGATGGCGAGCTCTCCGCCTCGGAGGACTTTGACACTCCCAGCAGGACCAGCACACCCATGAGCAGTGCCGCCGAGAGTCTGTCCTCCCAGAACAATGACAAGCTGGATGTGGAGTTCGATGATGACTTGGAGGATCAGCTGGAGGAGGATCAGGAGAGCGCCGAAGAGGAGGGCAATCCCAGCAAGAAGCAGAAGATGAGCTCATCCTCCTCTTCGTCCGGTTCGGACAACAAGAAGCCGCCCTACAGCTACAACGCCCTCATCATGATGGCCATCCAGGACAGCCCCGAGCAGCGCCTGACCCTCAACGGGATCTACCAGTACCTCATCAACCGCTTTCCGTACTTCAAGGCCAACAAGCGCGGCTGGCAGAACTCCATCCGCCACAATCTCAGCCTCAACAAGTGCTTCACAAAGATCCCGCGCAGCTACGATGATCCCGGCAAGGGCAACTACTGGATCCTGGACCCCTCTGCCGAGGAGGTCTTCATTGGCGAAACCACCGGCAAGCTGAGGCGCAAGAATCCCGGCGCCAGTCGCACCCGCCTTGCCGCCTACCGTCAGGCAATCTTCTCGCCCATGGCGGGCGGTGGTTCCCCCTACGGAGCTCCAGCTCCCGGCTATGGTTACCCCGGAGTTGCCTTCGGTGGAGCAGCTGCCGCCGCCGCTGCCGCTGCTGCTGCCGCCGCTCTGTATCAGCGCATGAATCCCGCCGCCTATCAGGCTGCCTACCAGCAGATGCATCAGTACCAGGCTCCTCCTCAACATCCCGCCGCCCAGCTGCAGGGTTATCCGCCTCACCTGAACTCCGCTGAACTCTTCCAACGGATGCAGTTCTTCGGCAAGTTCCCCGCCAGCTAAACACATGCATTGGGATTAAAGGAAACCAAGCCTTTGGATCACCAGCAAAAAATAAAAACCAACCAAGGGACCAGGCGGAGCAGCGTTGGATCCAGCGAGATCTAGCCATAGGTTCTTCCAACCCGCCAGTGACGTCTAAATGCAGCAATTTAGCAAATTCCCCAGCACTTTGCCTTCGACTCGACCTGGAACGTCGATCGGAACTCTGGAAGAGAGCATCGGATTTTTGGGATACCGCCGGGATCCCCATAGAGCAGACTTCTTGCGATCGAAGGCCTTTGTAGTTTGCCTTGTCAACACTTTTTGTACATATTTCAAAATACAATTTAAAGAAATTATAAAATAAAAGCCACAAAAAAGAAATTTTTAAACAGTTTTATTATATTGATAAATTTAAACTTTATAAAAAAGGTTTTGAATTTATTTGATTTGTTTTTGGTTTTGGGTTTAGTTTGTTTTTAAAGACCTTAAATATTTAATTTGGCTTCTTTAACATTTAAAACTATTTCCTCCTATTTCTCAGAGATCTTTTCGTCTAGAAAACCATTATTTCT
Source organism: Drosophila anomelani (assembly GCA_035045905.1). Lineage (NCBI taxonomy): Eukaryota > Metazoa > Arthropoda > Insecta > Diptera > Drosophilidae > Drosophila > Drosophila anomelani. The sequence goes on along the minus strand of JAWNOO010000019.1, from coordinate 239,687 downwards.
TTCATTTCGACTTCCAGCTGCTGTCCAGCTAAATATTTACTCAGCTTCCTATCCATCCTGATGACTTAATTAGTTGTTTGGCTCTAGCAAAGCGGCAAACATGAAAATGATTCCCAAAAAAAAGAAAAAAATTAAAAAGGGAACAGCAGAAAAATGCCCAAGTCGGGGCGGATGAGGTCCGAAAATGAGCCATCACCCATTGACTTCTCATCCTTCGATTTGTTTGGCTCTTTACATGCCCAGTGACAACTCCAGCTGTGAGGCCCGGGCACCGCAGGTACACTGCTACGATCCTGAGCGATCCGATATGATATCCCATAGCTGCTGGACCCGTACCCCCTGCTCCCATGTCCCTGTCCCAGTGCCCGTCCCCAGCTAAGCCATTGTCCATAGATCTTGGCCAGCGAAAGAGCACACTTCGGCGGGTCTTAGGCAATTTTTCTTTAACTTTTGTTATACAATTTTTTAAGTAATATATGTGCGCTACACCGGGGGAAATTATGACAGAAATTTTAAGGCTTTTTTTTAAACATTTTTAGAATTATTAAGAGAAGGATTTCGTAACTTTGTAGGATTATTCTTTTATTTGCCATTTAATTATGAACTCTGAATTTGAATTTTTTAAAGGATTTACTTTGATACAAATTATATGTATAATATTTAAATATTCTCGTAAGATATTTTTTATGCTTAAATTATTAAAACCAGAATCCATTATAGTTAATAATTTAATTTATTTATCGATATCCTTTAAGATCAACAAATTCTTGACAAAATGCTGATTTTTGCTGCTTAAATTTTTTTTAATAATTCTGTCACACAAAAACTAATTTTTAAATTAACAAAAATATGCAATTTAATGTTCAATATAATATCGCTTATCATTTTCCTCAGTGTAAACCCCTAAACTCGCTTAGGCCTCAATTTGAAAGATGAGAACACGTTAGGGAAAATAGTATAAAGAAATAGTAGAAAGGGAACCGACTTGGGCGTTGTTGTTCTGAAATTTCTCAAACTGTTTCCTCGGCTTCTCAGTGGATATCTCCATTATTTTGGAAATTTCTACGGCATAGTCGGCGGCTTCAGATGCTTTGATCACTTGACATGTGTTTGTTGGAGAAGGAAAAATAGTGATGTGAGTGAGAAAAAGGGAGCATCCATCGGCATCAACAAGTTTTTCCCCCTTTCCCCTAACAAGAGACTCGGCCATATCATAAATACTGCGCTTTCCTCGCTTTTGATTCCCCCCGCAAAGGCGATTTGTAAACGAAATGATAATTAATATCATCGTTACTAGATTAATCTCCTCACTCTCTCGCTGTGGGTCTTTATCTGCAGCTATAGACGGACGATCGGTAGCAATTATCATATTTTGTGTTTGCCCATTTTTCTTCGATTCAATAATTGTAAATTATTGTGTGTGTGAGTGGGTAAATCATGTTATTGAAGCGATTAGCTGGCAGTTTTATAAGGTGTCAGGTTATGGGGAAAGGGGGAGATAGGGTTTCCGATGGGTTTATATGTAGTTATGCAATATAGTATGGATTATATGCTAATTTTTACTCTAGGATGTGGTCTTCTCTGTCTGGATAATTTATAAGATGGTTTGGAGTTAGATAATAGAGGGATTTGTAATTATTATAATATCCTTAACATATTTATTTCTTCATGAAATTTTCTCATAATTATTATACAACTTTTATTTATATGTTTTTGGTAAATCCTTGCTGTAATTATATATTTTTATTTACTAATTTCAGATTGTTTAAAACTTACTAAAAAGTGAACTTCATTTATCTTACTTTGGGGTGAGTGCCAAAATTTATTATTATTATATTTATATTATTTATCAAAGTAAATTCCATCTGGTTGGTTTTTATATATTATTCAAAGGATTAAATACCAGCTTCTCTCAAAAACCCTACAATATATCCTGCTCATTTCACCATCGAATGAAAAGAAACTAAACTATATAGACAATCTTCGATTGCCCAGTCTTTGTATGTACATATTTTTGGGGCTTATGCTCAGCTTAGGTCCTGGGCAAAGAGTTAAATCGGTTTTTGGCCCACACGCCTTAAGCCAACGATTCAAATATTTTGCATTTAAAACTCAAAACTCAAACTCGGCTTGGAACTTCAGAGATGGAAAAACAATCCGCAGATCAGGCGGATTGCAACAATTTCTATATAGACTAGCATTGTTTTATTGGGTTGCCCTCGTCCCGGCTTACGTAGGTTTTTGGTTTATTTTTGTTATTGAAATAGATCGGATGAGCGCATTATATACTTAACACGTCGTCGTCGTAGCCGTGGCCGTATGTGCCCTGGATTCCGGATTGAATTTAGAAATCCACTTACCTAAGCCTAGTCCCCTCCTAAGCTCTAAGTCGCTAAATCAGTCCGGGACTGCGGCTTCGGTGGGATTCCTTTAACTATATCACTTTGGAATTGAAGAATAGAAATGGGAATATTGGAATAAAGAGAGTATAGCACGCGCAGGGAAATGTCTTAACCAGTTTTCCTCCGAGCTCTTCTTTTGCCTATACACACCATATATTGGCTTAAGTGCTCGACATGCAATTTACAAAGATAACAAGCGCAGGAGCAGGAACCTGGGATCTGCCTTACTTATCTTATTACCCGGGTTAAGTGCAGGGATTACACTGTCGAAAGAGCAACCTACCAGGATGGGATCGGACGCTATATTGTGTATGTGTGGCTCAGGCAGATGCAGTAGCATCTTAGGAGTCCGAATAGAATCCCTATGGTCTCGGGCGATCTCCTCCTGGGCCTGTGCGTGTGCCGCTTGTTACACTTTCTGTGCAATTTAGGTTTGCTCCTGGGTGCTCCTCGGCCTCTCTAATGGTTCAAACCCATCGGCTTAGTCTCAGCAAGGTTCTATTTCATAAATATTTTATACATATAATCGGTTAGCTGCCGCTCTAGCTCAGTTCGGTTTTGTTTTGTGCAAAGGCTTAGGGATATATATAGTAGTTCTTTTTATTATATATTTCTCGTCTTGTGAATAGAAAAGATATTATATACATAGTTGGGGTATGTTGAGGTTTTGAAAACTTTTCATTGTGGCAAAAGAGGTGTCTCTATGAAAGAGGTGTTTAAGTGGTTGGCAAAGGTGTTCTTTTTAGTTTTCGTTACAAAATGGATTATGTTTCGGGGTTGGTTTATAAATGTCCAACACCTTGCGGAACTCTCTCAGCAAATATGTGAAATATGTTTTATTAAAACCCTCCATCAGCCTGCTGAGAATCTCACCTTAAACAAATCCAGTTAGATGACACTAAGTGGCTTACCCTGGCAGCTAGTATGGTTCTCAAGATAAATTATTGGCAACTCTATCGATCGATGGTTTTATAAATCCAGTTTGATGGCCACCACAAGACTCCTTCGCCACCGCCTCGCCTTCGTCAATGTGCCCACATGGGCCGCTTGGGAAGACCCTCAAGTGCCGGTTGGGTGTGTCACCTAGGCACAAAATGTGGAACCCAGAATCGAGGCTTATAGAGAGAGAACCCACAGTGACCAGTGACCACAAAATGTGTTTTTAATTGAAACTGATGTGGCCTGGCCTGTGTGGCTCTGTACGGCCGATGAGGGCCGTGGCGCGCATTCAAATATTTATTAATAAAATAATTGGTAACCCATGGGTCGGCGCTCCACACTCACCAAATAATCAAATAATGTCAGCAAATAGGGAAAATATTTGAAAATATTTAAGCGACAAATGCGCAAAGTAACCATCGACGTAGATGTGGGCAGTAGGAACACTCGGCTCCTTAATTAGTTTCTTCCATTATCTTGGCCTCTCTGTTGACCCGAATTTCAATTAAGTTAATTTACGCTCGAGCTGGAACCAATAAATAAATGCATGAATGGGCCTATACTATACTATAGTTTGCTTCAATTGTCGAAGGAATACGCTCACAATTAAGGCTGGGGGAAAATTATGAATGAGTAATTACGAGTTGCACTTGAACACTCGACCCCGTCCAGTTAACACTACTCTGCCTCGAGGACTGAGGGGGGGAAGGGGATTTTTCTTGGATCGAACGGAAGTGGGTTCAGTCCGGCCTCGGGGGTTAACTCAGAGCTGTATGAGTTTCTTCCTCCATCTGGTTGATGATGCCGAGATATCTAAGGAAGAAGACAGCTTGCATGATAGGTTGGCATCTCTGAACTTTTCAATTAAAGTTTTGCAGGGCGTTTGCAGATGTTTTTAGCGGAAGTTGAGGGTCATTTTAGAGGTTGAGTTGGGGTTTAAGGAGGGAATATTTAAGGGAGAATATTTGAGATAAGCTAAAAAATCTCTTAATCTATGCACAAAAATAAAATAGGTTTCAGTTAGACAGAAATCAGAATATTTAAATCATTTTAAGTTACACCGCTTTTCTTAATTGCCTTAAAATTTCATGGAACTGTCAAAATTAGGCCACCTTTTTCAGAAGTTTCTTTGAATTCCAATTTATATAAATAAAGTCAGCATAAAATTTTAAGCTTCAGTAAACTTGAGCTACTTTTTGATAATTTAATAATTTCTACTGTGGGCTTTCTATAAAAACTTCAACGTTTTATATCCCAACTCTGCACCAGCTAATTGCTTCCTAACCCTGACTTCGCCAACGATTCGAGATGATAGAATTTAGCCTCAGATTTCACACTGATACACAGACACACTCCGGCACACACAATCAACAAATTAAGCCAGGCCAAGGGGCCAGCACTCGGACCTCAATTAAATTGATTTAGATCAAAAGAACGCAGTCAGAACTCTATATAGAGTTGCCCAGAACTGACCGATGAACTGCGAGGAAGCACCAGCATAATCGGGGAACTATATAACTCTGACCGATCTTGTGTAAGCAATAAATCCGCAAAAGTACCCGCAAGTTTTTGGATTCGAGACTGTGACCTTTAATACCCTGACATGGAGGTATATTCTATAGAATACAAAGGCTACATGGTTTTTTATAACAATTGTTTTGTTTATTTTAAGATAGTAGCTAAATATTTAATGGGAATAATTATCTTAAATGCTTTATTATGATTTGCGATATGAATTATTCGAATAATTATTGCAAGCAAATAATTTACCCCAAATAATTGCTAAAGCAGCAGTAAACAGTTTCTCTCTCTAGAAATCAGTCATCGCAGAACCACAGTGGCTTTAAAATGCACAGATATATCTTTATCTTCTTCGTCATAGGATGTTTGCTTACAGAGGTTGTATCTTCTTTAAAATCCTTAAAAACTGCTTCATTAGTTTGTCAACTTTACAGGTTGATAGTCTGCTTGAGTTTACAAATGTCACTTGTGAATCTGTGGATAAGAACTTTGCCGATTTTGAATATTGTCGTTTGGAAAAAGTGAATAAAACTTTTAAATATATAACCGCCAAGGTGCTGCTCTTCAAGAAACCTGTCAGTAAAGTTAGGGTATGTTTGACAATTGTTACTATTTCAATGATTAAACGTTTTTATACTAATAGATAAATGCCGCCCTCTATAAGCGTTCCAATGGCTATAAACCTTATCTTTACAATGTAACAGTTGATGCTTGCAAATTCTTTAAAAATCGAAAGGCCCAACCCGTTGGTAGGCTCATCTATGATTTTCTATATGGTGTTTCCAACCTAAATCACACCTGCCCTTATGACGTAAGTAAGCTTATGGGAACAGTAACTGATTTTTAAATAATAAAAACAATTTTCCAGCACGACCTTTATGTGAATCAGCTTACTGCCGATTATCTGAACAATCATCTTACCCATATTTTGACTTTTCCCAAAGGAGACTATATGTTTCAAATGCATTGGATTGCCTATGATATTAATCGGGCGATAGTTAAATTATATATTTTGCTTAAATAATTAATAAATTATTTATGAATTAATCCAAGAATAAATACAATTTTATTTAAGGAGAAGTATTCAAAGTCAAGCGATGAGAAAAACTTCTTATTTTATTCCTCATTATTTGAATAAATATTTGTACAAGAAATATTTATTAATATTTTTTTCTCCTCAAAATATCTTCTTTTTAGATTAGTATTTCGTTTTTTTAAGGGTATTTGCAGCCTCGGTTATTTAATAACATTTTTCTTTATTCGATCTGCGGTCGCTTGTTGACGATTGTTGTCGCTGCTGCCGTTAATTGTTACGCAGTTCATTAACACACATCACAGGGCAGCCACCACGCAGCACCAAGCCACATCACAGATCGGGGTCCCCTTGATATAGATGGGACGACGGACGGGAGTGTGTGTGTGCCACCCTAGCGTGGCACACGCGACATTACCCCCTCTCACCCACTCACTCTCCCCTTCCGTATTCCAACTCCCAGTGCCATCCCCGCCCACTGACCGTTCCGCCAGCGCTAACGATGACATCTAAGCGGTTGCTACTGCTGCCCCCTGATGTTGCACTGAGACATCAAAATGTTAAAAATATTATTTGTTTCTTTGAACTTTTATTATTTTTATTTTATTTTGAAACAATTCACAAATTTGTTACATAATATTTTTTCGCTTAAAAGATGAATCGATCACTTACTTATTTGATTTTAATTTGTTTTTCATTAAAAAATCTCTTTAATCTATATAAATAATCAAATTTAAATTTATACAAATACTTAAGCATTTGAAAAAAATAATATTTTATATTTTAAATTAATAATTCATCATTTTTTCTCGGTGTATTGCTGCTGTTGCCCTTAACGATGTCGCTGACGAGTGTCGCATTGCGAGTCGACTTCGTCAGCGGGTTGTGGGTTGTGTTAATATTATTTGTTGCTGGCGCTGCGTGAGTTTTGGCAGTATTTTGTTTTTGTTGTTGTTTTTTTCGTTTCGTTAAATGCGTGTAAATCAGTTTATAACACATTGTCAACAATTATCAAGTGTTGGCCATTGAAAAGGGGGAGTATGAGAGCAGAGGGAGCTTTTTTAAGGGTTTTCTCGACTGATTTGATGCGCTTCCAGGCTGTGACTGGGAGATAAAAAGGGTTAACTGGATTCTGTGTTTATTGAAAAAGTACAAAAAAAGAGTTAATGAATATGTAATTAATAATTTTTATTAACTGTATTTCAACTTAGAGAACAAATAATTCTTAAATGTTATGGTTGTTTAAAGTTTCTTACTTTAATGTAAAAAAAGTTATAAAAAATTATTTTTAGAGATTAGAAGGTTTTTTTCGAGGTCTAAAAATATTATTTCAAAATATGCTAAATTCTAGTTTTTATCAAACGATCTCCTTTCTCCAATTTTCCCACTCTTTCCATCTTAGCTGATCTTTCCAGTGATATTCCCTTGCAAATACCCTTACAAATAATATTCCCTTTCTATAGCGTACTTGGCAACCATCGAAGCTGAAAGTATCCTCGTTCTAAATCCTGGTTTCCGGCTCATCACCCCGCTGTATTTTTCGCCTAACCACCATATGCTCGCGCAGCATGGTGGACACAAAGAGTCCCCTGGTCCAGGGGTAACCTTCCCCCATTCCCTCGATTTCACCCTTCGCCGTACTCAAGGCAACCTCTAGGACACTCATTTGGCTGTTTATTTGCAAAACGAAGCGCAGGATAACAGAAACAGCAACAAAAGTAACAAGTGTGTCCGAAGTCCGGAACTGTCCAAAAGGAACGTGATTTCAAACAAATTTGGCCAATTTGTTAGTTTTCCTGTGTCCCCTTTTCGAAAACCCCCCCTTGGAAAACGCGGCAGAGCGAGGAAATTCGAGAGGAAAAGCCGCTTTTGTATTTGGAAAGTTGTGTTTTTGAAATCTCTATTTTATTTGCAGAGTTTTTGGGGTTTAGAAAATCGATTTTATAGGCTATATTAATATCTGTATAGAGACAACTCCAATTTTAATTTTTATTAATTTTTTTTTAACTACTTTTCTGACTTAAAAATTAAAAACTTCTCTCACATTTCTATTTATATTTAATATTTAACTTCCCCTGCATCTTGGTTTGAACTTGGTTAACACTCTTAAAGCCAAATCAGATGTCGAGTACTTGAGCTAAGCAAGAGGGTTAACCCTTTTGGCCTTTAATCGAGACAAATCCCAAATTGAAAATATTTGCATGGCTAAGCGACGGCGATTAAGGGCGGATGGCAAGTATATCGAGGAAATTGAGAAGAGAACCGAGACAGAGACAAGGACGCAGGACGCAGCTTGAAGTCCACGAAACGAGATTAATGCGCGCTAAGCTAAGTCCTTCGCTCTCCTATCTATAATCCTTGCTTAACTCTTTCGAAACGGTAGCTGGCCAAAGGGATGTGTGGGCTGGACGTAGGTACTCGCAGGACATGGCCGCAGGAGGATTTCCACTGCTGGACAGTGACTGTAAATAGACCATATAAACAGCGGAAGCGACAAGCGGCGATCCTTGGACGCCTTAACCCCTTCGAGTCCGCGACTTGCCGCAGGTAGCTGTCCCTTGTTTGCATGGCCCGCGCTGATCCGTTGGACAAACAAGCTAATCCTGCGGTTAAACTGCCATTGAGTCGTATCAAAATAAGCCATATATATGTATATATGTGTATACCCGGAAGGACTTGCGCGGGCGTGGCAACTTTACAGCCCATCGAGCGAACGGGTTGAGCTCGGAGAGTGTCGGAGTATGTCCTTAAAGGGTTAGGCTGCCATCGCGGATTTATCAAATACGTTCGCGTTCGGAACAAAACTAAATGCCTGCCATAGATCTGGCTGATTAGTAAAGTACTCTCGCCTCCTTTTTGGGAAAGGGAATAATAAATCCCAATAAATCCCCCGACATTCCGGCATTTGTAATCCCCTTTCGGTAGCGCAGAAATATCTATGTCCTTTTTCGGCTTTTTGATCAATGACAAGTTGGTTTTTTTTTTCTGTCGCTTTTTCTGGTTTCTGTTTGTGTCCCCGGGTAATTACGATCTGTAGTTTCCGCCTGTGTTTGTTTTGAGTTTACTCCATAGTATTTTCGAAAAGGATTTACCCTATTTGGCTTCTGAAAATTTTCAGCGGAAAGATGAATCGAAATGGTGTAAACAAAATGTTGTATTTATTTATTTATTTAATCAACTTGGAGTATGATGATGGATGGTTTGAATGAATGTACTATTGCTAGACTAAATTATTTCAAAACTGAAAACAAGCGAAACTCTGTTAAAGGGGTCTCTAAATATCCTAAATGTCAATTTATTAATAATCCTGAAAACACATAAATTTTTAAATAAATGCCCCATGATTATCACCTCATTTTTTAAATATGAACCTCAATCTGCTTAATAATTTCTTAGAGAACCTCTAGCATATCCTTATAATAATAACATAATCAATAAATTATTTGAAAAAGTGTCCTCCTGTACATCTCCATTATGTATTTAGCGCAAATATGTAATTTTATAGAAGAGACCCCTATAATTACCTCTCCCTATTATTACTTTCCGAGTTGACCATCCATTTAGCTCTAGTATTTTTCAACGTTTTTTCTCATATGCAAAGCAACCCAAAACAATTATCCAACAAATGATAAATAATTTAATTGAAATACTGAACAAACAAGGGGGCCGAAAGTATAATTATTTTACGTTGGGCGCCATTTTATATTGGGCGCAAAGAGAGAATTTTCCCCCAGAGAAAAAGAGCAGAGCGCATGTCTCCACTTGGGGGCGTCCATCCAATCGTGTGGAGAGCCACGAAGACCCCAGAAACTTGATTCGGATACAGATACAAATGCAGATACAAACACCGCAGACCTTAAACATGGCGTCGTCTTCGTTCGGTCTTGGCTCTTCGGGTTTATTTTTTATATCTATGGGTTTCGTTCAGGTAAAACACGTTTAACCCCTCGCCACACACCTCTGGCCTATAGAGACATATTCTCCAATCGTACGGCCGACATGAGCACGCCCCCAATTTGGTGAAAACAATTATTATGATTACAGCAATAATGATTTCGATTTCGATTCTGGTTCGGCTGGGGGGAGTGGCTCTGGTTGCTATATAGTCGCTGCTGGGTTATTGTTGCGCCATGTGGCATGTGTTGTGTGTGTTGGGTTTGTGGCCCCTGCGAATGCCAGCAGCTGCTTTTATTCCACTTTTGCAGTTGTTCTCGAGAATTCAGTTTGCCTGGAAAATTGTGATTGCAACAAATTGCAGTTAATTGTCAGATGGCTCGGAAAAGTTTTGTCTTTGAAGAAAATTGCATTGGCTGTCATAAGTTTTGGCAGGAATTGTTTTCCAGAGAGGGCTATAAATTGGCCAGATTTTAAATTTCAAGGAATCGAGTTTCTTATAATTTTTAGTACCTATAATTTTATAGATAAACATTTTAAAGCTTTTGATAAAAATAGAAGGAAAGAAAGGAAATGATATGGAAATTGTTTTTCAGGTTTATTAACCACTAGAAAAAATTAAGAAATTAATTTATTGTTAATTCATTTTATAGCTTTAGATTAGTAATTTATTATTTTGATTGCTGTAATATTTTTGTGAAAATCGAGAAAAAGATTTACATAACTTTTATTTTAACTTAAATATCGTAACAAAACATTTAAAGAATATTAAATTAAGATTTTAATATTCAATATATCCTATATATTTTTTTGTTTATAATTTTAAACAATTCAATAAAATTTTTAAGCCTTAAAAACAGCCTTTTAAAGACCTTCATATGTACCAAAATTTAAAAGGGAGTGCCGTTTTAGGATAAATTTTAATTCGTATTTATTACAAGTTTTAATAAATACTTAATTAATTTTTTTAAAACCAGAAAACCGAGTCCATAAAAATCTGTATAATTTCCTTCCAGCTGTTGAAAGAGCTATAAACCTATAACTGAAGCGATTAGAAACCGTCCCTCAAAAGTGTCTCTATAAATCCTGTAAAATCTCTAAAGCTGCGTTGATTGTAACGAATGATCTTAATGTTTCGTTTTTTTTCTATTGGGAATAAAAATACACACAATCTGGACACAGAAATCTGTGACCATAACCATATCCTTGCAACCCCCTTTTCTCGTACCTTCCATGAGTTCCATAAGTTTGCAAACTCGCCGAAAAATTAACGGGGGCAAACGACGATAAAAACAACAACAATAAAGATACAAGATACAATTAATAATGGCAACTGCGAGTGTGTATTTGTGAGTGTGATTGTGTGTTGAGAACAGCTGCCGACATAAAAGAGCAAAGCCAGAGGGAGCAGCGTATCAAAATGCAACCCACAATGCGGAAAAGGGTGACCCACTCACAACAAGGCACAGGGCACATGAAATAGGATGTACCACACACACACACACACACATATATATATATATCCTTTATTTATATGTGTGTGTGCTTGCGTCGGCGTCGGTGGCAATTAGTAACGAATGTGAAAAAATAAATCAGAGTCGCGTAACGAGAGCTCAATAGAGAGAGAGACGGGAATGAGCAACGAGCGAGGCATGAACCATTCGTTCCACAACGCTCATTGGTCGATCCCGTCGAGAACCACCCCCGAATAACACCTCTGGAATTACTGAACAAAAAAAAAATAAAGAAAGAAAACCGGGCCTGCTCATGCGATTGGAAATTTTACTGGGAACTCTCGCCTCTTTAGTCTTTCCGTCTTTAGTCTACACTGAAAGCCCCTGAGCAGCGGACGTGAGATCACACACACGAGAGACTCGACAGCGAAATCGTGTATTTTGTGGGCCGTGTTGAGCGTCGGTAAAACTGAACGTCTAAAACTCAACGAAAAATAGCCAATTCGAATAGGAAAAAGTGAAATTGGAAAAAGAATAATGATTGCTATAAAGATCTTGAAGAGATTTTCTAAATAAAACTTTGTAAAAACGGATAATAAATTATTGCATAAATATTAAAGTCCAAATTAATAACCAGGTTAATCAGAAAGCCTTTTCGAAAGAAAAATCTGCAAAAGAAAACCCTAAAAATAAATCCCTGTAACAAACTAAAGGCAATGAGAAGCCTCTGAAGGATAACTCTCCCATCATGGTGAAGATCGTTGAAGGTCTGCCGTCCAGCGAGATCAGTGCCCATCACATCCAGCAGCAGCATCACCTGCAGCATCATCCCTCTCATCATCCCCTGCCCCCTGCCACTCATCCCCATCATCCGCATCCGCTACAGCAGCCGCCTTCCGTGGGCTTGAATCTCACCAATCTGATGAAGATGGCCAGGACGCCTCACCTCAAGTCCAGCTTCTCCATCAACGCCATACTCCCGGAGACCGTGGAGCACCACGACGAGGACGATGAGGAAGGCGATGTCGATGGCGAGGCGGAGGAGAAGAAACCCAACCTAAATAATAACAACAATAATCCCAGCACGCCTTGGGGCAGCGAGGATCCAGAGGCGGAGAGTGATCCCGAGTCGGATCTGGATGTCACCAGCATGTCGCCGGCCCCCGTGGCCAACAATCCCAACGAGAGTGATGCCGAGGAAGTGGACGAGGAGGATGCGGAAGAGGACATCGAGTGCGACACCGATGGCGATGCCGAGAGCAAGTCCGGCGATGGCAAACCCGTCAAGGATAAGAAGGGCAATGAGAAGCCGCCCTACAGTTACAATGCCCTGATCATGATGGCCATCCGGCAGAGCCAGGAGAAGCGTCTGACCCTCAACGGGATCTACGAGTACATCATGACGAATCATCCGTACTACAGGGACAACAAGCAGGGCTGGCAGAACTCCATCAGGCACAATCTGAGTCTCAACAAGTGCTTTGTGAAGGTGCCGCGGCACTACGATGATCCTGGGAAGGGCAACTACTGGATGCTGGATCCCTCGGCGGAGGATGTCTTCATTGGCGGCTCCACGGGCAAGTTACGGAGGAGAACCACGGCTGCGTCGAGGTCCAGACTGGCGGCTTTCAAGAGATCACTGATAGGACCAATGTTCCCAGGACTGGCAGCTTATCCCCAATTTGGCCAGTTTTTGGCTTATCCCCCAACGGCGCCCAGCTTGCTGGCCAGCATGTATCAGCGCTACAATCCCTTTGCGCCCAAGAGCGGTCCTGGCCACCATCCCGGTTTGCCACCACCGCCGCCAGCACCTCATCCCCAGGGGGCAGGACCACCGCCAGGACCTCCACCGCCACCCTTTGTGGCGCCTCCTTCGAGCAGCGAACTCTACCAGCGATTGCAGTACCAACAGCTGTTGCATCAACATGCGGCAGCCGCCGCTCTGGCGGCTCACCAGCGACAGCTCTCGGTGGCAGCTGCGGCGGCGGCCACAGTCTCACCTCAGTCCCCGCTCCACCCGAGTCACCCGAGCCACCTGAGTCACCTGGGCCAGCAGCCGCAAACCTCTCCAGGCGGCGGCGGCGGAGGAGACTCGCCGGGACCCTCGCCACAGCCACTCATCAAGCCCGTCACTGTGGTCTCGCGGAACAGCTGAAGGAGCAGCCACTGTAGTCCCTAAGTATTCACTGTATATAGATATAGCCGCGACTGAGGCGCTAGACGCTTGTAAATAAAAGAAAAGTATATGGAAATAAGAGTTTAGCCGGAAAAAATTGAAAGGAAAGTCTTGTTCGGTTTACCGAATGTGGAAAACCTTTGCAGAGTTCAGGAAGACTTTGAAGAAAATGCTAAAAATAGAATATAAAAGTTATTTAAATAAAAAGATCATGAAAAGAAGATTGAAATGAAGAGTTTTTTATTAATTTTTTAAAGGAAATAATGTTTATCTATAAATTCAAATCAAAAACATATTTTAATAAATCTGGGAAATGTTTTTTTGATTTAATAATTTATCGAATTAAACTGCTCTGTTTTTAGAATCTGTGCTTTGATTTTATTAAACAAAATGAAAGTTTGCAACCAGAAAACTACAAAACAAAACATATTAAATTCCATTTAATATAAAAATCAGTTGCATAAAACTATTGAAAACAAAAATCCTATAATATGAACCAGTAAAATTCAAACATAAATCAAGCTAAAAATAATAAGCAAGAGCATATTTGTACCTTTCCCAGCTACTTAATTAATGTCTGTCGTGTAGCATTCGCGCCTTAAACCATAAATCACACTGATATACAACACCTTGAGAATGTTATAAAAAAATCTATATTCTATTTCCACTGAGAAACCAGCTTAAGTAAATTTCTTTGCAAAGGTTTTTCGTGAGTTTGCTAACTTGTTGTCATATAGCCACATTATACATATATGTCTGTATTTATTACGATTAAAGCGATACTCTAAGCACTATTTAATTTATATTAATATTATTGTATATTTAGACACCGAAGCGATGGACCGATGAAAACATAAAAAACCAATTAAAATTCTATTGAAATAAAAATTGAGAGAAAAAATATACAGAAAAAGGCGAAAATTAATGACATCTGCGGGGGAGCTGGCGAGTATGCGTCCGGCGGGCGTTAAATTGAACTGCAGTGGCCGCTAAATGAATCTGTTGTCGCGACAAACTTGTCGACGACAAACAGGAAGTCCTTAATAACTGGACACACACTCAAATAAATATACATATATATATATATATATATATATATATATATATATATATATATATATATATATATATATATATATATTATGTAGCTATTCGAGTGTTGTAAAGGCAGCGCCAAAAGCCACTGCCAAGCGTCAAATCAAATTTTTAGCGCATGTCCCTCGCATGCCGCCAAAAATCATAAAAAAGCGTATTAAGCGTATAATTTTAAAGCTAGAGTCGCGAATTTCGGTATGTATATTAAGAACTATAGTCTGTGTGATCACTGAAAATTTGGTTGCGATCAAATAAAAAGTGGCCACAAACGGCTGCTGGCAGCATGCCTCATTTGGTTGACCAATTAGACCAACTAAATATTCTTATCCGTTCTTGGTTGTGTTCGGAAAGGAATCTTATAAGATATTCGAGAAGCAATTTTAATAAATGGTACAAATTATTAGCCGCTTAAATGCAAAAATAACGCGTTTTTACACACATAGATACACGTGGATGTATTTTTGTATGCATGTGATTATATTACACTTGCATTTGCATTTGTCCGTTATGTTCAAAATTGTATTAACTGTTTTTTCTGGCGTCCTGAGGCTTTTCTGGTTTAAGTATGGGTAGCGGGTATCTCACAGTCGAGCTCACTCGACTGTAGCTTTCTTACTTGTTTTTATAATGATTTGTTAAGAATAAAATTGTATTACTTCATATTTTATTTTAAAACAACAAATCATACATTGATTTTTTTGTTATCATTAAATATGTCGTACAAATTTAATCAAGGTATTTTTGTTTTATATTTTAACATTTTTGCTATTAGATAATATTATTTTTTTTATTGCTTAATGGTTTTGGCGCCAGGCAGCTGGAAAGTCACTATTTTACTAATAAAATTAAGGCAAAATTACTTATCTACAGCCCTCATTCCTCTTAGTCGGGCGCACCTTGACTGCAGCTCGATCTTCTGTCCGCGATGCACTTGCTCACTCCCCAGACCAGGTGATTCATTGGCCAGTGCCGCTCAAAGGTTAACAAACTGCAAAGATTGTGCAACTGCACCTCACGGGGCGTATACGCGATATTCGCATCCATCTAGCTGACAATTGCCAGCTGACATTTCTCAGTTGCACATTTCAATTGAGGCGAAAAAAGAAATAGTATCTTAGATCCAGACGGGGAATGAGAATGAGATTATCCAATTCACTTAGTTAATACCTCTCGCAATTCCCTCTCCGAAAAAAAACTGCATTTGTTGTTACAGTTTTCAATTGCGCTCCGCCTGCCATACTCAATTCCATTCAAGTTGCCAATTATGCGGCCATTATTCAATCAAAGTAAATTTATTTGTTTGTGTCTCTTTTCCACGTAAATCTCTCTTTTTCTGAGCTCCAGACGAAGACGAAGTCTTTGATTTCTTTGCCATCATTTCCATCAATTTATTCGCCTTGCGCGACGAGGGAATTATCCTACGGACGACGGCTCTCGCATGATGTCACACAGAGGCATTTACTCAATTAACTTGTAAAGATCTCGCGGGTTATAGTACTATATGGTGGGGTCTTGGGTTCAAGAAACTCTTGGTGGGCGAGAATATATTGCTCTAAACTCTGATTTAGATTGAATGTGGCGCCAGTTATGTCGTGGGTTTTGTAATACTTTCTGTGGTGTCATCTCTGTGGCAGAGTGAGAACTACGCTTGATTGGCTTATTAGACGACGACGTGGACTTGGAGTTGTTGTAGAGATGATGTTGCAATGGAAAGTGGTTGTGATAATCAATTTTTCTGGTTAAAAAAACGAGTTGGATGGCTAAAGAGAATGTGTAGAAATTATTTGAACAATTATTAAGAATTTACGAAAGAATTTAAGTAAAAGAAGTGGAATTATATAAAGGGAATTATTTCTTTAACATTTTATACAGATGTTATTTACATTTTCTATAAGTAAAGTTCCCCTAGTCCTTGAGCGGCCAACCCCTGAAGCGTTTCCCTGACCCAAACCCACTCATTAACACCTCCAGGTCCTTGAGCTACCCACTCAACCCCAACAATTTTTGGGTAGCCTTTTTAAAATGAGAAAAGAAAGGCACCGAAAGGATGAATATCCAAGAGCAGTTGCGACTCGCTGACGCGGGACTCTGACAGGCCTGGGATCTTTTGTTTGACTTGTGGCATGGCTAAACTGTAATAATTGGATGAGGCGAGACCGACGATGATCATCATCAGCATAATGACAGTGGGGGCCGGGGTTCCTCAGATGACGGCGACGATGATTATGATGTGCAACTGTGACTGGCATGAAGAAATCATTTTATTATTTTTCGAAATTATAGCGTGCAACATCGATACACAACAAGCCGCAACTAAAGCGGCAAACGTCACAGAGGAACAATGGTGGCAGAGCTGTAGTTTTTAGCTGGAGGGAGGGACTAATGACGATAATTGCACACCTCATATACACGTTATATGTATAGAGAAGTCGACTCTATTCACTTTGGGTCATAAACACAGACATTAACACCTGACCAGGCCAGCGACAAAAGTTTTTCTTTTTTTGCAGGAACACGGAAAGAAAGGGTTTTAGAAAATATTATAAAATTTACAAATGAGGTTTTTGAAGTAGTTTAAATTAAGGAAAGAGAAGAGAATTAAGAAAAGAGAAGAACAAATAAAAGCTCTAAAAAAAATTCTAATTTTTAAATATTTTTAGTATTGAAAAGGCATAATAGCAATGTATTTTTCTTTCGTGAAAACTCACTTCGTAAATATAATATTTCAAAATAAAATCCTTCCTTTTCGTTACCCGTTTTATATTGAATATATTTACTATCAAATATATAAACCCTATTAATTTTTCCATAATTTTTTCCGAGTGCATCTAAAGGTGTTTTCCCTGCATTGTTATGGTAAACAGTTGCCCAGCGTTTCCCCCCACCCCATGCCCGATTTCCACTCCTTCGCTCGGACCCGTTCCGCTCCTAATTATAGTCGCAGCTTAATCTGGAGCGGGACAGCTGAAGCTGAAGCTGAGCGGGAACAATTGGACAATGGGGATTGGAAATGGCTATATGTATGTATGTATATATAGAAGGGGGAGTGCAGAGTACTTTGTAATGCCGCCAGAGGCAAGGTGGTAGCCATAATGGGGCAAAAGGCATACATACATTGTTGGCCAAAAAGCGCACAAGAGTTGCCAAACAAATTCTTTTGTTACTTAATTGTAACCAAATTATTTCCACACGCCGCCTCTTTATTTTTACCATAACCATTGTTCCCTGACTGTGAATATATATATATGCATTCGAAAAGGCGATCTTTATCGCCTCAAGTTTACAAATTTTAGTTCCTAATGAGCGATTTTAAGCATTGTAATTCATGACTTTCGGCGGCTGCCGCTTTTTATGTGGTTTTATCTTGGAATTCTTTTTGTTTTTCCTCCTTTTGGGTCATGACGTTGAGCTGAGTTTTTTGCTGTATTTTTTTCTGGGAGGTGTGGTCGCTTTTGAGGGCGTGACTTGATGTTTAAGCCCCCGTCTGTCTGGCTTTAATCGTGTTTAGGTGTTTTTGTAAATTGGAATGGCATGCGTGCTCCCTCATGTGATGCAGTTTTTTATTTATTATTATTTTGTTATTTATTGCTATCCACCATAGCAAAAGCTATCCACTTTTGCAAAAAACAGGAGCCTTGAATGGGTTTTTAATTAATTATATTTGTATTATTAATATATTGATCTCATATTCTTTAATAAATAATTCTTTAATCTTAGTTACCTGAAAAAATCCCTAGTTTTTAACTTTCCCATTTTATATTTAGTTTACGCTTTGAAAATATTATTTTAACTTTGGTTTAACCCCTAAAATTCTATTAAAACCCGAGTGGCACTCTCTAGTAATTAACCCATAAGAAATATGAAATCGCATAATACCCTCTCTACCCTTTTGTATCCTCCTAAACCCACACTTAAAGACACAGATGATGAGCTACTTTTCAATTGAAGCCTGAAAATATTAGACAACAATTGGATCGTTTGATATAATCTACTTTTTGCAACCGCAAACCTTTCTTTCTCCTTGCAAAATATCTCTTTCCCTCCTCCGCTGGATTATTATGGTTGAAAAATTGCAACTAGCTGCTATCCTTGTATCCTTTCTTACCAGAGAATTGCCCAATGTTTTCCAACATTTATCTGGGACATCTGCAGCCGAAGAGGTCAAGGGATTAGATGTGAAAGTAAGCCTATACCTCGAGGAGATTCGCATTACCAATCGTGGGCATTGTTTCTGCCATTCGGCAGCTGGACACGAGGAGTCCTTTGTGGGGTAATACGAGGCGGACAAAAAACCGTAAGGATAATATTTTCATAGGCAAAACAATTGCGGTTGTGCAAGCAAAAGCAAAATGACTTTTGGAATGGGAGGCACTTGCAGCTGCCCCGCAATATCCAGAATATCCTTTTCGTAATTTCCTGGGAAAGCTTCGAAAAACTCAACAAACTCAAAACACTTGAGCACTTAAAAAGGCGCATGAACTCGATGCTTGGCTTCCGATTTGGATTACCGCCATATCTCCTTTGTGTGTGAAACAAAATCATTTGTTTCAACTACCTTTCTCGGGCCTGGCTGCGTTTTACGGTGTTGGGAAACAGACGAAATGGACTCATTGATTCCAATTGACTGATTTCAATTGAAGTTAAGTGTCCGCAAATGCAGACGCCGCCCGTCCCGCCGACTGCCATTTGCCCGCGTTTGATTTTCTCAGCCAGGTCGAGCGGCAGGGCGTCGTTGCCTTGTTGACTTTATTTTTGGATTCCCATTAGAAGGTACCTTTGGGGTTAAGCGGGGATGATGGTACTGAAAGTAACAGCATGAAAAGCTAAGCAAAATAAATTCGTAAAGAATTGTTAGGGCGTAGCATCGTGTACTTTCCTAAAGCTATTTTTGTGGGAAAATAAATATTTATCAATTATTTTTTAAATATTTAATAAGTAGTATGAATTTTTGTTGTTCTTTCTCGTTGCTAAAATGTAACAAAATATTTTTTTAAACCTTTTATAAATCTACAAATACTTGACTCTTAATTTTTTCCCCAAGAACCTATAAAGAAATTCTTAAATGATTAATTTTTTTACTCAGTACTTTTTATTCGCATTCCAAAACTTTTTCAAAAACGAAACTCCTTATGCCTTTTTTTGGTCACGGCAGCTGAACTCTGCCCTCCTCTGGTTGGGGGTGACTCCCTCCCTTTTCTCACCTCCCTCCCCCCTCTTCAACCCCCCCTTCCGCTTTCCGTTTCATTCCATCGCCGCAGTCGACCTTGTCAAGTGCCTTGTTAGCTGTTGGGCAAATGTGCCACACAAGTGGCTCACATCAGCGGGAACGGGACTCGGCATCGAGTCGGAAGAGAGCGTTTTCCCAAGAAAAACGTCGAGTCAAAGTTGAGAAAAACCGCTGCTTCCGTTTAATTGACAATTGAACCCGAATATACGGAGGAATATACGAACTCCTGGAGAGCAGTGGAGAGAACTGGAGGTACTTACTATCCGGCGACTTTTGAGTCATCTCGAGTCAGTCCAAGTCATGCGCTTAATTTCCCGTTTAAAACGCCATTCATTCAATTAAGCGAATGAATTTGTGGCACGGCAGCCGGCAGAGTACACAGGGAAAAATTAGTTAAGGGAGGATAAAGTTAACATTTTATTAGTTTTATATTTTTTTAGATAATGTAAAGATCTTAGAAATATTAGAAACCTTTTTTATATACATTCGAAAGCTTTAATCGGATTTTAAATATTTTAAAATTTAAGTATCTAAAATTGTATTTCTTCCTCTGCCAAAGATCATCGGACATCTCTTCGCTGGAGCTCCAGATCAGATCAGATCGTTTCAGATGCTCCATAGAGCATGCGGGTCTTGGGTCTTGCAGCTTCCAGCTTCCCCGATCTCTCATCTGATCTTTTGTCTGGCCCCCGGGGGCCTTTCTTCACTAATCAGACGCGGGTCAAAATATTTACCACTTGACCCTATTGATTTAATTAAATAGTTTCAAGACATTCAACTGTTTGTTGGCCGCGCAAAACCAAACATTTAAGAGGCCTCGCCAGTAGCAATCGAATGCAAATACAAAGACTCTCAGAAAGATACAGAACGAGAGAAATCTTCAAGATACAAGATACATATATGTACGTGTATTCCTTCTGCTCTTGCCTTGTCTCGGAGCTGTCAACACAGATTCCAAGCTGTTGGCTGCCCCTTGCGCCACAGACGTGTTAATTAACGAGAGAGTTAACTAATTGTTGTTAGCAAAATATTTTCGTAATTTGATACTAAATTTGTGTGTTCCGCTCAACTTGGCTGCTTGTGGGCTTTTGTGTCGAACAAGCGAAAAGAGAACTTAAAGCCGGGGTACAGTGGGTTTAAACACTTTTAAACACTTCGATTTAAGATGAACTTTATTTCCCCACTTTATTCATGCTTTTTGGAACTTTATTACATATGCAGTTTTATCTGTAATTTAAAATTAATATATTGAATATTATCCTTATAGTTTCTTTCCACTGTCCTTGCCTGTTTTCGCTGTTGACTAACCATGTCGAAACGCAGAATTGCGAGTGGCAATTTGATACCTGGCTGAATCTGAATCTGAGTCTGAATCTTAATCTTGAATCCCTGAGTCTTTTGTGGCCAATGAACACGGCAACGCGGCACTACAAAAAAATCATCGAAATATATATAAATATATATATCTTTTTTAGCGCGCGTGTTCCAGTTTTAGGAAGCCAAAATGGTTTCAGTTTCGCTTGGGCAACGCCTAAAATGTTTTATTGTTTTTTTTTCTGCCAGCGGCGCTTTAAGAGATAGATGTGAAATTTGTTTCCCAAAAAAAATAAAAAGGAAGAACATAATTTTTAAATAGCGAGGAGTATTCCATAAATCAAATGCTATAACGTTTAAATATTCATGAGTCCGGGACAATGTGTGAACAAGCTGAAAAGGAGCTCAGAAAAGGAGGAGGATTGCAATGCGTAATGTATTAATTTCATTTATGGCCATTTTTATTCTCATGACAAGGATGCGAGTTGGGTTGGAGGAGATAGAAGTTGCAGTGGGAAAAAATGCTCATAACTTTTAAGAGAATAATTTATAAAGATCTCTACGAACAATATCATGTTTATTATTCAACAAGTAGATTGGAGCTTTATAATTTTTAATAATAATTTTTTAAAATTTTACTACATTTCAAAAACCCAACAAAGACTTTAATAGGCTCTTTCATATCATATTTTTTTGCTGTGCATTAAATGGTTATTGCGGAACGGGTAGCGGCCTTGCGACATATAAATGACAAGGACACTCCCATATTTAGCACGTCTTAACATATGGATGAACACAATGGCAACTGTGGCGGGCTGCTCTCTGGGTGCAAAAGGTGGTTGCAGCAGCAGCAGCAGCACCCTTGTGGAAATCAAAATCACCCGAAATGAAATGGAGAATGCCATTCGTTAATTACGCGTCCTGTTTCGCGCTGCATGTGTGTGTATGTGTGCATGTCCTGGATATCCGGGAGCACCCTTTAGTTGGCAAAGGCCCCGGCATTTAGGTTGGGCTGTCATCGCAGCCATTGTTGAGCGGCCGCAGGATGATGAGGAGGAATGAAGGACAAAGTTTCTGCCTCGTTTGCTTCACAGAGATCCTGCCACAGCCGTCGTCCTTTATTTATTTGTGTTTATAATACAACAAAATCAGCTACGCTTTCCTCTACCTCCCCTTCCCCTCTCCCCCTTGGAATATTATTATTCCTCCCTTCTTCTTCATATTTTCAAAAACTGGTCTTCTCCGGGGCTTTTCTGCATTTTCAATTATGACTGGGACTGTGACTGTGCCATGTCGACGTGATGTTTACATTTATGGATTATGGTTTTCCGTATGTCCTGCTGCTGCGTTACGCACAATCATGCTCATCAGCAGACTGCTTTTTGTACTTTATTTTATTTTATTTTATTTATTTTTCAGTTATTGTTTCTAAAAGTCTCCTGGGAGTAGATGGTCCATTGGGTTCTTGGGGGTGTGACTCAAGTTGATGTTTGATTTCAATTGGCTGACAGAGTCAAGTGGGTCACGCGTGGGAGAACTGGGTGAAAAGTCTGGAAAAGCTGTAACTGAATATTGATTGAGGTGATTGAAGGGGAGTTAAATATTTAAATAAATTAATAATAGGGAGGTAGAAAGTAATCCTCAGGAAGCTGAAGTTGAAATATTCATAAAACTCAAGTTAAAATTATTAAATTGGTTAATAAAATACATTTTATAATAGATTTTTCATCCATATTTATCTTAGCTAATAAAGTTTATTTATTATATTTATTAAAAGAAAGATTTTTGATCAATTTGAGCTCTGCATTTCCTTTTTTTTTTTGCTTTTCCTTTTCTCCTTTCCAATATAAAATCTTTTTATTTAATATTTTTTTTAACTGTGCACAGGGCTCGCTGATGTTTTTGTTTCAGTTTGCTGCGCAGCATTGAGATTCAAATAAATAAAATAATATTTGGGATTTCGCACCCTAAATACGGGGAAAGGGACTTGCCGAGGGTTGTGGCATTAGTTCGGCTTTATAAAAGTTGTTAAGGAGAGACGCGCTGACGTCGAGGCAGTTGTTAATATTTTGTATATATATTTTTTTTATGACTGTTGTTGCTGTTGTGATTCGCTACGACATGGCAAGGGGGAGAGGCAGGCGGAAAATGGAAATGGAAACCAGACGCCTCGGGCCTTTGGCTGAGGTCTTAATCTAACCGAAAAGGCAACCCCGAGGGATCGGGGTCCGAATCCGAGTCCCTGCGCATATGTCCTGTGCCGCCTCATCATCCCTTCCTCTCTCTCTCTCGTTACCCCCTATTACACGGATTTATACATTACGCTCTATTGACTTCTGTTGCTGCCAAGTGGTGTCCACTGTAGTTCCGGGGTGTTTGCCATAAACGCAGATTAAGACATTAATTTAATTGCCCATCCTTCCTGGGAGACAGAGAGAGATCGAAATAACGCCCAAAAAGTTGGGGTAGGAATGGCATTTGCCGCCTGGGAAATGCTTTTGATTTTCCCTCACTTCTGCTGACATTTCGTGTGGATTTTCCCATGCCGCAGTAGCACCAGTCGAGGCCAGAAAGGAGTGGCACTTGATTGGCTTGCATAGCTGTTGATTTTCTGTTCTTTGGAACAGGTTCTCAAGGAGCAGCTCCCAGCCAGCCAGCTTGACAGAAGTTTTTACTGCGATTAACTTCTCAAGTGTAGCGAAAGCAGGGCGGGGGGAAAACGGGTGAGAAAAGAATATATTTTTAATGTAATAATCTAAAAGTGATTGGGGAAAAGATATAGAAACTGTAAATAAAATTTATTTGGAATTTTTTTATCAATGAACAAGAGCTTTAGCTGATCATAAACAAGATTTTTTAATGTTAACCCCATGATAATATTCCTTTAACTCTTATCTGATCGTTTTCTAAATCTTTCTACCTTTTAAAACCCCCTCTACCTTCCTACTTATCTCCCAAGAGACACAAAAACATGGCACAAATTGAGACATTCCCTGTCCACAGGTCGCCTCTTCTCCACACCCATTTCTACGAATATCAATAACAATTTTCAACTACTTTTTCAACCACAACATCCAAAGGCTCTGGTCTTGATTTTGCAAAAAAAAAAAAAATTACCTCAAATAAGGCTAAAAAGCGACTTAAAGCCGCGGCTCACAGAGCGCTGCCCGCTTCTCTTCTCGTAAATCGCCAGGCCGCCGAGCTTTTGGCTGGGCAAAAATGTTAATTAACTTTTCAATCCTTAAATAATGAATGATCAACGCATCCGCGGCGACACGCTGAGTTCCTTTTTATCACTGGAGGAGCGTTGCACCGAACCTGAACGCGGAGCAGCTCTCGGCTGATATTGGCTCGCATATATATAATTTATATTCGATCCGATAAATTTATGCGCTGTGTGAGCATGAGCATGTACTGTGACTGTGACTGGGACTGCGACTACCGACGGTGGAAACGGCAGTCTAGTTTACCTGTCCGAGATTGCTCTCGGTTACCCAGGCTGACCAGCAGCTCCTTCGGCTCCCTGGCTCCTTGGGCTCCTCTAGCATGTGTCAGCGGGTGACCCGAGTGTTTACACGCAAATTTACACTCTCATTTGTTGTGCTGAAAATTGTGCTGTTGCCCAAATCGCTGGCTGCTGGCAACTGGCAAATGAAGATACCAGAATGCACGCTAAAAAAATAGGATTTCTTATTTAAAAATATTGGAAAATATTGCATATTTACAATTTAGGAGGTTTTAATATTTTTTCTTATTAAACTTTGTTAATAATCATTTTAGAACTTGACCAAGTTTCAGAAAGGAAAGTTGTATATTGACGGGAAAGTTCAAAGTATTGTCTACAATAATAATAATTGACATTTCGATGCTCCCAATTTTAATACACAAAATATTCCCTGGAAAAAATTATATTCATCATTAAAAACTCTCAAATTTAGCAAATGTAAATCTCTATCTAATTATCCCTAAACCACCTTTACAATTTCTCCATAATTATTTGTATAAAATATTTATTTTCTTTCGGTGCCAAATAAGATACAGATACAGGCAGCTCTTGTTGCCTGCCACTGCTTTTGCCATAAATAAAGTTTTGTATTATGCAGCACCAGCAGCAGCATTTGGCATTTGGCAGTGCATCCCACAACAGTCCGCCGAGGAGGATCCATCCGAAAGGAGCGGGTATACCCAAGGATCCCCGTCGTAGTTGTGCTTGCAATTATCGCGCACTGTGCTGAGAAATTGGTTTTTGCCACTTCGCACTTTCATCATTTTCAATCACGCTCAATTTTAATTGAAAATTTTCAAATGCAGCAACATTGTAGGGATTCCACCAAAAGGTTTTCGAGAAGGTTTTTAAATAAGGTCTCGAAAGCTACTGTTGGTGCAGAAAGAGGGTAAAGGAACTGCTTAGCGATCGTAAATCATATTCCGGTGTGTTGACTAATGGCTGAAAATAAATGAAATCATTATTTCTGGCCCGGAATTTAAAATGAAAAATTGGTTGTTTAAATTCAAAATTAAATGTTTTGGTAGGAAAAAATTCAGGAAAAATGGGAAAGTAAATTTTATATACTCAAACCTCCCCTCCTCCAACTTATTACTAATTAGCATAGTTGTGCCTACAACAATTATGCTTTGGTGACCACATTTTTCGCAGCCGTCCCTCGAAGGTAACAATAAATTCGTAGCATGAATCAGTCCGATTATATAAAACATAATACCCAACGGGGAGTGTTGTTTTCCCGAGCCTACCAGCACACGGCTTTAGGTCTTAGCTCTTGTTTTCCAGTCATAATGCCAAAGGGGCCTCGACTCTCTCATTCCGTTGGTGCAGTATGTAAAAAATGTATCGAGTTACGATCAGAGATAAGCTGATGGGCAAATACACATATAATATTTATACGCAAACTTGTTCAAACAATCCCAGCAGGAAGACCAACAGACAAATGTGCAAAATGTGCTCGTTAACAATAAAATCGGAAATTCGTAACGATTTTCTAATTTTCAAGCAAACAACCCTCAGAATCGGAATCAGATTCCGACTGAGATTCGTATGCCGATTCCCTGATTATGATGTCGAAGGAACTCGACGGCGATATATCTGTTGAAAATCGCTACAACAAACACTGAGAGCGAGAGGAGACAGCGGGTAGAGATCGTAACAAATTGTAACAAAATGCGGATTACTATTCGAGTTCGAATCGATTCCCGCCCCTTTTGCCGTGTTTCACATTAATGAGAATATTGTTAAATTAGCAGGCTTTGAAATGTGATATTGCCCGACCACAACGAGAGAGAGTGCGTCCTGGAATGGTAATGGTAGTGCCTCCTCTGGTGCCCTCTGCTTGACTTTGCCCGAAAAGCGAGCAGCTGTGTGTGTGTCACCCCGTTTTGGAAGGGGTTCCTCACCCAAAATGCACTCAGGGAAAATTCATGATATTTTCAATATAATTAAATTATATATGATTGTTTATAATCAGAGTTCTCAAGAGGAGGTTTTGCATTTCGACTCTCGGTTGTCTTAATCTCGCTCTTGATTCCTAGCATTCCCCGCAAGCAAAAGCTAAAACGATAGCTTAATTTTTATATTTCATATCAATTTTTTTTTCTATATTTTTATAGTTTAATTTCTGCCATGATTTCTCTTAGCATTTTCCTTTCTTCAACACATTTTTCCAACTGCAACTGCAAGTTATTGCCACTCTTTCCATCTCCTATTCAAAAATGTCATAAAAATATATAAAAAACTTCTGTTGGCATTACTTTTTTATAGCTTCCCTGGAGAAAAAGAAGGTGGATTAGGTCAATATTTGTGGCAAGAGGCAAGAGAAGCATGAGGAGGCATAACGCATAGAGCTTCGCTGCCAAAAGCTGCCTTTAATAGGCTTACGATAAACATGACACTTGACTTCTGGTGCCCGGGGAGGAGAGGGGGCACCACCCCGATTCTGCTGTGCGGATGCGGTGCCCAAATTGCCAGTTGACACTCAATTTGACACATGAGCTCGCTTCAGGGTCTTCTCAGAGCCATCTCAGAGCCGCCTGAGTTTAGCCTTTAGCCTCCGACCTCAAGTGTGCTCCATGGCAACTAGCAACAACTAACTTGGCTAATGATGTGCTCCCTTTTGGCCCCTTTGGGCGTTATGGCCTTATGTTACACTCCACTCGGAACGAAAGGGGAGGCCGGCAAGGACATATGAATAGCTAAACATTTGTCATTATGGCAATTCAAATCCCCAAACGAGAAGTTCATTCGCAGCGTAAGGATATGGTTACAATTACAGTTTCGGTGCGGGGGAGTCCTGTGGCCAAAAGTTTCAGCTGAAGATTACCCCAAGGAGGTTGTGGGTTTAATTAGAGTTTTGAAGAAGTTTTGAAGGCATCCAAGCTCCCTCTCTCACCTCTTTTCCCTGACAAACTCTCACCTCATAAAACCCCAACCAAAATCCCTCGATTAAACTCTTTATGAGCCAACATTTAAGCCCTCAGTCATCGCTCCACATTGCTCATGCGCCCCAAGACCAAACGGCACCTCATCAACACATCAGCATTATCATTATGATTCCGTTCAGAGCAATATATTTCGAGCAGGGAGACGGCAAGGAGAACTAATAATAATAATAAAAATTTCAAACCTTTCTCGGAGCAACAAAAGTGAGGCAGTAACTCCAATGAAAGAGCCCCATCTGTTATGGGATACAAAAATATTTATGATTATGAGAAATACACGGCTGGGGCCTTATTATAAAATACAGCAACTTTTCCAGAAATCAAAAGAAAAATCAAGGCAATGCCGCGCCGGGACACGTTTTTTTTTTTGTATTTAAATACGAAGATGACTATTGGAGGGGGCATGGGGTTCGAAGATTTCTTAAGTAGCCTCTGCATTCGGTCCGAGACCCCGGCCATATCGACAGGTAGCCCAAATATTTATAGTGTTCCATAATTGAGATACACATTAATGAGGAGCTGGGGCTGGAGTTCGAATCGAAGCTGGGTTTTGGAAAGGGAATATTATAGAGTTGACTCAGAATGCTGGTAGCGCGCTTTATTTCATATTGAATAGAGTTTTGGGGGTTTTATATTAAATACCCTTTGCTAAAGAGAGGTTTGAATATGGCTTAGAACTTGCCACCAGGCTTGGTTTAAACTAACGTTCTTGGAAATAAAGATTGAGAGATTATGAAGAATTTCGTTTCAAGGATCTTTTAAAAATTAAATTTATTCTAGCTTATCTCAAAAGATTATTAATTTTTGCACTCACTCTTTAACAATATTTTAATAAATTGGAATTTCTTTTAATATTATTAAAGTTAATCCACCAATTCGTTGTTTTTCTAGCTAAATTTTCCCTTCTTGCTTTTATTTTCATTTCGATTCCTAGTTGTGTCTCATCCTCGTTGACTGTCGCTGTAAATTTAAATAATAATTTCGTTTAAACTCTCCGAGTTCCCGATGTTATTGTATCTTTTCCACAGATGCTTTTCTCACTTGAGGAAGAAAAAAAAAAAAAACGTGGGATGCTGCCTGAGATTTGTCGGCGGCTGCCTTTTGTCGGCATTGATCAGCTTTGATTGCTATTCAACTTATTAGTTGTTGTTATTTGTTTGACTAGACACAGTCATATATATCGAAGCAGTTGGAAGCCGCTGCTGTCCATGGTGATAATGGGACAAATGTCGGTGGAGACCCTGGCCTAATCCCCCGGACTCTGTAATCATTTGGGCCCTTTTCCTCTCTCTCTGGGCCCGTTGTCAACAGATCTGGCTTATGTGAGTCAGAATTATGTGACGATCGTTGCGGCAAAAGGCAACGAAAGGCGGCAAAAGGTTTTTGAGGTTCCAGAATCCAGTCAAAGGCGGAGGAGCAGCATCTGCATCTGCAGCTCTTGTAGGCCACATGTTGTTGCAGCTTTAATAAAGACATCAGACGCGCATAATTATGGATTTGTAGTAGCAGTCTTCTTCTGCAGTCTTCCAGTCTCTGCAGTCTGCAGTCTTCTGTCCCATCTTCTTTCTTCTCTGTTCCAATCCCCAATTCGTTCTGCTTCGTTCGGAGCTGTCTTTCTTTGGCCGTAAGTCGTAGATTGGCATTATTGTCACGGTCGCCAGGTCTTCGTTTTGGCTATATCTTAATTCTATTGGGCATTTCTTCGATGCTTCTCCCTCTCTCCCCTCAATTAAATTGATATCAAAATGTTTTCCATTTATTTTTGTTTGGTTTTTATACCCGCTACCCAAAGGGTAGAAGGGTATTATAACTTTGTGCCGGCAGGAAATGTATGTAACAGGTAGAAGGAAGCATTTCCAACCCTATAAAGTATATATATTCTTGATCAGGATCAACAGCCGAGTCGATCTAGCCATGTCCGTCTGTCTGTCTGTCTGTCTGTCTGTCTGTCTGTCTGTCCGTCTGTCCGTATGAAACACTGGATCTCAGAGACTATAAGAGATAGAGCTCTAATTTTTTTTCGACAGTATTTCTTATGCTTGCACGCAGATCAAGTTTATTTCAAATTTTTGCCACGCCCACTTCCGCCCCCGAAAATCATAAAAAAACGTATTAAGCGTATAATTTTAAAGCTAGAGTCTGTAAGTATATTAAGAATTATAGTCTGTGTGATCCCTGAAAATTTGGTTGCGATCAGATAAAAATTGTCGAAGTTATTAAAGAAATAATTTTGTATGGCCACAAACGGCTGCTGGCAGCATGCCTCATTTGGTTGACCAATTAGACCAACTAAATATTCTTATCCGTTCTTGGTTGTGTTCGGAAAAGAATCTTATAAGATGTTCGAGAAGCAATTTTAATAAATGGTAAAAATTATTTGCCGCTTAAATGCAATAATAACGCGTTTTTACACACATAGATACACGTGTATGTATTTTTGTATGCATGTGATTATATTACACTTGCATTTGCATTTGTCCGTTATGTTCAAAATTGTATTAACTGTTTTTTCTGGCGTCCCGACGCTTTTCTGGTTTATGTATGGGTAGCGGGTATCTCACAGTCGAGCTCACTCGACTGTAGCTTTCTTACTTGTTTTTTATGTTTTTGGCTACTGAGCGCGTGACTCTGTCTGGGCGTGAGTTGCAGTTAGTGGAAAGCTTTTAAAAACGTATTAAATAGGGTTACAGTTAGGCAAACAAATTTCTGATAAGGTTGCTAAAGAGATTTTCCAGCTGCGGGGGGTTTTTTAAATTTAGTTTTTTTTTTATATACAATTCCCAGGGTTTTTAGTGTGAATTTTCCAAGGAATTCGCTGGGATTTATGCACTGTAAAATGTATTTGAAATTTATAAAATTAAAATGAAGTATTTGCAAGGAAGTATGTGGGTTTTAGTATGCTTTTTTTATAAAAGTAATTTCATATTTATATTTGTAAACCTTTTTTTAGTCAAAAGTAGTTCAAAATACATTTTAGAAGAATTTTAATTAGTCTAAAATATATTTTAAAATATTCTTAAGGCTTCCAAAGAGATTTTGAGCAGTTCCAGGTAAAAAATAAAACATTTTCTCTCTGTTTAATAATAATAATCCTTTCCAAACCGTTGACAATCCCCAAAATGACACAGCTGTCACAAATGGCAAGCCAATCAAGCTCTAATCCCGCATCTAATGGCAACGTAAACAGCAACACCTCCTCCTCGGATAAAGATCGCAGGAGGATGGGAGGAGACAGAGGGAGAGATTCAGATGGGGACTCTGAATACAGTTTGTGCAACGATGCTGAAACCTATTCAAATTAACAAATGTGTTTTAATCTCCGACAACAAATTTGAATTGTATTTTTTTGGTGGAATTCCGTTGCCGGGCTTCGTCTTCGTCATCTCCCGCTGATCGGGGACAGGTACCGAGGGGTGCCTACAGGGATCCCTCCTGCGTCAGCCACTGCCACTACTGCTACCCTGTTAAATGCCTCTCCTTCTGGCATTGTTGGAACAGGTCGATCGATCTATGACAGATGAGATCATGTTGACTTGCCACAAAAGGCGCACAGTCAGTCGTCGGATGAGGTTGAGGAGCAGGGCCATAGAGTGGGCATGGACTCGGCCTCTGGCTCTGCCTCTGACTCTGACTCTGGGCTCTGAGCTCTGACTCTGGGCTCTGGTGTTTTCCCAACTCTCGAGTCCTGTTGCTTTCGATGATGTATCGTTTTCGGTACCATGCCTGCCATGGAACTCACAACTCAAGCTCAACGATTGCTGCACTTAGAAAAATAGCTACTATATCCTCAAATATATCAGTTCCCCATGAAATATCTTTAATATTTTATGTAATCCCTAAGTTTTATGTAGAATATTTTTCAACGAAATTTAAAGCACAAAAAGGAATCCTTCAGCGCTAAAAATCTGTCGAAAAGGGATACTAATGAAGTTTAAAATGATTTTAAAACACTTCAAATGCTCATTTTTCTCTGTGCATCTGTTAGCCCTTTAGTCCGTTTGTTGGCATTACCATTACCATCAGCCATTACCATTTTGGCTTCACGCTACGCTACGTGGTCCGCCGTCGCGTCGTCTCATCTCGTGGGCAAAACTCATATTCGAAGTGACATTTATGCCATGCTCTACACATTCCGGGCGATATGATTTGACTGGCTTCAAGCGAAAACCTTTTCGTGGGTTTCTTTATTAATTCATTTTTTTCCCTCTTTGGGCCTTGAGTTGGGGGGGCTTCCCAGCCCGATGAGGATGATCGGTCTTCCACTCTTTCTCTCTATTACTAAGCCTCTTTATTTCTGCCTGACAATGGCTCTGTTTATTATTGCCGATTTGTGTTTTATTTGTTGACAGTTTACGTTTTTTGGCCTACGAATTGTTTTGGGTCTTAAGCCCACTGTATTTATGAGAGGCACTGGGAGAAAATTCAGGGGGAATTTATGGGTTTTTACAAAATTTCGTTTTAAGAAAATTCAAATGGTATAGAGTCCTTTAAAGATTGAATATATTTATCATTATAATTTAATATTTTCATTAAGATAAATGCTTTGATTAAATATTAAATTTATTAATAATGTAAAATAATGTTTTCTTTCTTTTTTAATTCAAAAATAATTCTTCAAAATACTTTTATTATTCTTAAAAATAATTTGTTTATTTTCCTCAAACAAAATACCATCTCTTCTTATTAAACATTTATTATTTAAATATTTTTCTCAGCCTGTAACTGCAATTTGCATGTGTCCCTCTTCACCGGATTATCTCTTGGACACAAACACTCGCAGATACAAATTCCCGGAGAGAGTTGACAGATACATAGATACATTCAAAGGCACAAATTGAGTGCAAAGTGTGGGCAAATTCTGTTGCCATTTAGGGGTCTCATTGTTGCTTCCGCAGTAGCAGAAGAATTTTCACAAAAACAGGACACATATCCAGCTGACAAGAGTTTCTTTTGGCGATCCCTTCCTTTCCCTGCTGATCCTTCGGAGTCTGCACAATTGTGGGCCAAGTCTTGGACGCATGTCCTTGTTGTTCCTGTATTTTGTTTGGCCGAATCGTGTTGACAGGCCGAGTATCGAATCCTGTAATCAATCAATCGGACAGCAGGGGGCCTCTGGTCTCGTTTTCCTTGGAAACTGAAAATTGCAATGACTTTGTATGGCACCCATGGGGAATTTTTTGTGACGGGGATACTCCTCCAGGCAGGGGGCTCGTGGATAAAATAGGCAAGGATATAGGGTGTAGAGTAGAGTCATCTGGTAACCGCATTCGGCGCAATCAATTGTTGGGCTACCGATGGACCACTCGCTCATCCAATTCCTTAGAGAGCGGCACGCTTCTGGGACATGAAAGGTGTTAAGATCGTAACGGTCAGCAGCTGTGTTCTAAGAGAGGAAAACTCTCCCCGCTAAAAGATCTTTGTAATTTAAAATATTTAACAAACAAAATCTCATGTTAAACCCTTTCTCTGACTTACTTTTTTCTCCTCCCATCTCACTAATCCTTTAGTAATTACAATTTAATATAGAAAAAACAACTGATTACCCCCATATACTCCTCGTTTTCCTTACAATACTCCTGTAAGAAAATAAAAAGAACAACTCATATGTGAGACGCGCCAAGCCGCTTTGATCACAACAACAATGCTTGCCACAACAAAACAACTTCTTTGGCTTTGTGCTGCTGAAAAATATGTTTGTTGGTGGAGAAGAAAAGACCCCAAGAGGGAAAGAGAGAAGAAGCCAAGAAATCCATCTTCAGGGCTGATGATCACAGATACAAAACGTATCCACTCACACAGACAGATGCAGCCACAGATACAGATACAAGCACAGATCACAATGGAGGTTTTGAGGGCTTTTTGTAGAAATACACACAGTTTTCGTATTGACGCTACTACTTGAATCCGAATCACGATTTGTAAACAAATACAACAGAGCCAGCAGCCACAGAGATCTCTGAGGAAAAACAAAGCAAATGGGGAACAGTGGAGTTTATTTTTTTTGGAAATATTAAAGCTGGAATTTATTTAATTACATTATTAGTTAGCACTTTGAAAGGCAAGCTTTTTTATACCCGCTACCCATAGGGTAGAAGGGTATTATAACTTTGTGCCGGCAGGAAATGTATGTAACAGGTAGAAGGAAGCATTTCCGACCCTATAAAGTATATATATCCTTGATCAGGATCAACAGCCGAGTCGATCTAGCCATGTCCGTCTGTCTGTCTGTCTGTCTGTCTGTCTGTCTGTCTGTCTGTCTGTCCGTCTGTCCGTATGAAACACTGGATCTCAGAGACTATAAGAGATAGAGCTCTAATTTTTTTTCGACAGTATTTGTTTTGCTTGCACGCAGATCAAGTTTGTTTCAAATTTTTGCCACGCCCACTTCCGCCTCCGCAAATAATAAAAAAGCGTATTAAGCGTATAATTTTAAAGCTAGAGTCGCGAATTTCGGTATGTATATTAAGAACTATAGTCTGTGTGATCCCTGAAAATTTGGTTGCCATCAGATAAAAATTGTCGAAGTTATTAAAGAAATAAATTTGTATGGCCACAAACGGCTGCTGGCAGCATGCCTCATTTGGTTGACCAATTAGACCAACTAAATATTCTTATCCGTTCTTGGTTGTGTTCGGAAAAGAATCCTATAAGATATTCGAGAAGCAATTTTAATAAATGGTAAAAATTATTAGCCGTTTGAATGCAATAATAACGCCTTTTTACACACATAGATACACGTGTATGTATTTTTGTATGCATGTGATTATAGTTCACTTGCATTTGCATTTGTCCGTTATGTTCAAAATTGTATTAACTGTTTTTTCTGGCGTCCTGACGCTTTTCTGGTTTAAGTATGGGTAGCGGGTATCTCACAGTCGAGCTCACTCGACTGTAGCTTTCTTACTTGTTTTAAAACATTTTTATGATACCTAAGAAAGCTCTAGAGGTTAAATTAATGAATTTATTACACAATTTTTTAGTTTGAGGTGGTTGAACTTTTATTAAATATTTTTATTACTTTTAATTTAATATTTTGTATAACTTTCCTCTTAAGATATATTTTTTCGAATTAAAAGAAAAAGTTAGTTAGCCCTAAAAAACTATTTTAAAATTTTATTAAAAATGTTTATTTCATATAATTCCATATTTCCCATACATTTTCCTTTAAAATATATTTTGTTTCACCAATTTTAAATTTATTTTTAAGACTGTCATCTAAATTTAAAACTCCCTTTTATTTATAACGTTTCCTGTTATTTAAATTCCCAAAAGAACTACTCCCAAGACCCACTGTAACCATAGTATATATGGGTCTCCCAAGTGCCTTGGCCCAAACAATTCAATAATACAATAACAACAATCATAATAATAACACAAAATAACACTCACCCACACACTCGTATCGGTAATACTTACAACCACCACCCGCACTCCCCATCCACCCGCTATATACAGCATAGTATATCCCCAGTGTATCCCATCATATAAACATACATCATAACGCGCCGACGACGACTGACGACTGACGAACGACCTTATTCCACTCACAATCAGTCAAAATTGAAAATTTATTGAATAACCAAGAGGGAAAGAAGGAGAAAAAAAGTTTAAATATCACGGAGTCATACGTATGGACGTGTACGGGTTTCTGTGGTTGTGTAAAGATCAACAAAGGATTTCTTACCAAAATAGCTCGTGTCAAAAGGCTTTGATCCATTAATCAATATGCCGCTGCCTCTCAGAGAAAGAGAGAAGGTTTCATGTTTTGTTGTAAGCGATGCACTTGGAGAAAAACAAGGGGAATTCAAATAAGTTAGGATGCTCAATTAAATCTTCTAGGAAAGTCCTTTAAGAATTTCCATTATTATATGATTATAATTCCAAGTTTAAAGTTTATTATTAGTAATCCCCAAGGTTGAAATTTTTGCTTTGAGAATAGTTTATTTTATTATTTTCCGTGTAAGCCCCGAGTTGATGATGATGATGAGACAACCCCCGGCTCCCAGATCCCATAATATCGAAGATCTGAGATCTCTCCATTTCTCGCCGATTCCAGTACCCACAGCTGGACGACGACGACTGCGCTTTTTGTGCCCAGTCAAGATCATGATGAGGCTGTTATTTTTTGGGTCCGAAGATGATGTGGCACAGTGGGCAAGCAGGAGGCCCATAACCCCTCCCCTACATCGTTTTTTTATATTTTTTTAATTTTATTGTCTTCTGTAATGCGCCCGACGAGCATGTGACATGTGTAAGTGATAGCGTTAATGCCGCCTTTAAGTAGTAATTATGTCTTCAATTGGGCATTGAACGCTGCGTCCACTGAGCTTTGTTGTGCTTCCCCCGGCGAGGCAGAGAAGAAAAGAGTTGTGTCAGAGGGAACCCATGGCGAGGGAGTTGGGTTAGCGCGTGTTTCCCAAGTGGGGGGTACGTCGGTCCATATAATGGGCCAGCGTTACGCTCTTTTAAAGGGGGAGCCTCCTCCAATGGAATGCTCTTAAATGGAAGGTTTAGTAATCTGTTCAGTAATTTCCAAGTAATGTCTATTGAAAGTTTATAGTAATTATGAGGGAATTGGATATTAAGGGAGTTTTAGATGGTTTATTTTAATATATATTCCTTAAAAATATATAAAATATTATAAGAAAGAGCGTTCTAAACTCCAATATTAATTTATTTATTAGGCTGCACATTTTTAACACTTTTTTTTGTAAGCTCTTAAAACCCCTTCCGCTCGCCCAGAAACTTTTCCAAAACAAATCCCAAAATCCAATTCCCAGTAAAGACATTCTATACCGGCGCTTAGTTTGCCCGTCGACGACCAATTTCCGAGTTGTGGTCGTCGTCCGCCATTCGCTTTTGTCAAAACAAAAATCTTTGGCTTCGAAGCTGGTCGTGTGAAGCAGTAATTGCCCCCTAATCTTCAGGTCCTTGGAGAACCAGGAAGACGGAGGAGTGGCAGTGGCAGTGGCAGTGAGTCTTTTGTCTCAAGCGAGGGAGTAAATTAAAGCCTCAGGCCTGCCCTTATTGTTGTCATATAATTATTGTTTAGTGGCGCATCCTGAGGCTGTCCGCCGGAGCCTCACCGGATGGTGGGTCGCCGTCTCTCCTCCCCCCTCTCAAAGGTACAAATGTAGTACATAAATCGCGCGCACAAACGAATGGCCGGGGATTAAAGAGCAAAAGATATCGAATTACACACCTGACGACGGACCTGAAACCTGGAATATCGGAGGGAAAAAAGGGAGCCCAGACAAAAGCTAAGCCATGGCGTATTTTATGTGAACTTTCTTCGGGAGTTCTCCTGATTCTCCAGCTGGAACTGGAACTGCATCCTCCGCATACTTTATGGGCATTAAAAATTCAAGTGGCAGCAATTTTTCGTTGGCAACTTCAAATGGAAGCCGCAGCAACTCGCCGGGTTCTCCGCCAGATTCCGATTTCCACGGCCACAGATTCGCCTCCATATAATAATCCTCGGCAGTGGGGGCTCGAGCTTCCTGCCTTCTTCTCCTCCTCCTCCTCCTCCACTGCCGCCAATTTAATGTGTCGGCGTGTTTATCGGCTAATGAAGTTGACAACACGCGGATTAGCGCATTTAGTTGGCCAACTGTTGGCAACTGCCAGGAACGGCTTGTGGAGAGCAGGGAGCTGCGAAGGCCAAGGAGCGCTGGCATCGGGAACCCGTCTGAGTTGATTTGCACAGCAATTAAAGGGGTAGTTAGTTTGGTATTTAAATTAAATTTAATTAATCAATGAAGACCTTACATGTTTGAATTTTTTTCAACCCCAACTTCTTTATTTTTTTGTATTCTTTAAGTTTTTTATTATATTATATTTAAGTTTAATATTTCCCAGTGTTTAAACTGGCAATCCTCTGCTGGGCATTAGCGCAAGGCAACATAACTTATTAACGATAACGATGAATATTATTTTTATGCACAAATTGCAAAAACCGAAATTGCAAAAAGAGTTGGCTAGCAGTCTCCCCTGTTGCCAATTCCCAGTTCTCGATCCTCCTTGAATCCCGATGCTCTCCTAGCGGTAGAATTCTCTCCAGCACAGCATGTGGAGTGGCTCCAACCTAATGGTTATTTGTGGCTCTCGGTCGGGTTGTGACACTGCGAGTTATACGATGTGATAAGACAATAAATATTTTTACCATTTACAGTTCAATTATGCAGTTGAATTTGTCTGTACGCAAAAGGGCGGACCGACCTGTCCAAGTTATGGACTACTCAGGAGCCTCTTTATTTATAGCCAACTAATTTTTGTTCAGATAAGTTTGAACGGGTTTTTTTTTGGCCATGATCTGTGATGTGTTGATCGCTGATGGGACATTCGCTGACATAGATTGTATAAGTGGCAAAAGATCGTAAAATATCTTACAAGAAATAGTTTTCTCTTTTCTTTTTTATTGAATCTCTTTTTCCTAAAACCTTCCTTGGAATTTAACAATAAATTAATCCTAGTAAAATCCAA
This sequence comes from Drosophila anomelani, assembly GCA_035045905.1. Classification (NCBI taxonomy): domain Eukaryota; kingdom Metazoa; phylum Arthropoda; class Insecta; order Diptera; family Drosophilidae; genus Drosophila; species Drosophila anomelani. Next base: position 201,700 of record JAWNOO010000019.1, on the reverse strand, counting down.
TTTATTGTCTCCTTTTCCTTAACTTTAATTTCAAACCTCCATCTCCCCTCTTAATAAATAATTAAATTAACATTTTTTCAAGTCATCTTCAGCTGCTTTAGTTTCCAATAATATTTTCCCTGCCGCCTTTTGCAAAACTTTGTCATTTTATTGGCAAATATTTATGATAATTACAGACATTGGTACTCGGTCGGGGAAAATAAAATCATTTCATGGCATTAAATGATAGGCTTTTGGGGGAAGGACACAAACGGAAATCGGAATCGACATTTTTCTGTGTACAAACATGCGACATTCAAAGCCAACTTTTGTGGCAAACAAATCGAGAGTTCCGGTCAGCATATTGATAGTCCTTAATTATAGCCTTCGCTTGCCCCCTCCTTCCTCCTTCAAAGGATGATGAGTGTCACGCGTTAAAGAAGAGACCCCGCTGTATGTGTCCTGCATAATTCATGGCTTTCTAACCTGAAATTAAACGGAAAATTGCGCGGGAACCGAACAGGCTTCACGGGGGGGTTTTTTTCCCCATGTGCGGGTGTGGAAGGCTATGTAATTTGAGTAAAGTTTTCATGAAAATTGTTAAGTGCCCAATTGTGCGTGTGAATGTGTGTGTAATAGAGCGTCACCATCGAAAGGAGGATGGAGGACGAACCTGCAGCAGGCACACCTGTCCCAGTTCGCATTCATTGTCCTGGGAGGGCTGCTAGGAAGGGGTGGCCAGGCCAGGTTGGGCTGTATGCTGGTGTATCAGGTGCCTGGGCTTTGGCTTGTTAAATAATTTGTGCAACGAAGCAAATCAAATCAGAGCAAGGACTTAAAATTGAGGGAAATTGGCAGGCTGTTGTCCTGGTTTCTGGCTAAAGGGAGTCAATTTAGATAAATAAAATAGCTACCGTTTTGTGCGTTCAATTGAATTTTTAGGAAAATTATGTATCTATAATTCTACCTACAATTTTATATTTATATACAAATATTTTTCTGTTTAATTCCTTAATTAATTAATATGAATTCTCCTTAGCAAGTCAATTATTTATTCTTCTTTTTTTCTGCTCAACCCAAACTGCTTTCCCCCTAAAAATAAATTCTATTCTGCCCGCATCTCTTGACATTGGCAAATTAATTCAGTTCTATAACTCAACACACAATGCTGTCAAAATATTGAATTTTTTTCATTTCCCTTTTGCTAAATTATCAACGTCAAATGGGAAGAGAAAAAAAAGCAGAGAAAATGTCGACGGCAAGATATCAGAGAAGCGGCAAAATTCGCATCTTCACAGCGAAGCTTCTTTTTTTTATTTGCAGAAGCTAAAGGTTGTCTCTGAGACAGACCCTCAAGCACACACACTCAGCCTCAGACAAATCCCCAATAAAGACAATAAATTTTCAATTTTATTTTTGCCGCAAAGCCAGAGGGCTTATGGCATTTTTTATTACGAATTGGTGAAAACAAAATAAGCAGTAAAATTAATCGTCGACTTAGCCGGGCGATTAAGGGGAAAAATATCAAAGACGGCATCCATTTTGAAACTCAAGAAGCGAAGAAGTTTGAATGGTTTTAGCCAGTGGAAACTTTTTGAGAGCTTAGCGGAGTGGTTTTTCTATATTGGCTAATCTTTATTACAGCCGACAAATTGGGTAGATTGATTAAGACATTTTTGGTAAGGGGTCTAAGTAGGTAATTTTAGATTGAAGTGGCTGGGAAATCAGCATAAAAAGGGAATCTGTTTTTATGGCCTTTTAATATGGAAATTATGAAAATGTTAATGGAATATTGAAGGAATATTTAGATGAGAAATATTTGGAGAATATGGACTTGCAATGAATTTATGAATTTTTATGGAAATTCCTGTCGGATTCCCGTTTCATTTCTTTAAGGAAACTTCTGACTCAAATTATAATGCCCTGCAAGGGTAGAAAAACCCTTAAAAATGATTCCGAGTTTGCACTCCTTTATCTTCAGGCTCTCCCCAAGTTCCCAAACCCTTTAGCACTCCACCTCCTTATGCACCTTTCAGGATTAGAAGAATGCTGCAACCATATGTGCCATACGCTATGCGCATCCTTTGTGCTGCAAATAATAGAGTCCTTGGCTCGATTTCTTCGATTACACCTCTGCCCCAAGTGTAAATTGAGCTCTAATCAAGGCGAGCCGATCGCCGAGTCCCAGCTTCGTTTCAAGCCATCTCATGTTTACCAAAAGGTGCCGAAAAAGTGCCAAAAACACACAGAACTAGTGAAAGGATTAGGGGCACACAAAGCACACACATGTCCCGGCAGCAGCAAATTAGGTATAGAGGGGATCCCTATCCCTATCCCTATCCCTGACCCCATATACATATATCCTTGTGGCCTTTGTGCATTGTGCAGGCAGCAAATTAATTGCATTTACTCCGGAGGAAATCCGATACTTTTCCACGCGGCACAACACGGTAGCGGGTGTGGATTCTCATCTCTCCTTTTCTTTTCTTTTTTTGTAATCCTAAACTTGTGCCAAACTCCTTGATTAAATAATTAATAATATTTTATAAACGAGCGGCGTGCTTATCGTGGGGGGATGGGAGAAAGAACGGGTAATTTTAATCAGATTATTTCCTTTTTTTATACAATTTCCAATAAATATATTTATGTTTTTTAATTATTCATTATTGTTCACAAACTATTACAAGTTCTTGGTTTTTATACCCTTGCAGGGTATATTAGTTTCAGTCAAAAGTTTGCAACGCAGTGAAGGAGGCATCTCCGACCCTATAAAGTATATATATTCTTGATCAGGATCAACAGCCGAGTCGATCTAGCCATGTCCGTCTGTCCGTCTGTCCGTTTCTACGCAAACTAGTCCCTCAGTTTTAAAGCTATCTGAATGAAACTTAGGCTTCTATATACTCTCACTCGTACATATGTCGGAACGGGCCGGATCGGACGACATGGACATGGCTAGATCGACTAGGCTGTTAATCCTGATCAAGAATATATATACTTTATAGGGTCGGAGATGCTTCCTTCACTGCGTTGCAAACTTTTGACTGAAACTAATATACCCTGCAAGGGTATAAAAACCATAACTTTGTCAGATTTCAACATATTTTCACCAAATTTGATATTTAGCCATATTTTAGTATTTCTGAATTTTGATTTTAATTTCATGAAAATCGGCTGACTATATCCTATAGCTTCCATAGGAACAATCAGGAAAATAAAAAAAACCATAGCTTAGCCGTGTTTCAAACCATTGCCATCAAATTTGCGATTTGGCAACAAATTATTATTTCAGAATTTCGTTTTTAATTTTTTGTTTAAACTCTGCAAGGGTATACAAACTTCGGTGAGCCGAAGTTAGCTTCCTTTCTTGTTTTTATATATTTTTCATTCGTTTAAAGCAAATTGTATTGTTATTTTAATTATTAATAATTTTATTTATTGTTTTCCATAGTTTTTTAGACATTTCTTGCATATTTTTTTTAATATTTGGTATTTACTTTTATCAAATCTAATTATTAAATTCCCCTTAATCCTCCATAAATCCTTTTGTTACCCAATTTTAGCTCCCATATTTGTTGAAATTCTAGCCGACTATTAGCTCTAAATATATTTATTTTCCTGCTGTGTAAGCTACTTGTTTTTTGGGTCTTAATCTTTAGAAATGGCCCACACAAGCGCATTTAGGTCATATCTGTGATCTCTGATCTTTGATTTCTGATCAGGGAATGCCACTGCACACCGCACACATCTTGGCCAATGACAAAACACAGGAGGCCCAAGGCAACAGCCAACACGTTACCCTGTCCCGAGATGTAGATAAGTTTATCATTGGTGCAGTGCAGGGCCATTCTTTTCCTAAATACACAGGAAAAAATATATAACAAAGAATACTTAAATTTTGAGACTTATTTAAATGCAATTTTTATTTTAAAACTTTGGATTAAATTAGGTGACGATCTTATATATTTTTTTTAGAGGGCAAGACAGCTTCAGTCCCTTTTTCAATTTTATTTGCCTTGCATACACACCCTGTAATAATTTTTTCTTAGTGCTCTGCCTTCCATTCTCCTTTGGCCATATTTCTTGGACCATTCCTCCGACCAGACCTGGTCCAAGTGTTGACGTCTTGTAGGCGGTAACGATGCCGATGCCTAAAGGCTGCCAACAACTTATCGATGGACTCGAATAATGGATCTTCCTGTGTGTGCTTGTGTGTTCCCTTGACTGCCCCTCGTCCTCCTCCTACCATGGTTCTGCCGCAGGATCTGCGATAAATCACCTTGCACTGCTGCCGCAGCCATCAAAATCAATAAAGACGACCGCCGGCCGCTGGAGGTGTAGCCGTTGATGGCTTCATCATCATTGGCCAGGCTACGGCATTTGATCACAGCATTCGTTCCGCTTGCCTGTAGGTCTCCTCTTTTTTCCTTTTTTGTTACTTTTTTTGTAGTTCGGACTTAGGTAAAGGTTGAGGCCAGCGCTGACCAGATGCCTGATTTATGTCAAACTGTTTGATGACCAGTTAATCTCTTGAACTTCTTAATTGTTCGGTTTTAGAGATCCTAAATTAGGTTTGATGTCCTATTAATTAATTACCACAAAAGTTGTTGTCTCTTTTACATGTCTTTTAAATCATTTTGATTGATCAAATTTATTTTATTTGCGTTTCTGTTATTAAAAATATATTGTATATATTTTGTAATGGTATTATTGAAGGACGAAAATCAAGAAATAAAGAAAAACTGTCCATATAACTCTTGAATATAAATATAATATACATTATATTTGTTTAGTAGTTATGGTTATTTATGATTTAATTTATAATTGTTCTGTTTATTTGGAAAACACCTTCAAGAAAAAATGTAATATATTTTTATTACTTAAAAAATTGGTCGACTCAATATTATTTTCAATTGAATAAAGTATTATTAAGTAATAATAATTTATACATTTTATTGATATGCATACATTTTTAATTTCCGATTTTTTTATTTATTTATTTTATTGAAATTACTTTTTATTATCCATGGAATTTATTTATGATTTTTTATCAATACAACTTATTTATGATTACATTTTTATTCTCTCTCTCATCTATATTTATTAATTTATTCTTTTTTATTAATTCATTAATTTATTTATTTTACAATTTTTATTTTTTCTATTTCCAGTTAAAAATTTCCAAATACGCGCTCAATGTCTGTAGTTGAAGCTCAACTATCGGTAGTCTGTTAAAATCTGGTGCCACATTGCTTCAAATGACGGATTTAGTCCCTAACCCAAGCCTAGACACACTGTAAAAATAAGAAGAAAGTTTTGCACAAATTTTTGCACTCAGCTAAGTTTTTATTTGTGTTTTTTTAACGCTGTTTTGAGAACTTTGGAACCATGACCGACGACTGGCAGAGCCAGAAGTTCCGCCAGAATGTAATCTCCAAACTGTAAGTACTCCTCAGACCGAAAATTTGCAATGTGGCTCAGATTCCTTGTACTTTTTCTAGTCACGACTTGTTGACAAAAAATGCCACCGTCATGGAAAACCACATTTTCCGCAAGTCGCGCACCAAGGACGGGTATCTTGACCAGGTGGCCAAGCTCTCTAAGCACTACGAGGACATGTCCTGCAAGTCCCAGCAGCAGCAGGATGAAGGAGGGGGTCCGCCCCCTAATCCCGAAATGGGCGGCGATCCCAATATGATGCAGGATCCACAAAATGCCCTCCAAAGCCTGGCCAGTCAGGGTAATCGCAGTCCCAAAATGATGCCCATGGGCGCTGGCGGTGTGGGTGCTCCCGTGCTTGGAGGTCCAGGCACTGCCTCCAATCTCCTCCAATCGCAGAACTTGGAAACCATAACCCACGACTGGCAGAGCCAGGAGTTCCGCCAGCATGTAATCTCCAAGCTGTAAGTACTCCCCACACCGAAAATTTGCAATGTGGCTCAGATTCTTTGTACTTTTTCCAGTCGTGACTTGTTGCCACCGAATGCCGCAGATCAGACAAAAAATGCCACCGTCATGGAAAATCACATTTTCCGCAAGTCGCGCACCAAGGACGAGTATCTTGGCCTGGTGGCCAAGCTCTTTATGCACTACAAGGACATTGCCAGCAAGTCCCAGCAGCAGCAGCAACAACAGCAGCAAGGTGGAGAAGGGGTCCCAAAACCTGGCCAGTCAAGGTAATCGCAGTCCCCAAATTATGCCCATGGGCGCGGGCGGTGTGGGTGCTCCCGTGCCTGGGGGTCCCGGCACAGCCTCCAATCGCTAAACAAACAACGTCCGGGAGTCCAGCAGCAAATGCAATCCATGCCCGGCGGCCAGCAAATGCAAATGCATTTTTTATCAATTTAATTATTAATATATTTTGCATTTATTCCTGTATCTATTTATTTTAAATTTTTTATTTCATTTATTTCCAGTTTAAATTTTCAAATTACGCGCTTGCTGCATGTTGTCCTACACTGGTTGAAGCTCAACTATCGGTAGCCTGTTGAAATCGGGCTGCCACACTGCTCCAAACGACGGATTTAGTCCGTAGCACAAGTCTGGACACACTGTGAAGAAAAGAAGAAATTTTCGCACAAAGCTGAATTAGGTTTTTGTTTGTGGTGTTTTCAACGCTGTTTTGAGAACTTTGGAACCATGGCCGATGACTGGCAGAGCCAGAAGTTCCGCCAGAATGTAATCTCCAAAATGTAAGTACTCCCACCACACCGTAAACTGGCAATGTGGCTCAGGTTCTTTGTATCTGCTGTACTTTTTACAGCCACGACTTGTTGCCACCGAATGCCACAGATCAGACGAAAAATGCCGGCGTCATGGAAAATCACATTTTCCGCAAGTCGCGCACCAAGGACGAGTATCTTGGTCTGGTGGCCAAGCTCTTTATGCACTACAAGGACATGTCCCGCAAGTCCCAGCAGCAGCAGCAACAACAGCAGCAGCAGGGTGGCGGAGGGGGCCCGCCCCCGAATCCCGAAATGGGCGGCGGGCCCAACATGATGCAAGACCCACTGAATGCCCTCCAAAACCTGGCCAGTCAGGGTAATCGCAATCCCCAAATGATGCCCATGGGCGCTGGCGGTGTGGGTGCTCCCGTTCCCGGGGCTCCCGGCACTGCTTCCAATCTCCTCCAATCGCTTAACCAACAGCGGCCGGGAGTCCAGCAGCAAATGCAACCCATGCCCAATATCCGTGGACAAATGCCCGGCGGCCAGCAAATGCAAATGCAGGGCGGCGGCGTCGGCGGAGTGATGATGGGCGGCGGCGGAGCTGTTGTGGGCGCCCAAAACCAGGGACAGCTGGTGGGCAATCCCAATCAACAGATGGTTGGTGGCGGCGGCGGAGGTGTTATGCCCAATCAGATGGTGGGACCGGGTCCAAACAGTGGGCCGGCCGGAGGGGGAGTCGTTGGACCCGCAGGACCAGGAGCAGCGGGCGGCGGTGGCGTCGGTGGTCCCGGCGTACCCAACCAAATGCAAAGCGGTGGACCAATGAATGTGAATGCCATGCAACAGATGCCGCAAATGCAGCAGATTCAACAAAATCAGATTGTGGTGAGTAGGGGCGAAGCTAGGGCAAGGTACAGGGCATCCTGGGAACTACAGGGAGTCTGCGAAGCCTCAGGGAGCCTAAAGAAGTCTAAGATATTCTCCATAATATTCATTTTAAATCATTTTCCTTCTTATTTTCACAGATGGGCATGAATCCCATGATGCGCATGGGCCAGGGCAATGGCATGGGCGGTCCCCAGGTAATGCCCGGCCAAGGGATGCAGGCTATGCCCCCAAATATGCAGCAGGGCCCCGCGGGACAGCAACAGCAGCAAGTAGTTGGTGGTGGGGCCGGCCTGCCGCCCAATGCTGTGCAGCAGCAACAGCAGCAAGTGGGCATGGGAATGGGAGTGAACATGCCGCCGAATCTCCAGCAGAAACCCAATATGGTAATGGGCCAGGCGGGCGGGCAGATGTTTCCCGGCAATCGGGTCGGACAGCAGCAGCCTGGACAGCCCTTTATGCGCTCCAGCCCCTCGCCAGCGGATGCCCAACAAATGCAACAACAACAGCAGCAGGCACAGCTCCAGCAGATGCAGCAGCAGCAGCAACAACAGCAGCAGCCAACGCAGCAACAGCCGCCAACTCCTCAGCAGATGCCCACGCCCAATATGATACCCAGCCCGGCACTGGTGCCTCAGTCGAGTCCTCAGATGATGCAAATGCAGAATCCCCAGCAGCGTAACAACCTGCGCCAACAGTCGCCCAGTGCCTCGATCAACACCCCAGGACAGGTGACCGGCAACAGTCCCTTCAATCCACAAGAGGAGGCCCTGTACAGGGAGAAGTACAAGCAACTGACCAAGTACATAGAGCCGCTCAAAAGGATGCTGGCCAAGATCAGCAACGACGGAACAAGTGAGTATAGAAAACAATTATAATAAAATTGAATTACATTGAAAACTGCCCTAAAGATGTGGAGAAAATGACCAAAATGAGCAAGCTGCTAGAGATCCTGTGCAATCCCACACAGCGTGTGCCTTTGGAAACCCTTCTGAAGTGCGAAAAGGCTTTGGAAAAGATGGATCTCATTTCCTATTCCGGCCAGCAGTTCGGTGTATGTATTATTTACGGGAAGTTGAGATAAATCTTCTTACTAATCTACACCGCCCCTCAGAAATCCTCAAACCCCCTGCTGGAAGTGATCAATACCACCCTCCAAAGTCCCGTGGCCAATCATACGCTGCATCGCACCTTCAGGCCTACGTTGGAATTGCTCTTTGGCACCGATATAGCTGCGCCAGTGCCCACCAAGCGACCCCGAGTGGAGGAAAAGAAGAGTTCAGCCTTCGAACAGGATGTGCCACATGTCCTCCAGGGCGAGATTGCGCGCTTGGATAGCAAGTTTAAGGTCAAACTGGACACCACAACGCAGATAAATAACAAAGCCATACGCTTAATTTGTTGCCTCGACGACAAGCGATTGCCCAGCGTTCCTCCGGTGAGTGTGAGCGTGCCCGAGGAGTATCCATGGCAGGCACCGGATTGCTCCCTAACAGAGCAGGAGTACTCCGCCTCGCCCTTCCTGCAAACGGTGCAACAGGCACTGATCGCACGCATATCCAAGTTGCCCAAAAATTACTCGCTTTCCCATCTGCTGGACACCTGGGAGATGGCAGTAAGGCAGGCTTGCTCGCCGCAGGCCAAACCCAAGACGGTTTGCGAATTCACAACGCTGTTGGGTGTTTAATTAAATGTTAAATTAAGGCGTAAAAGTGCAAGTAAGATTTATCATTTTGATTTCATTTTATTTTCGAATTTTATTTTGACTTTTTATTTCATTTCTCTATTTCCTAAGCTAAACAAACAACTAAATGTAGCCGAAAAATAAACAAAATTAAAGCAGAAGAGCTGCAAATTAATCAAGAACTCGTCAAAGTGAAAAAAACTACTAAATGGGTGTCTAAAATAACCTCAAGAATTCAAGAATCATTTCAAGACTGTATCAAGATCACATTCATTCAATCATTCAATTTTCAAAATTTATACTGGGGTAAGTCTGAGGTTTTTTATTTTCTATCCTTGCGTTTCCATACGATTCCACATTTATTTGATATTTTGGATATCAACAGTGGTAAATATGATCTTGGGGATTTACTGTTTAGGATTATAATCCTCTATACTTTATATGCTGTGTGTTAGGTAAAAATTCTTAAGGACACCAAAGCAAGGCAAACTAAGAGAGTTTTTTATGCGTTTTTGTTTAGATAAAGGTTTATCAAGGATTCCCTAATATGACCTGCAAGGCCATTTATTTAAATATATTATTTTGATTATGGCTATTAATTAATTCATTATACAAAAAAACTGTATTGAAAGGCAGCCTAAGTTCCGTCTGATCGCCTGTATGGATCCTTGTCTTTCATTTGAAGAATTTTCCACATGAAACTATAAACAAATAATCTTGTTCCCATTTTAGATTGAATTGGAAAATTGTTAATCCTTGTTGTTTCTATAGTTTCTTCTTCGGGGCTCCAATTTTGAACTTCGTTGGTATTCCATACACTCCAATTATATTCTCTTCCCCCAATAATACACTCAATTTTCAATATTATTTTGGAAAATATGTATATTTTCATTTGTTTGAGATTTGAATCGTTTGAGGATCCATTTTCTTTTTTTTTTTTGTGTTTTTTCTCTTCTCTTTTTTTCGACATTTAGCAATAAATACAATTGTTGTTAAGTTTAAGAGAATTACGCGCGAATAACTATGGTACGATATAGAAAATAGTTAAGAAAAACTTAAATATCACAGATGTTCGTCTAATATATATTTACAAGGTATATTCAGAGTCGGAAATTGAAGTATGAATCTGAAGCAGATTGCTGCTAAGCTATAAGATGTGCTCTTGAATTGAAAGTTGATATATGCACAAAAAAAAACGGGAAAAGTTGACAAGATCTAGCTCTTAACTAAGGCTTAAGACTAACACCAGCTACGCTTGACGGAAAAACTCGCTGATCCGAATCAGGATTAGAATTCTAAGCTCTTGAATGAGGATTTCCGAAATCTGTACAATAGTTTAAGTTCATTCTGGACTTGGATTTGGGAAACTCTACTCTTTTGTCAATTTATCTGATTAGTTGGTGGGAGTTTTTATTTTTTAGCTGGTGATACTGTCGGGTGTGAGATTGGTTCTGGGTGCAGGTGCTCCTGGTTCTTCCTCCCCTCATCGCTGGACTTGAAGTAGGGCTCCGCCGAAACTAAAGCTGGCCTGCTGCTGTAACCGCAGGAGATCCTGGGCGCTATAGACTTGCAGGCTGGCCGTGGAGGAGGGCGACGAGGAGGGGGAGATGGGCGAGGAACTGCCGCTGCTGACAGCCGGTGCTATCGCTCGCAGATGGAGCGTGCTGGCATCGCACAGGGAAGCGGCAACGGAGGAGGCGGACACAGAGGCGGAGGCATTGACCAAAGAGACATGCCTATTGACGCCGTTCGCCTTGTCCTTGTTGTGGCGCTTCACGTGCTTGGACAGATGATCGCTGCGCATGAATTTCTTTTGGCAGACGCCGCACTGGAACTTCTTTTCGCCAGTATGGGTGCGCTTGTGCCGTGAGAGCTCATCGGAGCGGGAGAAACGCTTGTCGCAGTTGTCCCACTTGCAGATGAAAGGCCGTTCACCGGTGTGCACACGCTGGTGGGCCTTGAGGTGACTGCTCTTAAAGTAGTTCTTGCCGCACTCCGGAAAGCTGCACTCGTAGATGCGGCTCCTGGTGGCGGCCGCCTGTGCGGCTGTGATCCTGGGATGATGGGGATGCTTCTCCTCCTCGGGCATGATGGGCGTGGGACTCTGCTGGGCGGCAACTGTGCTGAGCAGGAGGAGCTGGCTGGCTGGAGAGGCTATTACTGGGGCGAGGTAAAGCACGGGCTTGGCTTCCTCTGCCTCCTCTTCCTCCTGAGGCTTTTCCGCTGGTGCAGATGGTGCTGGGAGCTGGGGCGCAACAGGTGCTACCTCCTCGGGTTTTTGTACTGGGGGCAGCGCCACCTCCGCCGCCCGCTTTCTGTTCATTTTGAACTTGAGATTGCGCCACACATTGGTCTCTGGATAATCATCCTCGACGGTGGGTGCCATTGAAATTGTACTTGTGGTGGTGGAGGCGAAGGAGGAACTGCAGCAGGAACTGGAACTGGAGGAGCTGGAGCTCTCGTCTTGGTTGCTTGAAGAGACCGCTCCGGAGCTATTGACCCTCATGATGACACTGACCCTCTCCAGCTTCTGATCCGGCGGCGGTGTCATGCTGACGGTTGGCTGTTCCAGGCGTGGCTTTTTGCTGGGCATCTCGGTAGCCTCGTCCTCTGTGTCCGAGGGATTGGGTGTGATGATGCCGCCATTCTTTTGGTTCTTCTGGGCCACCAGCTTGAGCTTGGCCTTCAGCAGGTTCTCGTTCACCTGTTGCTCGTCCTTGACGACCTGAAGTATACAAGAGAAAAGTCAGGGATTAGTGAGACTTCATGAACATGGTCGAGGAGAGTCGTCCTAAAGAGTGCATTCACATTCACGTTCCCATTCACTTTTTTCCCTGACCAGCTTTGACCCACAATAACTCTTCCCGTCGAAATTCCGCTAATTACTGGCAGCGGCGGCTGCTGTACAAGGCCGTTCACCGCTGCTGCTGACCTTCACCCACCACCACCGCACCCAACCCACCGAGTTCAATGCTCTGTGCGTGTGAGGCCAAGGGAACATCGTTTTTTTGGCGGTTTTTTGAACCTGCTTCAAATGACTTTTCGAGGCGACAAATAATGAGTAATAAAGTGTTGGATTTTTAAGCAGTTTGCTTTAAATTAATTTAAAATGTCAAGAAAAAAGGGGAAACATTTGAGACGTTTATTATTTTATTTAAATATTTTAGACAGAAAATTAGTGGTAAAAATTTTTAATACAATTCATTTAAAGGAATTTGGTTTTTTTATTCTCCAAAATTATTTCCCAATTTAGTTCCGTTTTTTCCTCTTCTAATATATATTTATGACGCACGTATTCCATCTAAAATTCTATATATTTTCCTAGAAATCACTTTGCCCTGAACTTCCACTGATTTTCTGGGTTTTTTTTTTGCACGCTCGCTTTCACAAGCGCCTAAAAGCAGGCAGAATGCAGTCTTAGTTTGTTATGACGTGCCTCAGGTGGGTGAAATTACTGAGGGGGTGAGAGGAGGAAGGGGGTCTTGGCGTGTGTAGCCGTCGAAATCTTTTTATGGGCTCGGCACGTTGCGCTCAATGTGTGTGCGTTTGGGGTTTGTTTGTTGCCTTCCTTCTTGGCCAGATAAGTTAAGTTGGAACGAACGAAAGATAGAAAAAAAGAAGCTAAGCAACTGGCCAGCAGTGAGAAATGTGACATATTTTTATGGCTTGGGGCTTGGCCTAGCAATGGTCCCTCCCTGTCCCACGCCCGCACGGTTGCCAACAATTGGCAACTCACCTTCGCTCTCAAACAAGGCGCTCTCTCTCTCTCTCCCCCATGATGGGGCAGCTCTCTCGCGTGTTGTGTTGCTTTTTCTACTACTGCTGATGGCTGGTGGCTGGTGCCAAGTCCAATGTTCAGGCTGCGACCCTCTCGCTCCCACTCACACATCACTCGCTGTGCATGCGGTGTTCACGTGAACGCGTGCTGGCTGCGTGATCGCATGGCCTGGGCGCGAGTGGGAGCGAGACCGAGAACTTTTGTTTTTAGAAATGCGGCAAGTGGAAGCGAGAGCGAGCTAGCCAACCGATTCCATTTGATTTTCCTATGACTTTCCGCTGCCTTGGGTGCACTCGAAACAATTACTAATCACTTTCGAAGCGATTCCTCCTGCACCTTTGTAGGTCACTTACGTTTTCCAGTTTGTTTTCACGTAGCGGGGGCGTTGCGGGCGGCGAGGGCAGCAGGGTATCCATATCCATTTTGCTGGCTTTTCGCTGCACTTTGAACTGCTGCACACTGCGCTGCGCTGCGAAGAGTCTGTTGTCTATTTGTTTGTTTGTTTTGCTCTCTGGCTTATCACTTTATCACTTGGCTTAATCTCAGATTTTTCTGCGTTTGTGTTCTGCGTGTGGGCTTTTTGCACTCTGTTTTAACTTCGCACTGCGTTTCTCGAGCCGTGTGCCGGAGCTGGGCGACCGTTGTGTTCGAAAATCAAGAGACGAATGAACAAGGCAAAGGCGTTCAGCTACCAGCAGAGCTGGCGCTGCCGACGTCGCCGTGTGTGTGTGTGTGTGTGTGTGTGTGTGGTGGAGCCGCCGACGTAATCACTTGTAAGTGGGCATGTGTGCGTGACGGCAATCGTCATCGGCAGTGGAGCAACCAGTGCAATGAAACCCGGACGAGCATCAGCCAGCAGAAACGTGGGCAGAGCGCCGCCTCCTCCTCTCAGTCCTCCCTTCGAAAAAGGTCAGGTCTCTTGCCAACCCACACAGACACACACACACACACAAAAGAAATGAGGGGGCACGAAGGTGTGGGAGAGGGAGGCAGTTCTCGGAGGGGAAACACGTAACCAACGCATGGACGTCATCAGCTGTTTACTGCGAGAGGGCGAACAGAGAGAGAGAGAGAAAGACAAACAAGGAGGGGCAGGGGCAGCGTGGATTCCATGCCAGGCCATTCCATTGGGGGCTGTCTATTCATAGGCTGTTCATGCAGTGGCCGCGTGCACAGCCCCAACTCACACACACAGACACACCCCAAAGCCGTGACTGAATAGCTGACGGTGACGCTGACGCAGTTGTTGCCACGGAAGTCTGTGATTAATCGAACACAAAAAATAAGCTGAAAACAGGCTCAGACGAAAAGCTGGGCGGCAGACGCCCCTCAAAACCGAAAGCCATTAAAATCTGGCCCCGCATATTATTTGCATTAACTTTAGAGCCAAGTCTGACTTTGAGTCTGGCAACAAAAGTGTCCCCCCAGCAGACGAAAGATTTCATTAATAAACGAAAGAGAGAGAGTCTGATGTGGGGGGCAGCGCTCAACAGTTGAGCGAAGGGCATTGCCAGGCCAAGGAAGTGAGCAGATAGCGGGGATGAGTCATGGGAAAAGGCAATTTCAAAACAAGCTCTTGAAGCAGCCCCATGTTTTTGAAGAATAATCCGAATGCGATTTAATTCATTTTATGCTGATCCATCCTAACCTTCGGGCAACTTCCACCTGGCAATGCCGCCGCGTCTAAATCTCTGCCTGTAACAGTTTTTCAATGCAAAAAGGGGCTCGTGCAGCGCGCACACACCGCCAGAGAGCGAGCGCCAGAAACAGCTGTGACTATTGGGGCTCTCTGGCTTGCGCAACAACAACAACACCAACATGCCGACGAATAACTAGCACGCCACCAGACTTGTGGGGCGACTGGTGCTCACTCCATCGAGGGTATGATGGAGAGGGCTGTTGAATTGGAACTTGCATATTGTCATTGCCGAATATTAAATAATTTATTATAAATCTTGAAAGATGATGCTCTTATTTTAAATTTGGTATCGAACTATGGGTAGAGGGTATCACCTAGTCGACTCTCTGCGGTGAATAACCTTCTTACTGGCTGAGCACGCTCGCCTGGGTGCCTTCGTTGTGTGTGTGAGTATCTGTGTCTGTCCGTCTGCTATCACGCGTTGACCTCATGATGTTCACGTGAACATTTGTTGATACTTTGCCTCGGCACACGGCTGTCTGAGTGGGAGCGAGAGGCGGCGATAAAAGCCAGCAGTCTGCGGCTTGCGTATCTGTGTGCCCGCCCGTCCTCCTTTATCTGTATGTGAATGTTTGCAGTACGTTTGCGTTTTTGTTTTTGTTCCCATGTTCGTGTTTGTGTTTGTTATTGGAATCGGGGAATTCGTGTGTGTAAATTTCGCGCGGAACTGAACTAAAGCAAGCGATGGCCTCCATCCACTGCGATCGGCGAATATGTGGGCGTGTAAATGGGCCGATGTACCGTTACCGCTCCCCGGCCGCACCCCCTCCGTACCGGATTTTCAATGCAAACTGCGACGCAGTTGGGGGAGAAGCTGCTCCGCGGGAATCCGTATTGTGCATTTCGCTAACATTTAATTTAATCAACGGACGCAGGTTGGAATCTAAAATTAGACATACATCTCGGCTCCCCTTCGGTGGGTTCAAGTTTTGTTCAGTTCCCTTGACTTGCATCCGCCCACGCAGATCCGGATCCGTATTCCACGCCCACCTGGAGTATCTCCTCCGGACCCTTGGTGCTCACGTGGGCCCACGCACATTCTCGGCAGCACGTAGGCCGCCGGGGCACTGTGAAAAATAGTACTGATAACGGAAAAGATTGGCTGACCCACCTCTCAGTGGATTTCATCAGAGAAGCCCCCATACCAAATATTGTTGTTTAAATTCTTTGAGGTCCAGAGATACGATTATTATTTGTTAAGTAAAAAAGTTAGTTAAGCCATATTTCTTGGTTATTTTTTTAGTATTTTATCACAGAAGCCCACATACCAATTTTAATGGTTATAGTTCTTCAAGGTCTTGAGATACTTGGCAATGAAATGAGAAAAATGAAAAATGAGAAAATTATATTCTTTATGGATTAAAAGGTGTATAATTGGAGGTTACTTGGGGTACTATGTTTAATCAACAACCATAACAAATTTAGTAACAATAGATCAATAAATTACTAAGATACAGTTGTCTGATGACATTATTTGGTTAGAAATGTTATTCTTTTATTATTATTCCATCAAATAAGCTCACATACCAACTTTGACAGTTATAAACCCTGAAAATCCCAAGATACAAGAAATATTAAGCTTTGAACTTGCACAATTTTTTGCTGTGTGGCGAAATGCCGACGATTTTGGGGTTGCTCCCAACTTGGAGATGAGAGTAGGATATTCTGTCCTGCAGAGCGAGTTTGCGCATTGACGTAACACGCTGCTGGCATTACGTAGTGTCCCTTGTGTCCCTCTCAGTGACGTCACACCCACGCCGAACTTTACTCCTGTTGCGCGCACCAAAGGTCAAAAGCGTAAGAAGCGTGACGTGTCGGCGTTAGCTACCGCCGGGTTCAAGGGCGCACCTACGCTTCTTATGCTTTATTAATGAAGAGCAAAAAAAAACCCAAGCAGAATCAAGAAGCACAAAGCAGACAATTTCTGCTCGGAGGCGTTGGTCGAGCGTCAATCACAGGTGGACCCTGACGTCAGGTCCCTCTCAAGAAAATAACCTCTTCTCCGCACTCCCATTGACATTCGAATTCGCACTCGCATTATTCATATTGTCGTATTCTCGGCGAGTGGCAAAAAGTCATGAGGAATTGGTCTATAATTCGCCACGGCAACACAATCGTCAAAAGCCTCAAATGCGACGCCCATTTTCGCAATTTCACTTTTTCCTTAAGCATATTTCTTGGCACTCTCTTGGCATGGGTAAACCCCCAATATCGCCTGAATTCTTTCCTCTAAAATACATTCATTGAAAGAAAAAAACCCGCCAAGATCATCGTCAAAAAACCTCCATGACGTCATGGAGAGACCAGCTCGTGACTTCAAACTGAAGACACTCTTCGTTAGCTTACTTGTTTACCCGTCTTTGAGGGAGTGATGATGATGAATTTAGCTGAAATTTCCATTTAGCATAGTTGTAAACAAGTTTACAAATAAAAAGAATTTCCACAATTGTGAGAAAACTTGAAATGGGTCAAACTGGTTCGAGAGGGAGAAGGTTTTTGAATCTAAAAATCTTCGTTTGGAAAACTTTTATGTAGAGTACAAAATAATTTAAAGATTTTAAAAAATATTTAAATAAAGAAGCCCTAGAGTTATTTAATGCCTTGCTATATTTCATCATGATGCGTAAATATATCTCTTCGTTTGCTATTATAATATTCTCAGTATAAACAAATGTCTGTATTGTTATTGCCATATTTTGTCGAGTTATAAAAGAGTGGCTCACATGACCAACTCGAGACTCAATATCTAAATTAAGATCTTTCATTTTAATGAACCAATCTCGATCTTTAGGGGAGTATTAATGAAAATATTAATAAGAAACTCAAATCGGATGTTATTTATATTATAACTTTACGACTTTAACGCTTTCATATCATTTATAATAACATGGTTAGGAGTCTTAATAGAGAAATCCCGATCCTTGGACTACCTCGAGACTCTAATAACCACTTAAGATTCCAATTTTAATTAATGACCCTCGACTTCCATAAAGCTTTTCATAATTCTGGATAGATTGGTAATAAAATAAGTTAGCAGCATTCAAGTGTTTGTATTTTAAAACGTTCCAGAGAAGTTAAAAGTATCTCTTAAGCTAACTTGGAAGCCTTATCTCTCTCTCTTTATAGAGAGATCGTTTCCCCCTCAGAACCGAACCCCCCTTGTCATGTGTTCTCGCGGCTAATCCCCTTCACATGTGATGCGTTTTTTCGCTGGCTCTGTCAGCGTCGCTGCTGTCTACGTGCCTGACGACGCGTTGCTCTAAAAAACCGAAAGCTAAAAAAAGCGGAACAGAACGGAATTGAATAGATGGAGAAACACAAAGTTTACAAAGATCTTTGGAGCAAGGCCAGCAGCCATGTAAACAAGGCGCTGCTGCTTCCCAAATGGATTGGAAAGGTTTCCCCCGTATGCCTTTTTTTTGTATTTTTTTTGTCCACCTACCTCACCGTTCGTCTCATTAATCGCATTCCACTTTTCGGTTCTGGCTGCGACGACGACCTTGGCCCAGTTCCTTTCGGCTGCCAAAATGTTCCCCATCTGAACTTGAAAGTTGTTTGTCCCTGGAACAAAACAGAGAGGGAATGATGATGGGGGAAGGGGAATGGGAATGGCAAGGAATGGGATTGGGAAGGATAGGGACCGACCCTGAACTGGTTCAGGTGAACGCCTTTCAATGGCAACGACGACGACAGTTCATCATCATCGTCATCATCGGTTGGGAATAAAAACAAACAACATTAATACGTAGAAAACATATAGCATAATATATAGAACAAAACACAAACAAAGGTATATGAGTGCTTCCGTTTTGACGACTAAAAGATACCCAAGGGTTTGAGATACAAGATACACTAACCTTTCAGAATTAGAGTTAAAAGAAAATTGAGTTTTAGATATTTCGGCATTTTATAATATTTTTAAATGATAATATTTATTGGTATCTCCCTTTATCTTCTTTAATTCTTTGATAAAAAGTGTGTTACTAAGAGAACTCGGATATCTTGTGGGCTAAGCAAATTAAAAATCGTTATTTTTATGACTATTTTACTCATATTTATCTATGAGTTACCAAGAGAGCCATGATATTAAACAGATATTGCTCTTTCCTCGCTCTTAGGCACACTTTTCACACCCTCCTTAACTCTGGCTCTCGCCAACAGGTGTCTGTCTTGACAAACATACAACATTCCCTTGGAATACCGCGTATAAATATATATGTGGCAAAAACAGAAATAAATCTCTAGAATAGCCAGCGACCGCTGATAGACCCGTTTTTTTTAGTATGCCGACGTAGATTCCGATTCCAATTCCAATTCCGAATGGCGATGGGCGATGTATATGTATGTTGACGAGGTCGCTGGGGCGTCTGATTGGGGCCACGTGAAGTCAACGTGAACAGAAGAATAATAATAAAATTGCGTTATTCATAATACGGCAAAATGGGAGGGGGGACCGGGACCTACATCTCCCCCGGACAGTCTCCGTCCATTTATAGGATCAACCCTACAACTCGGGGGTTCGGTTCGCGATAAGCACGGGACACTGATAAGCCCCACGATTTCCAGCTGGGCACCGCATGGTCGGTCAGTCATCAGTCCCCCAGTCTATCAGTCACAGCATGAGCGAGAGGCGTGGCCCCTATCAGTCCGCGTTCGCTTATCGATTTCCCAGCGCGGGGCAGGGGTGGCCACTGCCCAGGAGGCGTCAATGGGGGTTTATCAATATACGAGGGGCTGGACTGGGAATGCAGGTGCTACGCTTCCGTTCGTCATCTCTGCATGCCGACGGGGCTGATCTTGGTCTAGATTTCTGAATGCTGAATGAGTTGTGGGGTTATCTCGGGGTGGGGGCATTTTCATTCAGCTTAATTACAATTTCCGGCGATGACGAATGATGTAAAATAATGTTTTGTAAGTTGCAGTGTACTAACGTGTTGACCTTCATAAATTTAATTTAAAATAATTGGGCTTTTTTTTAATTGGATAATTTATATTTTTTAGAGGAAGATATTTTGCCTAACGATTTATGTTATCTTTAATTATTTTAATTTTCTTATCTTCCGTGTGCCAAAAACGTTATACTTTAATTGTAAAATTTATTAAAATTAATAAAATTAATAAATCTATAAATCTACAAATCTATAGTATCGATAAACCATTTCCTTTAGTGATTCCTAAAGAATTCTTCTGTATTAATTTTTTTATTGCCGAAAAAGCCCACCTTTGAGTACACAGAAATCGGAATCTAGTTTATTGTTTACATTCCATAACTTTTGCGCAGTTCATATTTTAAAATGTATCTAAAACTTTGTTATCTCTGCATCTCTTTAGGCCACAATTCCTTAAAATTTACTTTACTATAAAATATTATGCAATATACAAAACTTTAATAGTTATAAATGTTAATCTTTTAGTTCCCCAAATTATGGCTGATGATCTCTGGGTATTATATAATATTTCCAAGGAAGTGCACTCCCAGTAGGCGTGCTCAGCCGATTGTATCTTGTATCTTATATCTCAATTCTCGCACACTTCCGATTTTGTTTATTAAACTCATTGTCATTCGGCGGCAACGTGACCATCGCAACCGCAATTCAAAATCGGGGCGTGTATCGAGTGCGAATCGGTTGGGAATCGGTCCCTTGGTAGCTTCAAGTGTTTATCTAAGCGAAGCCAGCGAAATGACGTAGGCAGACCTTGTTTATGGGGCGTTGGTTCCTCTCCGCACTTTATTTTGTTGTTTGCGCGATTTGTTTTGAAGGGGAGTGTACAGAAAAAAAAACAAATTGAACAAAAATCAAGTTGATGATTTAGAAAAATATACTCTGTTCTTAAAAATTGTATTTTTCCTTTTTGGATTCACGTACATTTTTCAAAAAATATAACTATTATGTGATATTGTTAGATTTTTATATTCATTTCATTAATTTTTAATCAACATCAGTTTAAACCCATTTCAATCCCTATATCTTCCTCAGTGTAGATGGGGGAGTACTAGGGGCAGGGGCAGGGGCAGGGGCATTGATAGGCCACAAAACCCGCGATTACTGGATTGCCCTTGACGGGGTCTGTAAACCCTTTCGCGGAACGTACTATATACTATAGATACTATATACATATATAGGCTGGGAGGCTCGCTGTTGCTGACAAACAATGGAAATTGCCCAAGTACACCTCCTCGCACTTTCTTTCTCTCTTTTCTTGGATTTTTTTTCTCTGAAATTTATTACTGCGAAGTACATGGTATTTTCTGTGCCTTTATTATTGACATTGTTGCGCTTTTTATTTTTATTTTCATTTTCATTTTTGTGTTTGGTTAAGTGGGCGCGTTTGTTGTTGTTGATTTTTAGATGGGGCGGAGGCGTCTGGCTGCTTATCTCCGGCGGTTACAAGCAGCCACGCACTGATTGAATGACTGCCATATATACATACACCCAGAATCAGACTACTATATATTGCAGCAGTCGCTCAGGGAACTCTCCCTTTTCGCCGCACATCAAGTTGAGGCTGAAAGTGCAATCGCGGAAATAAAATATGCGAATTGTGAAATTACAAATTTATGGCGTGACTTTGGAAACTCACACAAAATGAACTTAAAAATGTAATCTATTTTATTATTTATTTGGTTTCCTTAAAAGTTCTGTAAAATTTACCAAATTATTTTCGAAACATGCCCCCAATTTCACAGACTTTGGTGTGTTTTCTGTGGCTGGAAAATTATTTAGCAATTTCCCCCCTTGCTCACCAGCCCCATGGTCCCTCGTTGGTCATGAACGAGAGGCGTGCACAATGATTTCGAGTATTTAGCACATTTTCTGCTGCTGTTTTCTTCTTTGCCCGATTGTTGATGGCTAATCGAAGCACGAGCGAGAAAAAAAAACATCGATGCTTGTGCCCACATTTTATATTTATTTTTAGCAAAAGGCGACGCGTTTCAAAATAATTATTATCAAAAGCTGGGCCATCGGAGGAGATATAGATCCGAGGCGAAATAAAAGAGAAGCAGCTCAGGACCTAAGAAATAATTAGCGTATTTCTGCAAATTGCCAGCTATAAATCGAAGATACGAGATCGAATGATCGCAGCCGAAATACAAGCCTCGAAACGGGGCATGACTTGTTATACTTTATTCGCATTTCATTTTTGTGTTTATTTATTTTTATTTTCTGGCCCGGAGGCCTTTGCACTTTGGCAAGGACAACAACGGAAGTGAACATCGAAAACATGAGCAGCTACAAATTGCATTTAAGGTCAACGAGCAAAACTCACAATGCGTTGAACCACGCCAAGGCGCGAGAATATAATTTATATAAAAAAAAAATAAAACACTGCACAGGCTGGAGGAGAAAAATATATATGCAAAAAGTATCTGATCGACAGCAGAATAATAAAACACATTTAAGTAAATTTATAAATAGGGCTCGAACTGGCTGTATCTTTTACAAAGAACACAAGCATATCAAATTTGAGATAACAAGATAAATATCTTGTATATTTATTAATTAGGTGCAAAAACTATTCAATATTACTAAAAATAAACTATAAATTCTATAGATGCTTGCATACCAAATTTGAGGTCAGAACCCTTAATAAATCCCAAGATATTCCCTAATCTCTTCAGAGGTATTCATATAAAAGAACAACATACGAAACTGCAACGCGCCCAGCACATGATCATAGAGACTTGGCAGAGTTTGAACTTTGGAATGATGTCACTAGAGCCACACTCACTCTCTCAGTTTTTCCCTCTTTGAGGTTCATAGCTATAGGTTCGTGCGGCTCCGAATATCTCGATCGGTGCAAATACAAAATTAAAATAAAAAAATCATGTGTGAGGCGAATGATCGATGGTGCTGAGGAAGAGAGAGAGAAAAGAAGGTGAAGGTGACCCGAAAGGTGACCCTGGCGGCGTGGAGTTCGACTTACTTGCGGCTACCACTTGGGGGTGAAGTACCGATTTTTGTGGTAATCAAGCATTATAATCGCCAAACACCCATGGTATTTCATCATCATTCTTAGAGTCCAAGCAACGTCTAGGGAATATAGGAGGGGGCTAAAAATAGATGGAGAATTCGCATTTGATTCGAGATAAGGCAACCGATTTATGCCGGGAAAAGTGGATCAGGGGAAAACGCACATAAAAAAGGGCGTTTAAGAGAGGTCAAAGGTCTTCGTTTTACAATTAACTCGGTTCAAAATGGGTATTATGAGAATTTTTAGACTATGAACTCTTATTACTCTTTGACATTTTTAATCATCTGAGATTTATTTCTTGTGTGAACCGGAAACCTCTATAATTTAATGAGCATTATCTTAGTCTAGCTTTTGAGCTATAAATAAATTTATTTAGAAATTTATTTCAGACAAACACAAAAAGTAATCATTAAAATATTTATAATCTTTTTATTTGATTAAATTTTTGTTTCTGTAGGAATGAATCATAATCTAAGACGAGTTTTAAAGGTAATGTGACAAGATTTTTAAACAGTTTGTTTAACTCATTTTTTTGAGTTAGTCAAAATGCATGCTCGCCCAAAATGAATGCTCGCCGTAATTACCTTGGGTCTCTCACACTCTTACACCCCAAATTACATGCCTCGATTATCGGTTGCCAGATGTACACTTTCGGGTGTGTATTTATACCCCAATCCCATCCCATGGCCACTTGATATATACTCGGGGTCTAAAGTCGACATCACGTATACGCAGCATGGGACGAAGACGAACCTACCGCAATTAGCAGCCGCAGCAGCAGCAGTGGCGTCGAAGAGAGAGCCGAAAGTGAGAGGGCGATTCTCTATTATAAATATTGCATTTTTGGTTTCTATCTAAAAATAGGTGTGATGAATACCGGGCTATATATCTCGTTGGGGGTAAAAGGGGGCGGGGACGATTCAGTCTTTGGGGACGGCTATAACGGCTAAATGCAGCATTGCCAAAAAAAAAAGAAATTGCAACAAAGAAGCTTTTTATAAAATGAAAAAAACAAGTGAATAATTTTATCTCCGCTTGGGAAACAGTCAGTGGCTTGTTTTATTTTTTTTTTTTTGGCTCGCTTATGCGTCGAACTTGGCGGATTTCATCAGCTGTTTTAATTTATGCAAGGAGCCCAGGCCGCCGACGCTGATCTTGGCAGCTGGATCAGCATCAGAAAAAAAGATATAAAGAGAAAGGGAGGGAGCTCCATCGAAAGAGAAGAAAAGAGTTAAGAGAGTCAAAGAGAACGGCAAGGTTAAAATGCACATAACAAAATTATTAAGAAAAATTTTGTAATTAATTTGGATTTATGCGCTATTGAGAAAGTTACTCAAAGTTCTTTACGAACTTAATGATCAACTTTTAATCTAGAAACGGGAAATATATAAAATATAGCAAAAATAAATTGAAACCCCTTTAACTTTCCTATGATAATATTAAGAAAAATCATAGTTACATAATAATTATGATATGGAATTTAAAGAATTTAAATTTTATTTATTCTTAATTGGAGATCCTCTGATTGTTTGTTTGCAAGTTATTCATTTAACTTCTTAATGATCAATATTTACATGTTTCTAAGTGGTGCCTTCTTTCAAATATATATTATATTATTTACATTATTTTAAATAAAACTATGAATTGAAATAAAACCTTAAAAAGTAACCCACAAATTGGCTTTTAAAAAATACTATTTTCATTTCAATGACCTTTAAAAAAAAACCTTAAAACCCTCGAAAACAGCTATGAAACATATAATTTTGTATCATTAAGGCGGCTCAGTGTATTGACCCCCATTTTCCATATAAACAGACTCACGAATACATATTGTTCCGTTCAGGGTAAGGTCAGGCGACGAGGCATCTCCTCCGCTTCCGATCTCATCCCATCCCAAAAGCACAGATCACCGGATCATTGCACTCGGCCGAGCAGGCAAGGTAACTGCACCTTAGGTCAATGATATTCGCTTCCCCCGCCAAAATTTTGGCTGATTTTGTGTGTGTTTTTTCGCGTATTTCCATTTCCATTTCAGTTTCAGTCACGGGCATGGCCTTGCCGCCGTGCAAGTTGCTTGACCTGGAAGAGTTGCTCACCTCGTCGTCGTCGTCGTTGTCGCCAGTTCCCAATCCCCACATTTCACGCCTCCCCAGTTGGCGAGTGTAATGGACTATGATTACAGCAGGAGGCGGAGGAGGCCGTCCCTGGGTTACATATTATTTTATTATATATTTTTATTGGCTTTTGTTGGCCAGAAAATGCGGTTAAATACGACGGCTGATTGACAACAAAACTTCGTTTCAACAAATTAGTTGGAATTTCAGCTAAGTTTAAAGGGAATCCCCCGGGGTATTAGCCATGCCTATTAGCCAGACTTGTTAACAATATTGAAGATCCAAAAGGTCATTCTTTTTAGCCTTTTTTGGAATGTGTTTCCAATTTGTTGTTTGACTTATTTACTTTTCATTTATCTTTTTATACCATGTACCAAAGGTACAAAGGTATTATAGTTTTGTGCGAGTGCGATTTTCTGTAACAGGCAGAAGGAGGCGTGGCAGACCCCCAAAAGTTACCTAAATATTGGTCAGGACCACTAAAGGAGTCGATATAGCCATGTCCGTCTGTCCGTCCGTCCGTCTGTCCGTCTGTCCGTCTGTCTGTATGAACGCCCAGATCTCAGAGACTATAAGAGCTAGAGACATCAAACTTGGGATTTAGACTTCTTATATCTGCACGCAGATCAAGTTTGTTTTAAATTTTTGCTGCTCCCCTTTTTGGAGGAGCTATTTGAAAAAAACGTATATCTCCGAAATTTATAAAGTTATGTAAACCATATTAAAAAGCTTAATGCATTTTATCAAAATACACAGACTGTCCAAATTTTATTGCGATCGTGCCTTAAATAGCGGAGATATAGGCTTTTTACTTTATACACATTACGTGTACAAGAGGCAGCCCAGGCAGAGGGCTCCAAATAAATCAAAACGTTCATTAAACATTTTACGTATGTTCATATTACTATGAAAATAGGATTACTCATTTTGAATTGGTTGGTGGCGCAGCTGGCTAAGCTGAAGTCTTTTTCAAATGTTAGTTGTCACGGGTTCGAATCCCGTCGGCGACGAGTGAAAACTTTTTTATTTTTAGCAATTTTTTTTTTTTTTTATTTTTTCCAGTACATCAAAATAATTACAGTATTTAATACTAAGAAATAAAAAAATGCAAGCAAAGAACTATACTTAATGTTTTGAAAATGAAAAAAATCCTTATGCCTGCGGTTGATTCGAACCCAGGCCAATTGCTTACAAAAATGTATGTGTAGCTTTACCCACTGAGCTATCGACTTTGCTCTTGAATGGGAAGACATTTGCATTATATGTAAATTTGTCTCAGTTTTTTATTCTTATTCTCTTTCTTTTATATAATTTTTGAACGCGTCTTGTAATGGTACATGGTATTCTACTGTCGGGACACCCGACTGTATGTCCATCTTGTTTAAAGGGAATTTTTTGTATTTCACATTTTGATTTCTATATAAAAAAGAAATGTTTATTTTTAGGTAAAGAATGGAACAACAGTTAAATTATAAATTCCGAGTTTTACAGTATTTATAGCTCCTAAAAATTTATTTATTTTATATTTATATTTTATTTATATATCTAGTTATTTTACTTATTTTCTTTAATTATTTTTATACAGTTTTCTGGGCGTTTTGCCGAATTGCATTGACCAGCAGCAGAGAAGAGGCAAAAAAGAATGGAACAACAGTTAAATTATAAATTCCGAGTTTTACAGTATTTATAGCTCCTAAAAATTTATTTATTTTATATTTATATTTTATTTATATATCTAGTTATTTTACTTATTTTCTTTAATTATTTTTATACAGTTTTCTGGGCGTTTTGCCGAATTGCATTGACCAGCAGCAGAGAAGAGGCAAAAAAGCGATCAGGGATTTTTTCGAAAAACAGAAAACCCAAAAAGGCGACTAAAGTTTAATGAACGCAGCGAAGGTCAACGGTGCGTATACTTCATTACCGATTATCGCCAGGGGGAATGTGGTTTTAAAAGAGAATTAAAAATCCTGCAACGATAAAGGAGGGTGGGTGTTGGGAGGTCTGCTAGTCCTATTTGGCTAATCGACTTGGCCATATGTTAGCCGGGATTATGGCTGCATCGCTAACTAACTGCTTTCTGATATTTATTGCTGTCGCATAACCACTTTGCATGAGGTCCTTTTTCGGCCAGGAAGCTCTTCATTTCCGTTGCTGTCGCAATTTTTAAAATCTATGAGCGAACAATGCAAAGCAGCTGCAGAAACCAAGGGGAACAATTGCCATTAAAAGCGGGCAATAGGTGCAAATTACAGGACCAAAAAAGGTCTGAATCGTGGGAATTGCACGACCAAAAGGTGAAAAAGCCCAAGAAAAAATACGCAAAACAAAAAAATGGCAAAACGAAACGGAAGTGCAAGCTCTAAATAAAATGTTAGCCGGAAATGGAATTCTGTGGCACTGCTAGAGCGTAATTATTTATTTTTTTATAAATTTATTTATGGTTTTTGTGAGATAATGGAAAGGGAATAAAAGTAATTCATATAAAAATAGGATTTCAGGTCCATTTATTTATTTATTAAGAACTTCGAGGGCTCTTCATTCTTTATTATAGTTTTTAGAATATTATTTGTTTTGTGTTTACTCATTTTAAATTAAATTTATTTATTAAAATATGTTTTACCTCTTTTTAATTTCAGATTCTGCACTCTTTCTGATGGGCGCCCTCTGCCTGGCAATGCCTTAAAGTAGGCTTTACCTTTTGGGTTACCAAATATCGGCCTCTGTACAAGCCAGGTAACTACAAATTCTAATCCATAACAAGGGAAATGGGAAAAAAATCCATAAATATTTACAAACACATTTAAGGCCATTAACTAGCCACTAAATAACATTTTAAATAAAATATAAAATACATCGTTATTCTTGCCACACAAAAACGCCCTCCATTGGCTTATATTCACAACTAAACCAGCTCACGCTCATAATTGCGTTTACTGATAAGAAAAAAACCTAGCGCCAGTTGGAAGACAAAAGGAAAAGAAAAAGGAAAACAACAACAAAGGAATTTCCATAAATTCAATAATAATTTCAAGAAAGCTAAAAATCCATTTTCTTTGGAACAGGAAACGGGAAAAGTGCTTAAGGAATAAGGAATATGAATGTGCAACGATCATTTATGCAGACAAATAGACTTCAAAATCGTTAAAAAAGTTTGGAACCTAAAAAAAAAACAACAGAAATTCCAAATCAAATGCCAATAAGAAAACACTAACAAATAAGATTGTTAAAAAAACGATTTAATTCAAAATTAACCATGTTTAATGAAAAGAGAAAGAGATATTGAGAAAAACGTGTAAGAGCGAGGTGTGAAAACGTGCGTAAAATGTTTTGGTGTTTTTGTTTTGATTCTTATCAGACGAAAGCGAAGCAGACGGCAAAGCGTGCGCGGCAATGAAAAACAAAGTAAAAACAAAATGGAAACGTGGAGAGCGAGAGGGCTCCAATAAGCGCGTGCTCTCTCTGCAGCGCTCTCTCTTCCGATTGGCATCCGTTGGATACTTTGGGGCCTTCTCTCTTCCATTTGGCATCCGTTGGATACTTTGGAGCTCTCGTTCTCTCTTTCCCTCTCTGGCCCAGTGTTGCCAGGGTTGTTTGGGTAAAGTCGTCTGGTTGGAACTGGCTGATAATTCAGTTTGAAATAAAACTCATGGTGGTTGTACCGGTCAATTGCTTACCAACAGCGAACGTGAACGGTGCTCAGCCAGTTTGAATTTCGAATAAAAAATGAAACCACGTTCGTGCGCCGGTGAATTTCGCAAAAATTTAACAGCTGCTCTTCGCTGAGATATAAACATATTTAAAAACAAAACAAACATCAACTCTGATTAGACTTAAATCGTCATTTAATCGACATCTGCATTCCAATTGGAAATATAATTCTTCGTTTCATTGCAATCGCCCAGCAATCGCGCGCGTTTTTTACCGCGCCGATCGTTAAAAATTCATTAAGGCTTGTTAATCGCCTGAAAAAAATAATTACAAATACAAAAATAATACAAATAATAATCACAATATATTTATTGATACTCGCAAACTGCGACTGTGTGTGTGAGAGTGAGTGATTGTGTATCGCCGTATCAGTATCTGCATCCGCAAACCGCATCCGCCGGGTAAATGTCCGCGAAAAGGGTAACGCTTTTGGATCAGCTGCAGATTTGATGCCGTGACGTAGCTGCCAGGAAAACGTCATCGATTCCCCGCCGCTTGGACTCGCGATGTCACGACGCAAACAGTCCAATCCCAAGCCGTTGAATAAAGGTGAGTTTTATGCAAATTTTTTACTTATTTTTATTAAACAATATTACAAAGAATGGGATTTTAATTGCTAAAATATTTGTTTTTAAAATTTGGGAATATTTAATTGGGCTTCTTTAGTTTCCCTATAAAATTTCCACCTCTACAATGAAAATCTCTAGAGACTTGTCCGCTTTCCACGATCGCTTTTCCCACCTGGCGACCCCCCTCCCAGCCAGCTGACCCATTCGAAAATTCGCCCGCTTGGTCAGCAGCTCTCGTTTTTTCGGACAGCGAAACATGTGAACGAACACACAGCAAACACAGAAAACAAAGAAAGGGGAACGGCGACAGAAGGGGAAGACAGCTGATAAACTATGCCAAGACAAAGCAGGCAAAATAATAATAAAAAAAAAATCAAAACAAGAAACAAGTGAGAACGATAAAGTCAAAGTCAAATAATACCCGATATTAAAATGATTTATACAACTTTTGATTATGCATAAAACTTCTCAACAGAAAATCTTTGTCAGAGAGGAAATTGCGATAAAGATAGAAATATATAAATTTATCTTTGAGTTCCTAGAGTAATCACACTTTAACTGCAAATATTTTGGATTTGTCTTGCTAAATGTTGGTTTAAATTATGGGTATACCGAAAATTAGGAAAGAACCTTGAAATATTACAAGTTTTATATAGGTTTTGTAGGAGCAAGATGATAAAATGGAGACCTTGGATTTATTGGGAGTATTAAGGATTTTACAATAAATATTTTGATTCTTTTGTTGATCATTGAATTTATAGTGATATCTGTCATATCGGAAGCATTCCTAAACTGCAAATATTTCTATTTACCTAAGCTCGATTATACACAAATATTAGTACATACCAAAAATCAGCCAAGAACTTGAATATTTAAAGTTTCAGAAAAGTTTTCCCTGTTTTCATGCTTTTCCTAATACAATTAAGCCTTATATGCTCTACAACCTGGGAATTTTAAAGGGTATTTTTGTATTACGACAAAAATTGTCAAGCTTTTTGTGTTTTTGTTGCTCATTTAAATGAAATTTCTTTGTCGTCGCCACGTTATCGATATCGATACCTGTTGTACGTGCTGCAGCTGACACACCTTATACATAAATATTGCCAAACGAGAACGAGAGAGAGAGCGTGAAAAGTATTAACTAATTACATTTCGTTGTATACCCATTTGATATATTTATGGCCCCGGACCATTTGACACCCAATGAATGCATATATTTCGGAATCGGAATCGATAAAACGTGCCGGACCTGCGACACTGGACACCGCACCTCAGCTCAGTTGAGTTCGGCTCACCTCTGGTTCACCCCGGCTGCCATTCCCCCAACCATCCGTTTTCTGCCTTATCCATTTAGCCATTTTGGACTCCTTATCGCTGTCCGCGCTGTGCTTCTGCTCCGAGCACGTTTCTCGGCTGGCTGACTCTCTGGCCCCACCCAACCCACTGGCCACCACGCATCATCCCAGGCCGAGTCCCAGACCCAACTAGTGCTAGTGATATCAGCTCGAAAGTCATGATGAGAATGAAATTTGCACAGCAAGCAAAAGAGGCTCAGGACCGATTAACTAAAACTTCTTAAAAACAGATATAATTTTATATTAAATACGATCTTAAGCAAGCTTTTAAATGGGAATATTGAGCAGTGAAAATAAATAACTGCATTTTTTAAAGAATTTCTAAGAAATAAGTATTATTTTTAGCCCTAAGTCTAGCATACTATGCGTATACGTAATACATGAAATAAGATTACGTATACGCAGTGTGTTCTTTGAATTGCCTTTCATCAACCCTTGGCAGTTAAAAAACAAAACCAATGAACTTTAAACTCTATTTATATTCCAAAACAAGTACAAAAACCCCATTAAGTTGGAAAACTTTAAGCTATTTAATAGGGTAACCGTTGAAACGGATAACGAAGAACTTCTCCATTTGCGTAAAACGATAATTTAGGGCAGTTTGTTGTTTTTTTCTTATCACTGCAGCTGTTGTTGTTCATTGTTCGTTGTTGTTGTTGTTGTGGCACCTGCACTATCAGTGGGTTATCCCTCGACAGGTAGAGCCAACTAACCACCCCCCAAAGGCCACCATATTCCTCTTAACATTTTCTGCTTTTGCATATTTATCTCTTGCCTCACTTCTGTCCCTGTCCCTGTGCCTGTTGTTTTCTATCGCGTTTTTAAGGGGGTATCGAGTGAGCGAGGGGCTTTTGAGGTTGTTGAGGAGGCGAGAAAAAAAAACTGAAAAGTGCAACTCGATAAACTTTTATCACAATTGCAGCAGCAGCAGCAGCAGTGGCTTTTGTTATTGTTGTTTGCCTTTTACATAAGCTTCAATAACTGACATTTGTATATTGGCAAAGTGTAGGAATCGTGATGACAACGCCCTCAGCCTCGCTATCGATTGCACCCTTCAAAAAGGGTTTGATTTATTTATTTATAAATAATAAAATAACAAACACTTTTTTGATATCATACTTGAAGCTGCTTAGCAAAATTGGCTTCGAAAACTTTACCTTTCTAGGTTTAAATTTGAGGATTTAATCAATTTATTTTCAATGATATTTTCTTTAATAAAAATTAATTTCTTAACTCGAAAAGGAATATATGAGATCTATTTAATTTTAGTCATATATTTTTCATTGGCTTTACATTTTAAAACAAATAATTTGAAACCTATTTCGTAAGCGTATGCTCTCAATTTCATTTAATTGGATTAGTGCCGATTAATTTGATAATTATTATAATTATAATATTATAATAGTAGGGTATTTGAATTTCAGCTGCTGCATTTTGGCCACCTGCCGTCCTTGATTCGTATCTCCACACCTTTTAGAGTTCAGAGAGACCTGAGGGAATGTGCAGTGGCATTCGCTATGTGCGATATAAACTCTGTGATGTGTTGTGGTTGCTTTTCGGTTCTGGTTGTTGTTATTGTTTTTTTGTTTTTATAAATTTTAATTACGCTTATCACTAATTTTATGTTAATGGCCAGCTGTTGGTTGTCGTTTATCGGTTGCTGGTTGGCAGCCACAAAAGACACAACAGCATCGAGATCCGACCGTCATCCCCAAATGCGGGTGACAATTTTAGACCAAAAACTTGACTCAAGTTTGAGTTTTACAGTCATATGGGGGGACACTGAACAAAAATAAATAAACAATCAAATAAGATGAAATTTTCGGATTAAATTGGTAACAAAAAAATCGCAAAATATGAGCCACATTGAGCTGAACTTTGCGAGCCCCTTCTTGTGAGCTTCTCTTACCCCTTTTCTCCAATCATTATTTAGTTGTTTAAACCTTTTCAATTATTTCTTTCGGTGTAATGCTGCCTCTATTCTGCTGCTCAAACTGGCTCCGCCGGGGCGGTCTCCGGTTGCGTATCTGAAATCGGCGCGGGTACGTGTCAAGCGGTTCGCTTCGCTTTCCATAGCAAAAAGGGGGGCGCTTCAGAAAAGGGGGTCTAAGAGCCGATAAGAGAAGCTAGCTAACTGCGTACTGCAAAATGCACATTGCCAAGCTGCAGTTGCAGCTCAGGGCTCAGGTTGCAAGCGCTCCATGCATGCCCCTTGCCCCTGTCCCTGTGTCCATTTCAATTGGCAAAGATAATCGCCGGGGCTCTCGGCTCCATTTTGACATTGTATTTTAATAATTGCGATAAGCTTTGTGTGGTGTCTCTGTTTCTGTTGATTTGCTGGAAATCGGACCAGGAAATATCAGCAGATAAAAGCAACAACACACAAAACACCAACCACACACCATTACAATTTACAAAATGTTGTTTTTTCACATTGCTGTATTGTTATTATTGTTATTATCGTTGTTTTTGGCCAGCGCACACATTTGCATATCAAGTCCGAAAGGAGAGAGTCGATAAGGGGCCGTAACTGGATGATCTGGAAGTGGAAGTTAGTCATATAATAAATATATATAAATATAAATATAAAATATATAGATATTGCAGTTTTTGAGTTGTTTTCTTATCGAGAGGGAAACTCGAAACAAATAAATGAATAATCAATGGGTAACAAGAAGGCCACTGGAAATAACTCTTATGTGGCTTAAATGCGTTTTAAGAATGACCCAAAGGGAACTTGAAAAAAAAAACTCATCTTGCTAAGAATATTATTAGTTTATCTTAAAAATTTCCTTATTTTTTATTTGTTATTTTGTGTTTTATTTCAAATAAAACGTAACCCTATATGGATACATATATTACTTCGTGACATGCCTGGCTGAGTCATGGGCCAGAATTTAAAATCATTTCCTGCGATAAGTTTTATATTCACGTAAAAACAGGAAAGAGTCAGCAAAATTAGCTTACAAAGACAGTCATATATCTCAAGAAAGTATTACATTTATTTAAATATTAAATAAAGTAAAACAATTCTTGGTCATAACACTTATATATATCGTTCGTTATTTAATAAAGATTCTGATTTCCTGCAGTTGACTAATCACCAGACCGATAGTAATGCCACAATTCTACCCCCACTTTTGTATCTGTATCCACTCTGGCTGGGTTTTTATTTTAGTTTTAATCGCAAAATGCAATCGACAGAAAAATAAATATAAAAAAAACTTTGAAATTTGATGACCGGCCGGCGATAATGGTTTGTAGTCATTTTCCGAACATTCATTCCCTTTTCGTACAAAAATAAAGCTAAAAATCGCTTAAAACAGCTGTCGATTGTTGCTCTTTTTGTTGCTGTTGTTATTGTTATAGTTTTTGTTGTTGGTGTGACGGTTGATGGCTGGCTGGCTGGATGTTGTTGTTGTTGTATGATTTGTACAATGCTCCAGGGGTCTCTCTCGCTGGTCGCTTGCCTTTTTATCAGCTGATCTGATGGCAAGATTGTCGCGCTTTGCTTCAAAAAATTGAGAGAATGATACAACAACAACGAAAAACAACAGCAAACGATAAAATTGTAGCAACAACAATTGTTGCTGTTGCTGTGTGTTTTTCGTTTATAACAATTTTAAAAAGAGATTTTCAGCTAAAGATAAAAACATGTCGAATGTGATGTGGTTTTGTCGGTTAAAGATACAGATCCCTGCTAGCCTTCATTTGGGGATATATTTTTATATCGAAAGGGAAATTTAAACAATGTGGTAAAACTATATATATTTTATTGAAAATATTCTTATGTTTAATATATATTAAAATAGAAAATGTTTTCAAAATATCGCAATAAAAGCTACAAAAAAATGTTTATATAAATATGATAAATAGACAAAATATAGAGAATGGTATCATATCAAATACATGATAAAAAATTAATGTATTTGATTTTAATAGAAAATTTGCCATTTAATGTTCAAGTATCAGTAAAATATCAATATTAATTTCACAAATATTGGCAAGAATATATGTATATCATTAAGTACCCATATATCTCATTTTTCTGCTATACCATATATATATATATAATATATACAGCTGGTTTATATCTGAATGATCGATCTCTAACGTTAAGTTGCGGATTTTCCTTCTGGCAAATGGCGCGATATTTGTCAGTTAATTAATTTCCATTCCCCAAGCCGTCGTCGTCGTCGTCTTTTGCATCAGATATCAGTTTCATTTCGATTCAGAATCGGATCATATCCAATCGAATCGTCGGGGGATCGCACATCGCAACTGTTACCCTGCAGACTTTCCCCCCGGGGAACCAACGAATTCCCTCTGTCTCCAGGGGCTTTGATAGCGAACGTGAGCGCCATAAATCTCTGTCAACGCCCCGAAAACCTCCTCCAAATCTGACTGATAGCCGATGGCCGATGGCTATCGCTGCCGAAAAATAAAACAGAACTGATTTCTATATTCAACAGAGCCGACGGGAAGTTCCGAAGGCAAACGGAAAGCGCAAAGTATGTCTTTATCAGCTGTCCGACCCACTAACCGACCGACTGATCGGACAACAGTGTCCTCAGATCAACCGATAGACGCGGGGGTATAAACAAATGAAGAAGACTGAAATTGATATATAAATAATTAAGAGGAAGGGAATTTTGTAATATTTATTTGTATTTTTATGATGAAATCTTTTAATTCTTGGAAATATTTTTCTATGAAAGTTGATTTGTTTTATTTCTCTAAATATATTTTGTATAAGAAGTCAAGGCAAGTTAGGATTTATGGTTGAACTTTATTTTATTGAAGAATTTTACAATTTGAGTTTTAAATTCGATTTACCTTCTATCAGTTACCTAAATCTGGACCCAAACAATATAGCCTTTAGATGCCACTTTCAAACAGAGAAAGACAGATGTATACAGAGAGAAAGAGAGAGACATTTCTGTGATATCGGGGCGACAAATCTCAGTTCAAATTTCGACACCTTATCTGTGTGCGTTCATCTGGCGGGTTTCCAATTTCGAGTGCTCCCAAACAACAACAAGAAGTGCTTCGATGTGATGTTCTTGTGCGTTGTGTCAACGATAATGGTTAATCGTTATCATTATCGCCACGCTCAGCAAGTCGAATGCGCGCCGTCTAGTGTTTTGGCTTCTTTGATTTCTACTTGAGATTGAGATTTCCTCCAACGACGCGACGTTGATTTTCAATTTCGAAAAAAAAAGGGAAACGTCGGTTGGCAGATAACCATCTGGCTCATCATACAGCCACTCCTACCTCCCTCCCTCCCGGACTTCCACCCTCTTAATTAGTTTCGATTCTCCGGGCTCTGAAATTCATTTTTATCAATCTTTGGAAGCCGCACAGCGACTGCCTTATCTCCGAACTAAAGTTCATGCCGAGGTCCTGTTATCTATTCCCAGCGATCAGCGTTCAGCATTCGTTTAATTGACCAACCAAGAACTGACCCAGCCATCCATCCATCCATCGATCCTCTGCGTCTTCATCGTACTGCTCCTGCTCCTCGTCCTTCAGCTCCTCCTTCTCCTTCACCTTCACCGCGAGTGCATTCGCTCCTCGAGTGGCTCGCTGTTGTCGCTTCCATCTGCAATCTCTGATTAAGGCCGGGCTTGGCCTGCCCAAGGGGCATTAGACCGCAAATCATCGCCACATATACGCCATATATATGTATAATGCTGCATATATAGTATGTGGCGGAGCACTCTGACTCTGTCTTGGCGATTATCTGCTGGTGGCCATTGCCAGGCAGTCAAAGAGCAGACCTTGAAAATTATTAAACCAGCCCGAGATTTGAGTCTAGATTTGTGGCTAATCACTTTTTCGGCTGCAAGCTTCATCTTCCACAAATCTATGATTCCTGATTACTAGCTTTGGAAGCCGTAGATCTGTTTTGGGATGGAAAATTAAATAATGGAACTATTTTCCTTATTCAAAAAATTATCTACGCCTTGATTATTATTAGGAAGATCATAATTTCGTAGAAATTACATAAATAAATATTTTAAAGAGGTATAAAACTGGGATTGATTAAGCTTTGCTCGTTAGGTTATCTCTTAGGATCAGCTTTTTTGACAAATCTTGAAATAGTAACTTAATTTTGATATTTTCAATTGATATTTAGTTTTTCTGTTTGTCTGTTAGTTCCCATTAACAAGCCTTATTTCGCAGGGATTATAAAAGCTAAAGCTTTAAAGTTTTTAATACTAAAGAATCAAACTCATAAACCATCAGAAAATAAAAATAAATCTTTAAATTATAAATTTCATCATTAAAATGTAACATCTTTATAAACATTGTTTACAATCTCACATTCTTAATTCTTGAACTCCAAAATAGGTTATACCTTTGTGCTAGGCCAACTTATCTTAATTATATCTCAGTATCTGCTTCACTCAGCTCTTGATTCACTTCTTGGAACTCGTCTAGAGTTTAGGTTTTTGCTTATTTCCTCAAGCCCCTCATCAATCAATTATTAATTACAAAGTGTACAGCTGAGTCGTATCTAGCTCTCCCCTCTCCCCTGTTCCTGTCTGCTTGATAAATTGATTAAGTTTACATGTCCGCCCGGAGGGGGGTGGCACAAGGGGGAGATAGCTGAGGTGCTGCTCAGGAGCTGAGGTGACATCGAAATCGAAAGCGGAATCATATCGAAAATCGGGACACGCACACATTGGCGGGGGACAAAAAATTTCAAAATGAAAATTTAAGTGCTGCGATTAATTTGGCTTATCAGGAGGAGGAGGAGGAGGAGGACAAACACGAGCGGAAAGCAGAAAGCCCGAAACAAGTGCAATTAAAAGATTTTTAAGCAAACATTTGTCATTAGAGATAAGCCTATGCCTGGGATGGGGAAATGGAACTCGAACTGGTATGGATGGTGGGGGGCATGACACCAACCTACGCATAAACCAAAATTAGGATGTCTCAATACGAATTGAAGAAGTCGCAGCTCCGAAAGCAAACTAATTACCCGATAAATGACAAGGCTGCGAGGTTTATATCTTTTAGATACACTGAAATGGAAAATTGGGAAAATAGGATGATGATAGATTTTCTTATAAAAATAACACCTAAAGATATATTTGCAAGCAAATATAAAAGTTAATTTATAATATAATAGTTTTTGACATTTTTTAAATAATTTTTCTAAAGATTTAAATACCATTTTTGCACCCTTGTAACTGGACAACTAATTACCTGCATCTCCAACTTTTCCTGAGTGACTCCTCCCCTCCGCCTCACACTCCGGCTACTCCCCCTCCCTTGGGGGTATCTGCTGTTTACGCACGACAATCGACAAAAGCCTAAACTACTGAATGCTTCTGACGATGCCATCTCAATGGAATCGAAATCAAAATCGGTGGCCCAAGAGGCCGGGCACAAACCAACAAGGCTGAGTGCCGCCTAGACCTGGCCGTGCGGCAATCGATTAAAAATCCATAAAAATATATTTCTAGATTTTATTTGCTGATCGGAAATGCGGGGCACAAACGCACTCTGTCTATGTGTAATTAAGATTGAAGAAAAAAGGGGAAGCGGGGCGCAAATGGAGGGCAATATATGAAATCTATTTATGCCATTAGCTTTGCGCCGATCCCACGCCGCGATAGCCGCCAGCGAGCATTTGGAGCTGGAGCTCCTTCATGTCGCTTCGGTGGCCATTTTGTACGTTTTATCTTTCGCTTGTCTTCGAGCCCAACCCAAAGTTCTTTTACCCAGTAAACACTGAGAGTTTAAACTGAAATTTATACTGAAGAATGTGTATCAATTTATAAGAAATATAAAATAATAGAAATTATAGGAACAACAAGGGACAACTCCCAATAGGGCGGTCATCAAAGGCGGTTACAGATGAAAAATATAAGAGGTTACTCTTGCACCATTTTGGTTCTGATCCAAACTATGTGGATTTATTTTATTCATTAGATTAATAACTTTGCCAACTTGGCCACTTTTCCTTTCTGTGTATTTTTGCTAACTGCAAACAATAGTAAATCGAAATCAAAGATTAAAAACGAATCACTCATGTTACAGATTGAGAGAGGAGTCTCGGGAGGGCGGGAGGTTGTATACCATATAATTCATTCGATTCTTATCTGCGAGCCGAAAAAAAAAATCATTTGAGAGACACTGAGGCAGAATCGCGTCATCATCAGTGCCCGAAATAAAAATCTCATTAGTTTGGTCGGGTTTGTTTCTCAATATCACTGATGTGGATTTTTCTCGTTCAATCATCATGTGATTTTGGCGCCTTTGGAATGCAGTGGAGTCGCCGTTCTGGTAGATCTGGATTCCAAGCTCCAGCCCGGAGAGCACTTTAAACCTAATCACCTCGATGGCCCACAACTTGCATTTGCCCCGAGATGCAGATGCTGACGGGAGACAGGAGACATTTGCCGCCGCCGCCGCCAGTCTTATCTAAATGCCAGCCTCACAGTCTCGTCTTCCATTATGATACCGCGATACGGGGACACACGTGGACAGGGTTAGGAGCCAGGGACAGGGACAGAGACAGGGAACTGCTGATATCGCCGAGAGCCCGCGCAAATATATATTTATATATATATATCTCATTGGAGCTATCGAATGCGTCGCCAATGTGGAGCCAAAGTGAGAGAGTTGGAAATCAAAAGGCAATTGAGCGGGAAAAAAGGGATCAAGGATTATTGGGGAATTTAAGATGCTCTTTTGGGAGATTTCAATGGTTAAAAAGACTTTAAAAAGTCAAAGAAATAATTATGAAAGAGCCTTATATTATTCAAAGTGGGAACTAGGCCTCAATTAAAGCAAGATCTCTTTTAAAATTAAATAGAAATATCTATAAGCAAAGTTAATAATTTAATTATTTTTTTAAGGGCATTTTTAAGGTATTTAAATCAATTAAATGCTAATAAATAATAAAGGAGGAGATTCTCAGTCCTGATTCCATAAAGTAAATATATTTTAAGCTTGCAGCAAGGCAAGCAAGAATTAAAATTAAATTTATGAACCTTAAAAAAGTAACAATATTCATTTGAGAAAAATGCAAAATCACTTATAAATTTCCTTTTCTGGTTATGTGTATTATTTTATTCCCAAACGTATCACTTCTTAAGCATTGCACATAACCCCTTAAAATCTATGACCCTTAATGCATTATTAATAATTTATTATATAATATTTTATAATCAAAATGGACTTGGGGTTAGGGAAACCGAAAACCAGAGAACCAGAGAACTCTGCAATCCGAGAAACCAGACTCTTCCGAGCAGGGAAAGTGTTGAGGAAGCATAATTTACATGGCAACAGGCGCCATTAGGAGCTCACCTGTGCTGCGGCCTCAGAGGTGTGCCTGGGATCGCTCTAGAGCTGGTCCAGAAACGGGTTTCCAGGTGCGTGGCAAGGCAGAGAATACCTGTTGCAACCTTGCAACCTGCAACGAGCTCCTCTGGGGCTTGGCGCTGATGGATGCGTGTTTGTTTACAGCTTTGCTGTTTGTTCAGTTTAGCGTAATTGCCGGCGGGGGCTAGGGCCTGCCGGGGGGTTAAATGAATGTTAACAACGTGTTCTGTCTGCCTCTCTCGCTCTTTGTATCCTTTTTTTTTTTAAGCATTTAAAACATTTTAATTATGGGACCACAAAATGCGTGGCTGCTTATCCACCTGTGTCTGTGCCGTCTTCGGTGTCTCTGTCTCCTTGAAAGGTGTCTCTCATTCCCCGGGACTCCTCCAAGCCCCTGGCTTTTCTTAAATGGCATTTAGATAAGGTCCGCCACCACCACCCCCCTTTACAGTGTCTTGTGTCCATCGATTTATGAGAATGTTGATAGCGAAATCCTGCTCCCTCTTCTCGTGGCAAATCTTGCCCATCATTCCGGGTCTTTGCGGTCTTCTCTGTCTCTGCTCTCTGCGGATGCTGTCATTGTGCGTCATTTATTGGGCAGCTGATAAGCAGAGTCGTCCATCCCTCCTTGTCTCGTTCCCAGTCCCCTTATCATTCCACGAAATATGAATTCGATTTGAAAAGAAATTAAGCAATGGCAAAGAAAATGAAATAAAGACATTTTGTCGCCGGCGACATTGAGTTCCTTTCAGTCTCATTCGAACATTAATTGCTTTTTCCAGTATCCTGGGACTTGGTAGGGATATTTATGTGCAACTTTTTTAGGACTTTTTTATATGAAATTAATACATATTAAAATTAAGAAATATTCTGACTTATTTTTTAATAACTTTTAATGTGAAATAATAATTTAATTATTCAATTTTAAACAGAGCTACTCTGGTTCACCCTAAGCATCCCCCCTAGGCAGCCCTGTGTTATACCCCGCTTATCGCTGATATCGAAGCTGAAATCTAGACAAGACTACCACTGGCCTCGGCTCCAGCTCCAGCTCCTCCTCCTCCTCCTCCTCCTCCTCCTCCTTCTCGTCTGTCTCCAGCTACCGACGAAACCCGTCAGATACGAGTGTAGCTGCCATTTTTTGGGGCCATCCATCTCGTCTGTCGTCCGTCCTTCCCTCCCGCCTAGCTCCATCGCCATCCCCATCCCCATCCTCACATCCCCCTCCGAAACACTCTTAGTTTGAGTTTCGATTTCGATTTCGTTTTCAGTTTCAGTTTCGGTTTTCTTAATTATGTTTGCTCCGCTTTGGAGGAGCATCCGTTTGTGTAGATCTCTTCGCCAGATAGAGCAATTTATGATTTACGTGAAACATTGCGCTGGAATTTGATTTGGATTTGATTTGATTTCGGCTTTTGGACCTCTCCGCCTCTCTCTTTGGGTTTGAGTTTTGGCTTTTCGCTTGGTTTTGTGGCCTTGCGTTGCTCTTTCTTTGCTTTACATTCGATTTTCATTGCCTGTCATTATGATTTGGTGGCCTGCCTCGCGATTTGCTTTCGTTTTCGGATTTTGGTTGTCAAGCTAGCTCTTTCTGGCACTGCGAAAAAGTAGTTATTGTTTTCTAAATGCTGTTCTAAAAATATTTATTTAATTAAAAATATTTTATAGTCCTTAAATATTTATAGAATTATGTACAAATTTGATAGAAAATGTTTTTAAATAAAGTTTTGTTCTCCTACTATATTTTCTAAAATAATTTCCAAAGGTTTGCTTTAGTTCTTAAATAAATATCAGAAAACGGTTGTAAATTTTTGAATAATTTATTTTGAGTTATAAAAAAAGAAATTCTTAAAGAATGAATTTCTCGACATAGGCCTCTCTTTTCGATTTATTTATGCTAAATTTTTCTCTAGGTGTAGCTCCCTTTCTCCCGCCTTTCCCCACCATCCCCGCAGCGTAAAGATCGAGGTCAGCGATTAGGCCGCGACTTTTGTTTGGCACGTCAAAGTCAAAAGGCATTTTGTCCGATTATTCCCCGCCTGGAATATCGCTCATGCCATGACTTCGACCACACAGCAGAGCACAAAGGCGCAGAGCTCAGAGCTCACAGCCGGAGCTCAGCCCGCATTCTTTTGGCCTCCACCCGATGGTGGTTCTAGCCGGGACAGGTGGGAGATGTGTGTGTGTGTGTTTGTGCTATAATTATTTTATAAGTGCAGCGACATCAGGGCTTATCCAATCGAAGAGAGAGAGAGAGAGAGACCGGCAGGCCCCACCGAGCATGATTCACTTGGCGTCGCCCGGCCGAATCCCGAAAGAGCTCGGGCTCCAGGCCCGATAACTCCGTGTAGATTAGCACCGACTGACTGACTGACTGAGTGCAGCGATAACAGCACTCCACGTACCAAACTCCACTCTCCATACCTTGGACTCCGTCTCCGATCTGTGGTCATAATGTGCGGCTGAAAAAGGTTTCTTCGAGCTCTGTATCACAGGAATTGTTATCCCAAAATGTGGCGGCTGCGAGACGCCGGACCTCGCGATGATGGACCCCGCATATATGGCCAGAGGTGGTGATATCATGGCCCCATCCTTGGTTGCGTTTTGTTTTCTCCCCAGAATAATCAACGCCACTAAAGGTTCCTGAGTCATCAAAGCTGGCAGTTAAGCAATTGGTTTAATGGGATTAAATGTGTTAAGTTTCAGATGGATTTACTAGAATTTGGAATTTATAAATGGAATATAATAATTGGGATAATTTATACTTTAAATTATTTTTCTGCTTTAGTTTAATAAGCTATTCTGTTTTAGTTCTTCAGGCATTAATTCGGTCTTATCACTCTTTCAAAGAAAATCCTTGGAACTTCTTTTTCAATTTCCGATTATCAGATATTATTATTAATATTATTATTAATCTTTTGGGGTTCTTGCTCCCTTGTGGCCTTAGGATAAGCCTTTTCTTTGCCATTCAAATGTTGTTGCTGCTGAACCGACCACAAAAGAGTTGAGAGCAAAATCTTGAAAAGTTGATAAACTTTTTGTGCAGTTTCTCCCTCGAGAAACGATGGCCATCGTCCACTTTTGATTGCCCCC
This sequence comes from Drosophila anomelani, assembly GCA_035045905.1. Classification (NCBI taxonomy): domain Eukaryota; kingdom Metazoa; phylum Arthropoda; class Insecta; order Diptera; family Drosophilidae; genus Drosophila; species Drosophila anomelani. The sequence goes on along the minus strand of JAWNOO010000019.1, from coordinate 158,852 downwards.
CTCTGGGATGTGTCTCCTCCGATTCCCGGAGGCTAGTGTGGGCGTTCGTGTGAAACTAATGTCGCACTTGGACGGACCATTCCCATTCCCATTCCGATTCTCCGATGCCATTTAAACAAACAAGCCAACACACACAAACAGTGGGATGGGAAGTTACTTTATATTATAAAATATAAAGTAAAATTGAATTACTTGATATTTCTCAGACTTGTGCAAATTTATTTATAATTTTTCCCTTCAAGCTTTAATATGTACAGATTTTTTTGGGATTAAACATATTAAGATCATCTTTATGCATATTTTTCTGCAAGAATAATATCATAAATGCCTTTAAAATAATATAATATTTTTTGTAATATTTTTTGTCTTAAAAATGCACTCATAATATTTTATTTAAAAGCTATTCATTGTTTTGGGATGATAAGCAAAAGCTTATAAATTCCAATTAGTTTTTAGTTCAAAATTTTCCCTTAAAATAAGAATTTTAAACAAAAATTTCCCTTGAATTCCAACCACTGTCTGGTGTCGATTATTTGGGTCTCCTTTCCAATGCTGAACGACGACTGTTTGCTGGTGATAGGTTTGTGTAGATCGTGTTGAACGCAGCTTGTTTAGCATGCCAATTAGGCTCCTCTCTTTCGGACTGGGACTTGGAATCGAAATCGCTCTGGTCTGCTCTGCTCCAGCTCCTGCTTCTCCTCCTCCATCTCCTCCTCCTGTTTCAATCCCTTCCTTTCTCCTGCTCCGCCTCCTTTTTGGGGGCCAACTCCATCTCAAATGCAAAATCAGCTCGTGCAGCTCCTCCGCCAGTCAGCAGCTGGCGAAAAGGTGTTAATTTTGTCTGGCATGGAGGAGCAGCTCCATCTCCCAATCCGAGACCCGGCACCCTTTGCCCCACCCTCTCCTGGCGTTCCCCTTGGATCCTGGCCAAATAGTTTTCGAGGCTCTGGGCCCACGTTATTGCCAGAAAAAGCGCAGAGCGAGCGTGCTGGTTCACCGGGGTCAGGAGTCAGGAGTGGCAGCAGTTGTGGCAGTTGCAGTTGCAGTTGATCCACACAATTTGTAGATACATTTCCCTCGCCACGAAGAGAGGGGTCAGATTGAAGTTAGATTTGCATTAAAATTGCCTGTGATTTATTCTGTTATTTTATCCCAGGCGAAATTAACCACAAAATGTACCTTTCATCTTTGGCTACGCCCCACCTCCTCATGCAGCTTCTTATCTGCTCCTAGACATGGCTTGTAGTTTTTATATATGGGCGTGGCCTATTAACGATTATGATTATGATATCAATAGAGCCCGCAGACGTGCCAGAAAAGGACTACAGAGAACATGGTCAACACCAGAACTAACAAGCAAGGCAAACATATAAGAGGAGGCTTATAAGGTGCGAGATGGAAGCAAGACACTGGGAAAATATCTAGAAAATAATCTGGGAGATTATTTATTAGTAAATATTTTCATTCTTTTAATCTTTAAAAATCTTCGATTAAAAATTACAAAAATTATAAGAAAGATTTAGGAGAAAGCAAGGTAAAGGTAAGGGAAAGCAAGGAAAGATATTTATTTAAAAATCTAATCAGCTCTTGTATTTTCTGCCAGTGTAATAATGTTGCTCTGAAAGAAGGGTCACCGTTCCCACTGCCCATTATAACACTTTCACGGCTCGTTTAGCTTTTTGCTGGCCATCCGCAGCCGCATCCCCCATCTGGGAAGATGATCAGCGTAGTTTAGCCGCCAGAGGAGCACGAGTTCTCCATTGGATTCTCCCGCTCTCTGTCCCTGTCTCTCTGTTCCTCTCCTGGTTCTCCCTTCGCCCTGGAGGCGGTTTGCATGCCATCGTGATTGGTGTGGATCATAGTCTTTGCATCATAGCCGTGGATGTGTGTGTTGTTTGTGTGTATGCACGATTCGACACCATCTTTCATTTTAGCCCAAGCTTTTGACTCCGACTCCAGCTCTCAGGCACTTGGCTAACAGAGAACCAGAGAAGCATTTTCAATTAATGGCCACACATTCCACAGCAAAAGGCAGGGGAGCCGAGGGAGAACGGAGTAAAGGCCTCCTCCATGGGTTCCAAAGTGTTACAAATACGCCAATGGCTGAAGAGACCCAATCTGGGAATAACACTATGCAACAGAAGTGGGCATTAAGCAAGGAATTTTAGAAAAAAATGTGAAATTTTGAAGAGGAATATAAATTAATGAAAATAAACTCTTATTGCATTTTATAGAAACAATACTAAAAGGATCAGAAATGTCCAAGTACTCAAATTTTGTTGTTTAGTGCTGCTTATATACTTTTTTCCCCCATTTTTTTTCGGCTCAACCGCATAGCGAAACAAATTGCATCCCAGAGTTGGAGTTTGCTATCGAATCAAAGCAGCCAAGCAGCAGCAGCCAGGCACGACGCCTACGAAAACCGCATTACCTGTCCTGCCCCCTCCGGAGTCACTTCCCTGCCTTCCGCTGCAATCTCTCCTTCTGCCAGCCAAAACTTCTTTTTTGGCCTTCTCTCCCGGGTCTTTGGGACACGTTTCGTGATTTATGAGGTGCGAATTGCATTGAAATCATTTTGGGCTTTGACTCCCACTGCTGCTCCTCGCTGCCACATTAAATTGATGCCAGGGATATTCGTGGCCAACTTCCATTTTTAGCCATATTTTTTCGGGCACAATGGAGATGAAATGGCGATGAAGTCGAGGCTAGTTTCTCCATACATTTTGATTGGATTTCGGACGAGTTCTTCTGGCTCTTGGCTCGTTTTGGTTAAACATAGTTTTTTGGTGTTGATTTGCTGCTTACGGTTATGGGAGTGGAGTTAACCCCTGAACAGTTGGGAAGCGAACAAAATGATAATTTTTTATGGGAAAATGTTTGATTAAAGGTTGTGTATTTATTTTAAAATGAGAAGGATTTTTTGAAGAACGAATTAGGCGGAATTACTTGGTTTTCAGGGTATTAGTCTTTACCTTTAATTTTTTAAACCAATTTAATACCCCTAAATTTCTGCTTAAATCCCTGGGACTTTCAATAATTTCTCCACGATTCCCATTTGGCCATTAACACAGTCTCTGGCTTATGGGTTCATAACTCGCCCAGCTCGCGGGCTCAACTGTTAATATTTTAATTAAAAAAGAGTCGCGTGCATTTGGGCCATTAGTCGTGGGCCAATTGCAGTGCGGTCTTGTCTACTCAGACTCTGCTTTATGTTACCTTGGCTTATCTTATCAGCTTTGGCCTGATATTTGCGCGTTGATAAGGGCGACAGGCGGCGAGAGTTCTGCGCCAATCATCGGTGGGCAACGACTGTTAGACATTCGCCATTTTGTTGCCGCATTTATTTAACGATTTTTTGGGGTTATTTGGTATTTATTTATTTTTATTTTTTGGGGATGCGGGTCTTTAAGAGAGAATGAGAAAGGAGGGAACTTTATCCGTTTCGAATTTCAAGGCGTCTTTTCACTGGCGGAAAAAAAGCTCTTTTTTATATATATATCTAAATTTCCATATAAATATAGTATATAGAATAGCATACTGGTTATATCTCACACTTATCGGAAACCATTTAAATTTGTGGGCGGACATGAAAAAATAAAAACAGAAGAACAAAGACTGACTGCAGATAGCAGGCAGAAATATTCCAAACCGAAAATTGTTTTTTAAATATAGAATAAAGATAATACATAAATTAGTAAAAGCAAAGCAAAAATCTGTAATTTTTATAAATTTATTAAAATGTATTTAAATTTTAGCTAAAAATCAACGACTTTTATCTTACTCCAAATAAAATTCCTCAACTGGGAATTCTCTCACTTATATCAAACGCAGAAATATTGACAAAAAACTGTTTGAAATCGTAAGCGAAAAAGCAGTGAGCATTTTAAAATGGAAAATGCAGAAATGTCGAAAAAAAAAACCGGAGACGGAAGCTGACAAAACGCCAACTGATGCTCTGACACTGACTGATGACGTTCGGTTTGGTGTTAAAAAAATGCGCTGAAAATGCTGAAAAACGCTATTATTTTCCCTTATGTTAATTTTTCATGCTCGCTGGCTTTGTTTGTTGATATTTACACTGTTTACACACACACACAACGCACCGACTGCAAATGCTGACAGCCCGAACTCATCCGATTTGCATCTGATTGTGGCCCTGTCCTTCCATTTCTCCTACCAACAACAACAACAACAAAAAATGGGTTAAAAACGCAGATTTTTATGCAAATCTCCCCAAGAGCCGTATATCTTTTTTTGCATTAGCCAAAAAATAAAGCCACGAAATCCCAAAGATAGCAATCTGTTTGCTGACCGAGTGTCGCATTAACGACAAATTTTAGTTTTAAGCTTTTAAATTTTTGCGGCTTTTGTTGTTCGAGGCATTTTTTTGGCATTATCTTTTGGCCGAAAGGCAATTTCCATAAATTTCTAATTTTATTGAAACACACACAAATACACACTCAGGGGGCTTTGATTGCTGATAAAATTGCGTATACGCCGCGTTTCGATTTGGTATCTCTCCCTCTCTCTCTCTCACTATTCGCTGAGGTTTCTATAATTTATGGCCCACAAAAAGACAATCGCTGATCAGTGATCACCACTGGCCAAAGTGCCATATGCAGATGTGATGTGTCTTGTGTCTGGTTTAAGTGCCTGCCGATTTTTATATTCGTCCGAGGTGTGATTTTGGCCTTTTGTGGCATATATATGAAGTCATCGAAGGCGCCTTATCGCTGCCCACAATCTCGCCGTCTCTGTATAGCCCGGAGTATCTGTATCTGTGTATCTGTATCTGGTCTGCTGGGGGGCGCTCTCTAAGTGGACCAGTTTTTGATGATCGCATTAATTGATTTTTAATAAACGATAAGCAGGGGCAGGGGCGCCGATCGAGAGGTGAAGATTGGTACAAAATAAGGGGGCCAGATATATATTTATATATATATTTAAAACGATTTAATGCTTCAGAAGATTTTTTTGATTAAGATGAGAGGAAGGCGAATTTATAGATTTTGGTCTTCTTTTTAGAAGATTTTAAATTATTTAAGGTTTTTTTTAGAGCGTAGAGCAGGGAATGTTAGGGGTGTTCTTTTGGCGAGAAATTAGGAGTGGGAGAAAGAGTAGTGGAAGGAGCAGAGTAGAGGGAATAGCAGTAGAAGAAGTATAATATGAAGTAGGAGAAAATGTAGTAGTTAGAGTAGTTAAAGTAGTAGGAAAAGTAGTATTTAGAGTAGTTAGAGTAGTAGAAAAAATAGTTGTTAGAGTATTTAAAGTAGTAGGATAAATAGTTGTTAAAGTAGCGGAAATAGTAGGAGTAAGACTATTTGTAGAAATATAAAAAATAGTTGGAATAGTATTTGTGGGAGTAATAAGTAAGTAAGTAAAAATGAATAAAAAATATCCACAAGCAAAATCATGGATCCTGATTTCTGATTTTCTGATAAGGGTTCATTTCACATATTTTTTAACTCAGTGAAGCAGCTTATCCAAAGGATAATTTGTGATTTTCTTTATAGTAATTTTGTAAAATAATGAATCAATATTTTATATCTATTTCCTAAATTAATTAATTAATATTACATAAATCTTATACTCAAAATGCTATAATTTCCCTTTAAAAATATCCCACATTTCTCCAAAGTATAAAAAGATAAGTCTGCGATTAGCTTAACCATCAAATGCGACTTGGCTCAAGCCTCTCAACGGGTTGCCAGTGAAACGGCCAAAGATGTATTTGAATAGTAAATAGTTGAGTAAACTTTAAACTTTAAATATTTTTTTGAAGGAATAATTTTCAAAAATAACTTTGAGCCTTCAGCTTAAATTTATTTATAGTTTCTGATCAATCAAAAAAGGCTTATGTATATATCTTCCTCTCCACAAAACTCCCCTCTTGCTTTCCCCCTCAAACTACCCGCAGTTATTTCTCTTTATCGATTGCATTTAAATTGAAATCGCGACGACATTTCCCCGACTGGTTGCAGAAATTTCCATTTAATCCATAATGCATTTTGCATTTCGCACTCTTCATTTTTTGTTGTTGCATTTTCCAACCGCTGCTGGTTGGGGTTTTTCCTTGTTGACAACTCGAATGAAGCTGCCGGCCGCCGCTTTCCTGCCCCTCGCTTTTCCTCAAACAAAACTGTTGCGCCTCGCTTTGTTTCCTCCTCGTTCCTTTTATTTGTTTTGGTTTTTCCTCTATTTCTTTTTTTTAGGGTTTGTAGGTTCAGCATGTGTGTGGGCGTGGCCCGGCACCTGCCAGTGACGTGGTGGATTTGTGGATTGTGTGTGTGGTTTTGTGTTGTGCGCAAATTGAAAACGCTGACAATATTATCAAAGTTTTTCAGTTTACACATCACTGGGCCTTAATTGTGGGGCCCCGGGAAATATGAATTTTCATTTCTAAATTGCAATTTGATCAACAAATGTTCGTTATTGTTTTTTCGGTTGATGTAAATTGAATTTAAATAAAATGTGAGCCGATATCATCGAGTAATTACAATGCCTCTATTATATATTTCGGGGATAGTTTGAGCGCAGTTTGTTTGTTTATATTTTGTGTGTGCTCTCCTAGTCAAGTGTAATTAGCTGGACCCACGTAACGAGCTACATATGTAGCTGCAGATCTCATTTAGCGATTGCTGCAAAAAAAATCTACTTTGCTCAACATGAAATGCCAGAGCTTGTTATCCCATTGCACAAATCTCGAAATCTCATCTGGCGATTAGGTTTTGAGTTATTATAAAAACAAGTAAGAAAGCTACAGTCGAGTGAGCTCGACTGTGAGATACCCGCTACCCCTACTTAAACCAGAAAACCGTCAGGACGCCAGAAAAAACAGTTAATACAATTTTGAACATAACGGACAAATGCAAATGCAAGTGTAATATAATCACATGCATACAAAAATACATACACATGTATCTATGTGTGTAAAAAGGCGTTATTATTGCATTTAAGCGGCTAATAATTTTTACCATTTATTAAAATTGCTTCTCGAATATCTTATAAGATTCTTTTCCGAACACAACCAAGAACGGATAAGAATATTTAGTTGGTCTAATTGGTCAACCAAATGAGGCATGCTGCCAGCAGCCGTTTGTGGCCATACAAAATTATTTCTTTAATAACTTCGACAATTTTTATCTGATCGCAACCAAATTTTCAGGGATCACACAGACTATAGTTCTTAATATAAACACCGATTTTCGCGACTCTAGCTTTAAAATTATACGCTTAATACGCTTTTTTATGATTTGAGGGGGCGGAAGTGGGCGTGGCAAAAATTTGAAACAAACTTGATCTGCGTGCAAGCAGAAGAAATACTGTCGAAAAAAAATTAGAGCTCTATCTCTTATAGTCTCTGAGATCCAGTGTTTCATACGGACAGACGGACAGACAGACAGACAGACAGACAGACAGACAGACAGACAGACAGACAGACGGACATGGCTAGATCGACTCGGCTGTTGATCCTGATCAAGAATATATATACTTTATAGGGTCGGAAATGCTTCCTTCTACCTGTTACATACATTTCCTGCCGGCACAAAGTTATAATACCCTTCTACCCTATGGGTAGCGGGTATAAAAAAGAGAGTAGAGCAAATCACGATAGATAGAATGCGATTTTTATGAGCTAATGTTTTGAATTTAATGAGGAGAATTTTATATTTATCTGCTGGGTAATTTGATGGTTAAAGTACAAAACATAATTTAAAAGAAATTGTAACAAGAAATAATTTAAACATTTTTTAAATAATATATGATCATTTGATAAAAAAGATAAACATTTCCGATATCAAAAGAAAAACCAAATTATTCTTAATTTCATATTAAAAATATTCTTAAGTTTGTTAGGCACTTCAAAAAATTTTTAATTTTAAATAGCAAACTTTTTATAAAATATTCCATTTTATTAGTCTGTTTTAACGATTCCTTTCTTTATTAGTTATTATTAGAATAAGTTAAAATAGACATTCAGCCTATAAAAAATTATTTTCGAACCAGAAATTTTTAAAATTAGATGATTATTTATAGCAAATTATTAAATAATTCAAATAATTATATTAAATTTGTTCTTCTCTTTCCAGGTGAGTAAATACATTAATTAAATACACTTTCATTTTTGGGTAAGCCTATAAAAAATATTTTTAATGCCAGAATATTTAATTGTTCCATTTATAAATATTTTATATAATATATATTTATTATAATAATTTTATATATTCTTAAATTAATGTATAATATCTTCAAATATTAGTTAATTGAGCTCATTAGCGCAATAAATATAATTTAGTTTGTTATCAGATACCTGGCATAGGAAATAAATATAAAAATTCATTGCTAATAATTAAATAGGCCAAATTCTGAATAGAATTAAATATATATAAACTCAAAGCATTATTTTGTTTAGTCCGTAGTCCGAATTTAAATGATATAAAATTTAATCCCTATCGCCAGGCTGTGCAGCAGCTTCTTCTTTACCCTTGTGTCGTGAGAATTATTATCAGTTAGTTGCAAGCATTTTGCATCCTACTTTTCAGCCCTTTTCCTGCAGGAAATCACGTTGCACACTCACACACACACACACGAGATGGAGGCGCGTGGCGTATGAGCAATTTTCGCATTACGTATACGCAGCGTTTTGGCAACTTTTCGGGCGAGGGGGCGGCACTAAAAACTTTTCGACGTCTTTATAGCGCGAATCATGTCTGTATCTCGTGCGAGAGTGCCTTACGTGCCTGTTAATGCAATATTCAAGTGATTGCAGACATTTCCTGGCTGCTTTCCCTCGCATTTCCCCCCCCCCCGCAGTTTGTGCTTACAACTTCTTCAGCTGTCACACGAATAAGCAGGGCAACGAGGGTAAGGAAAGGGAAGGGAGCGGCGGGATAAGGGGAGAACGCTCCTTATCTTGGCCCGCTCAGTGTGCATGTGCATCTTCCCGACAGCCTCCCAGCAAGTTTTGTTTCCTCCGCCCCTTTTTATACTCCAAAAGAGAGCAATCTCTGTGGCACTATCAAGATTCGCATTAAAATGTATCATTTTTGCCTGCTGCCTGCCCTGCCGCATGCTTCGGCAACAACAAGACTCCCGAGTCTCTGCCTCCTTGTTGTGTGTGAGTGTGTGTGTTCACAAGGATGCAATCGATACACGGCGGGAAAAGGCAGTGTGCTAATCTCAGATCCCTTAAAAGCTGCTTCCTTGGTGTCTGAAGTAAGCCAAAAGGAGAAAGTAATGGGCAGTAATTAAAAGTTAACATCATCCGAATGTGGTTTAGTGTGAAATCGGAAATTAGTTGTTCGATTATATAGATTTGGTTAGCTTTGAATTTGAGGCCTAAATTAATTCTGGAAACTCAAGGAAAAGTCTTCTTATTCATAAAAGTACAAAGCAAACCTAGGTTTTCATATTAATTAATTTAAATTTAATTCCAAATCTTACTTTCGCTCAGTGCACTCCTGACTCGGCGTTCTTATCGCCCGTTTTACGTTTCATAAAATTTTGTTGGCTTTTTGCAAAATGCCAGTTGCTGCTGCTCCTCTATCTGTGCTATGGCGTTTTAGAGGAATATTCACTATATTTAACTGCATTTCTCGAGTCATGAATCAATGTTTGAAAGGGATATAAATATACCACAAGACTCTAGGGCTAAGAACTGGCTTAAATAATGTTGCTTAGTTGGCAATCCTTGGTATCCTTGGTAACCTCGTATCCTTAATGATTTATCAGCTGGACGTGGACTAAAAATGCTCTTATCTCGTTGGCTTTGAGGCAAAAATAAAATCAAAAGAGTTTAACACGCAGGAAAAGTAAAAAGAAGTCCCCAACTCCAGGGCTCCCTTAAACACATTCGCTCCTCTCCTTCCCTCTCCTTTTTTTTGCTATTCAAACACCTTTATTGGGTTTCTTTTTGTTTTGTTTTTATTTTTCCAGGTGAAAGACTGCACAGAACTTACTGTTGTATCTGCTTCTGTATGTGTTTGCCATGAGTTCCTATGTTCCTATTTGTTTATTTGTTTGTTGTTAATACTTTTCCGATTGCCTCCACCTGCTGGGCTCCCTCTCTCTCTTTGTCCAGCACACACTCTCCCTTATCGGTGTTGGCGCTCTCTCTCCTTTGCCGGCTTTTCTACTACTCTGTTTGTGTTGTTGTTTATCTTTTGAGGCTGTTTTTATTTGCGTGCTTGGCCCACCCCCCGCCCCCCCTTCTCCAGTTCTCCCTGTCCTTTCCTTGGCCATTTTTTTCTTTGTTTTGTTTTGCCTTTTTTTCGGAATTCCTCCGTTGTGTCTGGCGGCCACTGTTCTCTCTCTGCTTTTCGGTGTTCCTCTCTCTCTTTGCTGGGATTCTTTCTGGGCGCCTGTTCAATGCCGGTCGCGAATCTCAACAAAAACACAAACAAGGAGGCAAAAAAGGTGAGAGGAGATGCACAGAAAGATACTCAGATACAGATACATCTGCGGCGAGTGAGCGAGATACATAGATACAATTGTGGGGGAGATAAAAAAAAGGGTTTTAGGAGTCGCTAAAATAATTTGATTAATGATATTTCGAGGAATCTGATTGATAATATATTTAAATATATTTTTCTAACTTTAATTCCTTGAAATATATTTAAAATATTAGCAAACAAAACTTCGGTAAATTATAATATAAATATATTATGATTATTATCTATTTTTATGGGGTTTCATTTCGTTGTAAAACACAAAAATACTTTATTTTATAAATAAATAAATAATAATATTTTTTTTTAACTCATATAAATATTCTTGATTTAAAAATCACAACGCCTTTCTCGATCTCCGTGTACATAATTTAAACAGTCTGGGAATATTATAAAAAATTAGCATTTTATTTATATTTTATGTCTTATAAAAATAAAACATAAACTATCATTACTTTATGATATTTTTAAGCTTATTTCCACAACTCGTCTTGCATGTATTTTTATCGTAAATTGACTGCTACGTCTTGTACTTTTGTTATGTCTACTTTCACTTGACTGCCTTGTTATCCTTTCAGCCTGCTGTTCCTACTTCCCTTCCCCCCATGTCCTGTCTCATTATTTTCCCTTTTATTCGTCCTTCTCAGTGCCTCTGCAGCTTCTCCCCTTTTGTTTATGAGCAAGTTTTGCGCGCTTTTAAATGCGATTTTCCAGCTGCGATAAGCTGAATTATTATGTTTTAATATTTTCGGGCAGACATCTCGAATCTCTGCTGAATCAGCCAGAGCCTTCTTCGTCCTGCAGATACTTTTGCTTGTGGCTGGGGAATTTTTGATTTGTTGTTACAGCTGAGTTGGCATTTTGTGGGTTTCTTCGACCCTCTCCTATGTAATCTCATTAGTTGAGGGCTTTAAAAGAAAAATTTGTCAACTTTATCATAGTCGATACATCAGAGTTAGGTGCCCCACGCAACGGGCTCCGTTCGTGGCGGCTAATAAACTAAATTGTAATTAATTATGAGCAAAACCTAGAGCTGGAGCCAACCCTCTAAATGCCACCATTTGTCACCTGCCCACCAGATGGACTCGAATCGAGTCCGAATCGAACGCAGCGCGCTTTGCATTTCCATAAATCATTTTAATGAAAATTTCCCTCATTTTTCGTTCTGTGGCTGTGGTTCGCGATAAGGTAACCCCGCCAAGACATCAAGACATCTCATCTAAGTGGCGCTCGAGTGGCGCTTCAAGGCGGCTTTTGTTTGAGCAACTTGCCCCGGGAGGAAGGGGAAATCCTGCTCCAAAAACCAAAACCCAAACCGATGGCGTCTTCATTATCGCAGCAACGGCGACGGCGGCGGCGGCGGTTGATAAAAGTCCATTCGCTGTTTGGCTCGCCCAGGGAAAACTGGGGCGGCAGGTGTGGCAGAAAGTGGAGGCACAAACAGTCATCAGTCGGTGTGTGTGTGGAAAGATACACAACTGGCATACCTTGGCTCCGTTGGTCGTTGTTTCGCTGGTTTTGCCTTTTGTTTCACTCGAGAATAACGCGATAAGAGGCACCGAGAGAAATGGTCAGTGAAAGGGAATATTGAATATTGATGCCCATAAAAGTAGTCGAAATTTCAATCTATAAGTCAAGCTGGAGATACTTTTATAAATTAGTTTAAATTGGTATTTAATCTTACCTTTATTTTAACCTTTTTATGAATAGAATCGAAGAAGTCTATAGCAATTTTAACTTGTATCTCTTCCTTTTTTTATATCACTAAATTCTTTTCCTTCCACATATTTGTTTGCTATTCTTCCTCGAATCAAATCCAAACAGAATCAAGAACTTTAACTGAAACTAAAACTGAGAGACGACCTGAGCCCGGTGAGGATTGTGTTTGCTCATCGATTTGCTTTATTCCGACGATGACGAGCGTTTTTCTCCCCTCTCTTATTTTCGACTCAGTTCGGGGCACCTGTGTGGCATGCCCCTCATGCCAGGTTCCCTTTTCGGTTTTATGCGATCTTTGCTTGTGATTAATTAAGATTGATTGATAAGCTCTGCCCCAAATGGTGTGCTTGTGTGTGTGCGTGTCTATAAAAAGTTTTTGTTTTTGCTTTTATTGGCAAATATCCTGCTGGTAGCAAAGCAAAAGGGGGCGGGAGAGCAGGGCGAGATGCCAACTAAGCGATAACTCGTTTCGGCTGCTTTCCTGGGAAAATGATGAGGGGCTGGGGGAGAACAGGAGCAGTGGAGATCCTAAACCAACGATAGTCGATATATTACCCAAAGCGCGTTGCTAGCCCCGATAAAGAGACGATATATATGCAGCACTATGCCAATAAAGATGCAACTAAGGTGGGAAAATTAGGTTCAAATTAATAAACAAATACTGGGAAAACATTGATTCGCGATTACTGAAAAATATAAATGTTCATTAATGCATTACCCACAAACATCTTTAAAGTCCATAACATAGATATTTTTTGAGGCATTTTATCGATATTTATATACACTTTTTTATAACTTTTAGAAATTAATTCTTATAAAGAATAACTTATAACTAAGATTATTTTATTTTTATCATCATCAATTTTAAAAATGTTCAAATAATGTCTTTAATCTCATTCTTATTTTGAAAAGTTCCCATATTGCCATATATTTTTGGCCGCCACTGTGTCCAATACACCTTTTGCATAGGTATAGGTAGGTGTGTATGTTTTCCGAGAGTGTGTGCGAGTGTGTGCCTTGGCCATAAAGCAGAAGTTTATGACTCTGTTTGCTCGCATGGCACATTTAGTTATTTAGTCATTGGGCGCCAACTCGATTCCCATTACCATTGGCATCTCCTCCGCCCATCCCCGCACCCCGCAGCCTCATCAATATTAAGCGATACTCGATACTTGCTCCGATCCCAACCCAAAAACGTAATCCAACACCCCAAATCGAATTATATAGTCGAGGGGCTCGAAATAAAGTCCCAAATATGTGCATAAGTTATGGCCGAGAGTCGTAAAAGCTCTGCATTTCGGATTTCTTTCGATGGAGACCCCATCCAGGTTTATAACTCTTGAATGGATCATAGTTGGTCTGTAAATGGAACTACCAAACGATCTAAAACGATCTGATAAAGGGCTTAAAATAGCTCACTCAGAGCCAGACTTGGGATATTAATAAGCAATTAAAAATACAAAGATTATCCATGAAATTGTAATTTCTCGTCCTATTATTTGCGCACCATTTAATATCTTGTGCTGAACTTTTTCGAATCAATTGGGGAATTGATGAATTGATATTCAGGCATTAATAAATGTTTCTGGCAGAAAAGGCAGCCACGACCTATCATCAAAGAATCCATCAGAGCTATCAGCATTTTGGCATCTCGCCCCACAAAAATAAACCACAATATTTGCAGACGAGCAAAAATTAACGAGAAGATATATATCTGAGCTATACGTATATATACATGAAAAAGAGGGGTGATGGGCAGCGGAATACGATTTGCAATAAGTATGTTATCAATCAGAGGCAATCATCATTAAAACAGGGCCCGTGCCTTGCAAGTGAGCGAAATTTGTTAGAAAATTTCAAGGAAAAATAGCTTAAATTCAGAAAGTCTTTATTTTTATTTTAATAGGTAGGAAACTGGGAAGAGTTTGTTAAAAAATTTATGAAGAGTCCAACCAATAATTAAATGATGAAGAATGTCCAAGAAGCAGGAAAATTATAAACTCTAAAAAGAGGCAAATATATATCCAACCTTCGCTGCTTTATTTTTCAAAACAAAAACATTCGAAACTATTTCTTTCGGTGTGTGCTCGCTCGCTTGTCTATCTAATAGTTATCCCATTCACCTGCAGCTTCTCTTGGCTCGCAGCTTGTTCTGCTGATATTCCGCTGCAGCTGCAGCTGGCGATAAGGTGTTTCTCTCTTTCTCTAGGGAATTGTGATAAGCTCAGCACAGCTGTGAATTCGCCAGAGTTGCACGTGCATTGCTATCGTTAAAGAACTCCCCATCTCCCTCGCTCTCCTGCCCCCAGTCAGAGTCAGAGGTATGCAGAGCTCATATCGCGACAGAAAGGCGGCGTAGCTTGTATCTCAGCACACGTGTTGTGCCGCAGCCTCACCTCAGCATCAACAGCAGTAGCTGCCTCCCTTGCCCCCTCCCATTGCGTAATCTGGGTCAGAGCCAAGTGTTTCCCAAACATTTTCGACAAACACAAGTAGCAAGCGCCAGGCCAGGCCAGGCCAGAGAGCAACAAGCGGGCGCCGAAAAGTGCGCACACATCTGCAAGATACAAATGTATCTGCTGGTTATCCTGGGCTCCTGTTATTCCACACACCATTCAACACACACAAACGCACTTCGCGACGCGCGCGGATCCAGTGTGTGTATGTGTGTGTGCGGAGAGAGAAGCAGGACGAAAAGGATGCTGCAAAGTCAAGAATTTTTCTCTTTTGTGGGGTCTAAACTTAAAGTTTCATTCGGAAAAGTAAGGAAATTAGTTTATATTTTTATAAGATTGTTTATTGATTCTTAAAATTGTATTTTTTGCATTAAATCAATAAGAGAAGGTAGTTTTTTGCCATTTACATTTCATTTTAACATTAAACTATTTAGTTTCGTGTTTTCCTACCCTCTAATAAGTGGGTTAAGAGGTGTGAGAAAGGTTATTAATGGAAATCCCCTAAAAATAGAAACTCCACAAGTAACCACCCCACCCTTATCCCCCCTCAGATAACAAGGGCTTTTGCCTTAGTTGTTTTGGGTTTTAGCCACCTGCCTGGCCACCTGAGTTGTGTGTTGTTTCTGGTATCGCACACACTCACACGCAATGAACAGGACTTCCCCCGAAAATAGAGCCAGGAGGTGGCAGGAGCTTGTAATAGTTTCTGGCTCCGGCTCCTGTTCCCTGTTCCTGCTGCCTTATCTTCAGTGCCTGGGCCTCTCTCTGGGCTCTTGGCACATTCCGAAACACAGCGATAAGCTTGGGGAAGTACCCCCTACTGGTCCCCATTTCCCCATGGTCGAGGCCGAAAAATGTGTTTGTTTATCGGCTTCCATGCAGGCGGCGCCATTTTCACTTCAGTTAATTAAGTAAAGGCGTTACACAGCAAAATGAGAGGGAGGGGGACGCATGGCCTCTCTGAATGGATCCTGATGATAGTGTGGGCGTGGCTGAAAAATCAATTGCAGGAACGCATAAAAGAGGCGTCACCGTCACTCGTTCAATGCCAAAGCGAATCATTTCATTTCAACAATTTTCATTTCTCAATTTCAATGCGAAAATTGCGCATTTTTCAACACTGAACGCAGGCGGGCGCCCTTCCGTGGGCATCCTTGATTAACAAAGGGGGCAGGGAGTCGGGGGCCAGCCAAAGGATTGTCAACTGGTTGTCATTGTTTCTGTCCCTGCAGCAGCATCGATGACTTTATGCTGCTCCGATGCTCTCGGCGAATGGTTAACACCAATCCTGCGCCGCCACCCCCCTCTTGTTCCTGTATGTGTGCGATAAGCAACACTGCCTCCAGTGTCCTGTCGCGTGTCCTTCCATCCCAAAAAACCCACACCCACCCGGAGCAGAAGCGCTGGGCAAACTGATAACGACAACGACAACGCCAACAAACCGGCAAGTGAAAATATTCGCGGGCCCGCGAGCGCAGAAAATGGAATTCACTGAATCGCAGCTGAAGGATGAGGAGTAGCAGCCAGGTGGAGGTGACTTCACCTGGCCAGGAACTATCCCCCTTCCCGCTCCCCCCCTTGTCCCAAGCCGCATTCAGTTTGAGCTTCGCTCCGCTTATCTCTGCCAGCAGTCGTAGGACAAAGCCCCTGCTACACCCAATTCCCGCCCAGAGATGCGCTCCTGACATTGCCATGGGAGGCAGGGAGAAGGGCAGAGGGCTTTGCTGCCACTGATAACGCACTGAGGGAAAAATATAGGTGCTTTATTAAGATCCTCTGGATTTTTTTCGATTTAAAATCTTAGGTCTTGAAAAGTGATATTTTGAGTTTTTCTTTTTTTCCTAGTACTGACTTGAGGTCGATTAAAAATATTAAAAATTTATTTGAAATTATCTTGAATTAATACAAATTTAGTTGAATGCATTTGGAAATAGTTTACAAATATTTTAAGGATATTGTTTGAACAAGAAATATATTCCATTTAAAGAAAACAATTTTCCTTCTACTTTATTTTGAGTTGAGTTGAAATTTGCAAATTAAGTTGTCTTATATTTTATAGTTTAATTTCAATTATTCCTTTATTTTCTAACCACCAATTTAATAATTTAAAAATTATTAAATATGCACAAAATATTAATGGTTCATTAGGAAATAATTTAAGTTATTTTACATATTTTAAATCCCACCTTTTCTCTATGTCTTTTAACGATTAATTATTTGGCTATGTACGTCATTTCTTTATTCATTTTAAAAAGAATACTATTCCTTTAAGTATGCTCTATTCACTAAATGAATTTTACAAATTCTGAACCACGATTATAGTCACAAACTATATTTTAGATAATTACTATTCCATGTACTTCCCTTTGGCAGCCCTAAAAAGTAGGCAATATATTTTAACTAAAGAGCATTCCATTAACCATAGACTTATTTAATACAAAAAGTATACAAATTTAAATACAACTACAAACTAAGCTTTATTTACTTGTTCTATACCCAGCTAGCAACCTAATTTTTCTCTCAGTGTTCCGTCTCCTTGCCCCTTGCCTCCTGTGCTCGGGCTGTGTGCACTCCATTTAAAATCTTTTTGCTTATCGCCGGTCGCTGCTCGCCTGATTGATGGCCATAGATAAGACTTGGGCCCAGCCCAGTTTTTGGGTGGGCCTCCCAGTTTGTTGTGTGTCCTTGTTGTGTATGTGTGTGTGTGTTATGGGTGTGGGTGTGGGTGTGGGGTATGGATGGGTGTCCTTGCTGTGCAGCTCGGTTCTGTTGTGCTGCGCTGCTCCATTTGGCATTGTTTGGTCCCATTAGCGCCGGGTGTTATCAGTTCTCCAGCTACTACTGCTGTGTGTCTCTGTCTCTGTCTTCCTTTCTCTCTTTCTCGCTCTATCTCGCTTTCTCTGTTTCTCTGAACGGGAATGGCTGAGTGAGAGTTTTGCGATAAGAATGTAAAATATAAAATATGGCGCATGGCGGTGCCTCCTATCTCTCGTTCTCTTTCGCATGGCTTTCTGAGGAATGTCCTTTTTGTGTCCAGCACACCCCTCCCCCCTGGCCTGTGTGTTGGTATTTTGTCAATTTAATGGCTCTCGCTCTCGCTACACTGAGACAAACGTTTTGGCTGCTCCACCCACAACTTTCCTTATCGGCTGCTGCTGCGATGTCCTGCGTGCTTTTTGCTTTGCTTTTATTGTTTTTGTTGTTCTGGTCCTGCCTGCCTGCCTCCTCCTTGCAGTTTGTCATTTGGCCGGCTGCAGTCGCTGGCCATGGGGATTTATCGTCCTGGCCCAGTCACACACCCAAAACGAGCAACAGGATAAAGGATAAGCGATTTATGTGTGTGCGTCGTGTCCGAGTTTTTGCTTTAATGAACAGGAATTATGTACAATCGAGGGCAAATAAATGGGAAAGCTTATATAAGTTGAAAATTTTTGGTTCTTCTGAGGATTATTTAATTCAAAAGTATGGTTAAACTAAGATAAAAATACAAAAAGTATCATTTCAATTTTAATCATATTCATTTCGTTTTTAATTTAATTCTTTTGGAATTTTAAAATATTTTTAGACACATCAAATTCTTCTAAAAATGGTGTTTCCCATTTTTTTAATTACAAACCATTAGAAATCAATTTTTTAAAAATTAATACTTACTAACTAACTTTAAAATAACTCAAATTCATTCAAAGCGAAATAATTTAAGGGGTTTAAATAATTTCTCTTGCCATAATTAACCCTAAATTATGAGTATTACCAACTTTTCCTCGCTTATAAAAGCAAATAAGTAAACAAAAAAGCATCAAAGCTAGCAGCTCCCCTCTGCAAGTAATTTGTAATTTACGAAAATTGTTATTATCCTTGAAAGTTGAACCTTGAACTCTCCCCCTTTGGACATTTACCAAGCAGGACAAATGCTTTTTTATTCGTTGACCACACAAAACTTTCGCTGATGGGAATCTCTCACTGAACTTCGGGGCATGGCAGAAGGAATGATGATGACGACGATGATGATGCTGATGATGATGAGTCCTGTCCAGGAGAGGAGCCTTCGGGTGCCACAGCTCACTTTCGTCATCATGTGAGAAGGCAGCACATAAATGGTTATGATTTTTATGGTGCGACCCCAGAAACACTCTTTCTGTTTTTTTTTTTTTTTTGGCATGAGTCAGTCTTGCTCTACTCACAGGACAGGAACAGGAAGAGAAGCTGTAGGAGCAGCAGGAACAGGGGCAGGGGCAGAGGCAGGAGAAAATGCCACCAACAATGGCGGCTCTCGAGAACTGCAAAAGGCGCTGGCAGGAGAGAAATGTCAGGCCTGATAAGGACAGCACACACAGAGCCACGTTTCCGATGAGGCCTTCGCCGTCATCTCACATCTCACAGCATCAGCCTCACCATGTGTGAGTGTGTCTCGGGGTGGAGTCGGAATCCGGTAGTGAATCAGCCCAAGAAAGGGAGGGTGTCCTTCGATTGAGACAGCGACAGTGTGGGGAATTGAACTTGGGAGAAGAGTATATTAACTAGAGGAGGAAATTGTGGAATTTAAATAAATATCATAGTTTTTTTGTTCTTTTAGATACTGGGATATTTCTTATCAGAGTTTAAAAAGTAAAAGAAACTCTAGTTCAAAAGTCAATACTTGAAATATGAGAAATATTTATTAATTTAAATGAAAACATCTTCATGCAAAGTTTACCCTCTCTTACGGGCATTTTCCCTTCATAAAACTCTAAAGATCTGAAGGGCGTTACCCAATTCGTCGCAGTCTGCCTGCCCTTCCGCAGATTCCACTTCCTTGCCAATTGAGCTGATCAAGCAGCGGTGCCCCAAAAGAGGTATATATTTCCATATTTCCCTTACCCAAAACCCATTTTCCAGAGAGGGATGGCGAGCGTGTAAAATATTTTTATTGCACCTTCCTTTTATGATGGCACTTCCGGCTGCGATAACAGCAGCGTCGTCGTCGTCGTCGTCGTACCTGTTCCCCGTTATCCACTCGAGATCTCCTCCTCCCGAAGCACCGTTGACAGGCAAGGGGCAGGCACCCAAAAAAGAGGCAGTCGCAGTCGCAGCCTCTCATCATAGACCGACGGACTCTCGGCAGAGCAATTAGCTTGGCGTGTGTGCTGTATCTGCATCTTGTCCCTGCTCACTACCTGAAGGCATTCCACGGGCCTCCTACATCGACATTGCCATCGCCATCACCATCGCCTCGTCATTTGCTCATTTGATGACTGGCGACTGGCGACTGGACCAGCAAACGTTTAATGTTTTACAAGCCACTTTCGGGCTCAATTTGCGTATGGCGACAGGCTGAAGAGGGAAGGGAAGTGAGGGAGATATTGGTAAGAGGTAACAGGAGAGAGAAAGAAAGGTAGTAGCACAGGGAAAGAGACGGCGCTGTCTCAATATCGGTTATAGGATCATTGACACTTTTGTCAACGTTGCCTCGCGCCCGCGTCTTGAAATATATTTCGAGTGACGGCGATGCCAACAGTGCTGGGAGTTTGGTTATTTAATGAAAATTTAATTTAAATTTGGAATTAAGAATCAGGGTCTTTCAAAATTGATTTTTCAACCCAATTTAATATTTCTTAAATATTTGGAAACCATTTAAATATATTTAGCCATGCATTAGCGACCTTCATAATGATTATTTTCATTTATTCTCGTGACTGTTCCTATACGACTTGTCAAGCTCTTTGTCCACCAATTGAAACATAAATAAGTAACTAGAAATGCGAATATTTATAAAATATTTATTAATTATCTAAATTCCAATGAACAAGAATTGTTTTCCAATTTATTCATAATCTAAATTCTATTCAACAAGAATTTCTTCCAATTCATTATCTTGGATATATTCTTGCAATTCTGCATGCCCGTCCGTTCTAGCTATTTTTGTCCCTGCCTTTGTTTGGCAACACAATTGGCCAAGTAATCTGTGAGGCGGCGACGGTGGCCGCGAGTTGGCCGGCGACTTGGGTTTTATGGCATTCCCGGCTTGACTTTCGCCTCTCGGCCAGGAGTCGGAGGAATCGAAAATGAGTCGAGCCCCGGAGACCGTGGCTTTGTTTTGTTGGCTGCCTTTAACGACGTCAACTTGACGCCGAACTAATTGATGCGATAACTCGTGTTTATCACTCACTTACCCAGAGAGAAGCCGAGCGAACCAAGAAGGAACCAGCCAGGGCCGGTATTCAAAACAGAAAACGGGCCGAATGTCGATAACGCGGAAATATATATATATATATGTATAGTGTACATATATAGTATTTTTAAAAGAGAAACGACGACGGCGACAAGGAACGTTTCGTTACCATTTCCATTTCCACTTTTTCGTTATCGGCCAGCCGTGCTGCATTTTTGTGCTGCCGCCGGCTTTATCCAATATTTTAATCTCGCACTTACCAACCGGGATGACTGACTGACTGAGGAGCCGGAGTCCCAGATAAGGATTTTACGACAAACCGAGGAGGGAGCCCAGGGGAAGCCCAGCTGTAAAGGGGTTGCAAGCGGTGGTGGCACCCGCATATAGCGGCGGCTTCCTGATGCATTAAGCATATTTTATGACCACTTAGCGAACTCCACCAAGTCGAACTCGAACTCGGAATGAAACTGAAACTGGCACTGGGACTGGGACTGGGACTGGGTAGGTAACCCACCGAAAGGAGGTCAATAAAGCGAGTCCACACTGCGGTTTCGTATTACTCACGGTCATCATATATACTATCTGTAGATTCAAGATCTGGCGCTAGAAAATCAAGGAGCTCCTAAGGTCATAAAGCGATAGATGATCTTTGACGAATAAATGAGTCACTGGAGAGCAGGTAGAAACGGAGATTTAAGGGGAACAAAAGGAGTCGAATTATAGTTTACTTGGGATTAATAATGAAATTGTTTATTGATATTAATTAAAAGAAATATTAAATGTACATTTACTAATTATTAGTTAAACATTCTCATAATTTTGACATTTTCAAGGCTTTTTGCCTTTTTGTAAACCCCTGAAAATGTCAAAAATTATAACCCTAATCAAAAAAACATTGCATACTTTTTAGTTTTTATTGTTCTTAGGACATTTGTTATAATTATTTTCAATTTTAGTACATATATTTTTATTTCAGCGCCATAAATAATAATTTTAATACCTATTAGTTCTTCTATAAATGTTTAACTTATTTAATATGTTTGGATTTCATTTGAAATATTTTTAGTCTCTTTAAGCTAATTTTTAGTGTTTTATAAAATCTCGCAACCCCATGGTTTCCTATACCTTTCACATCTATTTTGACATATCTCACATTTGTGGTTTTGACCTTTCTTCCCCCTTGCCCTGTCTCCTGTCTCCGTCTGTTTTCCAGCGATAATAACTCAAAATTTCTATCTGGCTTTTCGGCTGAGTTGAGTTCTTAATCGTGATTTTACACAAGTGTTGCACGTAACGTTGTATTTTGTGTGTGTTGCTGGGAGCTCCGCCATAATTTCTGGCGGTGGCGCGCAGATACGCGGCATGAAATTTAAATCACTTTGATTGATTGCTAGATTAGCGCTGGCAGAGGCGTTGGGCAGGAGGGCTTTAATTGGGAGCCGGGGCAAGGTGGCAAACAGAGATAAAACCAGGCGAAAGGGAAGCAGGGAGGGCAGAGTCAGCTCGCACCTTGGCTTATGTTAATTGATTTAATTTCGCTACAATGAAGTCATCGCTTATCTGGCAGACTTCATAAATATGCAGGCAGGCTCAGGGTCCTTAAAAATGTGGGTGGTGGTGGTGAAAAATCTGTGCAAAAAGGAGGGGAAGGAAGGGTAGTGAAGTGGCAGCCAAAAGGAAGTGCGGCTGTCAGTAGCTTCGCACCTGCTGAGATACTTTTAAGCGAGAGCGAGATACCTCCCAAGTCTCAAGGTTGAATTTCAGAGTTTTTATCGTTTAGTTTGAAATGAGTTGAGCAACCAACCATGGATTATATAACGCCGATCCCCGTCTCTCCCTTTAATATAATGTGCGAGTTTCGAGTTACAACAGCAACAATTTATTTTTTTTAGGAGTTTCCAACGGAAGAAGAAGCAGTTTCACAGAAAGAGATAGCCAGAGTCAGACAAAAAAAAACTTAAGTAGATTTATTTCATGATAAATGTATTTTTCATTGTTGTTGCCACAATCGCAGCAACAACAACAACAACAACAAATGCTGCCTGTGTGCTATATAATCTTAACGATGCATCTAACCGAAAAGCGAACGAAATGAAATAAAAGCGATGAACGGGGGAGCAAGAGAGACGGGAGTAGCATAAGTAGAAATAACCCCAAAAAAAGCAAAAACAGAAACAACAACATCGAACAACAACTGTGAGTTTACTCGCTTGCTGCCTTTGCCTTTGCCTTTTCCATGTTATCAGCGTGAGGATCTCTTATCAACTCGCTTGCATCTGCGCGCTCTCAGCGGAGTTTTATTTCGCTTGGCGGCGGTGCGCAGGAGGTGCACAGGGGGGTCGTGGGGAGCCCATCGAGGTCAGTGGGAGAGGGGGAGAGCGGGGGCGTTCCTGTGTGTGGCTCCAAGTGCCGCGTCATTCGAAATTGCAGTCTTTAGGACACTGAAACTTGAAGATTTGGCAAATTTTAAATCTTTTAAACATTCTTTACATTTAAATATAATTTCTCATAATTTTTAAAAAATTTTTATATTTTAATTTGTAATATTTTTCACATGGTATATATTTTTTTTAAATATTAATTTATTTATTATTGTTATTATTTATTTTTTTATTTATCTTTTAATGGAGTTCTTATTATTTTATTACACATATTTTGCCTGGGAAATCTATGGTAAATTCACTACCAATCTTCATGAAATTTGAAGGGTACTTTGACACTTGAAATTTGATTTGATTCATACTGATAAAAAATTAAAATATATATTTTCCACAATAGAAAAGAATATTTAATTTATAAATTAAGTAAAATATTCAAATTTAAATGCATTGGGTTTTCTGGAATATTTTGTTTTAAGATCAATGGTTCTCAAATGATACCTATTTGTCTATTTCTCTCTTCTGATTTTGTTTATAAAAATATTTATTTAATATCTGTTACTCAATCTTTGAACCCCCTTGCTCAGTTCAGGTGAATCCCCCATATTCATCATATTTTTTCGGTGTAATATTTCACTCTCGATGTGGCCGCTATTATTGCTGTTTCTGTTGCTGTTGCTGCCTTGTATTTTTAGCATATTTTCTTGAAAAACGCTTTTTCGATGTAGTGCAATCAGCAGACGTTGATCTGTCGCATTTGTTCATATTTATGTCAATAAATGAGCACGTAACAACACTGACACACAAAGATTTACACACATGTCTGTATATGGTGGCTTGTAGCAACATAATTGCTAAACAATTGCCTCTATCAGAGCAAGAGCAAGAGAGAGAGATGGAGAAAGGTGGGGAAGAGAGACGGGGCGAGTGTTGGCAGTTCATCACCCCAACAACCAGCAGCAGCAAAACAACCGCAGCGGGCGCGCATTTATCAAAAAAACCTTTTGCAGATATTCACGCATGAAGTGTTTATCGCTGCATAAGCAGCAAAACAGAAACAAAAATAAAATAAAAAACACCCACCAACTGTGGTAAATATATTCTAACACATAACCAGGCGGCAAGAAAGGCTAAAAATTTGATAATGATCCATCCAGGGTTGAACGAACAAGAGGATACCCTTTCTTTAAAGCAAAATAATAGGAAAAGCTCTTGAGTAACCTGGCTGGGCAGGTTGTGAAAGATATTTATAATAGGTACACAAAACTAAAAAATTTAAATCGAAAAAACATTTATAATAATTTTTAAAATATTGTTAAGCATTAACAAAACTCTCAGAGGTTAGAGACTTGTAACAAATAATTTGCCAGATTAAAATTTAAGGCATTTGGTGATAAAAATCCCCTTAGTTTCGACTCACGTAGCTCAATAATTATGCGTCCCTGAACTGCAAGACTCATCTATCTCATGGTTAGTTTTTGCCAGGGTATCTGCGAGTCGTGCCATGGTTGAAGAGGTGTGGTGCTGCAAGGGGGGTTGCTGCAAGGGAGTTGGCAGCGGCAAGCGGCACGTTTAATGAATCTAATTAAAAGTCAACAATGGCAAAACGAGATAATCGTCGCAAAGGCACAACATGAGCTGGAGGAAGAGGAGGAGGAGTGGTGCCCGGGTGGAATGGAGTGGGTTAGGCAGGCCACCACAACGCATGCGCAACATGCTGCCAACAACAGCTGATAGTGGTGTCGAACGAAGAGAGAGTAGGAGAGAGAAAAGAGAGAGCTGTAGAAAGCAAAAGATAGGGAAAATAAACCACAAGGTTTACTCATCAGGACGATACCACCTTGTGTACTTCCCCCATGGGCCAAAGAGAGAAATATGGAGAAAGAGAGGATGAGAAAGAGAAACCTCTGGGAGATTGTTATCGCTGGGAAAAAGAAGAAAACGTTTTTTATTTATTTTGCATCTGCAAAGTTGCCAGGGAAATGGAAATAAACCAAACGCCGATAACCATCAGAAGAGGCGGGGAGATGGGGAGTGGCCACATGCAGGAGAAGGAGAAAGAGTAGCAGAAGCAACATAAAAATAGATCTACGGCTGGCGATAAGCTGCAAAAGGAAAAACTGAGAAAAAGCTGGAACAAAAGCCCCCGTGAGCCAAAAACTGCAGAATGGAGATGATGGAGACGCGCAGATGCAGATGAAGATAGATGGAAAATGGATGGATGTGGATGTGGATGTCGATGGGCATGGAACAGGTGACTGATAACCCAAGGAGGAGCGGAGAATGTCACTGCAAAGAAGGAAAGTCTTTGAAGATTGCAACATTTTCCAATTCTTTGTGGGCTTTAAATTATTAAATTTATATAATTTTTTACCGACTTGGTGAAAATCATGGTCAAAAAACGGTAGAAAGGAAGGGGGATCCGTATAACTTCCATCTAGTTTTAGCTGCACTGATTTTTTGTAGTAAATCATTTCTTATAAATGGGATTATAACCTTTATGATTACTAAATTTGTTTTAAATTTATTTTCGAATTATTTTAAATATATTAAATTTCTTAATTAATTAATTATTTTCTTTAAAATAATTTCAAAACATATAAAAAAAACCAACAAAATACCCTTGTGTTTCCCCCGTATTTCAACTACAATGTAACCATACACACTCTCCTCGCTCTCTACCCCCATTTCGCTCAGTGCACGCAGATACAGATACAGAGATACAATTAAACACAAAACGCTTATCACTAAGCAATAATCAGAATTCCATTAGCCGTAGACGCGATATCGCTGAAAAGCATCTCCCTCGCGCGCACACACAGCCGCAGCGCAGCACAAGCACCAGCACAGCACAGCACACACACCCTTGGCGAGTGTATCTTGGTATCTGTATCTGCAGTGACTGTGTGTGTGTGTGTGTATCTGTATCCGTTCGCTGCTGGTTGAGTTGGCTCAGCTCAGTTCGGTGCTGTTGTTGGGCTTTGAGTTTATTTCAGCCGCTGCTCGCGATGTTATCTAACTCTGCGCTCGCCGCGCTGCGCTCTTATCAGTGCTTTATCAGTTTTTGTTTCGAATAATTCCGAGGCGAGCGAAGGAAGTCGACCGCAGCAGCAGAGTCGTCGGTCTCTGGGTCTCCGGCGATATCTTATTTCAGTACCAATCCGAGTCCCAATGCGAGAACGAGAACGAGTTCGAGTCCAGCCTCAAGATAGGGCAGCAGATAGACGCTCTGGCAGACGCTGGCAACCGAAAGATAAACAACATCCCGGTCTCTGGGTACCCCCTGTACTCCCTCCCCTCTCGTCTCTGCCTGGTCTCTGGTCTTCCCGGCATCAACAAACATCAGCTGGTCGGAATCCACTTCACTCTCCGCTTCGGCGTCGTCATCGTCATCGTCACTCGGTTCGCTCGGTATCGCTGCCTGCCCCGCCGCTGCCGCCTGTATCTGTATCTCTCAGATACACAGAGAGAGAGAGACGAGGCGCTTGAAATTTCATTACTCACTTTCAGTTGGCTGTGGAACGCGAAGCGAGTAGGTACGACCACGAACGACACTCGAAACGTTCGTCATAACGAAAATTTGAATGAAATTGAATGAAATTTGAATACAGTGAAGTGAGAATCGGGTGAACCAAGTGAAGTGACCACATAATTGCAGCTCAAATCAAGCTCAAAACCGAAAGCTAGAACGTGAGTGAGTCATGCACGAGTGAATAAGCCAAAGGGAACGCCTAACCAAGCCGGGATTAGCAGCCATAAGTGGATTACCCTAAATGACAGCCATGCTTAGCAGCAATTCCAGAGGTGAGAAGCGTTTGAAAATGGGTTTTGAGTGAGGTAAACAAATGGGGGAGAAAAGGAAATTAAATAAATACTAAAAATACAGAATAAACACAAAACTAAAACAATTTAAAACTTGTTTTAAGGTATGGAAATACTCATCTTTCCCTAGAAGCCGGGCTTAACCCATTTGTATACTTTTCCATTCGAAGAAAAAGTGAGAGCTTATCAAGAATGTGTTCTACATATTGAATTAAGTTTAACCACCGATTATTCTTTATAAATCCATATCAAATCAAATAAAAGCTAAGGAATAAAACGTATTCTGGAAAGCCACGAAAGAAACTAAACTAAACAGCAAGTTAATTTGCATTTTTTCTGCTGTATTTAATAATATATTAACTTAGCTTAAGATTAAATTAAGTGCAGGGAATATATATTAATAGATTGAAGATAAAGTGCACATAAATAAATAATACATTAAGTATATTTCATAGGAAGTTGATTATAATAAATGTAAATAATATTTAATTTATTAATATTGATTTCTAATATTTAAATTATAATTTAATATTTTATAACTGCATTTATTATTATTTTCTCTTGAAAGCCTAACCATATTAGCCCCACTTTAAGCCACTCTTAGACACTTTTTCCCGCTTAATTTCAACCTGTAGGCCATGTGTGGGTGTTGCAACTGCAGAAATCCCGCCAATTGCCAGCAGTGGGGGAAAACCCAAAGAGAGAAGCGGGAAAGGGTCGTCCCCCTGGTCCAAAACTGTAGTCCAAGTCCATGTCGAAGTCTGTGTCCGCGTCCGCGTCCATGGCAGCCAGCTTTCAGTTGCTTATCAGTCGCCTATCTGCGCTGTGTGGCTTCACATTCATTCCACGGCCAGCTCAGCCAGCCGAGCTCGGCTCATATGTATCTGCAGCTCTGCGAGTGTAGGTATCCGTATCTGTGTGTGTGTGTGTGCTTCGCTATCTGCAATCTGCGGCCAGCCAGCGAGCGAGCGAGGAAGAAGCTGAAATAAAAACGAAGGAATTCTGCCGGATTGTTGTTATTATTGTTATTATAATTCCTTCGAAGTGAATAATCAGCGAAATATAATCAAAAATGAGAAAAACAACACAAAGAGGACTGGATGAGGAGCCAGAGATACGGAGGGGGAAGGGGGGAACATGTAATGGAAGTGGAAGTGAAGGCTTGGACACCGGCCTCGCCGCCAACAACTATTCCATCTACTACTGTGCGTAGTAGGGCCAAGAGCTGACAGAGATACTCGTACTGAGATACTCAGATACTGAATTGCTCAGATACTCGGTTACACTTAGATTCGACTGGGAATGGTTGTACAAACAATGAGCGGCAGCAATTATTATCGCTTTCAGAGCACTGAGAGCCATTTGGCTGGAACTATCTGCGATAAATATCTATGACTATTAGCCCAAGACCTTTGGTATCCATGAAATTCGGACTTTGACCTTGCCCCAAGCCTACGTCCCAATGTCTTTAGCTTAGATGGTCATCTTAAAGGGTGTAGTTTTGGACAATTGTAGGATATCTAAACATTATTGAGGTGTTCATTTATGGTTAACACTTTCAGTAAAAACATCAATTGTTAACTTGAAAGGGAAACTATAGAACTTAAACCCAAAAAAATATAAAAAAATATAAAAAATCGATCACATTTTCCTGAGTCCTTTATTTTATATATATTTTCTTAATATTTATAAAAGTCAAGCTAATCCATCCACTAATCTTCCCATCACTCTTTGTCTCCCTTTAGGTGATTGTTCCGATAACACAGAAGACATGACCGTCGACAGCAGAGGTAAGTCCAAAAACAAACTCTATCTATAATTTAAAAGAAAGAAAAAACTTACCCAAAGCCGGCCACATCCTGCCGAGTGTCACTCGTTCAGTTGTCCTTTTTTGTCCGTTGCTCAATCCGCGATAAGTTTGCGGCTTAAACTCGAAATGGGCCAAAGCCAAAAAATAAATTCTTATCTCGGGGAATGCAGGAAGCAGGCGACACCGACATAACCCGTTAATGCCCAATAATAAATTTCCTCGATGTATGTGTGTGTGAGTGTCGGAACATCGTCCTGCCACTGCTGATATTCTGCCAATAAAAATTTAATCCCAAAAAAGATGAAGACGACGAGCTCTCTAATTTAATACAATTTTTTATCAGTGCAAAGGCACAGCTCAGCTTAGTTTCCTCATCCTGCGGACTGTGTCCTGTGTCCTGTGGTTTTTCTGATGATTTTTGACACCTCCGCAGACCTCGAAACCCTTTCTCGCTGAGCCAAAACAGGGGGTGAACTCAACTCGAACTCAACCCTCGTTTCAGTCGTTGTTCCGATAGACTGGAGAATCCTCCCCTTACTTTTTGGGTGGCATTTTGACTCTTCACTCCCAACATCATTGGCATCAATTTCATATCACTTCATAATCATCAGCAGTGTCAACGTCATTGAGACGATGTCCCCTCGGTGACCCCACCGAGGAGGTCGAACCCTTCTCCGGCTTACCCCAGGAGCGGATTTGCCTTTTCCAATTGAATGTTTTGCCAGAGATTAAGGGTTTGGTACAAAGCCACGAGAATTATCGTCAAGTTTGTTTAAAATTAATGGGAATTTATGCATTCCTTACACTTTACGAGTTTTAGGAAGAAATAATATAAATTTTTGCTTTCTTGTTAGCATAATAATTTAGGAGATTTTTTACTGGAGGAATATAATATATTATTAAGGTTGAAAAGGAATATTTTCTTGATATTTCCATTGGGAAAGCTAAGAATTTTGAAATTCAAGTTCTTAGCTCCCTCAAAAATCCCTAATTCTTCACCAAAGATGATTTTTGTAAATTTAATTTTTATATCCTGTAAAACATTGCCCAGTTGAAGTGGCAAATCCAACCCTAAATCTCCTGACTTCAACTCCGCTCCTGCTCTCGTTTTCTTTTTTTTTTGCCCGCTTGACATTCCGCACCATTTCGCTGCCATCCCGAGCATTCATCATTAATAATCCCCCCCGAAAAACTGGCGGCAATTTGGAGCACAGCATCCCTGCTGCTCCTCCCACTTTCCCCTCCAAAATCTCAGCCCTTTTTGTGCTGCGTCAGTGAAAGATTTCCAGCTCAAACACAGAACACACACACACAGTGAGAGGGCCACAAAATCCGGAATCCGGCGGAGCCACATCGAGTGGCCAGTGGGCGAAACAGTTGGCCTAAAAAGTGGGCGTTTGTCTGGGCTAATCTTTATCTGGCTGTTGACACTCCATGGCGACGCCAGCCGGCCAAAGGAAAAACAACAACGGGGTAGCGATGGTGTGGCTTTCGAGCCTGCTGCTCTGCCACCCACAGGCCACCTCCTCCTGCTGAACCCACTTTTGGCCCAGAGATAGCCACACTTGCAATGCCTTTCCTGCAGCCCAGATTGGATTAGGCTCTCCACTCAGCTTGATCTTAGTTTGAGGGTCACCCAGCAGCTGGGGTTTCCAGGACCTACATTTATTTAGATATAATGTACTTGGTGCTCCAATGATGATTCAATATTTGATACGATTTGATTATTAGATTTAAATATTTATTTTCGTAATATATCGAATGACTAAAAATATTTTAACCTCCTCCTTCTGAACCCTGCCTTTGGCCCAGAGAGAGCCACACTTGCATTGCTTTTTCTGCTGCCCAGATTGAATTAGGCTCTCCACTCAGCTTGATCCCAGTTTGAGGTCACCCAGCAGCTGGGCTTTCCACGAGCTACATTTATTTAGATAAATTATAATTGATGCTCCCATGATGATCCAATATTACCTTAAATACAGTTTTTGTTCAAGGTTAATTTTTCTGATATAATTTGTAGGGTTAAAGGATTTAAAATTTTGACACTTTGTGATATTAAATATGAAATCCTCATTTTATTTAATGCTTGTCCCGAATTTTAATGTTCGAAAAATCTTAAATCGATTTGCTTCTTTATTTCATAAATTTATTTCGTTTAATTGTTACGAAGAAGTGTCATCTTAGCACTTTGACTATAACCAGAGCAAGGTCATAATTTAATTTTTTTAAATACCAAAGGGATGGTCTGTAATACAAAACAAAAAATTGTTAATTAGAATATAAACTTGAAAATATATATTTAATTGAAAAACTCACCTCTTGTTGGGTGCCCAAACTCTGTAATACAAAACGAAATTATTAATTAGAATATCAACTTGAAAACATATTTTTAATTGAAAAACTCACTTGTTGTTGGGCGCTGAAACGCAATGCTTAGAATTACCAAAGAGGCGATAGAAAGGTACTTCATTTCGATTTTAAACTGATTCCTCGGATTGAATTCAAGGGATGTAGACTACAATTATATATACGTTTTGAAATCCATAACTAATTTACTTATAACTGTGAAAAAATTAATTAAAACGGGGAAATGCGATTTATCGAGCCTCTCACGCTTACATAAAATATTGCGTCTTTCAGCGTCTTATTTGATTATTTGATTTAAATATTTGTTTTCGTAATATATCGTATGACTAAAAATATTTTAACCTCCTCCTGCTGAACCCTGCTTTTGGCCAGAGAGAGTCACACTCGCATTGCTTTTCCTGCAGCCCAGATTGGATTAGGCTCTCCACTCAGCTTGATCTTAGTTTAGGAATCACCCAGCAGCTGGGGTTTCCATGAGCTACATTTATTTAGATAAAATATTGTTGATGCTCCAATGATGATCCAATATTACCTTAAATACACTCTTTGTTCAAGGTTAATTTTTGTGATATAATTTGTAGGGTTAAAGGATTTAAAATTTGGACAATTTGTTACATTAAATATGAAATCCTCATTTCATTTTATGCTTGCCCCGAATGTTAATGTTCGAAAATTTAATCGATTTGCTTCTTTATTTCATGAATTTATTTCGTTTGATTGTTACAAAAAAGTGTCATCTTAGCACTTTGACTATGACCAGAGCAAGGTCATAATTTAATTTTTTTTATTTACCAAAGGGATTACGGTCTGTAATACAAAACGAATTTATTAATTAGAATATTAACTTGAAAATATATTTTTAATTGAAAAACTCACCATCTGGTTTGATCGGCACCACCATGCTGAGAATTACCACAAAGGCGATAGAAAGGTACTTCATGTCGAGTTTGAACTGATTCCTCGGATTGAATTGAAGGAATGTGAACTTCTCATATATATACGTTTTGAAATCCATAACTAATTTACTTATAACTGTGAAAAAGTTAATTAAAACGGGGAAATGCGATTTATCGAGCCTCTCACGCTTACATAAAATATTGCGTCTTTCAGACTATTTAATTATTTGATTTAAATATTTGTTTTCGTAATATATCGTATAACGAAAAATATTTTAAACTTCTTCCAGAGATAGCCACACTGGCATTGCTTTTCCTGCTGCCCAGATTGGATTAGGCTCTCCACTCAGCTTGATCTTAGTTTGGGGATCACCCAGCAGCTGGGGTTTCCAAGAGTTACATTGTTACAATGCGATTTATCGAGCCTCTCACGCTTACATAAAATATTGCGTCTTTCAGCGTCTTATTTGATTATTTGATTTAAATATTTGTTTTCGTAATATATCGTATGACTAAAAATATTTTAACCTCCTCCTGCTGAACCCTGCTTTTGGCCAGAGAGAGTCACACTCGCATTGCTTTTCCTGCAGCCCAGATTGGATTAGGCTCTCCACTCAGCTTGATCTTAGTTTAGGAATCACCCAGCAGCTGGGGTTTCCATGAGCTACATTTATTTAGATAAAATATTGTTGATGCTCCAATGATGATCCATTATTACCTTAAATACACTCTTTGTTCAAGGTTAATTTTTGTGATATAATTTGTAGGGTTAAAGGATTTAAAATTTTGACAATTTGTTACATTAAATATGAAATCCTCATTTCATTTTATGCTTGCCCCGAATGTTAATGTTCGAAAATTTAATCGATTTGCTTCTTTATTTCATGAATTTATTTCGTTTGATTGTTACAAAAAAGTGTCATCTTAGCACTTTGACTATGACCAGAGCAAGGTCATAATTTAATTTTTTTTATTTATCAAAGGGATTACGGTCTGTAATACAAAACGAATTTATTAATTAGAATATTAACTTGAAAATATATTTTTAATTAAAAAACTCACCATCTGGTTGGGCCGGCCACACCATGCTGAGAATTACCAAAGAGGCGATAAAAAGGTACTTCATTTCGAGTTTAAACTGATTCCTCGGATTGAATTGAAGGGATGTGAACTTCTCATATATATATATACGTTTTGAAATCCATAACTAATTTACTTATAACTGTGAAAAAATTAATTAAAACGGGGAAATGCGATTTATCGAGCCTCTCACGCTTACATAAAATATTGCGTCTTTCAGCGTCTTATTTGATTATTTGATTTAAATATTTGTTTTCGTAATATATCGTATGACTAAAAATATTTTAACCTCCTCCTGCTGAACCCTGCTTTTGGCCAGAGAGAGCCACACTTGCATTGCTTTTCCTGCAGCCCAGATTGGATTAGGCTCTCAGCTCAGCTTGATCTTAGTTTATGAATCACCCAGCAGCTACATTTATTTAGATAAAATATTGTTAATGCTCCAATGATGATCCAATATTAACTTAAATACACTCTTTGTTCAAGGTTAATTTTTGTGATATAATTTGTAGGGTTAAAGGATTTAAAATTTTGACAATTTGTTACATTAAATATGAAATCCTCATTTCATTTTATGCTTGCCCCGAATGTTAATGTTCGAAAATTTAATCGATTTGCTTCTTTATTTCATGAATTTATTTCGTTTGATTGTTACAAAAAAGTGTCATCTTAGCACTTTGACTATGACCAGAGCAAGGTCATAATTTAATTTTTTTTATTTACCAAAGAGATTACGGTCTGTAATACAAAACGAATTTATTAATTAGAATATTAACTTGAAAATATATTTTTAATTGAAAAACTCACCATCTGGTTTGGCCGGCACCACCATGCTGAGAATTACCACAAAGGCGATAGAAAGGTACTTCATGTCGAGTTTGAACTGATTCCTCGGATTGAATTGAAGGAATGTGAACTTCTCATATATATACGTTTTGAAATCCATAACTAATTTACTTATAACTGTGAAAAAGTTAATTAAAACGGGGAAATGCGATTTATCGAGCCTCTCACGCTTACATAAAATATTGCGTCTTTCAGACTATTTAATTATTTGATTTAAATATTTGTTTTCGTAATATATCGTATGACGAAAAATATTTTAAACTTCTTCCAGAGATAGCCACACTGGCATTGCTTTTCCTGCTGCCCAGATTGGATCATTTGGGGATAGAAAGGTACTTCATTTCGAGTTTAAACTGATTCCTCGGATTGAATTGAAGGGATGTGAACTTCTCATATATATAGGTTTTGAAATCCATAACTAATTTACTTATAACTGTGAAAAAAAGGTAATTAAAACGGGGAAATGCGATTTATCGAGCCTCTCACGCTTAAATATTTTTTCCAATTTTTCGAACATTTTTCCAGTAGAGTATTCCATTTTCTATTTGAAATGTTTGCTCCTATATCTCTTGTATGTTTCTACTGGGTCCGCCCCTTGGATGTTTGTTTGTTTGTGCTGGCTGCCACTTGGCTCTGCCTCTCCTCCTCCTGTCCTGCGCCACTTGCTGCTAGGGAATCTGGTGCTGCTGCTGCTGCTGCTGCTGCTTGTGGCGATGATGATGATGATGACGTTGCTCACTTTGGCGCTCTTCATTTGCTGTGGCTCCTGTTGTTGCTGTTCCTGTGCAATGTACTGTAAGCGCATCTCCCTGAGCGCCTGTCCCCGGGTATCTCTCTGTGTGTGTGTGTGTGTTCTGGGTTTTTATCTATGAAATTCATGAATGCTTCGGCTTATCTTGCAGAATTGCATACTTGCAGGCACCAGCTGCCTGCCCTGCCCCGGCCCCTTCCCAGTTGGTTTGGCTTTTTGGTTGGCTGCTCCTCTTGTCGGTGGCCATTGCCTGTTGGTTGCCTTCTAATGGCGCTAAGTGGTGACTCTGGCCTCCGCCGCTCCCCTATGTATGTGGTTGCCCCTCTCTAATGGCATTTTATCTATGGCATAATTTTTTATTATGTCTCCCTTGCTGTTCTGGCTTAATGACAATCCACACACAACACACACAGAAAACCAAACACCGAAGCGAACCTGAACCAGAGACGGCGAGCGAGTCAAAATGTTAGATAGCTTTTCGGCATGTAATTAATCATTTGACAAGGCTTTCCGGGGGGAGGGGACCAGTGGGGGAAATCTCAAAGTTTCCCTATCGGAATTTTCTTTTTCTGTTTTTTTTTTTTTTATTATTTTGGGTTTCATGCGGGACTCGCAGTGCAATTGCTGCGGGCAAAAGGCAGCAAGCAGCAAACATCAACATCGGTAATCGAAAAAAATGAAGAAACCATTACACGGCGCTCGAACTTATCTACAGTGTTCCATCATCATTACCCCTATTGTGCTCAGTGTAAATTCAGAATGCAGTATAGCATATCAAGTATACGACATGTGGGGCACTATAAAAGCGAGGAAATCGTCAGGGTTTTAAGTGCTTACTATTTACCGGATTTATGATTCAAAAAGCACACCAACATCTCTTTTTTATGGCCAACCTCAGCGATTTTTTTTATCCAGTATAAAAAATGGTCGCGGGGATATTTGATTTAAGATGCGAGGCAAATATAATTTATACTATTTTTACAATAAATTACAGAAGAGCGCGGAGCGCAGAAGAAAGCGTTGTCGTGTGGATATGATGAAATATTAAGAGTTTAAGAGGGAAAATACAGAGAGAGAAAGATTGGGTTTAAAGGAGGGAAATATAAATTTATAATTTGTAATAAAATTGGTTTGTAAGTAAAATAAAATGTAGAAAGCTATGACAGGGCGAAGCTTTAAACGAACATTTATTTTAATTTTAAAATAAATCGACAAAGAATAAGATGAAAACTTAGTGTTTTTAAAAGGTAAAAATCATTTACAAGGATTTTTAAAATATTTAAATAATATTTTATATTTTGTAAAGTTTCTCTGAAATAAATTAAATTAATAGACTGTCTTTAAAGTATTCTTGTATATCGGTGATAAGGGGTTTTATTGAGTATTTAATATTTTCCATTTAATATATTCTATATATTTAGAAATTAGAAATTCTTTTCCCTACATTTCCTAGTCTTGATCCCATTTTTTCCAGTGGGAAGGAGCAGAGTAAAAGTAGTGAGAGTGTGTGCCTCCTCGTAATCCTTTTTTGCGGCGCGGCAGCATTTATGAAATGTATTCCCGCCTTATCGCTGGCCCCAGATCGCAGCTGGCGGTCCTGCTGCTGCTGCTCCATCTTCCGGCTCACCCCTTACCTTCCCATCCCCCCCATGACCTCTGCCTAAATCCCCGCCCTGACCCATGGTCCCTGGAATCAGCAGATGATGATGATGATGATGATGAGTTCGACTTGGGGGCTTTGGTCATAAAATGCGAGCATCAAGTCGTAGCGGTAGCCGCCTTGTCCTTGCGGTTGCGCAGACAAAAGGAGCTTGCAGGGAAGGAGCAGGAACTGGAGGAGGAGCAGTCGCTGGCCCCCCACATTTTTGTGGTGGCCACAACACCAAAACGCAATCCTTTGGATAAATTTTCTTATCTTTGTCGACCAGACGACGATATTATTTTTAATACAACAACCGAAATTTGTGCGTGTGTGTGTGTGCAAGGCCGTAAATGTGCCTGTGTGTGTG
Source organism: Drosophila anomelani (assembly GCA_035045905.1). NCBI lineage: Eukaryota > Metazoa > Arthropoda > Insecta > Diptera > Drosophilidae > Drosophila > Drosophila anomelani. The sequence goes on along the minus strand of JAWNOO010000019.1, from coordinate 122,122 downwards.
TGGAGTGTGTTATTTATGCTGTAATTTTTTTTATGTATATGTTAAATATGGTATATATAATGCTTTCTCATTTCTCCCAGAATCCGAAGAAGGAAAGGGTTACTCGGTGGGAATTTGTATAAGGCTCAAGGAGGCTGACTTACGACTTGACCTTTATCTGGGCAGAGGTATCCCTGAGTCTGCCAGGGATAATACTTAATTTCATTACTTTTTAATCCTTTGAGAAACACTAAAGTTGAGTAGGAAATTATTACTTGCTTGAAAAGAGATTTAAAAAAGTTGGGGGGATCTTTCTCCTTCTTTTTGTACCTTAAATCGTATTGTCTTGGCTTAGTCTTAGGCATACCTATAAATTTTTTATTCTTATAAATTTTTTAGAGCTTGTTTGCTATCATTAGATGTATTTGTACAATTCCAAAGATTTAGGTGCTATTTCCCTTAACCCTTTAAAATCAATTTCAGTCTCTATTATTGAGAAATCATATTGAGCTGGGACACACTTCTGTCAATCAATTAGTTTCTTGGCAGCCCTTCTGTTCAGCTTTCGTCTGCCTGTCATCTGAGTTGGTCCTGGCTTTCCATTAACCCCTTCTGTCATCCGCCAGCCGCTATTATTATTATTATTTTCCCGCACCCCCGCTTGGCTGTTTGCATTCGAATCTAGAGCTAGAGCTCACGCACGAATGACCCTCGTCATCGATGTTGATTCCTGCTCCGACTCTGATTATTATTGCCTTGTATTTTGGTGGCTTGTTTGTACAAATCCAGTGGCGAAAATACAATCAGCAATCAAAGAGCTTAAATCGCTGGGAAAACGAATTGAAATCGAATTGTGGCAGCAAGGATTTGTTGAGTCAGCTTTGTGTGTGTATATGCCTCCTGGCTCTTCAAGTTTTATGCTCCCTCTTTGCTCTCCATAAATCCCGAAGCATCACATTTTCTCGAAGCGAAGCTCATTACAAGCTGTTAGCAGGCACTTTGCACTTCATCATCGCCCAGCGTCCCAGGTAAGGTAGCCAGTTGTCGGTCTCCGTCAGAGCCTCCTTCCTGCATTTATGGCTTATTTGCTGGCTGTCAGTCGTCACTCGGCTGCCCCTCTCCCTTGTGGCTCCTTCAGTTTAAGCCACAAAATCCACCGACCGACCAACGAAACCCAACTCATTCGCAACGTTGTAAACGTTTATTGTGCCACCAAAAGAGCAGCCAGAGGAGCTGGCATCTTCTGGGTCTTCGTGCCTGCCTTTAGTCACCTTCCATCCTCTCTTGGCACTGGCCCCATATTCCCGGCTCAAAGCCTGCGCCACACAGAGACGCACACACTTTTCGGGGCCTAATTGGTAGGTAATGATGTGTCTGGCTCTTGCCGCTTTGTTAGGCAGTCCTCCAAAAGGCACTGAGCGAAAGCGGATTAAGTTTTGAAAGTGCTAAATATAAATCAAATATAAATTTCTCTGTTTACTTTTTATTATTCAACTTTAAATTGGGTTCAAGTTAACACAGAATCATCTACATATTTTTGCAGATTTTCTTTTATTTAAACCAGTCACAGGAGTCCAATTTTTTCTTTCTGTACTGCCAACAGCTTTTCAGCCAGGTTGCGTGGCCTTTTTTAGCTGCCTCCGCCGGGCCCCAAACTTGGGCTCAGAGTTGGTTCTGAGGATGAAGCTGGCGAAGCTGGGGAATGGGAGTTGCTGCGTGGCGGCCTTTTTAGCTTTGTAGTTTTGGCCAACTGCCGGTTGTTGTCGCTGACTGCCTCGCATCTTGTTAGCAACTTGGACGCCTGTTTCTCCTGTGTGCTGTGTGGGGTCCTTTTTCCGTTTGTTTTTGGACTCCTTTTGTAGCTTTTTTCCCCTGTTTTTTTTTTTGAGGAATTTCATTCCCATTCACACAGCTCTGGCGGTCAATTTTCGCGCCTCTTTAATTTACTGAAACCCGTTGTGTTTTTTGTGTTCAGTTGTCGTGATTGGTTTGCTTGATGAACACATCAAAAGTCATCACAGACAGAGACAGAAAGGGGTGAGAGAACGAGAGGGAAAACAGAGCAAAGCACAGAGACACGACTTTGGATCGGAGATCAAGGGGGCGTGGCCCGGCAAAGCCCTCACGAACTGAGCAGTTGTAACAGGACAACAAAAGGCAGGGAAAGCGCAGTGTCGTGTCTGCTGCTCAGAGGAAAATCAAGTCAACAAAGGGAGTAGAGGAGGGGAAAAATCGGGAAAAATCACAATTGAATTGAGACTTCTAAGAGGGCTGTAGGTAGTGGTTGTCAAAGCTTGATTGATCTGCAGAAAAAGCGTGATTTGTTTACACAGAACAACGAGTGCAGCTTCTCCCAGTTGCTGATTGCTACAGCTCCCACTTCCCTCTGATATAACAGCCAGAGCTGACATCCTTTGATCCTAATCCGTGGAAGCAACATTTATGCAAATATTCCAACTTGTTTAATAAACGCAAATTATGAGCAAGGAAGCAGGAGCAGCAGCCGCGGCAGCAACATGTTGCCTCGTCTGCGATGAACGATTAGCCGACATTCAAAACTTGCACTTTGGGTCAATTTAAATTTGTGCACGGCAGGCCAACAGGCTGCTCCTTGGAGCTTACGCTACACATGAGATTGTGGGAGCAACATTGGAATATTCCAATCGCAATTGATCACCGGGCTAAAGGCTATAGCTACTCCTGTTCCTGCTCCTACTGCTCCTGCTGCTGCTGCTGCTGATCAAGCGATCAAAGCTCTCTGTGAGCGTGCTCACACGATATTTTCAGGTACTTTGCTTGCGACAATTTTCCCAAACTCCTTCCCAGCTGCCTCTGCCCCTTCAGCTTATCAGCTTGCAACCATGCAACAGCAACAGCAACAGCAACAGCTACAGCAGCAACAGCAGCAAACACATCTCTCAGTTGCATCAATTGCTCCAACATTGAACTCTGAGCAGTCCGAGGGCCCTCAGATCTGGCCCCTGGTTTCCTCCCTGATCCCTCGCTCTGTGTATCATTTGCACGTTTTTTAATTAAGACATCAAAAAGAGAGACTTTAACTTGGGCGATTTCGAGGAATTGCCTGCCTGTCGTCTGTCGTCTGCCGTCTGTCTTTGGCTTTGTGTCTGCGGTGCCTGTGTTTCGGTTTCTATAGATCGAAGATATAGTACAAGTACCACATAGGTTGCTCCAGAAATGTATATATGTACCAACAGCGGAGGTGAAAATGGTGGAGCAAAGAAAAAGATTTAATGGGGTAAAGGAATAAAGATTATTCCAAATAATATTTTATATTTGTTAGCAGTTTATAATATTTGTTATTAGTCCAAAATTTCATCTGTAATCTGAAGAATTTTATATGTTAAGAAATAGTCAAAATATGGTAATTTTTTTATTAATTTTTTTTTTTTTTTTGTGACATCTTTTTGCTAAGGAATTTCTGAAAAGGAACTTGGCAGGAGTTTAGTTTTTTTTACCTCTGACTGCTGAGTAATTCTTCTAAAAAAGCTAACTGAAATATTAACCTCGGGTATATAAGAGCTCTTTCTGGCTTTTTAAAACTATAAAAATTCCTAAGCAGTTTTCGTTGCTTATTTCTTATAATTTCTTTGGCTACATTGACTCGGCATAATGCTTTCCTGAATTAATTTTCCCATCGTTTTCCCTGTGAGCTCAAGACTATATGGATAACCGCAACTGTACTGAAATATTTCCTCCCTTTTAAGCTCCACTTTCCACTCCTCAAGTTAATCTCCTCGCAGCCCATTGACATCAGAAGCACAGCTTCCCTTTTTTTCGGTTAGAACCAAATGAACTAAATTAGTTTTGGGCTGAAAATACGAACTTCTGTTCCGATCACAAGAGCAAAAACTCCAAGGGGATAGACTGGGGAGTTGGCTTATCCACGAATCGAAGGAATTTCCTCTCTTTTAGAGTTCCCATAGAGCGAAGGTGCTGACTGCAGGGACTGAAATCGAAGCTTAGCTTGAGGGAGAAACTGCGGCTCCGGCGAGTAAATCACGAATAGCTTTTGGAAGCCCCGAAGATATAAGAATGTTGATTATTTACACGGACAAGAGGCAAAAAGAAAACAGATCTGAGCTGAAGAAACCAAGTCTTCTTTTTTTTTTTGCTGTATTTTTTCCTTCTGGCCAAAGTGTGAAGTGAAATGAAATTTGCGAACTTTGCGCTCCGGCCCCTCTTTTCCTTGATTAATAACAATTGATAAGCCAAGGAGTTGTTGGCCCAGAGACCTCGCTGCTGGCTGATGGCGTTGATTACCCGTGCCCGGGCCTGGGCCCAAGTTCGGGCTGCAGGCTCCTCCTTCTTGGTCCGTTGCCATCGCGATGGATGGCAGGGAGTCCCGGAAACCGAAGGCAAGGTGGCAAAATTTTCGCGCTAAAATGAAGATTTCTCTTATCACAATTGGCAGCTGCAGAGCGAGAGCGAGCTCTTTTTTTTTGGGCTGTGCTCACTCACGTTTTTCAATTTCTGCTGCTGCTGCTCCATCCTCTTGATCATCCGATTGGCTTTGCTGAAATTTGTTTAATTATATTCCCAGTTGGTCTTCCGTTTGCAGTAGTCGCACATTGTTTTTTCCTGATTAATGAGATTTAGGATCTAAGAGACACAAGGCTAGGAGGGTAAATCATAGAGGAATGTTAAGGAAGTCAAAAAAATTTAATTTACAAGCTGAGAAACTTGGTTTCAATGTGGCTCAAATGAGGCACAGCAACTACTAGAAATTATTAGCAACTTGTCTTTGCTTATTTTGTGTTTATGAGCCTTATTCGAGCCATAAAAAGATATATATATTTGATTTCTATTCAGTAAAAATTGAATTAAATATAAATTAAATAATAAATTGATACAAAGGCCTCTAATTATAAAATGGAAAATAATACCTTTACCGCCCTCTCAGAGCCGCTTCCTTTATGTCTATGCCTCACCTCCAAGTACTTGCGCCCAGCCAGACGCACTGGCGACTTGGCTTGCATCCCTCTCCGGTTACCTAGGCACCTTTTTTGGCTTATTGCCAGCACCATCTTCTGCAAGAGAGATCCTCGATTTATTTTTTTTCGGGTTAACTGACCCCGCAACGATTAGCAGCAGCGGCGGTCCGCGGACTTCAACCCAAAACGACAAATGAACAAAGGGTCGCCTCCTCCTTGGGGTGTGCTCCGGCTACGTACTACGTTCTGGGCTCCAAATTGTTCGATTGTTTATGGCTGCCAACAACGCCCACCGAGCCAAGTGGCGGCCAAGTGAGAAACCGGCAACAATCATCTGCCGGCTGATAAACAGCGAGGTGCCCCCCCTCTCTCTCTCTCTGCCCACCTGCAGGAGAGTGGTGTGTGTGTGTGTGTGTGTGTTTTTGTTGTGTCGCTTATCGGCGAGGATCGATCGCGAAGCCAAAGTGGAGAGAGACCCCAAGCCGAAGCCGAAGCCGAGGCCTCAGACGGCGGTTGAGCTGATTTAACAAATTGATAAACAATTGTTGGCGTTGGCCAACGGGATCCGGAGGAGGGGACAACCCCTGCCCTACCCCCTCTACACCTGAGAGAGGTGTGCAGCAAGGGAAGAGGGGGGGCAGTTAAACAAACGATCGGGAAACGATCGCAGTTTTCAGCGAAAAAAGCCACTGCTGCATCATGTTCCCAGATCCCAAATCGATTTCGTATGCGAATGTGAATGCCAATAAGCGTAGCCTTGCAATTCCGCCACGCACTGCCCAGAGGGGAGCAGTGGGGGTTATAGAAAAATAACAATAATAATAATATAGCAACACCTTGTTGAAAAATATACAATTTTTATTATTTTTTCTGTTTTTTAGAGTATCAATATATCGAAATTTCCACTGAAAACTAATTTAAAAAATTTTTTTTTAAAAATGTTTAAAGAGGTCTAAAGACTTTCTATAAAATAAATTCAAACAATAATTCAACGAAATGCCCCTTAACCTTAATTATTATATTTGCAAATTTTGTTCTCTTTTTCAAATACCAAAAATTGTGTGATTTCGGCTATATCCTCCCTTGAAGCCAACTAATCTCTATTTTCTGTAAGAGATTTCCTTGCCCAGAATCCCGCAGCATTTGCAACAATGAAAAGTAGGAGCGGGTGTTGCGATGGCACTCGCGAGGCAATCGCTGGCGGAGATCTGCTGCTGCTGCTGCAGCACCAACTGAGAGCCGAGCTGGTGGACCCAGCACCAAGAGCTGAGAGCTAAGATCCCGGGCTGAGGCTAATCCTCGGCAGAGGCAGCTGTCGCTGGGAGGCAGAGGGATCGGGGGGATACCGAAACCAAAACCCAAAGCCATTGTTAGCTGTTAGTCTCCCGTTCGCACTCTATCGGCGCTGGGCCATCTTCCCTGCTCCCTGCTTGGGCTCCCTGCTCCTTCTCCGGCTGCTCCTCATCCTCCGCGGCTCCCAACTTCTGCCCGGGACAAAACACTTTACGTGTGCGGCTTATCGCCACCCAATCGAAGGCAATAAATATCTTACAAATAAGCAGAATGCCTCGGAATGCCAGCGGAGAGCGGCGGCCGAAGGGCAGGTAACGGAGAGCGCTCCTCCGCTGATTCCTCAAACTGATTGCTCACGTGCAGAATTGTGTGAATTCGTGAAAAATCGACGGCGGCAATTAGGGCGGGCCCGTCAATAGTCGTTCGTTGTTTTTTTTGCGTTCTGTATTTTTTGGCAGCAGCAGCAATAGAATCTGAAAAACATTAACAAGAAAAGAATATAAACAAATAAATAAAAGAAAATATTGCAACCGATTTCACAGAGCAATCGAAAGACTCAGGAAACGAACTTGATTTGCCATGGGAAGGCTTTGTTTATATTTTTATATTAATTATAAATAAATCAAATGATAAACTTAATTTGATAATAAATCAAATAAGTTTATTATTTATTTTAATTAGAAACGAAATGATTAATTAAAAAATAAACCAAGCAATTAATTAAATGCATATTTTGATCCAAGAAAAACAACATTTAATAAATAAAAGAAAATATTGCAACCGATTTCACAGGAGAATCAAAAGACTTAGGCAACGAACTTGAATTGCCGTGGAAAGGCTTTATTTAAATATCATTATTAATAAACCATTAACAAAAAATAAACATAATAATTCATTTAATAATATATCAAAAATTAAGTTTATTAAAAACGAAACAATGAATTAAAATTATGAACCAAACAATTCATTAAATGCATTTGAAGGCTGAGAAAAATAACAATTAATAAACCTAAAAAAGTTAATCAATAAATAAAACTAATTTAATAAAACTCCTTTTTAATTTATAATGAGTTTTGAAATAATACAAATATTAAATATTTGAAAAGTCATTTAAACATATTTTACAAGAAAATTTCTTTCAAAAAGAATAATATTAATTACAAAAATAATTCACCTTCTTACAAAACCTTTAAAATACTTTCTAAAAACAAGTTTTTTTTAACTTTAAATCTTTTATAAAACTTGAGAATATTTCTCGCTTTCTAATGCATTTTTTAAAGTATTAAAAATATAAAAAAAAGAACATTCCCAAAACAAATGTTTTACCAATTCCCCAAAACGTTTTCCCCTCCTCGCTTCGTTTTCTCTTTGGCCGAATAGTTGGACCGCTCGCTCTGGATGTGCTGACATTTCAATAGCCACCAATTGACAGGTCAACGCGCATTCTCTCCTCCGGTGGATTCTAGAGGGGATCGGGATCAGTAGAAGCAGCTCTTTGGGAGTTGGGAATTGGGAGCTAAGAGTCGTGGCCCGCACGAGCAGGCAGGGCGAAATGTGTTCGCTGCCACGAGATGTCGAATTTCTGGCGAACCGAGGAGATGCAAAGCCGCTTATCCTGCCCGACCATCTCCATGCCACATGTGTGTGCCATGTCCGCGTCCAGTGCCAGTGCCAGGCCGCCATAATCTCGGCCAGCATCGCCGTTGGTCGTTATAATATTTCGCCGTGGCCGAAAGCACACACACAGAACAGACCAGAGAACAAATCAGATGTCAGAGGCTCTCGGGATTCGGGATTTCTTCTTGGCCAACTTCGAACTTTTGCTGGCCCTAATCATCGGTGGCCACCATGAGCTTTTCCTTTGCTTTTCCACGTAAGAGATGGCCATGCGGGATAAACAGCTCCAGCTCCAGCTCCCCCTCCCCGGACTCTTGTCGCATTGTTTTCACAGCTCTTCTCCTGGCCAGCGACCATCGGCCATCGACCACTGACAATTTGTTCGATAATAATTGCCAAAGCAGCTGGCTTGACACATAGATTCCTCGCGGGCAGACGGCAGCCCCTGGGATTCTGGGAAGCCAATTTGAGGCACTAAACTGCCATGTGAGAGGTGATTTGACCTGGGAAGTGGATGCCCAAGGAATGTAGGGAACAGGCTCTAAAGAGACGAAGATCTTCAGGGATTCTGATATTTCTTTTACTAATATTTAATATTTTTAATCAATTTTAATGGCATTTTCTAATTTCCTTTCTTTTTTTTTTGCAGATTCCAAAGATTTGACCGCTCAAGAGATGGGCAGCGAGGAGAAGGATCAGCAGCAGCTGGAGGATCAGCTGGATGACGACTCCAGGGATCATCTCCAAGAGACAAACAATAATAATAACAACAACAATATAATTAACAATAACGAAGATGAGGACGACGACGATGAACAGGAAGACGCTGTGTTTGAGCAGCCAGAAGAGTCTAATGCCGCGCCTGATCAGGATATAAGCGAGACCGATCCGCGACAGGAAGAGGAGATGGAGGATGAACTGCCCGTCAACAGTCCCAGCACTCCGCCCAAGAGTAGCCCCTCCTCGCCGCAACTGATACCCAAGCTGGAGCAGCCCTCCACGCCGCCATCCGAGGCCGAACCCTCGCCGTGTCCCTCGCCCTGTCCCACGCCCACCAGCACGCCCAAGTTGCCCAAACTGCGTCTCAACGCGCTCCTGGCCTCCGATCCCGCCCTCAAGCCCGATGCCAAGGAGCTGACTCTTCCAGAGCCCCGACTGCTGGCCCCTCCGCCGCTCTCCATTAAGCCAGAGGTGCAGCCATCGCAGCCAGAGAGCCTGGGAGCAGAACCACTGATGAAGCCAGCGCGATTCATGTGCCTGCCCTGCGGCATCGCCTTCAGCTCGCCCTCGACCCTGGAGGCCCACCAAGCCTACTATTGCTCTCATAGGAATAAGGATGCAGACGAGGATCAGGCGGGCAGTGACAAGTCGGTAGCCGGCGGAGGGGCTGCTTCCGCAGGATCGGGAGCAGGGGGAGCAGGATCCTCGTCGGAGCCACCGGCAAAAATGGCCAGAACGGGCAAGCAATACGCCTGCTCGCAGTGCTCCTACAGTGCGGATAAGAAGGTGTCCCTCAACCGGCACATGCGAATGCACCAGACCTCGCCGGCAACGCCCACCCTGGTCAGCCTGCCCAATCTCATCCAGAACGGCATACCACCGCCGCCGGGCGTCGTTGTCGCGCCCAATCCGCTGGAGGAGGCCTCTAGTCAAGTGAGTAAAGTGTTGTTGGGGTGCCAGGAGTCATTTGTTAGTTCCTAGAGTCTAATCCCATCCCAAATCCCGCCCAACAGCAAACGGATCGCTACTGCAGCCACTGTGATATCCGCTTCAACAACATCAAGACGTACCGGGCGCACAAGCAGCACTACTGCAGCTCCCGGCGACCCGATGGCCAGCTCACCCCCAAGCCGGACACATCCCCAGGCGGCAGTGGTGGCGTGGGACCAGGCCCCGCATCCTCATCCTCGGCATCAGGTGGAGTGCCGGCGCCTTTGTCAGCGGCGCCTGGCAAGCTGAGTCCACAGGCAAGCAGGAACAACAAGACGCCAACGCCAGCAATGGTGGCCTTGGGGCATGCCGCCGCAGCTGCGGCGGCGGCAGCAGCAGCGGCTGCCTCTCTCCAGGCACCACCGCACCCACCGCCGCCCTTCCTGGCGTTGCCCACGCATCCGATCATCATTGTTCCCTGCTCGCTGATACGGGCGGCCAGCTTCATTCCAGGCCCACTGTAAGTATTCCAAAAATCGTAGCTTAAAAGTGGTTTCTATTTTCTATTTCTTTTAAATAAAATTTAAATTTAATTTAAAATATATTCCAGGCCCACTCCCAACTCGGGAATTGTGAATCCGGAGAACACCTGCTTCACTGTGGACAATGGAACAATCAAGCCACTGGCCACCGCCTTGCTGGGCGCCGCCCTGGAGCCAGAGCGGCCCTCGGCGCCCTCATCAGCAGCCGAGGTTGCAGAGCCCAAGAGCAGTCCTCCCGAACCCAAACGCAAGGAGGCAGGCGGAAGTCGGTAAGTGGCAGAGATTCTTGAGGGATTAAAGAACGCCAAGTAACCGATATGTCTTTCATTTTCCCCTTAGAGAGTCTGCGCCCTTGGATCTCTCGTTGCGTCGTTCGCCCATCTCTCTGAACTCGCTGAGCCTGCGACAGCGACACCTGCGCTCAGCGCTCCTCGATGTGGAGGAGGCGCTCCTGGGCAGCGTGGGCAAGGAAATTGCGGAAGCCTCGGCCGGCGGAAGCGTGACTCCCGAACAGATCGTTTGCGCACCCTCGCTGCCCAGCAGCCCCTCGATGAGTCCCTCGCCCAAGCGGCGAACCATCAGTCCCAGGAGCTCGGGAGCCGGCAGCAATGCCTCCATGTCGCCGCCTGGTCTTGGTGTGGTGCCCAGCCTGCTGGACATGCGCTCCATGCTGCCAGCGGATTTTGGCCTGTCCGAATCGCTGCTCGCCAAGACCAATCCGGAATTGGCACTCAAGCTGGCGGCGGCGGCAGCTGCAGCGGCTGCAGTGGCCGGAGGTGGTGCTTCCCAGGCACAGGCCAGTGTGGGAAATCCTGGGGGAAGTGGAGTCACTACTGGAGCGCCCCAGCAACCACAGATTTACGTGAAGCAGGGGGTGTCCAAGTGCAAGGAGTGCAATATCGTTTTCTGCAAATATGAGAATTACCTGGCACACAAACAGCATTACTGCTCCGCCCGCAACCAGGAGGGTTCCGCCGAAGGCGATGCCAAGTCAGCTGTTTCGCCAGGAGCCGGCGGAGCCGGAGGATCCAGCGTCGGCGGTGGATCAGAACCCGCCACATCGGTGGAAACAACACCGGTGGCTTATCAGCAACTCATCTGCGCCGCCTGTGGCATCAAGTACACCTCCCTGGACAACCTGCGAGCGCATCAGAACTACTATTGTCCCAAGGGAGGAGCCACAGCCGGAGGAACGCCCACAGATCCGGTGAAGGAGAAGTGTGGCAAGTGCAAGACCCTGCATGAACTCGGCCTCCCTTGTCCAGCGCCACTTACAAGTGTCCTCGCCGCACCCACAGCCAATTCCGGGTCATCCTCCAGCTCGAATTCATCTTCTTTAGCTGCCGCCTCCAATAGCCTGAACAAATGTCCCGTTTGCGGCGTAGTCAGTCCCACGGCGGCGCTGGCCAAGAAGCACATGGAGATGCATGGCACCGTGAAGGCATATCGCTGCAGCATCTGCCAGTACAAGGGCAACACGCTGCGAGGAATGCGCACCCACATACGCACGCATTTCGATAAGAAGACCACCAGCGAGGTGAACGAGGAGCACTTCATGACGTGCATCTTTCAGGAGGAGGAGGAGCAGGTACAGGGTCGAGTAATCAGCCAGGAGCTGAGTCAGTCGGCAGTCTCGCAGGACTCCGCCATGGATCATCCGCCGCAGTTGTTCAACTGCGATTACTGCAACTACGCCTCCACCTACAAGGGCAATGTGGTGAGTAAAAGCACTGCAATCTTGGAGAGCTTTTATCTGACTGAGATTAAATCCTTACAGCTGCGCCACATGAAGCTGTTGCATCCGCACGTGGCCCTCATCAGTTCGCCCTCGATTTCGCCAGAGAGCAGAGATCAGGATACCAGCAACCAGCACTCCGAGGGCTCCAATGGCGAGGCAGCAAGGTAAGAATCAGGGATATAAACCGGCTTTGAACTGTTTATTAATTTTGTTGTTATACCTGCAGCTTCCACATCAAGTCCGAGCCCCTGGATCCACCCGCATCCACGCTGAGCCTGGTGCAGGAGAACAACAACTCATCTCCCATACCTACCCTGACGCCGCACATCAAGGCCGAGCCCATGGACATGGATAGCCTGACAGTGGCCTCGCCTTTGGGCGCCGCTGCAGCCGCTGCCGCTGTGGCCGCCGCCGAGGTGATGAAGAAGTACTGCTCCACCTGCGACATATCCTTCAACTACGTGAAGACCTATCTGGCCCACAAGCAGTTCTACTGCAAGAATAAGCCCCATCGACCGGAGGCCAGCGATAGTCCCAGTCCGAACCTGGCAATGGGCGGTATGGGCGGTGTGCCAGGCGGCGGCGCCGGCGGTCAGCAAAAGAACAAGGAGAACCTGCAGGAGGCGGCAATTTGAGAGAGTCAGCTGCGCTGGGAGGAGCAGCGGAAGCAGCTGGAATGGTATTACAAGTGCTTCTGAGCCGAACCTAAAATCGAATCGAATCCTACAACTAAAGCTAAGCCTAAAGCCACCTGTAGTCGACGACAGTATTCCCGGAGAATCTCGCTGTCGCTGCCGACTCCTACTACGACTTACCCCGATCATTAGATATACACATAAACGCATATAATAACTATATAGACCCTAGATCCTAGATATACTACATATATATACGCATAAACCCACGATGTGTGGAAACCCCATGACATATAATGCATGCCAAAGCTTACCACTTAGACGGAGAAACTACAAGTTTTGCGAGGAGGACGAGGGATTGTGGAGAAAGAGTTGGAATATTCCTATTGTAGAATCCATTATTGTATTGTAAATGAGTACATCAACTGAGTACGTTTATTTATTAAGTGTGTGCGACAATAAAAATAATTAATTTATTCAACAATAGCTCGGAGCGGAGGAGTAGAGTATGTAGAAGTTATTCTAAAGATGTGCATTATTTTAAATATATTAAAAATTCTGTGAAGAACAATCAATTGGGAAAAGTAAGTAATAAGTGTAGAATAACGTATTTAATTATTTTTTTTTAACAATTCTGTTTCCATCGCTTTTCCATTACCCAGGAGACTTGGTGGGGCTTCTTCTCCATGATTTTGACTTAAACAAAGGCTATCCCTGAGAAATTAATGAATTGGCAGCCCAATAAATGAAGCCATTCACCAATAATTAATCATTTTAATTCCCTTACGAGATGAATTCCCCACCATAAGCCATAATCCACACGCATTCCGTTATCTTTATGACTAATACACTTTTTATTGAAATGATACGAGTACATAATTTATATCGTATTTAACCTATTACAACAAAACGTGAAATCACTTTATTCAATTTTGAAAAATTTACGAAAGAAATAAGAGATGTATCCGCCTCATTTGCTGGAATTCCTTTGCTCCACCAAGATCCCGGAGAGGAAGGCTGCCACGTAGCCACAACCTCTCGGCGTGTGGGTGTGTGCGTCATCCAAGGAGCAGGCTTAGATCATATGATGGAGTTCGAGTGTGTGGATTCTGTGGGAACTTTGTGGACCCTCTCTCGCATCCAGTTGCTGTCGTTAGGTGTAGTGTTGCGTGGTTTTCAGTTAAATCGATATTGTAAAAGTAAAAAGATGCGAAACGCGCTCTCGAAAACGCCTTTCTCTAGATGTTTCGACTTTGTTGTGGGTGTGTTTGTTGTGTGTGTGTTTATTTCTATGTAAGGGAGTTGCCGGTATGGATTACTCGGTGGCCGCCATGGCACGAGCCTGGGCACGCACACGCTTCTCGTACTCCAACCTGTTCTGGCAGTAGATGGTGTAGGCCTCCGCCTGGGCCGGATCCTTGATGTTGGGCTCGTTTAGCAGGTCCTGGATGCCCAACAGAATCTGTTTGATGGTTATGGCGGGACGCCAGTCCTTCTCCTCATCCAGCAGCGACAGGCAGACGGTGCCCGATGGGTAGACGTTGGGATGGAACAGCGGCGGCTCGAACTTGCACTTTGGCGGCGAAGTGGGATAGTCATCCTTGAAGATCATGCGGAGCTTGTAGAGACCGCCCTCCCATGGCGTTGACTTCTTGCCGGGAATGGCGCACTCCCAGATCATCAGGTTGAGGGTGCCGTCCGGGTTCTTCGCTGGCCGGGCAACAAAGCCGAACGGGTGATCCTTCCGCCAGGCCTTGCGCTCCTCCCCAAGGCGTGTAATGGCTATTCCAGACATAGTTGTAGGCTCCGTTTGTCCCTCTTCCCTCCGTTGTAATCACCAAGATCTCCGCTCTACACGCGCGTCTGTCTCTAAAAAATGTGAGTGTCTGGGTGTGTGAGTGTGCGGTTAGGCTTGCATTGTCTGGTCTGCGGCGGCCTGCCTGCCGTACGTTCTAGTATGGAACTTACCTTAAATGCAAATAGCAGGCGCTACTACTAATCAGTAATTGTAATATTACTATTATTTGATTTTCGCGTTGTTGCAAATTCTAGCGCAATTTTCTCCGGAACGCTTCTGCTAGAGGTGGTAATTAGAGATGTTAATACGTCGATACTCCCTCGCAGACATCGTTGCGTAGCCCTTGGCGTTAGTTTTTAAACTATCGTTGAATAAATATCTAAATGGTTTTTACAATTTTTATTTTAGCCATTAACATTTACAACATTAGTGCTAACAAAAGTTATATTTAAATTATTTACTATAAACTATATATTTTTACTGAAAACTATCGATAAGAAAGTTACAGTAGCGGTCGAAAAATTGACATTGATTTTATATTAAAACAAAAATAATAATTATAAAATTTAATAAATATAATATCATTACTCAGCCAAAAAAAAAAAAAACAAAATTCATTAATAGATTTAATAAAGAAAAGATTTCGTGATTAATTAATTTAAATTAATTTTAAATATTGCATACTTTTTGTTGCAAGCCTTTAAAAATAGAGTACAGTTTACAAGCACTCGGTCAGAATGACGGTCTAGAAATACAGTTAGACAAACACTCAACCAGATGAGCTGCTAATAAATAATGTTTACAAGCACTGGGCAGGGGCAGTACGAAATACAGTTTGACAAGCACTAGACCAATGCCAATGATCAATTCTGCCGATCTGGTATTTCATGTTCCAGGCGAACAGAATCATTTCTGGAATTTCGTGAAAATAAATGATGCAGATTTGTTAAGCTGTTAAAAACTAGAATAGCAACGGTTTCCGAATCTTAAATCGTCCATAACTCAGCCAATTGAGCTTTAATTTCAAATCGGAAAGCACCGCTGTGTTAGTTTTTAACAGCTTAACAAATCTGCAAACTTCAATTTAAAAAAACTCAAAGGGGGAAAATTTTACAAAATTGGAATTTTTGTTTTTTGGTAAAATGAGAAAGTAAGTATGCAGGTTTGTTAAGCTGTTAAAAACTAGAATAGAAATGTTTTCCGATTTGAATTTGAGGCTTTTTTGGCTGAGTTATGCACGGTTTTCGATTTGTTGTACTTTATTAAAAAAAAATAGCTAGATGTGCATCACTGACAGTAAGATGCAATTTTGTCCCAACGGAGCTTCCTAGCTAGAAGCGCATCACTGGTGTACATCGTCAAAATCAAGCAAATTCGTTACTTTTTGAATTTTGGTACCAGGCGAACAGAAGGCAGCAGCAAGCAACCGAAAACTGTTATAAACTGTTATAAAAATTACCAATATCGTAAATCTTATTCCAATATCGTATATCGTATACCAATATCGTAAACCGTATTCGAATATCGTAAATAGTATTCGAATATCGTAAATCGTATTCGAATATCGTAAATAGTATTAGAATATCGTAAATATTTACGATATTCGAATACGGATTACGATATTCGAATACGGTTTACGATATTGGGATACGATATACGATATTGGAATAAGATTTACGATATTGGTAGTTTTTATAACAGTTTATGACAGTTTTCGGTTGCTTGCTGCTGCCTTCTGTTCGCCTGGTATCTGAAATCCCAAAACTAACAAATTTGTACTGAAAATGACCAGATTGAAGTCTGGATTTGTGCCTACAACAACAACAACATCTCCTTTACAACAACAACAGATCGTTTACAGAAAGAAACAGAAAATAACAAACCTAAATACTTACTTTCTCATTTTACCAAAAATCAAAAATTTCCAATTTTGTAAAATTTTCCCCCGTTGAGTTTTTTTAAATTGCAGTTTGCAGATTTGTTAAGCTGTTAAAAACTAACACAGCGGTGCTCTTCGATTTGAAATTAAGGCATTTTTGGCTGAGTTATGGACGACTTAAGATTTTTTTGACTATCTTAAAAAAAATCTTTAATCGTCCATAACTCAGCCAAAAAAGGTCCAAATTCAATTCAGAAACCGTTGCTATTCTAGTTTTTAACAGCTTAACAAATCTGCATACTCAATTTCTCATTTTAAACAAATTGAAAATTTGACCATTTTTTGAAAAAATGGAAAGAGGTACCTCTTTCCAAATTTTCGAAAAATCGAACGATTTTTTTTTTGCCAATATTAGGCTTAATCGACTCGGCTGTTGATGCAGATCAAGAATATATATGCTATATGGGGTCGCAAATGACTCCTTCACTTACATTTAAGCTTTTTACTAAGATGTAACATTCATAAAAATATAAAAAATGTTTCGCTTGTTCGCTTCGTACATGAATTACCAGATCGGCAGAATTTGGTCATTGTTATTGGTCTAGTGCTTGTCAAACTGTATTTCGGACTGCCCCGGCCCAGTGATTGTCAAAATTTATTACTTGGGAGCTCATCTTATCGATTGCTTCTCAAACTGTATTTCCCAACAGACATTCTGTCCAGTTCCTGTAAAACTGCAATCCATATTTAAAGGCTTGCCCCAAAAGTATGTTTTACTCGACCAAGCGAGCAGCAAAAATAGTTTTATAAGTGCTGGACCAAAGCATATTAAAGAATAGATAACAGTTTGAAATCAAATTGTTTGATTGAAAAATTAATCTTATTTATTTTCCTTCACTGCAGGATACAAATGTATAGCTTTAATTATAAAATTATAAATAAGGCCACTTATGACCCGAGTTTTAGGAAATATAATCCCTATAAGGTTGTTGTGCCTCATGCAACGGAACGTAACTAACTCAATCTTGTAAATTTTCGTCTTTTTTTGCAGTGTACAGAGATAGTGTGAAAGGATGTGAAGCGGAAGCAGTAACAAAAATAATGCTTGGCTTGGCTAACGGCTGCAGAAGACATTAATTGCGATGGAACGAATGGAGATGTTGTTCTGGTGGATTGGAGACTCCTTCCGGGCCTACTTGGCCTTCTTGGACTCCTTCTTTTTGCTGCTGGACGAGTTGGACGTGCTCTCATCCTTCTCCTTTTTCTCCTTCTTTTCAGGCTTTTCCTCGGGGTGGTCTTCATAGCTGCAAGAGAGAGAAACCACCTTATAGCGAGCTATAGAATTGAAGTATCGAAGAAGGACTTACGCGAAGAGGACCTTCAGCTCGCCGCGAACGAGCGCTACGAGCAGGGGCGTCCCCATGCAGGCGGGCACCAGGTAGAGCAGCGCCGGCTGCGCATGTTTGAAGACGTGCATCACAAAGATGGTGGCCAGCAGGCCCAGGAAGTAGGCAATCAGCGTGGAGTAGAAGTAAATACGCGTCTTGCGCTTTTTACTGTCATCGAAGCGCAGCAGCAGGGCGATGAAAATGCCCGGGATGACGATGTCGCCCAGACCCAACATGGCAAAGTTGGAGGCATTCAGTCCGTGCTCGATGAGGTCCTGGGGGAACACTAGCTTGATCGGCGCCTCGAAGCTCTTGGCCACCGTGACCATCACGTTGGTGCCAAACACCCAGAAGATGTCGTAGAAGAACAGACCGCTCAGCAGGATCACGCCCGTGACGAAGTTGTTCAGGTGCAGCATCTCCACGCCGTTGATGGCAAACGCCAGACCGAACAGGTTGTTGGCGATCCAGTGCTTCTTCAGCAGATACCACACGCCGATCACCGAGGAGATCACCAGGCAAACGATGTCGTGCGTGGAGAACTTGTAGTTAACAATATCCTCCTTGTGCTTTCCCTCGCCCTTGGTGAACAGTATGTGGAACGGCACCTTGGGCACCGCCGCCGGCATCAGCGAGTTGATCACCGGGCTGAGCAAATGCGCCAGCGCAATCACGCCCAGCACGAAAAAGTATCCGGTGAGCAGGTAGTTGATGTGCACCTTCTGGAACACCTTGAAGAACAGGTACAGGCCGAACAGGGCCGCTGACGCGATCAGCGGGAAGTACATGGCGTCCTTTTTGGTCATCGTATCGGCCTTCTCGCCCGTTGACTATGCGAAAGGAAAAACCAAGCATCCAGTTAGTATCTGGAGATGAATTCCATGTCCCAATGAGCACCTACCTTTTTCAGCTTGTGCAGCTTCACGGAGCGTATGGAGCCGAAGATAATGGGCAGCATAGCCATCACCACCAGGCTGCCGTAGGCCACCGCCATACCTTCTGGCGTTGAGGGCACCTTCTCCACCGGCGCCGCCGACTCGTTCTTTGGCGCGCCCCCACCGCTCACATTCTCGAGGATACCCTTGATGGCATTCTTAACGGTCCCAATCACTTCCTCCGCCATGTCTGCTCTTTCTGGTTCGCCTTCCCGATTGAAAAATCGTCGGATGACGGGGTGGAAAATAGACGATATAAAATGACACGCAGCAGGCACACGTCAACAAATAGAGATGGCAATAGACATCGATATTTTTGCATCGATACATTGACACCCGCTATCGATATATCGATTACGTATTGAAACTTTGATTGCAGCTGAGAGGCCACAACTGATTTCTAACGGAAACGGAAATTTGCATAGTATTTCCGTTTATTTTAAATGTAAAATCTAAACAGAAAAATAGAAATATAAAAATTTGAAATAGAAAAGCTTAAAATTCCAAATAAAACTAATGGAATCTGCCCAGTGCGGCAAACGCCCACACATACTCGCATTGAGTATGTGGGCCGTTATCTGCAACGCTGGACAGAGCGGCAGAGTAGTCAGCGGCGATATCAGAGCAGCCACCGCGGCCATGTGCCAAGCCGGAGAGCCGAGCTCAGTTGCTTACGAGAGCCCAGGGAGCGTGCATTGGATAGAAGGCTTATTTGCGACATTTCAAAACGAATCCCAACCATGAAGGCGAGCTGGCAGATAAAGAAACTGATTTCCGGTATGGAACTACTGCTACTGGGCTTGGCAGCAGCAGCTTCCGTGCCAGGCGCCGCTGCTAGTGAGTTATAAAAACCTCTTTTTTATGATATAAAGATAACCGATTTAATCAATTGAATTTATCTAAGCAGCTGACCCGAAAATTGGCGGCGTGAAGGCGTTGGATCGCCTCCATGCCGGGCTCTTCCTCAACTATGACAAGCTGGTGCAGCCGCAGTTCGAAGGCGTGCCCACGCCCGTCTCGCTGGGCCTGGTTCTCAACTACATAGACATCGAGGAGATCAGCGGCAAGCTGACCGTTCACTGCTACCTGAACATCGTAAGATACTCACCTGGTAGCTCCTTCTCCACTAATACCTGATGCTTTTTAGCGCTGGAAAGACGAGAACCTGACCTGGCAGCCCTCGGAGTATGAAAACATCACCCAGATCATTGTGCGTTCCAGCGAGGTGTGGTTGCCGCAGATCACGCTCTTCAATGCCGACGAGGGCGGCCTTCTGGCGGACACCCAGGTCCTGCTTGGCTCCCATGGTCAGCTATTGCGGGTTCCTCCTGCCGTGTACACAGCTTTCTGCAACCTCAACATGCAGAACTGGCCGCAAGACGAGCAAACTTGCACCCTGCAGATCGGCTCGTGGGGCTTGAAGAAAATTGTGGCGGATAATGAATCGGGCACGGACGCATCGGTGGACTTCGATGAGCTGGTGCAGTCACCCGAGTGGGAGGTTGTGGCCGCTGAGGCGAAATTTGTCAGCCAGGACTTTTATGGCTACATGGAGTACTCGCTGACGGTGAAGCGCAGGTCCTCTATGTACACCACTATCATCTATACGCCGGCGTCCTGCATTGTCATCCTGGCCCTGGCCGCCTTCTGGCTGCCGCCGCACATGTGTGGCGAGAAGATAATGATCAATGGATTGCTCATCATCGTCATTGCGGCCTTCCTGATGTACTTTGCCCAACTGGTGCCAGTTCTGGCCAACAAGACGCCGCTAGTGGGTGAGTTAGGAACGGCTCTGGTTGAGGGTTCTACTTAGCTTATCCCCCGATCCCTTGCAGTCATTTTCTACAGCACTACGCTGCTGCTGCTGAGCGTGTCCACGATAATCGAGGTGGCCGTGCTGTACCTGGCTACCGTCAGGCACAAGAGGCGCATCCCCGATGTCCTGCGGAAGCTCCTCCACGGCAAAGTCGGCACTTGGCTGCTGCTCTCCCACTTCTGCATCCAGCCTGCGTCGAACCAGGCGGAAAAGAGCAATGAGTTGTACGACCAGCAGCAGGACCAAGGGCAGGAACAGAATGTGTACGAAAATGTCGAGGACGAGTCAACGAATCCCTTGGACATCAATCCCAGCGAGGTGCCCGCGTACAAGGCCATCCAGTTCGATTGGGCGCTGCTGGCCACCGCCGTGGATCGCGTTTTCTTCGTGCTCTACAGCCTGACCTTCCTCATCCTGGCCATAGTGTGTGCTGTCTAGGATTAGGCAAGAAACACGTACGCCTTAAGCATCATTTACATTTTAATCGATGTGCAAACTTAAAAATACTTAATGATTGGAGCCCTTTTTTGGAATAAATAAAGGATCTCTTACGTCTACAAGAAGCCAAGGATAACAGGCGAAGGGTAACAAATTGAGGCTCGTCTCCGAGTATTGCTCCAAGGTTATCACACTTAGTAACCCCACAATTAACCCAAAGTGGCTGGAATTATGCGAAACGACCTTTTTAATGGCCGGCTGACCGTTCATCCAAGGCAATGGGTGGCTCGCTCGCTCTCTCTGCGCAGTGGGTGGTCCTGTGCGCAGCTCCAGCGACTCCTCCTCCTTCCCTGAACGACCTCGGCAACAAATTGGGGTTGCTCTGCGGGCTCAATTAAATGCATTTGGGGTGGTGCTGTTCTGCGTCCTGCCAGGGTCTGTCCCACCTTGGAATGGAGTTGGGAAATTCGATGTTGAGGCGGACGAGGCGTTAGCGGTTGGTGCCTGGGCAGGCGAGAGCTGGGACGAGGCCGTCGAGGGCGAGGGAAAGCCCAGACTGGAGCTGGTGGAGGCGGGCGACGTGTGGTGCGGCGGATGCAGGAAGTGAGACTGCCCCAGCTGATGGTGCGGATGCGAGTGCTGGTGATGATGCGGGTGATGGTGGTGCGGGTGGTGTAGCGGAGGCGGCGGTGGTGGGTGGCGCACCACCTGCATCCCTCCGCTCCCGCCGCCATGGTGATTGTAGGAACCTAACATACTGGCGGCGGGATCTCCGCCCTGCGCCTGAGCCTGGCAGGCAGCCATCAAGCCATGGAAGTCGAACTTGTAGGCATAGCGCTTGCCATGCACCTTGGTCATGATATTCTTGTCGTAGTAGTATCTGTAAAAAAAGTAGATAATGGTTAATAATTTGATTCAAATAATTGAAAAATTATAATTATTTTTCAAGTCAATGTATTTAATAAAAAAAAACTGCATAAACATGATTTTAAATGAAACCTAATGATGTTTCTTTACAATTTTAATCATTAAAAATGCCTAAGAACTTCGTCTCTCTCTTTAGTTTCTTTTTTTACTTGATTTGTCAATAATAAAAAATTGATTTAAAAAATATTCCTGAAACGTAAATATTTCGCACATTTGCTGCAAATATTCCTCATTAATATCTGAATTAATAAATAAAAAAATATTAAACAAAATGAAGAAAAATGTAATTAAAATTTTATTTCTAGTTTTCAATATTCAAATTGACAAAACTACACAAAAACTTAAAAAAAACATAACCAATAAATTAAACTATTATTATTATTATAATAAACATTTTTAGAGTAAAAAGCAAATGGGATTAAACTCACCTAAGAGCCCGACTCAGCTTGTCATAGTTCATGTTGGGCTTGGCCTTGCGCTCGCCCCAACGCTTGGCCACCTCGTCGGGGTCGATGAGCCGGAACTCGCCCGATTGGCCCTCCCAGCTGATGCAGGCGGCGTTGGACGAATCGGCGAGCAGCTCCAGCAGAAACTGCCATAGCTGGATCTGGCCCCCGGAGCCCTGGGCGACCAATCGGTGCGAGGCAGCGTTCAGCAGCTGATATGGATCTGGGGGAGAAGGGGGTCATTAGTCGCCAGATACACAGATAGAGAGAAACAGAGAGTGCTTGGGAAAAGGAGATAGAGAGAGAACGAAACCCATGCCAAGCCAAACGAGCTTTTCTGTGGAGCAGGAGGCAGAGACGACGTGGACTGAGTGCCAAGTGATGGGTCTGAAAGGCCATAAGCCACCGCGGATTCGCAGAAAATCAACCGCAAGCGGGCATAAATCCTGGACCGAACATTACACAGAGAGAAAATCAGGTTTCAGAGGCAAGTTTAACCAGTTTTATGGAAAATACAGAAAGCTCTCATTAAATTATAAACTAATTATCTTTGAATTTGCTTAAACAATAGACGATTGTAACTTTGAAACAAGTTTTTAAATGAAGAAAGTAGTAGGCCGGTTTTAAAACGAAATAAATTAATATTGAATGTTAAATAAATTTAAATAAATATACATTATTGGTACTCGAAATATATTAAAAAACATTGTTAATAAGTATTATTATTAATAT
The DNA here is from genome assembly GCA_035045905.1 of Drosophila anomelani. Taxonomy (NCBI): domain Eukaryota; kingdom Metazoa; phylum Arthropoda; class Insecta; order Diptera; family Drosophilidae; genus Drosophila; species Drosophila anomelani. Next base: position 99,357 of record JAWNOO010000019.1, on the reverse strand, counting down.
AACAAAAAATTATAGCAAGATTATTATTATTACTATTCAAATTAAACATACTCTTTGTTCTTAATAAATTATGTTAAAGGATAATTGCTGGTGATATACTATTATTGATAATCATAATAAACAGTAAACAAATTAAAAGAATAAATAAAACACACTTTACTTAAGGTTCAGTTTAAAATCTAAACTGTAGCTTACAAATAAATAATTCGAATTTCTTCTGTAGAATAAATTCTACTTTAATTTTACAAACTTCCTTCTTCCTTTATATTACCTCATACCTCGTTCCTTAGAAAGCCTAAATTTAAAGCATAACTAATTAATTCCTGGTGGTATTAGGAGTTGGTTTCTGGCGCCGGTTAGTATTTAGCTTTATTTTTTATGTCTCCATTGGGGACAATCCCACATCCTCGACTTAGTTCTACGGGAAAATCCCCTCAAAAGGCCGCCGCAAAAGTCACGAAAGTGCCATAACCGAAGGTGACTCATCCCAGCACGCCGTCTGAGATCAAGCGGAGCCGCGGCCAAGAGACACCTCTCACACTGCTCGCCCTGCTAGACAATGTCAGAACGAGCAAGAGCAAGAGCCCCTGGTACCACCACCGATCCCATTCAGCTCTCTAGGCGCCGGAAATGCCAACGATCGAGTGGCTGCCATTCCATTCAGAGAAGCCTCCGTCCATTCACAAGTTTTTCGGATGTGTGCTGCCTCTCTCTTGGCGGAAATTCCGATGATTTTTCGGCAGCGAGGCGTATCTCTTACCATTGAAGATCATCGAAGTGTGCGGATGCTGGTGGTGCTGATGGTGATGGTGGTAGTGATGGTGCACCGCCGAATGCGGATGTGGATGCGAGTGCTGGGCGACAACGGTCGGTGCCGCCGGCTGCATGCGGAGGCCGAAGCGCCGGTTAAAGTCCTCCGAGAGGCGCCACATGACACCCACGTCCACGCTGACGCTCATGGCGGGTATTTTTGAATTTCTTTACTTATTATTTTAGTTAATTTGATTCTTTTCTCATTACATTTGGTTAAGTGCCTTGAGTTGTTAGTTTTTAGACAAGCACTTGTGTATTTTCAAGAATTTTTTCAATGTTTTAGATTAATTTATTATAATTTTTAGCAATAGGGAATTTAAACTTTGAACTATGGCCTTTAGAAGTTTGTTTTATTATTTTACAAATTTATTTTTATAGTTCAATGAGGATTTTCTTTACTTTTTGGGAGCGTGTGAACCGCGTCGGACCAGAGTCCATTGGCAACTGAAACTTTCCGGCCGGATTTCGGTCCTTAGCATCTTCGCCTGACAGCTTCCGAGGACACAGTGCAGCTCGGAGGCGACTCTGGAAAAGATTACGGCTCACCTGCGCAGCTGGTGGTAAACGCTGCTTCGGCATTCGCCGGAGAAGTCACAAAGTCAGAGTCAGAGGTCGGGGGTCAGGAGCCACGTGCAGCCACTCAACCACCGCCACCCACCAACAAAAACACAATAAACAACCAGAGGAGCGGAAGGAGGGGAGCAGGCTGCTCTCGTCCAATGTTTTCGACTGTAAAATACTCATCAGCTTGTTCACTCGGTTATTTATATATTGTCATGGGACTTGATTGAGTTTTAAATAAGAATTAAACATTTTGGTTAGCGAATTTTCCAAGAAAAATATGTTTGGCATTGCCTAAAATTTGCTAATTATAGATGGTGTTAATTGCTATATTTATAAATAAACGAGGAATTTTTAAGAAATATTTGTATTCTTAACAATAACAAATGCATAATTGTTTTAATTTTAAACCTGAGAAATTAAAGATAAAATGCAGAATGTAGATCCAATAATTATTAATAAAATAATTGATTATTTAATAGATCAATTATTGTCATTAAAAATATGTAATTTCTGCTATTTTTTAAAGATTTTTTGAATACTTTTTGAACGCATAAAAGTTATTTTTAAGGCATAAAAAATGCAATCTACTTTTGCAAAACCTTTAAACCCCAAAATACCCTGGATTTCTGCTTTTGTCGAGTAAAAAAAAGGGGGCGGTGACTCAGGACATTGGTACAACCAACTATGATGGCAAAACTCCCGGGTAATCTACGTGACGGCAACGCCGACGACAAGGACAACGCGTAATCCTCGTTGGCATAAAAAACAAATCAATTAAATCGACGTCGCCGGCTCTGCGGATCAGGCAGGCGGGCAACCTATGGCACAGACCCAAATCAGAGGAGGCTTTCCGCCACAGGAAGGATGCGACGAATGAATATTTTCCTGTGCCCACCTCCTTCCTCCTCCTGGATGCCGGGGCGCTGGCCACCCGCAGTGCTGTTGTCACCGAAAAGCCACCCAATGCCGACGCTGCTCCCCGACTTCAACTGAAACTTGACTCGGCGGGATTATTTTGATTTTATTATTAGATGCCACATCCTGCGAGAAATTATCATATTTACATCGTTTATTATTAAGTTCATCACTTGAGGCGGACCCCAACAGAATCTTTGCCAAGTAATAAGCGCCAAAGTGTTGCATACTTTGGGCTGTCGCTGTCGCGAAGAGATTTTCCCAGCGATTTACGTTTATGGAGTTGGCAGAAAGTTCGCGGAGGAAAAGGTAATTAAAAGGTTGTTGTTCCCATACCTTTGAGCCGAGCAACTTTTCTCCCTTATCAACACATTAAGTAAAGAGGGAATTAAGGCGGAATAAAGAGTGAGGCGTGAGGTGGGAGGGGAAAACAATCAATGAAACACATAAGTTACCCTTAATCTTAATCAGTTGCCATTTAACTGAGAGCCTGGCAGAGGTCAGAAACGGATTCAATTGATGCCTGACCACAAAAGGATACTCCACGCATGCTGGACTCCAGGCAATCGCACTATTGGGAATAGCACGTGAACCCAATTACCAAGCAGCTCAATCTCTGGCCTCTTGGATGCCTCAGATTTATGGGCAGCGAGATTAGGAGAGGGCCTTTTTGTTGGCAAAAGAATGTGGAGTGGATAATCCTTTCGATATATACCTTAAAGGGGGAAAATGTATATATTGGAGCTTAATTTTCGAGCAATCTTAAGACGGAAACTGAATATTTATCCTCTAAATGCAAAAGGAAATTTCATATTTTATAAATAAATAAACCATCTGATCAATAACCTAAAAGTTCTCTTTCAATTTCAAATCCTTTCTCTGCTCAACTTTAAGTCCCATTCCCAATCCCTGTACTCACTTGGCTCGTTGTCATTCAGCATGGGACTCGTCTCTCTTCCGGTAGCATGGTACAAGCTCAGCGCGAAATGCTTAGACAGAAGCATGCCGCCGCGTCTCGATCCGGCACAAACCCAGAAATCCGCACGGGTTAGCTCGCACAGCTCCTGGCCATCCTTTGGGAACCTGGTGATGTCCGGCTCAGGATCCAATTTGAATTTACGCGTTGTCCACCGGACCCAACTGGAGATATCCTCCGCCGTCCAGGCATGCGGATCCACGGGCACTTCGACGGGCGTGACGCTCCGATTGGAGTCCAGGGAATCCCTTCTGTTTGGTGGAGCCTCTTCTGGTTGGTGAGCGGGTGAGCTGGCGATGGGTACCAGAGGCAGGGACTCTGGCACGTTGAGGGCGGGTGGCAAGGGTATAGTTGCTCTCCTTCTGCTGCTGCTGGCACTGGAGGAGGAGGAGGAGGCAGAAGAACTCGTATCTGAGTCTGTGGATGAATCCGAATAGGAATCACTGGTATCACTGGTGGAGCTGCTGCTGCAGCGTCTCCTCCTTCGTCGCCTGCCCAGAGAGTTGCCTCCTGGCGCCTCCACTTTTTTCTCCTTCGCTTCCAGTTGGGCTTGACTCTCTCCACATCCGATGCTCTTTCGCCGGACATCCTGGTGCATGGCATTAACCACTGCCCTCGGTTGGCACCAAGTGTGGTATGGTATGGTCTGTGGGTGCACTTGGCTAGGGTTTAGGCTTTGGTGGCGATTCTGCAGAATGGCCATTAATGGAGGCGACACTTGAAGGTGATATTTGTATTATTTCTTTTTTATATTTGTAATAATTTGTAATATTCTTAGCACCGACTTTGGGATCTCTACAGAGAGTTCATTATCAACTGTAGGGCTTTGGTTGGGATTTGTTTTTATTTGGGGTTTGATTTGGGTTTAACATACTATTTTTTTTTAATTTTTACTTAGTTATTGAAACGATTATTGTTATTTTTTAGGAAGTATAAAGATTAGCACATTTAATTTTTGTCTTTCTTCTTTGATAACCTTTTCTGTATCATAATAATTGTTTGATCACTTTAATCTTTATCTTATCGTTTTTTAAGATTCATGAATACTTTGATTGATTTCTGTTTTTATTTTATAACTCATAAATATTTTTTTATCACTTTTTATTTGTTATTTAAATAAATATTTGATTTCTTTCACCACTTTTGCTTCCGTTTGTAATTATTAATTGATATTAGTATTGCTTTTTGCCTTGTTTAATTTTATTTAACACCCAAAGACATTTAATAATTATCTGCTTTCATTTATTTATTCATTTTTTGTTTCTGTATTATTGAAATACCGAGTTAAAGATCACAAACACAATATTAACAGATAGCAACAGCTTCTTTAGTTATTTTTCACTTTATGGCGAAATATTTTGCTGGTCCTTCCAGCATATGTACATTTTTGCACCAAAACATGTTTATTTTATAATTTTAATAACTTGATTCAAATAGTTTATATTATATTATTCTTGTTCAGTTTTGATTCCATTTATTTATTGTTTATTTTTATTTATTTCAAGTCGATTTGATTCATATTAATTCCAGGAATATCGACAAATAAAAATCACTGATTTTGCTTATCGCCTTTAACCGGTTGGAAAACGACACGGATTTAGGATGTGGCCTGGATGATTCACCATCAACTGTGGCCAGGGAATATTTCACCTGCTGGCCGAACAAGTGGCATTAGCTCCCGGCTTTCCGCACGTGCCGAATATCGCGGAAATCTTTGCGGCGGAAAGTTCGCAATGATAGGAAACCTTTTAATGACCGTTAGTGTTCCAGCGACCGATTACGACGGAGGCAGAGTAGCTCACTTGGAACTAGGTGGACCTCTGAACCCCGTCCTATGAGGCTATGCGTCCGCAGCGATTGGCGAGTGACGAACTAATGATCAGCGCCGGCAAAGTGTGATAAAGCCATGACGAAGTCGTAGTCCGCGCGAGCTTTTCGTTCTCTCGCGGATCGCTTGGTGTCCGCTGATCAATCTGGCTAAAATCGAGTACCTTCTAGCGGTCTTCCAACCAGATTCGACAGGGGGTTCGCGAGCTTTGGCTCTCTTGGAGGCGGCTCTCCTTATCGCGAGCAAATAACAACCTTAAGCATGACGTCGTGAAACTGGCGTACGGGTGAGTCACCCGTCCATAGAGCAAACACATTGCTGGCGATCGACGGGCGCTTGGAGTTCCCCAGCCTTGCAGGCGAGAGGGGAGAGGAGGAGGTAAGGTCGTTCGGCGGCCACACGAAAATTCATTCATTGATTCGAATGGGTTCTCTTTCTCTCTCTCCCCGAAGGCATTCGATTTTCTCGCTTTTTGTTTGTGTCGCGTCATTTTTCTGGGAAATCTGCCATGAGTCGTTAGTTGTCTGTGGCCACAAGCCTACTTATGGGCAGATACTTATGTGTAGCGGTAGTATCTCTTCGATATTTGGCCAACAGGTCGCTTTACCAAAGCTCACACGGTGAGAAAAGGCTGAAAGGGTTTAAACTTTAGTAGATTTCGTAGTTAAGTATGGTTTATATCATTTATATTACCATGTTTTGTGATTATTTTGTGTAATATTAACCATTTATGGTTTGCAATTGTTTGTTTTTTTCGAGGGGTTTATGCAGACCTCAGAAGATACTTTCTAGGGACATAAAGGATCCTTGTTTTTGTGTGTTTGTAAAGAATAACTAATGTTCCGAGGAACGCTGCAACTTTCTTCATTGGTGGATCAGTGTAACTATATTGTCTTTTGAGAATTCCATCATCTGCAGAGTGAGAACTGCGAAAATTTGAAGAAAAATACCAATATAAGATAAAAATTACGAGAAAAATGCACTCTACTCATGATACTTACTTGTATATTTCACCATAAGGTGTTATTAATCCTTTGCTGATGCCTCATCAGCAGGTAAAATCATTTTACAAGTCATAGCCGCGTTTCTTTACTTTATTAACAGGCAAAGTCCAATTATTTATACTATTACAATAGCCCCTTTCAGATCGTACTCCAAGGTTTATGAGCCATCTTAAGGCATCACAGCACAAGACAAGATAATGCCAAGATAAAGAAGTATGACCCAATCTAAACACAATTGTTTTCTGTGCACAAACATAAAGCTCATTACGATCCATCTCCCCCCATTTGGAGCATATCAGCTTGCAATTGCTTACGTCGCCGGCTTGTTTGAGTTTCAGCTGAGGATTCCGGGAAATTGCTTCTGATTTCATAGCCCCCGATGAGGACGGTTTTGGGCAAGTGATTCATGCTTTCAATTCGATGGCCCACTCTCTCACTTTTATCGCTGGCGCCGGCAAAAAAATATACAATCAAAATCCATATCGCAGTTCATATTTGTTTTGCTGCGACGTTCTTCACTCTCGAGGGCCAGGAGAGCTTTTACTAGACTTGCGTATATATCATATATAGTTCATTCATAAAAGCCCGCCATGAGTTGTGAGCAATCAAGCGATATATTAATAGATTGCTCATTGCCTTTGTGGGAGAACTTTGAACGTGGTTACGCTTTGTTTTGACTTACGAGATGAATTAGAAAAGGGTGCTTTCCACTAGACTGAGAACTAACTAACCTAGTCACTGCATTATATCATTTTGCGTTATCATTCATATTACATTCGTAACAAGTAGGGGGATCTTTGACTTGTAGGATTTTCTTTATAGTCGCAATTTATGGAATTATTCTGTTATTCATTCAATTCTTGGGTTTTTTTTTTACATTTGATAAATTCTTCTGAGCCTAAAAGGGATCACATTTGTATTAGCTATTCCTAGAGGTCTTCTTTAGACTATTTCCCATATCCAAATCTAGAAAATGCAGTCAAGATCTAGTTTGAATCAAAGAAATGTAAACTAAAATCTTACCTTACGTCTGGACAAAGGTATTTGTTTATTATTATTTATTCAGCGGAATAAATACCACCGTGACTAGTTCGTAGAGTATTATTGAATCATCCTAATGCAGCTCCTCGGTAATCTCCTCGTCATCGGCCTCATCGTCGTCATAGCTTGCCCTTGTTGTAGTCATGGCAGAGGTTCTGCTGCTGCTGCTCATTCCCGTGCTCATCGAGGAGGCGGTGACCACCTGGCGGCCCGAATTCCATATGAGATCGAAGTCTAGATCGCATTCCTTGGCTATTTTTTGGACAATACCACGATCCACCAAGCCCGAGGCACTCCATGAGTTGTCCTTGACGGCCAGTTCCTTGAGAGCTCGGCCCGCCTCGGTATATTGCTTGGCATAGACCAGAGAGCACACTAGCATGGCCAGAATGTGAGAATGGCGGATGGGCGGCAGCTCTGGCTTAACTAGAAGAAGCCGCCAATTAATCACTGAAACCACAGAAAATACCTACACTTACCCAACATGCTCCGACAGGATCCTATCACCAGCTGATGGTCGCCATCCCTCAGGGCCTGCTGAATCTCTAGAATGGCCTTGACATCCGCCACCGTGCGCTGCAGATTATTGTACGCATGCTGGGCATGGGTGAGCTTCTCCAGGCACTTGGAGGCCTCCTGCATGGCCGTCAAGGCCTTGCCATAGTCCTGGAACTCCTCAATCTCAATCTGAGCGCAGATGGCATAGAAGTTGGCCAGCGAATCGAAGGCCTGCCCCTTCGTATAGAAGCTGACGATGTTCTTGAGGATCTGGGGATGCGATTGCCAGTCCAAGGCTTGCAGATAGTTGGCCGCCATGATGTACACCTCACGTTGCCGCGACATGTTGGCAAAGAAGATGATTTTGTCGGTGTTTCCAGACTTCAGCAGACTCTTCATGGCTCGCATTTTGTCGCCAGCCTGGGTGAACTTTTTGGTGGCACTGTGATAGTCTCCCTGCTGCTGCAGAAGCTCCCCCAGCTGGATGAGGATGTTGACCCTGGTAGCCTCCTCGAATTCCCCCTTCTCGGGGGTAAGCATCTCGGAAAGCTCTTCGGTGACGGGGACTCCCCGCTCCAGGCAAATACTCACAGCTCTTTCCAGATGCCGGGTCTTGGCCAAGAGCTGGACTGCCTTCTGGAACTGCTCGATGCTGCTAAAGAAATCGGCACACCGATTGATAAGCTCGGCATCTGACTCGGGAACGAGCTCGGAAGCTATAATCTCCAGGATCTCCGGCTGCTGACTCTCGAAGGCCATCTCCAGGGCCTTGTGGAGCATCCCTGCTCGATGGTAGAGCTCCACGGCGTGCTTGAAATTACCGCACTCTTCGAAGTAGGCCGCTGCAATGGCCTTGTCTCGCTGTCGCGAGGAGCTGGCCACTGTCCAGAGCTCCTCCTGGAAATCGTTCTCCTTGCAGATGCGTATGGCATTGCTGAAGGTCTGGGCGCGTGTGAAGAACATGATGGCTTCTTGGAACTTGCCCACGTTCTCGTAGTGGCGCGCCAAGTGATAGCAGGCAGCTCGATCGCCCGACTGTCTCGCTATGGCATCGGCTTTGGAGATTTTGCCTAGGTAACAGAGGATCTTGACCTAATAGAGATAAGAAAAAGGTAACAGAAATGAAAAAAAAGTTCCAACATAATTTACAAAATAATTTCTACCTGCGAAAACCAATCCTCCGCCTTGTGGTACACACTCAAAGCCGCATCCATATCCCCAGAACTCTCGATATATTGGCCCCACCACTTGAGCAGCTTGGGGTCCGAGGTGGTCTGGATATAGCGCTTCATGGCAGCCGGATTATCCAACAACAGCTGCGTTATATTCTGTGTCGGATTCTGCGTCTTCTCAAAGTATTCCAGAGCGCCCTTGATGTCGCCCCTTTCGCGCAACTCCTGCGCCTTCTGGTAGTAGGTGTGCTTCAAGTGAATCCTGTCCTCAGTCTCGGCCACCTCCAGAGCCTCGTCCAGGTGCCCAGTGGCCTGCAGCAGTTGGTTGAGTAAATCGTAGCGCCTGCAGCGACGATAAAGGTTATTGGCCTCCTCAATCATGCCCAGTTCGATGGCCAGGACAGCCACTTTCGCCTCGGTTTCCAAATCATCGTCTTCGATGGCCTGCCGCAGGGCACGCACAGAGCGTGCCTGCTCCAGGTGACCCATGCACACCTTGGCCACATCCAAGCGGTTGGTGTGGACACACATCTTGGCCAGATTCGTCCAGATCACCTTGGACTGAATGCTGCGAATGCTGCGGTAGGCCAGGTCCATGTTTCCCTCTGCCACATAGAGACTGAAGTTGAGGACTTGCTTCCTTGTAACAGCATCGCAGTGCTGGAGGTCAACGAAGTCCTGGAGCGGCTGCTCCTCCACTGCATTGATCTTCAAGAGCAGCACATTGGGCACGCAGAGATTAAGGAGCTGGGAGCCAGGTTTTAGGGGCTGAGTTTCCAGGTTGTTGAGCGTATCCTTTTCAGAGTAAAACAAGAGCAGGATCTGGGACTGCACAAAGTGACTGGGCTGCTGGGTGTGGCCGTGGGAGTGATGGGAATTCTTTGGCGGCACAATCTTCTTCTGCATCATGGACTTGACCTCCATGGCGAGCAGTCGCGGTTCGTCGGCGTCCCAGAAAATGCGCACAGGTAGGCTGGATTTCTCCTTCTTGGGCTCTCCCTCGCCCAGAGCATATTCCAAGAGATTGTTTCTCTCAAAGTCCCAGCAGTAGAGCCGCGATATGGGCGTAAAGCTGCTGCTGGCTATCACCATGGCCAGGTGGTTGCCCTGGATGTTGCACTTAACCAAGATGAACTCGCCAAAGTCATCGAAGATGTCGTGACCCGACTTGCTGGGAAACAGCAGCTTGGGATCATGCCTGGACACATCGTAGGCCTTCACATAACCATTCATGGTAAACAGGGAGAGATGACAGCCACTCAGGTCCATGCCGATGATCTTGCCTTCGATGTCGCTGGCCTGCAGCCGATTGAGCACCACGCCGCCCACGGAATAGATCATAATGTCGCTGCTTCCCAGGCAGAAGATGTTCTGATTGTACAGACCCAACGACAGGCACTCAGCGGGAAAGGTCTGCAGGAGCTTCACACTCAACGTTTGCGAAGCTCCGCTGGATGGAGGAGCTTCGGCTCCCTCCACAGCCTCCAAGATCTCATCGAACTCGTCCAGGCTCTTCTTCTCCACCCTCTGGAGACTGTAGGAGGAGATGCTCCTACCATTGCTCAGTACCAAGCTCAGTTCGTTCAGGGCCATGGCCGTGACTGGGAATTCCGATTGGACCATAGTCTTCCGGCCGCTGCAGTGCGTCAACTGCACTGTCTTGGCTGCGCGCTGAACGGCCCACAGTTCACGGATATGGAAGGCCAGCAGAGGCTGCTCCTTGAGCATAAACACATTCGAGGGGCAGTTGACCAGCATGCAGGGTTTCCCCAGCTCATTGAATCCCCATTCGCAGCTCCGGATGGCTCCTCCCCTCACCGAGGATATATTCGTCAGCTGCCAGGCCTCTTCTGGGGCACTCACCAGCCTACTTCCGCTCCTTTTCCAGGCATACAGGTTCCCCTGAGAGGTTCCCGCACACAGAGTTTGATTCGTGGAACTGTAGGCCAGGCAGGTGAAGATCTCTCCGCCAAACTTGGGCGTCTTTCGAGGCACACTGCTGCTCTCGGTGCTGTCCTGGCTGAAAAACTGATTGGACGAGGACAAGGTGCCATTGCTCAAGCTGGTCATCGAGGATCCTATCTGGTTGCCACTGGGCAGATCCATTTTTAAAAGGTAGTTGTCGCTCCTCTCGATGTCCCAAATACGCACAAATAGATCGCCTGGGGAAAGGGGTATTTATTTATTAATTTATATTTATTTATATTTATTCTTTAGACTCCCTTTTAGGGATCACTGAACTACATACCTGTGATGATGGCTAGCGAGTTACCCGACCAGGCAATTCCACCCTGCCTGCCTCCTCCCCGGCCACTCATCTTGACGCGATCTAGCTCGGTGAGTATGCCCGTGGACTCTACCAAGAACAGGGTCACAGTCAAGTCCTCCATTAGGCAGATGACAGCGTCTCTGAAATATGTAAAAATATATCAATTTTAAGCCCTACGATTGCCTTTCTCTTCTTACTTCTTGGGATGCCACAGCATCTGGACAATGGGCGGCAGGGAGCCGCACTTCATCACCTCCAGACAGGCGCCTCCCTGGTTGATGTAATACACCACGCCGCCCTGCGTGCAGGCATAGAAACAGTGGTTATCCCTCACCCCCGAATGGGTCATTCCCCGAGCCGCAGTCCTCGGTCTCCAATTGGTCAGAGTGTCCAAAGCATTCTCGTCGCCGGCCACCGCTGCCTTGGCCAGATTGGCCATCTCCTCGCGCACCTCGCTTTCCACTGTCCGACGGAAGCAGATCAACAAAAGGACCTCCCGCAAATCATGCGAGAACATGGTGAGGAACTGGTACTGACCATCGCAACGCCATCCAGTCACCAAGCCCATGGCATCCGCTGTGACCATGCGTCCGCCCTGCTCGCTAAACTGCAGCAGAACAATGGCCGCCTTGTGCGGGGCACTGACGCTGGCGAACTCCCTGTGTCCCGCGAACCAAACATGGATGTCGCCGTGCTCCCACCCGCTGGCCAGCAGAGCCTTCTCCGGGTGCCAGCACAGGGCCGTGGCCTGCGAGGTGGCGTGCACTGGATAGGTGACATCCCGTTGTGGTTCGCCCTGCAGGACTATTGTTATAAAATATTCAAAGCTAGCTGAGGGGAAATACATACGGTATCTGCAAAAATCGTCACGGAGCCACCTCTTTCCGGACTGAAGGAGGCCACTGCGAACAGCGGCTCGCTGGGATGCCAGCTGCTGATGGTGCTCACCGCATCCGAGTCCAGAAACTCGATTTTCGTATCGAAATATAGTGTCATTTTGCTGGAATTAACTAAAGTGCAACTGCCAATTTTTCCGGCAAAGGCCAAAACATCGCTCTAGCAACGGTTGCCATGGTTTCGAAAATAACGGTCGATAGCGGGAGTTTTTTTTGAATATAGGGTCCTTCGGGTTCCTTAGGATAAGCTAAAAATAAATAAATACATTTAGATGTAGTTATTTTTATATTTTATTTAATACAATTTTTTATAATTAAAACCACACCTTTTAATTTAAAGTTTTATAAAATGTTAGAATGTTAAAACTGAAATATTTCCCATAGGGTGTTTCGTGCTCTTTCAAGCACTATTCAAAAGCTTAGTAATACATTCATCATTTCTAAAAAAAATTTCATATTACATCAATTAATTTTTCATTACGTCATGCTGGGATTTATTTATTAATGTTTAATGCCTCATTTATCTATGCATGTGACTATCGAGCACAAACACAGAAACAAAGAACTAGATTTTCAATAACTTTAATAGTGCTGCCGAACCTTAAATCTTAATGGGTAAAACTATAAATAATAGAAATAAAAATAATGAAAAGCATACATAATAGTATATATTTTATATGATATTATTTGTATGCTTAATAATAATAATTATAAAATGGTACTTAATTACAAGTAAACCTTGAAAAATTGTGTGTAAGAATTATTTATTATTTATTAGCTTATTGTAACTAGATCATATAAGGGAAATGTAATATTTTTCAGACATTTTGCATTCACAATAAATGTGGAATTATTCTTTAAATCATTATATTCCCTGTTTTATTTTATTTTACAATTACAATCAACTCTTAGCTTGCATATAGCTGACTGGCCATCTATAGCACTTACCCAAACACACACACTGGCAGCCATCAAGTATACGCAATTCTCGTCCACACAAATGAAATCACCGGCAAACAAAACAAAATAGAATACTGGAAGCCAGCGTAGCCGATATTGCGACTCATTTGCAGTACGAACTCCTCCGAAGCAACAACCAAAAATGGCCGATCGTCCGTGTGCTGGAAACGCTCTCCGCATCGCCGGAGCCGTCATCCTGCCCAACCTGGGCGGCATCTACAATGGGCGGCTGACCAGGAAGCACCTTCAGAACTGGTACGCCCACCTCAAGTTCCCCTCGTTCAAGCCACCCAATTGGGTGTTTGCCCCCATGTGGACCTCCTTGTACGCCGGCATGGGCTACGGCTCGTATCTGGTGTGGCGGGATGGCGGAGGCTTCTCGGGCGATGCCCAACTTCCGTTGATTGCCTATGGAACCCAGCTGGCTCTGAACTGGGCCTGGTCACCGATCTTCTTCGGACAGCACAACATCAAGGGCGTGAGTAAACCTATTTCGTCGCTATCTCTGGTTAAGGTGTAATGTGTTTCTAATCCCCTTCTTCCTCCTGTAGGGGCTCATTGACATAGTCGCTCTGACGGCCACCGCCGGAGCTTGCGGAGTTCTCTTCTATCGCGTGAACAAGGTCGCCGGTTTGCTCTTTGTCCCTTACGTTGCCTGGCTGGGATTTGCCACCGCTCTGAACTATGCCATCTGGAAGCTGAACCCGGAGAAGAGGGAACTTGCGGCGGCGGAGGAGGAGGAGAAGCCCTCAAGCAGCCATGCTGGCAAAGCGAATTAAACTGAAAAGTTGTAAAATGTTTTAAAATGTATTTGTAAATAGGTGTTTTTGTGCATTCAAAATGTAATTAGTAATCGGAAAAAGTTATATAGTACCAGGGATGGTCTATAGTTGGATATATATCGATAAATGTTCCGGAGAAAGAGCTTTATCCAAAAATTGCGCTCCATTTAAAAGATTATTTTAAAAATAAAGGTTGAATTAATAATAAACCTGATTAAAAACCAATAATATTTACTTTTTCCTAAATTAGTCCTAGAAACAACATAATATTTTGACATGAAATGTTTAAAAATTTAAAATTTTATTCAAAAGTTGGCCACAAATTATCAAAAAGTTGGTTAGTAATCCGAAAAAATAAAAAAATTAACTGAAAAAACCGAAAAACTGAGTCTGAAAATGCGCGGTAAGTTTAAAATGCAAGGTTTGCCGATCGAAAGATTGAATCTGGTAAGGATTAATTGGTGCCACCGGGAGCCGGAGGAGAAGCCGCAGCGGGTGAGGGATTGGGGTTAGAATTGGGCGGTGTTCCGGTCTTGGGGGAGTTGGCTTTCGGCGAGGCGGCAGCCTTGGGCGAGGGTGTGCCCTTCGGTGAGTTTGTCGCCGGCTTCTGCTGTGCACCACCTGTCTGCTTGGGCGGCGATGCCTTGTTATTAGCCTGCTTCGCCTGCTGCTGCTGCTGCTGGGGGTTAGGCGGATTAGCTGTCTTTGGTGGCGAAGGCTTTCCTGTGGCCTGGGCCGGCTTTGGGGCCACTGCTGGCTTAGCATTGGCATTGGGATTCGGTTGCTTCTGCTGCTGTTGCTGCTGGGGCTTGTTTCCAGCTCCTCCTCCTGGTTGCTGCTTCTGTGGCTGCTGTGGCTTTTGCTGCTGCTTGGGCTTCTGTCCTCCAGGTGCCTCTTGCTTCTTCTGAGGCGCCTGTTTCTGTGGCTGAGGAGTAACTGCAGCCGTGGGCGATGGTGGAGTCACGGCAGCGGCTGGCGAAGGCGGGGTCACTGCGGCTGCAGAAGGCGGAGCCGAGGTGGGAGTTGATGGTGGCGTTAAAGGGGCCACTGGTGATGGAGCCTCTGCTGTGGGAGTTGCGGCTGCCGCTGGAGTCGTAGCGGGTGGTGTCACTTGCTTTATGGGTGGCTGTGTCTCCTTGGGAGTGGTAGCAGGAGCTGGTGCAGTTTCCGCCACTGGTTTTGGAGTCTCTGCTGGCTTTTCAGGAGCAGCTGCAACTGGCTCTTGAGCTTTGGTTGGTTGAACGGCTTTGGGAGCCGGTACTTTAGGAGCTTCCGGAGCTGGAGCTTTGATAAGTTCAGGAGCTGGAGCCTTGGCAGCTTCAGGAGCTGGAGCCTTGGTAGGCTCTGGAGCTGGAGCTTTAGCTGCTTCGGTCGCTGGAGCCTTGGCTGCTTCGGTCGCTGGAGCCTTGGCTGTTTCTGCAGGAGCCGTCGTCGCTTGCTTGGCCGGTGGCGGTGTCTTTTGCTTTTGTTTCTCCGAAGTATTCTGGGGAGGAGTTCCCTGTTTTGGCTTCTCCGCTGCATTCTTGGGAGGAGAGGCTTGCTTTGGCTTTTCCTGAGCAGTTTTGGAAGGCACCTCTGCGGGGGGAGCACTCTTGGGGGGTGAATCTTGCTTGGGAGCACTCTTTGCCTGCACTTCTGGAGGAGCAACACTCCTAGGAGGCTCTGCTGCAATGGTTGTGGCAGCAGCAGGAGCAATTGTAGGCTCCACTTTAGCTGGCGGAGTGGCAGGAGGTGAAACCTTTTTCGGTTCCTCAATTTTCGGAGCAGGAATTGCTTCTGGAGCTGGTTTCTCTGCCGGTTTGGGTGGCTCAGAGGCCACAATCTGGGCCAGAGTCTGGACACCGGGTGAGCCCCATGCCTTGGGTGGTTCGGGTTTCGGCTCCGCTGCTGCTTTGACCTCAACCTTTGGCTCTTCTGGTTGGGTCTTGACTTCAGGGGCTCTCTGTTGAGAGTTCTGTTCGGCTTTGTGAGTAGCTGGCAGAGGTTGTGGCTCCGCTTTCTTGGCTTCACTGGCCTTGGGCTGAGGAGTCTTCTGTTCGGTCGGCTTTGGTTTCTCTTTTTGTTCCTTCTGCTGGTTGGATGATGCCTTCTTCTGCTCTTGTTTAGCTTGTGGTTTCTGAAGATCCTGAGCTGCAGGAGCTGCGGCAGCTTGTGCGGGCTTCTCTTTGTCAGCTTGTGGAGCCTGTGGCTGACCCTTCGCCTGGTCCGTGGCCTGATCCTTGACTTGGTCTTTGTTTTTATTCTGTTTCTCCTTGTTTCCCTGCTGCTGCTGCTGTTCCTTCTTTTTGCCTTCTTGGGCCTGAGCCTTCTTATTGTCCAGCTTGTCCTTGGGCTTGGCAGCCTCCTGAGGTTTCTGTTGCTGTGGCTTTGGCTCCTGCTTCTTGCGCTCCTCCTTCTTGGGCGGCTGCTCTTGCTTAGTAGAAGCCTCCACCTTGGCCACCTCATCAAAATCACCCACAAGCAGCGGGACATCATCATCCTCCTCCGCCCCAGTGGGCACGGCAGCTCCATCTAAGCCTCCGCCTGCCGCCCCCTTTTGCTGGTTCATGGAATTGGCATACATTCGGAGCTGGACGACGGTTTCCTGGCCCAATTGCGGCAGAATATCCGGCAGCATTTCCACCACTTTCCGCGTCTCACCGTGCCCGGTGACGGCGAAAGTATTCGCCGACAAAGAGGCCTGGGCCTTCGGATTGTTGAAGTGAATCACGGTCAGGTCATCCTTGATAATGTTGACTTCCTCGATGCCGGGTATGGTGCTAACCGACAGCTTCTTCAGCGAGCTCTGCAGCTTCTTATCGTCGGTGGCGGCGGTCTGGTGCATGACCTTCTTCTTGCGACGGGGCGTGCCCTTGCCACCGATGCGAACCTGCGCCTGCAGGCGCTTCAGCTTCTCCACATTCATGGCGTGATCTTAAATGTATAGTAAATATTGAATATATATTACATAAAAATGGTGACTAAATCCACCTCAGAGGCGGCGACACGATGTGCAACTCCACGGGCGAAATAACGACGAATGCAGCGGATCCTCGAGCAGAACCGAACCCGAAATCCAACGCAGCGGGCGACAGCGCTGCTTTTATTAATATATTCGTTCGGCCTGCTCTTTTTTTCGCATTTTCGCACATTCTTTTTGTTTTTCTTTTTTTTTTTTGCGAGAGAAAAACAAGAAAAATGTCGCCCCAGTGCTTAAAAATAGCTCCACATTTCCTCTACACGCTGGTTGAGGCGATGCTGTGCTTTAGTTTTTTTCGGTTTAGTTGAGGCGACGGCGGCTTCTCTCGGCGTGTGGCTGACTGCCTGGCCAAGCGGCTGTTGAACTTCCCTCTCGGAAAGCTAGGGGATGGGGATTCGGATTGGGATGGCATGGGATGGGTCCCCAAAATAGATGGCGAACTTTTCTCACTTGCAGCAGAACTACTACATATATTTTTGATAAGAGAGAAATGTTAAGGCGCCGCGAAAGCATTTTAGACTGTTGCAAATTGAATAATTTATTTTATTATTTATAACTATAAGAGATAGATTTTTAGGTAGATCAATCTGCAGTCAAACGGTTTGATCTGAACACCGAAGATAAAGTTAATCAAATATTCGAAAACAAACAAAAATTTAAATAGTAGGTGGGATTTTAATAGCGTTCTTCGCCATTTCCCTATTTTTAAATCATTTTAAAATGGGCTCTTTTATGTTTTTAGGGCATAGACTAGGATAACTTTCTTGAAGTTCTTCCGAGACAAGACAACCTTGCGTTTTTACGATATAAAAAAAAGTTCTATTAACAAAATATTCAAACTTGAACCAGGGCATTTAACAAATATCAGATTTCAAAAATCTAAACAATCAGTTTGAAATATAAACGAGAAGGATACAAAACAAAATGCATATGTCACCTATTTATAACTTTCTGGAATATATTTTTCAACATTTGATTTCAAGGTATTTTGAAATCAATAACATAAATCTAAGTTCCTTAAAGAATGCCATTTAAATCTTAGTGGCACTTGGTTGATCGCTGGCTATTCGGTTGCAAAACTGCGAAAGCTTGCTCACATTGAAGGAGGAGCAAAGTTCCTTGACTATTTCCTGCATTTCAATCTCTTTCTGGAGTACATCCTCCATTGCCGCAAACTTGGTCTCCTCGGCATCCAGTTGAGCCAGCATAGCCATGTTCTGAAATATAATAAAGATATTAGGAAACAGCATAAGGTTGTGGTTTCAGCACGCTCCTTTGGCACGCTTTTTTGCTTAAATGTAGCCAACCCTAAATTTGTTTTAACATTTAAAGAAATGGATGCAACTTAGATATACCGACAACAAATGCCATATCGAAAAATATATATTAAAATTTGTATATAAACAGGATATTGCTTTATAAATCTGCTTGCGGTTAAGATATCAGAAGAGTATTGATATTCTGTCATCCCTGCAAAAGCTACTCTGCTAATGAAGTTAATAAAGACATACATTTTAAGTTCTAAAGCAATTCCCTTTCCTTGGTGTCGAATTCCTCAATTACCTCTCTAAATTTCGTCTTCATTTCTTCCAATTGGGTCGTCTTCTGCTCTTCATCCTCGCTGGTGAACGTAGTCTCCAAATGCAGATCCTGCACCAAGAGCACATTCGGCGGAACGTGAAAAACCTTCTTGTCCAGTTCCAGCAGTGCTTTCAGGCCCTGCTGGCAGGATACCAGAACTTGCTCCACCACAGCCTTCCTCTGGGCCTCCAACAAAGCCGACGTGGCCGGCGTCTCGATTTTTTTAATGGCCATTCCCAGGGCTTTCATTATGATAAACCGCACGAGGGTTTTGTCTGGAAAAAGAAAAAAAAAAATGAGACGATGCCAATTTTCTGAGGGGCAAAGTTTGGGCTATCTTGATCTTACGTTCCACTGCCATCTGTTCGGCTGTGAAGTTGAACAATCGTTGGTCTTGGGCCTTCTGATGGAAGTCCATTGCGGAGGTTTAATGCGAATTATTGATATTAAAATGCATGAATTGCGAAAAACAAATGTAAACGAAAAAGACGCGCAATTTTGATGGTGTGACCGAACTGGGAATGACATAAAAAGTTACGCACGCGTTAGGTCATAGCGATGCCATCTTGTGGAATATATTCTCAGCGCAAATAACAATAAATTTCTTGAAATTAAAGGAATTTTTCAGATTTTTCTTTAAATTTACTTTAAAATAATTAAATTTAAAATCCTTTTCTTAAATTGCCACTGTTCCTATTTTATACTGAGGAATTTTATTGTGTTTATCGATATTTTTGGCTAAGTTGGCAGTACCGCGGGCTCGATCAGCAGGCGGCGACTCGCGTGGGTTTTTGTTTTGATTTGTTTACAATGCTGCTTCGGCGAAATCTCCTCTTTCCCGCCTTGCGGTTGGCACACAGGAGTCTCAATCGACACCAGCATGACCACATAGTGCTCCACCCGGAAGTTCGGCAGGCCCTGCAGCTCCATAAGCCGGTGGTAGCCCTGGAGTCCACGATTATTACGCATGGAATGCCGATGCCAGAGAACGTGACAACGGCCCTGGCAGTGGAGGAGCAGGTGCGCAGCCACGGAGCCATTCCCGCCACCATAGGGATACTGGATGGAAGGATCAAGGTGGGCTTAACCCGCGAGGAACTCACCACGCTGGCCAAGAAGCCCCGGGATCAGGTCATCAAGTGCTCGCGGAGGGATCTCCCGTTCGTGGTGGCCAGGAAACAGAGTGGCGGCACCACTGTTGCAGCCACCATGATCATTGCCCACTGGGTAGGCATCAAAGTGTTTGCCACTGGAGGAATCGGTGGTGTTCATCGCGATGGTCAAGAGTCTTTGGATGTTTCCGCCGATCTCACAGAGTTGGGACGCACACCTGTGGCTGTGGTTTGCAGCGGCGTCAAGTCGATCTTGGATATACCGCGCACTCTTGAATATCTGGAGACGCAGGGCGTATGTGTGGCCAGTTACAAGAGCTCTGGCGGCATCTTTCCCGATTTCTACACCCGCGACAGTGGCTGCACGGTGCCCTATGACCTCGGTAGTGCCCAGGAGGCGGCGAAGCTGCTTCAGTCCTGGCAGGAACTGCAAATGCAATCAGGCGTGCTCATCGGTGTGCCTATTCCCGAGGAGTTTGCTGCGGATAAAGCAAAGATAGAGGCGGCCATTCAAGAGGCAACGAAGCAGGCCAAGGCCCAGGGTGTGTCCGGGAAGGAGGTGACTCCATTCCTGCTCGCCGCCATAGCGAAGATAACGGAGGGAAGCAGCCTGCAGTCCAACATCGCTCTTATCAAGAATAATGCCAAGGTGGCGGCGCAAATAGCCGCCTCGCTTAGTGAAGTCTCCTCGAAAAACGACGCCGCTTCCCCTTCTGGCATTTCAAAGAAACCCCTGGTTGTGGGGGCCTCCATTCTGGATCTTTCCTTCACCGTGGATGACCAAAAACGGGATGTGAAGCTGGACGGAGCCACCTACTCGGCGGTGGCTAAGCAGGCCGCCGGGGGCGTAGGTCGCAACATTGCCGAAGGAATTTACAAGCTGTACGGCGATGTGAACCTCATATCGGCCGTAGGCAACGACCAGATGGGTCACACCCTGCTCCAGATGATGCCCAAGGCCCTCACGCGGGGCATGATCCTTGAGAGCAACCAAAATACCTCGCTTTGCTCGCTGATCATTGATAAATACGGCGACTGCAAGCTTATCCTCGGAAATATGGAGATCCATAAGAGCATTACGCCCGAGACTCTGCAGGCGCACCATCAGTTCTTCGCCGATGCTCCCATCATCGTCATGGACAGCAACATTTCCGAGCACGCGATGGCCAGCATCCTGCAGCAGGCGCAGCATAACAAGACACCCGTCTTCTTTGAGCCCACGGATATGTTTATAGCGGGGAAGCCGTTCAAGCTGCTCCCAGAGCTGACCAAGAGCATACGCCTGATCAAACCCAACCTCCAGGAGCTCAAGACCATCACAGAAGCTATTACAGGCCAGCCTGTAGACTTGGAACTGAGCACCAAGCTCCCGCGGGAGAAACTTCTTCAGCAGGCCAAATACATGATTAACCAGATCGATTCCCATTTCAACTGCATCATAGCCACTCTCGGTGACCACGGTGTGCTCCTCAGTTATCGCACGGATGCCGAGGAGGATGCCACAAAGCTCTTAGACGTCAGTAAATCCGCCGTGCCTCATCGTATACGTTTCTATGCCGCCCCTCTGGTCCATAATATTGTCAACGTCTCCGGTGCAGGCGACAGTTTCTGTGCGGGATTCATCACGGCTCTGCTGCAGGAGGGACGCAGCCTAAGCGAGTGCGTGGCCGCCGGCTTTGTGGCCGCTGAGAAGGCCCTGCAATCGGAGTCCGCAGTGCCGCAGTCCTATTTCTCCCATTCGGAGACCTTTGAGGGTCGTTACAAGCAAAAGGTGAAGAGCCTCCAGCAGCAGAGCATTTAGAAGAGATAAATGAAAGGATCAATTACTCTGGATCACTCAAGATCATTCAGAATCGTTGCTTTATTTCCTCGAGTAGTTCCTTAAAAAAAGAGAGTTCAACGTGAAGGAGGCTGTACCATATGTAGACGTCTAGTAGGCCCATCTGAAAGATGCAATAAAGGCGGATTAAACCTCTTTTCTGTTAGCTTAAAAATAATATATAGACAACTATAAATACCATTGAATGGTACAACTAGTTAATGCCAATAAAGCCCGCCTAAACATTTACAAAATATGTCCTCTAATCTCTGGTTTTTCTTGGATCTGTCTGGCTTTTTTAGATAATACTCACAGCTTGATGACTTTGTCCTTGCCTCCAGAGGCCACCCGGGAACCATCGGGCGCCCAGTCCACGCCAAACACCTCATCCGCATGGCCAGGCAGCTCCTGGGCCAGCTTCTTTGTCTGAACACTCCAAACTGCAGCAGAAAATAAACCTTATTAATGAGCAGCCAAAAATGAGCAAGTTGATGGTGACCTACCCTTCAATGTGGAATCTTTGCTGCCGGAAACAATTAAGCGTGAATCCGCTGACCAGGCCAGCGTGTAAACCGCCTGCACGTGACCTCGGAAGGTGGCCATGTACTGGCCATCGTGGGCTCGCCACAGACGCACCGACTTGTCAAAGGAAGCGGAGGCAATGAGCTTCACATCCGGCGAATATTTCACATCGTTGACCACATTCTGGTGGCCCGTCATGCGCTCCACGCACTTGTTTTGATTGTTGCGCCACAGGTAGAGGGTGTTGTCATCCGAGCAGGATACCAGGGACTCCACTTCATCGGGACAGACGGCTTGGTAGCGCTTTAAGGCAGATTCCTGCAGCTCTTCAGCTGAAATAGATTTATTTCTTGTTAAATATTATTGGGATGGACGAATCAGGTATACTTACTGGTCTGGCTGAGGTGACTCTTGGAGCGATTCTTGACCGGATGGAAGGGACCTGTGCGCAGCACGTAATCCGTACTCAAGGCAATGTTATTCACCCAATGAGCATGGCCAGAGAACGTGCGACACAGGATGCCATCGGCAGCACGCCACATCTTCACGGTGCGATCCTTGGAGGAGGTGTAAATGAGACCAGCTCCGCCCCATCTCACCGCTGTCACAGCATTTGTGTGCCCAGCAATGTTCATCAGGCACTGGCCCAGTTTCACGTCCCAAATCCTGCAGTCACCGTCCCCGCTGGCGGATGCCAGCCTCCGACATTCGGGATCCCGGTGATATGGCTCCCAGGCGAGGCAGTTGATGTGCTTCTTGTGTCCATTAAGCGGCCGCCCCTTCTGTTGGCCCGTCTCCGGGTCCCAGATAATTATAGAGCCCGCCTTGCAGCCACTGGCCAAGCGCTTCCCATCCGGAGCCCAGGAAACGCACAAAACCCACTGCTTGTGACCGGTGCAGGTGAAGTGCGGCGTCTCCGTGTTGAGATCCCACAGGCGCACGGTCGTATCACCACTCCCACTGGCCAGATGCGCGCCATCCGGACTAAAGTTGAGAGAAACCACGGCCTCGGCGTGTCCCGGCATGGAACTCGTGCATCTCGTCACAGGGCGAACCTTGAAAACCGCCTGTGGCTGGTAAACGATGTCGATGACATTCTCTGTGTCCACGGTGGCGAGGTCCAAGGTGTCCTCCAGGCTCTTCTTGATCTCGTCCTCGCCCACGAAGAAGAGATATGGCGTGGTCTCCTCATTCTTAAGCAGAGCGTTGCAAATGAGGCCCAGTTGCTGGGTCGTAATCCCAGCAGGCAGGTCAATGGGCGGCCCTGCCTCCTCGCCCGTGTCTGAGATGAGGCGCGCCTGTATCGTGTGAGGCGTGGCCTGTGGTGGTTCGTTGGCGGAGTCCGTTTCCGCCTGCATCTTTTGTTTTTTGGCCAACATTTTCAAAGACAGCCTCGGCGAAAAAAGAACAAAACAAAAATAAACACGTGCCGCGAGTTGTCTAGGGTGACCAGGAGCCTAGGAGACGGTACATGGTAATCGATGGATTTGATAACATTTGGATAGATTTTAGCTAAATGTAGCTGGTTATCAATTCATTAAAATAAATGTGTAAATATAAATAAATATAACTAATAACATATTTTGAATAAAAATAAATTCATTTGAATCTTATTTTGTATAATTAGAGTATAATTTAATAAAATATTTTAATAACTGGGTCCATGTCCATGTCCATTTATCGATACTATCGTGAAAACGGCTCAGCTCTATCCGATCCAAATAATTTTCATGTACGCGTCTTGGTGAAATTTCGTTAAAAAATGGAAAATATTCCGCGAACGCATGAAGGTGAGTGAAACAAATGCAATCAAGCCCCAACCACCAGGTCAGGGAATACCGGGATGCAAGAATCTACCACTGGAAGCCCATAGTTAATCCAATTCCAAGTTCCCGGTTTTCCTGAAAATCAATTAACTTCACCGATTTTTCTTCTCCCCCCACACAGACATCGAGGCACAGATCAGCGTGATCCAGGAGAAGAAGACGGAGCTGGCCAAGAGCACAGCGGCGGCAGCTGGCGTCGGTTTGCTCGACAGTGGCGGCTTCTTCGACACCGATCTCTACGACGACGATGCCAACAAGGGGAAGGGCCGCTACGAGGGCTACAACACCTCCATAGCGGCCAACGATGCGGAGGAGGTGGACGAGGACGAGGACGATGGCTTCCCCGTGCCTCAGAAGCGCACCACCTATACGGCGCCCACTTCTGTTTTGAAAGACGTCACCCAGGGCAAGGAGGATGTGGATCCCATGGCTGATCGGCGGCGTCCCACGATTGCGGATCGTGAGGATGAGTACAGGCAGAAGCGTCGACGCATTATCATCTCGCCGGAGCGAGCGGATCCCTTTGCCGAAGGCGGCAAGACGCCGGATGTGGGTTCCCGCACCTACACGGACATCATGCGGGAGCAGATGCTGAAAGGCGAGGAGACGGAGCTGCGGCGCAAGATCCTAGAGAAGACCAAGGATGGCACGCTGGTCAAATCTTCTTCGTCGTCGTCTTCAGCAAATGGAGAATCCTCGGCCCCCAAAGAGGGCGCTCGCAAGCGAGGCAGATGGGATCAGACAGTCAGCGACAGCTTTGTGCCCGCCAAGGTGGCGGCCACGCCAAGCAGCGCCGCCACTCCCACCTGGGAGGATGTGAGTATAGCAAACTTTCTTTTTCCCTTAAAATTTTAATTTAATTTATATTTTGTCACTCAGAAAACTCCTGGAGACCATCGCTGGGATGAGACGCCGGGCCACAAGGGCAGCGAGACTCCCGGCGCAACGCCCGGCCTGGGCACACGGATCTGGGATGCCACTCCCGCGCATGCCATGACCCCGGGACACGAGACACCGGGCCATGAGAAGTCGGCGCGCAGAAATCGCTGGGATGAGACACCAAAAACAGAACGTGAAACCCCAGGACACAGTGGTTGGGCCGAGACCCCCAAGCCCGACCGGACAGGTAGTGGAGCCGGCAGCGAGAGCATCTCCATTGAGTCCACACCAGGAGCCTCGAAACGTCGCTCGCGTTGGGATGAAACTCCCTCGAATGCTACGCCCGCTATAACGCCCACAAACGCCAATGCCATGACACCGAGCATGACGCCGAGTATGACGCCGCATGCCACGCCAGGTCATGCCACCCCTCTGATGACCCCCGGAGGAAGCACACCCGTCGGAGTCAAGGCAATGGCCATGGCTACGCCCACGCCGGGTGCACTGGCTGCCATGACGCCGGAGCAGCTGCAAGCCTATCGCTGGGAGAAGGAAATCGACGAGAGAAACAGGCCGTACACCGACGAAGAATTGGATCAAGTGTTCCCGCCGGGTTACAAGATTCTACCGCCGCCCGCAGGCTACGTACCCCTCCGGACCCCCGGCCGTAAGCTAATGGCGACGCCCACGCCCATAGCTGGGACACCCGCGGGCTTCTTCATCCAAGTGGAGGACAAGAATGCCAAGTTTATGGATAATCAGCCAAAGGGGCAGAATCTGCCCTTTATGAAGCCGGAGGATGCACAATATTTTGATAAACTCCTTGTGGACGTTAACGAGGACGCCCTTTCGCCGGAGGAGCTGAAGGAGCGCAAGATCATGAAGCTGCTGCTGACCATCAAGAATGGTTCGCCGCCGATGAGGAAGTCTGCTCTTCGTCAGATCACGGACAAGGCCAGGGAGTTTGGTGCCGGCCCGCTCTTCAATCAAATCCTACCCCTGCTCATGTCGCCGACCCTGGAGGATCAGGAGCGTCATTTACTGGTCAAGGTGATTGACAGGGTTCTCTACAAGCTGGATGACCTGGTGCGTCCCTATGTGCACAAGATATTGGTGGTGATAGAACCGCTCCTGATCGACGAAGATCACTATGCTCGTATCGAAGGAAGAGAGATCATTTCCAACCTGGCCAAGGCCGCGGGCCTGGCCACCATGATCTCCACAATGCGACCGGATATAGACAACATCGATGAGTATGTGAGAAACACCACAGCCAGAGCCTTCGCCGTGGTGGCCTCCGCTTTGGGTATTCCCTCGCTGTTGCCTTTCCTGAAGGCTGTTTGCAAATCCAAGAAGTCTTGGCAGGCGCGGCACACGGGCATCAAGATTGTCCAGCAGATAGCCATTCTCATGGGCTGCGCCATTCTGCCGCATCTCAAGGCCCTGGTGGAGATCATCGAGCACGGCCTGGTGGACGAGCAGCAAAAGGTCCGCACCATTACGGCCCTGGCTATTGCTGCGTTGGCCGAGGCAGCCACTCCCTATGGCATTGAGTCCTTCGATTCCGTGCTGAAGCCCCTGTGGAAGGGCATCCGGACGCATCGTGGCAAGGGTCTGGCCGCCTTCCTCAAAGCCATTGGCTACCTAATTCCCCTCATGGACGCCGAGTATGCTAATTACTATACGCGTGAGGTGATGCTGATCCTGATCCGAGAGTTTCAATCGCCGGATGAGGAAATGAAGAAGATTGTCCTCAAGGTGGTGAAGCAATGTTGCGCCACCGATGGCGTGGAGCCGCAGTATATCAAGGAGGAGATCCTGCCGCATTTCTTCAAGTTCTTCTGGAATCATCGCATGGCCCTGGACAGACGCAATTATCGCCAGCTGGTGGACACCACCGTGGAGATAGCCAACAAGGTGGGCGCCTCCGAGATCATCAATCGTGTGGTGGACGACCTCAAGGATGAGAATGAACAGTACAGGAAAATGGTGATGGAAACGGTGGAGAAGATCATGGGTAATCTCGGGGCAGCGGATATTGATTCCCGATTGGAGGAGCAACTCATCGATGGCATACTGTATGCCTTCCAGGAGCAGACCACCGAGGATGTGGTGATGCTGAATGGCTTCGGAACCATAGTAAATCAGTTGGGTAAGCGCGTTAAACCCTACCTCCCACAGATTTGCGGCACCATCCTCTGGAGATTGAACAACAAATCCGCCAAGGTACGCCAGCAGGCAGCGGATCTCATCTCCAGGATAGCGGTGGTGATGAAAACCTGCCAGGAGGAGAAGCTAATGGGCCATCTCGGCGTCGTTCTCTACGAGTACTTGGGCGAGGAGTACCCCGAAGTTCTCGGCAGCATTTTGGGCGCCCTCAAAGCCATCGTCAACGTAATTGGCATGACCAAAATGACGCCGCCCATTAAGGACTTGCTGCCTCGCCTGACACCCATTCTAAAGAATCGCCACGAGAAGGTGCAGGAGAACTGCATCGATTTGGTCGGCAGGATTGCGGATCGTGGACCGGAGTACGTGTCCGCCCGGGAATGGATGCGCATCTGTTTCGAGCTGCTGGAGCTGCTCAAGGCCCACAAGAAAGCCATTCGACGGGCCACAGTCAACACCTTCGGCTATATAGCCAAGGCAATAGGCCCTCACGATGTCCTGGCCACGCTCCTCAACAATCTAAAGGTCCAGGAACGTCAAAATCGTGTGTGCACCACCGTGGCCATTGCCATTGTGGCGGAGACATGTCGCCCCTTCACCGTGCTCCCTGCTTTGATGAACGAATACCGAGTGCCCGAGCTGAATGTCCAGAATGGTGTCCTCAAGTCCCTCTCCTTCCTCTTCGAATACATTGGCGAAATGGGCAAGGATTATATTTATGCCGTGTGCCCGCTTCTGGAGGACGCACTCATGGATAGGGATCTGGTTCATAGACAGACTGCCTGCTCTGCCATCAAGCACATGTCGTTGGGAGTCTATGGCTTTGGCTGCGAGGACGCCCTGACGCATCTCCTCAACTACGTGTGGCCCAACATCTTTGAGACATCGCCCCATCTCGTCCAGGCCTTTATGGATTCCGTGGACGGCCTGAGGGTATCCCTGGGACCTATCAAGATTCTGCAGTACACCCTGCAGGGTCTGTTCCATCCCGCGCGGAAGGTGCGAGATGTCTACTGGAAGATCTACAACTCGCTATACATTGGCGGGCAGGACGCCCTCATTGCCGGCTATCCGCGTATCACCAATGATCCCAAGAACCAATACGAGCGGTACGAACTGGACTATGCGCTTTAAATTTTAGCCGAGTAGATCTATCTATATATAGGACACAAAAATAAAAACAAAAATTAAAAATGTAAACAATTAAAGGTTTTTTTGTAAGAAAATTAGACGATTGGGTAAAAAATGTTGAGATGAAAATTAAAGGTAGTATAAAAAGTCAATTAACTTAAATATTAACTGGGAAACCAAAAAAATATACAACATTCTCGAATTGGATTATGAAAACTTGCGCTTTTTAACCTATTTATCATTTATCATCTTCTGCGATTTCTTATCTGGCTGTACTGTAGATTAGATAGAGGATTACTTATTGTAAATATTTATGGTGCTCCCTCCACTAGTATTTACTTTTAAAGATAGTGACAGTTTTCGCAAGATATTTCAAGAACTAGATTTATATAGATGGAAATATATTCACTGGAAATTCACGATTAATGACTAAGCCCTATAAATCCTAACTTTTCCTATTATAATTACTGTAATTTTATAGTTTTTTTTTTTATTTTTAGCTTCTTACAAAATAAATTTCCTTTTAAAACCAATGACTACAACATGGAATATAATTCTCAAGACGCGTAAAACCCATCTGTACAATTGAATTACGCATCGTAAAGCTAATTTTTACAGAATTTAAGGTCGTTTTCCCTTTCTTTCCTGCTTTGTTTGTAGGATTTTATATCCCTTCAAAATCTTTACTGAAAAGATCAACTTAACCCAGGAAAACCCAACTATATAACACAGATTGTACAAAACCGGGTTTTATTCTAAGTTTAGAGTCGCTTTGCTTGCTATACTGTGACTTAATCTTTTGGCTTACAATAATACAAAAGTGTGAGTGTCTCATTGCCATGAGATTGGAACTTCTTCCTGGTCTTCTTCAGCTGCCATCATCGCTGGAGTAATGCTTGAATCACCTCTATTAGGCTCCTCAGGCCGAACATGTAGTTCTCATCGGGCAGAGCCTGTTCCGCTGGATAGACGTGAGCAAAGTCAATCATACGCACACGTACCCAAGTCGAGGGGGAGGCAGGGGCAGCGACTTCCTTCTGCTCCCCATGATGGTGGTGGCCGTTGAGCAGTGGCTGGTTGTTCTTCAATCTCGAGTAATCGTAGCAGATGAGCAAGGAGCTGGCGTAAAAGTGGTACAGCCGTTGGCTGTGGAACCACTTGAGGATGTCCTGCAGCTGTCGGAGCACTTCCTGGAGTAACAACTCCTTGGCCGCTCTCCGGCCCTTGGAATGGCTTGTGCTGGCATTGAAGAACAGCGCCATGGTCTCCTTGAAACCCTCCACGCTGAGGCTCTTGCCAAAATCCCTGCCCCGACGCAGGATTGAGGCCTTTTCGGTGTCCTGATCCGCATCCGCTGGAAGATACACCTGAAAGCCAGGCAGGCATAGTCCCAGACCTTGCTTGCACTGCACATATTTGGCCTCCTCCACTTTCCGCTTGTTGGGGGATGCTGCCGGATCCCAGGTTCGTTTACCCACCTTCACGTCCATGACGCACGGCTGGAACATATCGCGAGTGAGGTCTTCCAGGCGAAAGAACGTGCGCTCACGTTGATTCACAACCAGTTTCAGGGGGCCGTAAAATCGGGGGACGTGACCGCGGAGCAGGGCAAGGTCATTATCACCTAAAGCACCTGCCTTGGCAAGTGACTCATAGAATCTCAGCTCTCTTTCGCCACACTCCGGCTTCCCGATTGGCTTCAGCACGCAGCCCGTGTGATCTTGCAGGAGTCCAATGGCCTCGGAATTGCTGGACTCGAAATTGTGGCCGGCTACCTGTGTGTTTAACTGGCGGAATCCCTCGGGCAGCGTCGGCTTGTTTCTGGCCGGCGGTGGTGGCAACTCCTGGTCGACGACATCCAGATCATTTTTGGCCATCTGACCGGGAAGCTGCTGCTCCTGGTCGACGACATCCTGATCCTTTTTGGCCATCTGACCGGGAAGCTGCTGCTCCTGCTGGAATCTCGGCGTGGAATCTCGTTCTGCAGTCAGTCTCTGAAACAGTGCTGCCAACTGTTTTAAAATTAAAAAAAGCTAAACAATTTGGATTTGTTGTGGTTGGATTATAAATTAAATGAACGAAAAAGAAATAAAAAACAAGAAAAAAATCGTCAGGTACGACCTGTCACTATAAACTACAAATAAACATTATTCATAAAACTTGCATTAAAATAATTTGCAAGTTTATACAAAAACAAATGGAACAAAACAAATCATTCACAAAATAAATAAAAATATACAGAAAACAAGACCTAAAAAATAAATTATGTTTCGCCTCAAAGGCTACGGAACTGAATAAAAAATAAAATTTTCTTGACAAACAAATGAGATTTTCGATGTTGTAATAGTTTACATTGGGTAGGATATCAATAGGATATTTAATTGAAATCGTTATTGTTTTCCTGAAGGATTTGCCGCCTTTGCAGGGCTGCCAACTCTTGGGCCATGGCACCACAGGTGTCAGTGCTGCAAAACTTCAGCACTTTTCCGCCATTTCCAGCACTGTTTCTCACGCGACGATTGTTGTTTTTTGGGAGTGGTTTTTGTTTGTTAATTTATTGCGTTTATTTGCGGCTTTGCTTATCATTTGTAAGCTAATTGGAATCGGCAAACACTTCTGCTAGCTCCACCTGATGAAGATGAAGTCCTGGGAGATAGCCCTGGTGGTCATCTCCGCCGTTTACTTGTGCTCGCAAGGTGAGGAGCCACACCTAGATTAATAAACATCAAAAATATATATTACATTGTTCTATTTCCCAGTGAGTTTTGTGACCGGCTTGGAGTGCTACGTGTGCTCCAACCAAACAGGAAATACGGAGAAATGCCTTAACACCATCAAGACCTGTGAGCCCTTTGAAAATGTCTGCGGAACAGAGATCCGCTGGGGATCGCAGCCCTACTTCTCGGAGGGCGCCCTCAAGCAGTATTACGTGTCCAAGCGCTGCATGACCAAGGAGCAGTGCCAGTCCAAGCGGAAGCGGTACATGCAGCTGTACTGCACACACATTTGGTACGAGGATTGGGCGTGCAACGAGTGCTGTCAGGGCGACCGCTGCAACTACTTCGTGATTGTGAGTAGCAAAACGGCGGAAATCCTTGGGTCCTTTGACTAACCTTTACTTCTTGCAGAGTGGCGCATCTTTAAGGCAAGGCTATGGTTTACACTTGACCCTGGGTATTACACTCTTGGGTATGGCAGCCTGGCTTATGCCAAGGTCTTAGCCGGGAACACACAGCAATCACCCACCACCCGCTTGATTTATTAATTTTGACAAAAAGCCGTCCATAAGCTAAGTAAGATTCCATCCATTTAGATTTCCCTTTTTTTGGAAAAGAAATCGTGCCTTGACTCTAGCTCGAATATTTTACAAGTTTTAGTAAAGTAAGTAACGTAAATCATTGATTTTAAAGCCAATTTATAAGAGATATTTGTAGCTTCTAGGAGCAAAGACTTGGAAAGGCAATTATTTGGGGGTTTATCTCCTGAAATACATTGATTAACGACTCCCAGCTCAAGATAAGCTTTTCCTCTGACGAATTTTATACATTTCCTTTAATTTCTAACCAGGTATTATTTTATCAAAACCAACTCCAACCTAAATCCCTTGAATCTAACAGCTATTAGCCACAAAAACCGTAAAAGTAAAAAAAACTCAGCTCAAGCTATATTAATGATGCCTTTTGATAGAATGTTTTTCTTTTTTATCGCATTTTTGCCGTAAAAAACAATAAAAGCACAAACAAAAAACACTAAAAGCCATTCCATGCTCCTGCAGCTAATTAAAAAATAATATTAAATAACCAAAAGAACACACAAAAACACAATTGTAATAATTGTAGAACCAAGAAAATGCCTTAATTAAAAAAAACTATTTTTTCTTAGAATCTCACACTCCTCCTTTACCCACAATAAAGCAATTCTGACGTCTGTTTGGCGCTTTAATATATAAATATATCTAACAATTATTTCACATCTCTTTCACCAACTATTCCATCGATCCATCACTTGGCACAGAAGCAGCCGGCGGTTACGGTAACAGTTTTGAACTGCCACGGCTGGGCCATGTCCCTGTTCAGCCAGGAGTTTGAGCCAGTAGAAGCCTCCTGCGTTAAAACCTTCACCTTGTACTCCAAGGGTCGGCAATTGGAGCCATGAGTGCACTTCGCCAGATCCTTGCCCGAGCGCGACTCGCAAACGGCGTTCATTAGGTATCGAGGAAAGGCCTGGCTGCCCAAGTCCAGCAGCTCGTTCTGCGGTATCAATAGGAGGGATGGACAATAAATCATCTATATTTAAGCTTTTCCCAAGGGAAACAAACCGTCACTTTGCAATCACAGCCAGCGGAGTGGACATCATTCCGCTTGGTGGCCAGCAAGTCCTCATAGAAGTCGTTGTAGTACATCGGCGGCAGCTGATGGGGCATGGCCCGCGGTGATGCCGGCGTCTCCATGGGATGAGGCGTACTCGGTGCAAAGCCAAAAATGGCACTCAGCATTTTGGAGGTACTGCGATCCGGCTGCTGCTCATCCTGCACCTGATCTTCAAGACACTGGGGCTCGCAGCGTCTCAGGCCTACCATCTCTTCGTAAACGCCATCGCTGGGGTACCGATTGCTGGCATATCCCTTATTTGTCAGGATCAACAGCGCCAGCGCTATGGAAAAGGGCAACTTGAAGGGAAAATATTAAAATTTTCGGTAAGAGATATTGCACAGCTCTTTGTGATTTTCTCCAACGATTTGTAGGTATTCCTGCTGCTTTCCTAAATATTTCTCTAAACTCACCCAGGGCATCCTACTCGATCTGTGCCTGTCCAGCGCTGAACTCCTTGTGCGGCTCTGGCCCAGAAGTCTTGGCCCTTTTTATACCCATCCCGGACAAAAGGCAAAAGCCCCGCTCGGATTACCTTTTGTGGAGAAGAGCAACTCCATTATGGGCCGTCACCTGGACAGGATGGAGAACAATGGAATCAACTGTTGACACCACAACAATGACCGCACCAAGCTCAAGTGGTGATGGCGATGGGGTTGAGTTGGGTCCGTCCCTTGGCTATTTATACACTTTCCTGTGGCTTTTCAAGGTGGTGGTGGTGGTCGTGATGGTGGTGGTGTGTGGGAAATGGCTTTAAGGCCTCAAGTGTTGTGGGAGTGTGTGCTGGAGTGTGGTTCCAAAGGAAGCCCACTGACCCAGACATGTGTGCACAGGCAAAGGGCAACCTGATCCTCCTCCCTCCTGCCCTACGATGACCACTGCTTGTAGGGTGGCTTCCGAAAGTATAAGCATACTTTTAAGCGGACAGCCAAAGAGCATAGCCGGAATTTCCCTTAATTTTGGTTGCTTTTATTAGGGATTTTTATACATTTTCTGGTAAAGTCTTCAATATATTACCATCAACCTAAGGTATAGGCTATACTTTCTACACCGTAGGCTTAGAGAATCCTCCTAGACCTCCCCAGGATTCCCTCTCCCTTGTCAGACGCCACTATGTATGAGCTCACTGTGTCTCCGCTTTTTTTTTTGGCCACATCTTGGGTCAGGTGCATAGCCTATGGCCCCAACAAATGGCATGTCCGGCTAGACCGACTGCCAGAGACAACGGGTCAGAGTTGGACCTCTACTAGACACTATACTATAGGCTATAGTAGGGTGTCCGGCGAGTGTGTGAGGTACACTGGACGACTCTGGGACTGGGACTAGCCTTCTAGGGCTTCCCGTTCGGCGGGGGCAGCACGCAGCTAGGAGTGGCTAGCTGTCCGCCTCTCTCAGTCGAAATCGCGTCGTCGAGGCAAGAACATTGCCCACTGTGTGCCAACAGTTTGACATGCACAGGCGGATGACGGTTTGACAGCCAGCCAGCCAATTGCTTTCGAGCCCAAAGAAGAAATCCGGTTATTCCCCTGAGGGAGATGCAGCAGCTTCCTCCGCTGGTCGCGGATTAATGCTGAGCTGCAGCTGCCTTCCAGGAGAAGAGGAGGTTCTTCTCATCCGTGCTGCTGGCATTGTTGTTGTACAGTTCTTTTTTTCCGCCGTGGAATTTGTCGAAGCGGAAAAGCGGCGAGAAGCAGCAGCAGCGCCCGCGAAGCCCTCAAAGTGTCCGACGAAAATCGTTAAAAAATAGCAGAACACAAAAAAAAACAAGACTCAATCGGCGACTTTGTCACGACGGGCTTGAAGACCGATAGGGAGAGGTTTGGGATTTTCAGGAGAGATCCAACCAGGGCAGAGCCTGCTTCACCAGCGACAGCAGCTCCCGAAGCTTCTTTAAACCATTTTCACCCATTTCTAAGCTCAGGATTCGCATGGACAAAGGCACAATGAAGCGCAAGCAGAGGAGATACAGGTAACTTTCCACTATAATCAATAAGGAAATCCGAAATCTACCTGAAAAATGAACTCATTAAATTATTATTTTATTTTTTCCCTCAATAATCAGAACCACATTCAACACCCTGCAGCTGCAGGAGCTGGAGCGGGCCTTTCAGCGCACCCACTACCCCGATGTCTTCTTCCGGGAGGAGCTGGCCGTACGCATAGACCTGACAGAGGCCCGAGTCCAAGTGTGGTTCCAGAATCGGCGAGCCAAATGGCGAAAGCAGGAGAAGATCGGTGGCATGCCTGGCGGAGAGTATAAGGAGGGAGCCTTGGAGCTGGATGTGACGACGGCGGCGGCCTACGATGACAGTGCCAGTGCTGTGCTAGGACAACTGGACAGTGCTCTGGGTAGGGATTAACCAGGGAATTTTCCAACTTTTCTAACTTTTGTTTCCAATTTCCCAGGTGGCAGTGGAACCCTTCTACCAGACACTCCCCCGCAGTCCTCCAACTCTCTGGACAACGAACTCAAGGCCCCCTACGGCACAGGCGGCATGTCGCCATCGCGGCTGTCGCCCAATATCTTCTTGAACCTCAATATTGACCACCTCGGACTGGAGAGAGGTGGCAGTGGCCTGTCCATGGAATGGTCCACCTATCCACCTCAGAGTCAGGCCCAGACACAACCGCAAATGGAGGCGGAAAACCAACAGCTCCAACAGCAGCAGCACCCGCCACAGCAGCTTCACCAGCAGAGTTCTCACCAAGAGAATGCTCACCACCACCACCAGCAGCAGCAGCAGCACCATCAACAGGCTCTGGAATTCGCCACCGCCTTGGACCTCGACATGGCCGATGGCTCTTCCGCCTACGATGAGATGAAGTTCCTCAGCGTGGACCAGTTCACGATCGATAGCTTTAAGGCGGACTGCATACTCAGCATGCAGGAGCAGTCCCAGCTGCAGCCCTATGTGGGTCACGCCGCCCACTCGCTGGGAGTAAGTGCCTCCAACTCTGAGCTCTGTCTGGAAGGCATCGGCATTGGCATTGGCATGTCGGCCTTTGGCATGGAGGAGGGCGAGCCTAAGACCCCACCCTCGCTCTTGGTGCTGGACAAAACGCTGCCCTCGTTGAGTATTGGAGTGGAGGGAATCGCTGATCTGGTAGAGCAGCTGCATCATCATCATAATAGTCATCACCCGGAGGGTGGAGTCATCACCAGCGATGTTTTGTGAGTCACATTTAGGCGAATTACTGAAATAGTTAATCTTTGACTTAAATATCTTTAGTTTTAATGGATGTGTAGCTGCTCTAGGTCCTAGGGAAGTCTTGTTCTAGTTATATTCTTGTTTTCTAGTCAATGTCGATAAGTGTAGGCTTAAGTTCCAGACTTGGAATCAATTGGAAATAGTTACTAAAATGAGACATAATTTGAGGCTTACGAAAACAAATTATCCAGCATTTTCAAAAAGCTACAAAAGCTAAATCTATACATTTACGGTCAGAAATTATTATTTTTTAATCAAAAAATAAGTACAACAAGAAAGCTTGCAAAAATTAAATTAAAATCTTTTAATTTCAATTCAAATTTTTTTATTTTAAAAGTGAAGTGGTCAGGCTTCGCTTCTCAATGTTTTAAATAAACTTAAATTGTATATAAAAAAAAAGAATGTAGTTATTTAAATTGTGAAATTTCAACCTTGTAAATCTAGTTTAGTCTAAGGCCAGATATAAAATGAAAAACATTAAAGATTTCTAAAAAATTTAAAAGATGTTAAAGGGTTGCAAACTAAAAAGGATTTCGATTACGTTTATGATACGTAATGCCATATAATTTATATGTTTATTATAGTAGCTCTGCCTTATTTTATTATTATTTTTAGTGTAACTTTCCCCTGACTCTGTGGAAACATATAAATCGGGACAGAGTCCTTGACTACTACCAGGTTTTTGGTATTTAGCTTTTATGGATTCCGCATATGAGTGCGTGTGTGTGATGGACGTAACAATGGAATCCTACTCCAATGCTCCTGCCCTTGTTTGTGGCTCGGATTAGAGGCAAACTAATTGTGCGATTTGAATGGATTTCGGGTTTTCACTTCTGTTTGTTCGGCAATAACATTTGCTTTTGCTTTTTAACAATTGCCGAACGAGTGCTCCTCCTGCCAGCCTGCTCCTCCTCATCGTCTGCTGGCGGTAATTTCCATTTACTGTTATTAACGGAGTCTGCTGCAGGACTTAAGCAGTCTTAGGACCGACAGACGAGGACTCTTTCACTTTTATTTAAAAGCTGTCCCAGCTTAGGGATAAGGCTCACAGCGGATGAGGACTTAAAAAGGAAGAGGAAAGTGGTCAAAAATGGTAAAGTTTTCCATTTAAAAAATTATTAAATTAAATAGAATTAATACATTTCCTTAGAGCCTTAAAATAAATTTAGATTTTATACTTGTAGATAAATATATATAAATTAATGAAAAAACTTACAGATTCTATATATTTTCTAGGACTCTTAAAAATGGATTAAACATTCAAAACTAAAATTTATGAAAGGTCACAATTATTTTCTTGATATTTATATTATTTATCATTTTTAATTTCTTGACAAAATTACTCTTCCAGTCCCATTTTCCTGATTTGACCACAGGACGTGTCCCTGCCTTGATTAAGACTCCTACAGACAGGCCTGCGCCCAAGTTCCAGGACTTAAGTCGAAAGCCTTCAAGGGCAGAGGGAGCATCCGCTGGCGGTGAATGCAGAGGACATGGCTCAGCTGGCTTAACACCTTGGCAAGCTCCTTGTGGATTTTCCCGGGCCAAGGGCCAAGGGCCACCTAATGACACCCTGCTCCCTGTTCGTGCTGTCAGCCATTTTGCCGCTGACAATGTCGAGCCCAATAAGCTAATTGAGGCTGAGGTGGATGTCGCAGCGGGTGGACAGGCCACAGCAGCTCCGGGTACAGATACACACACGCCAGGCCATTCTGGCCAACAAAAAGTTCATTATCCCCGGGTCTACGAGGGTTGACACCGTGTCCCTTGGCTGCGGGAATGCCGGGAAGCGAGTGGTTGCCATTGGATAATCTTCTCTTATGAGGCCGCCCAACGATGCGCGAAATTCGGTTGGCTTTTTTTCACCAGGGTATTCCAGATACCAGAAGGAGAAGGGGATTGTTTCGTTACCCTTATAAAATAAGTGTAATAAAAGGATGACATTATTAAGTTAATAGGTAACAGAGACAACAGCATTTTATAATATAAAAAATAAAGAAAAGGCTAAGAGCAAGTGTTTAAAAATATATAAAAAGCCGGTTGGTTTTAAAATTATTTAAAATTTTACCTGAAAGTGTAAAAAAAAC
Organism: Drosophila anomelani; assembly: GCA_035045905.1. Lineage (NCBI taxonomy): Eukaryota > Metazoa > Arthropoda > Insecta > Diptera > Drosophilidae > Drosophila > Drosophila anomelani. The sequence continues at coordinate 61,975 of JAWNOO010000019.1, read as the reverse complement.
TCCTTAAGCATTTATTTTGTTTTATATTAAATAAACCAAACAACATTCATGTAAATTGTTTAATCGCTTCATCGGTCTTGCCTTTTTAGTATAAAAAGGACATAAAAAGACATCCATTTCATATTTAAAACCTATATTTTTCAACATTCTCTTTGACTTTGAACCAGTAGGAATTTCTCCTACAGTTTCTCCAAGCTCCTTCTCCTGCTCCTTGCTGTCTCGCATCTTATTCCTGGCACATTTAAAATTAATCAAAAATCTTTTCTTTGGTATTATTTCAAGCACTCTCTACGCTCGTCTCTCCGGGGCTGTGTGCACAAGGACCACAAACTTTAATCGATAGTCAAATAAGCGTTGGGTCTTCCCAGGAGCAGAGGCAGGGCGACGACAAGGCAAGGAACACATCAGGACATCGTCTGTGGCATGTGTGTGTGTGTGCTGGGAGAGAGAGAGGCGGCTACTGCTCCTTGCTCGGCTTTTGTGCGCTGTAATTTCTCTAACGTTTGTTTATATTTTATATCGAATGCGCCCCGGGCCGCATAAACGCAATAATCGCACATTTTATGGATTAAACTCACCTGCTTCACCTGCTAATCTACGGGGCAGAGCAGGACTCGTGCCCTCGGGCAGATCGACCAGTGATTCTGCTGCTCTGTTTTTGCTGCGCCTCGGGGAAGGTCTTTGATCTTTGGTTAAGGCAATGACAAACACATTCTTGTTAGGAATTATAAGAGACAAGAAAGAAAGCTAAGACAGAAACAGAGGCTGTTGATCCTGACCAAGAAAGGGTCGGAGATGTATCCTTCACTGCGTTGCAAACTTCCGACTGTAATTATAATGCCCTGCAAGGGTATAGAAATATGAAATAATTAATAAACAGATAAACAATGTGATATATTTAAATATTAAGTTGGAAATCATGTTTTAAAATTTTAAATGTTACAAAAAGTCAAATTCCTGTCAGGATTATGGGTGGATTCAAGGATAACTTCACGGGATATCCAAATTACTGGCTGCAGGCGCCTGTTATATGGAGACTCCTGGGGGGGTTTGTATGGAAATTTCTGTCGGATTCCCTTTGCATTTCTTAAGGGTAATAAAAGGAAAGAATGGGATAAAAATTATGATTTATTTAAATATTAAATTGGAAATCATGTTTTGAAATTTGTTTTGCACTGACGTACATCAACAACTTTCCTTCAAAACAAAAATATTCTCTCCGTTCTTATGACCCTTTGTTGTAAAACATAAACCCTATGTATATAAATTACAATAAAAAATATATTATAAAATATGCAAAGCCCAAAAGGTTTTAATTATCTTAAAAGAATATTATAAGCCTGCATCGATCCCAACCAGAATCGGCTTTAATCCTTCCCCGGAGCCAGTGTGTGCTCCAATGTTCCATGATAATTCCTCCCCAGCTCCGGACGAGACTCATGAATCTCTCCGTCGGTCGGCTCCCCAAATGGGTTATTCATTATGCATATGCATTCCCGTTGCTCCTGCCCCCAGATCCTGGCCAGGACATATTAAATAATGAAATATTAAAATCGAATGCGACTGAAATGACTTTTGGCCCGCCTCTCCGCCCGGCGAGGTGTTCATGTGAATAAATTGCAATTAACAATATTTTTATTTCAACAAACGAAATGTCGAACCCTTTCTCCTTCCCTGCCTCCTGCCTCCCTTCAGTTCCTATAAATAAAAGAAAAAAATGGGGGGAGCGGCATTTAATTAAAGGCAAATTTAATGGGTAAATATTTCATATGCCATACACACACACTCATATACACACACAAAGAGACTGAAAAATTGTTAAAAAAAAAATTGTATATAAAAAATAGGCACATATGTATATATATTTATATGGATACAGTAAATATCATAGAAATAAGTTCTTTTGTTTATTATGTTTGCTAAAATATACAAAATATATAATTTCATTATAAAATATATTTTTATATAATTATAAATAATAAATAAAATTAAAATAATTGGTACAAAAAAGTAAGTTATTTTCTTAGATTTATAAGTGGGGTGGGCGTGAGAAAAATTAATAATATTTTTATTATTATTATTAACTTTATATAAATAAATAAAAAAAATTAATTAATTAATTAATTTTGACAACCAACCACCAAAAATCATTGATACAAATTATAAATAAGAAAATATAACATTTTTTAAATGTTATTTAAATTACCATCAGCCCATACAATTTCGAATCGCTATTTCCTAACGCTTAAATGTACAAATTTCATTAAAAAAAACACATACACACACAGAAAAAAAGTCCTGGCTTTGTGTGTCCTGTGAGTAAATATCAGCGAGAGGGGGGAAGTGTATATTAAATTTCGTGTTGATACAGAGAACATGACCAGGAAAAAATTATGCGAAGCGTGCACTAGAAAAACATAGGAAACCCGAGAACGGTTTGGAAACAAAAAGAAATCAGAAAAATTAATAGAGTGCAAATATTTGTAGATTTTTACACGAACTATTAACAACGGGGCAGCAAACAGAGCCCGCTGGAAGTAAGGATCCTGATTCGGATACGGATTGCGGGTAACTCGAGATCGTATCATCATATAGGGCCTCAGCCACATAGGCCTATGCAAATAAAAAGCCAGGGCCCCGAATGACAGGGCACAAAGCCAATGGCGACCGTGACAGGGCAAAGGAAGCGGAGGAGCAGCACAAGGAACTCTCCTCTCTCAGGTCAAGACGGAATAAATTTGAATTTGAATTTTGCTCTTCTCTCACCTGACTGGGCCCTGAACTCCGTTTCTCTGCTGCTCTGGCTCTGCCAAAGGAAAATAACAAGATGGAAACTTTCGCAAAGAGAAAAACACAAAACAAAAAAATTCAGGAGGGAGAAAAAACAAGCTGAAAAGGACATCCGACACAGGACACAACACAGTGCAAAGCGGGACAAATTTGTCAGTCGAATTTCGGTTGTCCAATGGAGAATGGCGAGGAGTAGATTTATGTCTGAGCAGTGAGAAAAATTGTGTAAGGTACAAGCGATAAATATTTAACAAGTTAGCCTTTCCCTTCTTTAATTTTTAATTTTTGATTCGGTTTGAAATATTCATTTCATTTAAATAATAAAACTTCAAGCTAGTCTTGATTAAATTTAAAAATAAAAGTTGATGTTAAAACTGTAATTTTGAATTTATATTTAAATTAAATGTATAAATTTGATAAAATAAATATTATTTCAAATTAGTTTTGACTCTTAAAATATATTTTGCAAATAAAGATTGTAAAATCCGCTAAGGATTACGTAGGAAATATATTTATATTTAATGCTTATATTCAAGTTAAAGTTTAAGCTCCGTTCCTAAATATTATGCCAATATAAACGACATCCCCTTTGGGGATGATTTCCAGTGATTTTGCCATCTTGTTTTCGCAATGCCACATAGAAAATGGCCAACAAAATGCCAGAGCAGAGACCTGGCAGAGATACATCTGCCGCATACAGAGAGATCCAGATACAGATATGTACATTTTCCTCCCCCATTCACAGCCCCATCCTGAGTCCCATTCCCATAAATTTCACATCCTTTGTGAGTCTGTCCTTGTGTTTGCAAATTGATTGGAGGCGAAGCCATCAAAGTGTCCATTGGAGCTGCTAACAGGCTGACCACCGCCGCCGCCTCTGTCTCTCACTCGCTCTGCCTTTGAGTTGTCTCGGGCTCCTGTTACCTGCCACCCCGGGCAGGTGTGAAAGCTCCTTGCTGGGTCTTCGCACTTATCACTGAAAGTTTTCCCGCGTTAAATAAAATTTTCTCTCATTTTTTGCATTTTTCTTAGACACTCTGGAGGAGTTTCTTTTTTATTTGTTTTGTTTTTCAATAAGTTACTTTGTTTTTGTTTTAACATTAGAATTAATCGTTGGAGGAATTATTACACTTAATTTTTGCTATGGTATGTTTTTTAAGACTTAGTTTTTATGAATTATTATTAAATTATTTAGATGCAATATTAACTTTGGACTTGGACATAGGACACGAAACAATTAAGACTCGCACAAACTTACATTACACACATACATACACTTTTAGATACAATTAGTGACTGTACAGATTTTACTAAATATCTTTCTGCGTTTAATTCTCAACTTAGAACTTAGTAACAAAAAAGAGCGACTTCTTTCTATTTACAAAACAAAACTTAAGGAAGTAAGGGCCAAGTCTCTTTCTTACACTTTAAACTATTTATATTCCAATCAAACAATTGTAAAGTTATTACTCAGTCACATAAATATGTTTTTAGAACATTTTTAAATAAATATAACTTAGTTTTTAGGAAAAGTATGCATTGTCACTGAAAAACTTTCGGTCGAAAGAGGTAAAATCTTCAATAAACTTGGCCCTTAACTTATGACTATCCTCTCTCTATATATACAGTTTGCCACGCCCTCCCTTTAGGCCACTTCCAGATCGGAGGACTCTTCGGCATCGCTATAACCGATGGGATCGCTCTTGATGTGCACTAATTGCGTGGCATAGTGCTCGGAGCCCGGGCACTTGAGGGCTACGTTTCCGTTTCCGGTGGAGCTGGGTGTGGCCGTTCCCCCGCCGCCATTATTGTTGTTGTTCGTGCTGCCGTTGGTGGTACTGCCGCATTGCTCCTCCTGCAATTTCCGGAGGCGTTCCTGCTCTTCGCGTTTCTGTTTGCGCCACTTGGCCCGACGGTTCTTGAACCACACCTGGAAAAATACAAAGGAGAAGTTGGGTTTTAGTAAAGGGAACTATTTGTGATATTTAAATTCAAGAATTCAATGCAGAAAGTAATTTATTTAATAAAACAGGAGAAACTAATACTCAAGTTTTCATCTGCCTCTGCTCTAAGCTGTTTATTATTTAAATGTTATCACTTAACTTGAAAGTTTCTATATTGAAATTACTCCCTACTTCTGCCTCCTCTTCTCTGTTCTGGCTGCCTTGGTTACCTTTGAGCCGATCGGCGGGGCTTCAAAAACACTTTCATCCGTTTTTCTCTGAAAATTTTCTCTTCTGCTTTTCGGGATTTCTATGCATAAATATTTTAAGTAATTTTTTTTGCTATTCCCTCTTTCTCTCTCTCTTTAGCTAGCTATGCTTAGCCTTTCCTTGGCTTCTTTGGCTCAATCTTGGCGTTTATCTTTTGGGGGCCAGTTGCCAGGGCCAATCCTCCTCCTGCTGCTCCTTCGCCGCTCTGCTCCTTTTCTTAGGATTTAATGAGATGACTTATTGTAATTGTAATTAATTGTGAATATAGCAGGAGGAGGGGAAGAAGTGGCACAAAATAAGGAAGAATAAAACTTCTGAAAGCCAAGGGTAGCAATGGGGTATATTGAAAATGTAAAAATAATTGAATATAATACTTGAAAATTTAAGAAAATATATAAATAATTCAAAAATTTGTTTAGAAATTATACTTATATTTTGTAAACTGCAATGTATATTTTTTATAATTTTGTATAGCATTTTTTTCTTGTTGCAGATAGATTTCTTTATTGTTTTTATTTTTTAATTAAGCCCTTGGCCACGCCTCCCAACCCTTCTCTCGCTCCGCTTCCTCCTTAACCCCCCCTTGAAACTCACCCGCTTAACCCTTTCCCAGCTACTTAGTTAATTAAAACAAAAGACGACTGTGAACTGAAGTGACTTAGGGGTTAAACAACAACAAATTTGAAGGGGGGTTTAAGCAGCAAGAGGATGGCATTTGCTGTTATGTAATCACCCTTGTGACCCATCATCATCTATCTCTCATTAGCCCCCCGTCACAGAGAAGCTACCCCCAGAGAACCCACTCCCCAGCCGAGGGCGGAGTCTCTTCTTCTCCCCAAACTCGCTCGCTGTCTCTGTCCCTGCGACTTCTCCAATTCTCTCTCTTATTTCGCCCAATCCCAGTTGCAACCCTTATTTGTTTATTTCCGTTCGTCTGTTTGTTGATTATTTGTTGAATAAATACTCGGGGAAAATGCTGTGCAGGCTAGGAAAAAGTTTAATTAGAACAATTAGCAGAGGGAAAAGTTGATTTTCCGCAAAAATGAAATTTTATTATCATTCCGAAAAGGGAAAAGTTGAGTTCCCTCTGTTGTTTATGCAGCAAATCGACTGAATTTGTTGAAATAACATAAAAGGGCGGTGAAGGTGGCGAAGGGCGGGAAAAGCAGCAAAGGTCGGAATGTAGACGAAGGCGGAAACGGAAATGACAGCAGAAAATGCGCTAAACTTATAAGCAAAAGCAGGACTCTCTCCCTGAAGCTCATTTAATTTCGCATAAAATTTGTGTAAATTTCAGCAGCTGCTTTTCATATATTTCCCGACTTATTTGCTTAGGATTTTCCTCTCCCTCGTTCTCCTTACGATTGTTGCTGGAAAATGGCGGCACCTTGGCAACCTTTGAAGGCGTTCATCGTCAACGTCATCGCGTTTTTTTGATGTCAGTTTATATATTTCTCATTTTCCACTTGATTTAATTAGATTTTTAGGCAGCTAGCAGTATTATGTGTGTGTTTTGTTTGTATTTTAGTTATTTATTTTCATAATTTTCATGAGCTTAAGTTATTAAAACAACACAACGCGCGCGACAGCCGTTTTTCAAAAATCACGCCCCGTTGGACAGGCAATGAATTTTGTGATTTAGTCAGCTTAATTATGTCAACAAAGCACACACATATGCATATATTTACACACGTAATTGCCAAAATGCAACAGTTTTAATCCAATAAATTCTAAAACCAAAAAAATAATCGGATTTTTTTGGGGGGATTTTTTCCGATGCTTATTAAAGTTGCATATTTTAATTAAATGCTTGGCCAAGCAGGCTTAACTGCATTGAACCCTAATCCAGGCGGAAGTATAAGGCCGGAGGATGTGTGTGTGTGGGGGGGATGTGTGTGCGCCGGAAAAAAGCGAACGCGCTCCGCTAATCCCGTAATTTGTACGGCCAACAGTCGAAGTGGAGTGTGTGCGAGTTTAAAACCCTCCCAAAATCCCCCCTGAAAATCCCGTTAAAACCCCCGTTTAAACTCCCCCGTAAGTGCCCCAGTTTAAACTCCCTATGAAACCCCCTCGAAACCGGTCTAGTACCCCTCTCCTATCCACCTTAAAATCTGACTAACGCACAACAATTTTTGGCCATAACGCTGCAGGCGCCTTTTTTGCTCGGCAAAGCTCGCCGAAAAATCGCAGTGAAAATTTTCAACAAATTAAATAAACAAAGGCGCAAAAAAGTGATGGCAGAGGCGAAAGAAAGGTGTATAGGTGTGTTGTACGATTTTCCATGTTGATTGATGGCTTCTGCCTGGGCAATCATTGGCAACAAAATGCCAGAAAATGCTGTTCGAAAGCACTGATATTACAATATTTGGAATTAAAAATATGTATACACATATTTACATATATGAATTTTCACCGTACAGGAAAGTTGTGTGGGAAGTTTTTAAATGAATTCTTTATAATTAAAGTGTTTTGGTTTAAATATGATTACAGTATAAAATCTTTAATCATATTTGAACATAAAATCCCATAAACTTCCCATATTTTTTCGTTCAGTGTTGCCGATAGATTTCTCTCTCCTTTTTTTGGGCGAAGAACTTGACATGCATGGGCTTTCGCCTTGGAGTCGCCAGAGAGAGATCTCTCTGACCTTTTGCAAATATTGCCACAGATTTTTCATCCAAAAGCGCATAAATCGCTGATACCGCAGGAATATCGTGGGGGCGTGGGGCTTCCCGAGGGGGGAAGCGTCTGAAAAGCGGCGCGTACACACACACACATTGGGAAACGTGCATGAAATCCATTGAACAAACAGACCCACGGCAGTTGATTTTTAATTAACTACAAAAGCGCTTTACGCTCCGCCCCCTACGCGTCGCGCTTAACCCGTTTTTCCCCCTGGGAAAAATCTCTTCTGGCATTCTGGCAGACTGACCCTGGGTGTGTGTTATTTTTGGGGTTTTTTGGTTAGTCTATGCGTGTGGTTTGGATTACTAGGAGAGGACCGAAAATGCATCGATGTGGCATGAAAATTTTACCGAAATATGTAGAGCTACACTGCTATCATAACTTTGCGCTTCGTTAATCGCTGCACCTGGTCTATGTGGCTCTCTCTATGCTGATTTTTCCCCTCTCCTAATTTCCCTTGTTGTTCCAGCTCGCCAAAATTGTCCCCGACGAAAGCCAAAACACATTGGCAGCCAGCTAAAACAAAAAAGAAAAATTAAATTGTGGTTGGGCTTCAAAAGGTGAGCCCGACGAAGGGTTGAAAGGGAGAGATTTAAAAGGTGGACCTCGGTGGGCGTTGTGGGGTTCAGCACAGGAGAAGGCGGGAAAGCATACACACAAAATGGCGGCCGCCTTTTTTGCCAGGCGCTTCTAATTAGTGAAAATTGGCAACGCAATTCGGTTGAAAACTTCGTCACCAAAATGGGTGCACCTCGTCGCACCCCGCCCCGTAGTCTTTCGTACCCTTCTGTGGCAAATTGTTGACGCTGTATTTCGTCGTGTTGTTGGATTAAAATCGCGCAGCCATGAAAATTGCTCGTTACGCACATTCCCTTCCTTCCTCCTTGTTTTTTGCCAGCACGCTAGGGTTAAAGTGCAGGTAGACTAATTATGTTACGGTGATCTTTTGCAAGAATCCTGAGTGTTTACATACATACAAATAGATTAATACGCCTTTTCACTAGAACACCAATAGTCTCAAATATCTCTGTCTATATTTTTGCGAGTAAAACAAAGTTTCAGCGCCCAATTGTAAACAACGAATGCAAGTGCGGATGAGATGAAAAAACATCGATGATACATCGCGAAGATCCGCGAACATCGATATTTCTCCACCTCTAGGAGGAGCAAGCGAAGAAAAAGGACAAAAGAAAAGTCGCGAAGTAAAAAAACTGGCACGCGCTCCTGCAAAATAATTATTTTTGGTCGTATAAAAGGGTTAAAATATAAACAAAATAGTTAAATTAATAAAACAAACTGTGTTTTATGTGAAAACATTCAATTATGCACTTAAAAAAAGCTATTTTCAACAACAAAATGCAAAATAAGAGCTGCATCTCCTTTCAACTACAAGTGGCACAGTGAAAAATGAAATGTGAAAGGAAATCATAAATTGTGCATGTGCCAAAGTGGATTCTCTTGCTAAAAAACTTAATAAGCACCGTCGAGATACAAAATAATACATTTATAAAGCGTTTTGCCACTTGCTAAGCAATTTAAAGCCATTAAATTGCAATACAAAAAAACTAGAGCGCCCCTGCCAAAAATGTGTCACAGTATGTGTGTATGTATTGGCGGGAACCAAGACTATGGTGGTGTGAGAAAATGGACAAGGGGGCGAAGATCTGCGAACATCGATATTTCTCCACCTCTAGGAGAAGCAAGCGAAGAAAAAGGACAAAAGAAAAGTCGCGAAGTGAAAAAACTGGCACGCGCTCCTGCAAAATAATCATTTCTGGTCGTATAAAAGTGTTAAAATATGAACAAAATGGTTAAATTAATAAAACAAACTGTGTTTTATGTGAAAACATTCAATTATGCACTTAAAAAAAGCTATTTTCAACAACAAAATGCAAAATAAGAGCTGCATCTCCTTTCAACTACAAGTGGCACAGTGAAAAATGAAATGTGAAAGGAAATCATAAATTGTGCATGTGCCAAAGTGGATTCTCTTGCTAAAAAACTTAATAAGCACCGTCGAGATACAAAATAATACATTTATAAAGCGTTTTGCCACTTGCTAAGCAATTTAAAGCCATTAAATTGCAATACAAAAAAACTAGAGCGCCCCTGCCAAAAATGTGTCACAGTATGTGTATATGTATTGGCGGGAACCAAGATTATGGTGGTGTGAGAAAGAGGACAAAGGGGCGAAGATCTGCGAACATCGGGTACTTCCTCACCTCCAGTGGGGGGACGTTTATAAAATAAATAATGCCTGCAAATGATTAAATCCTTAAAACTAATAGCTGTTTCCCCTCGTGATTAAAAAAAAGACGTTACAAATCCATTAATACGCCGAAAATAAACTGGAGAAAAATGTGTGCCAGTATGGACCAATTGGCCAATTGGTAGCCAATAAGTGTTTGTGTCGAATAGTAAACGCGTGTGTGGGTGTGTGTGAGAAAAACAAAAATAAAAAGAACATTTGCAAGATGCGAAAACAGAATCGAAATTAAATCAATTCGGTGAGTGAAGAAAATTAAATTTAACTACTTTTTATATTGAATTAAATATTGTTAGGGTTTTTCTTTTCAATTGATTTGCACAGAAAATGTTGTTTTTTTGACAAATCATAAATGACATTAAAATTTTTATTACAAATGAACAAAAAAAGAGTATAATGAGAATTCTAAATTTAATTGCAAGTCCTTCTAATATAAAATGAATAAAATGGTTTTTTTTTGAGGATGGTCGAATATTATTTACAGTAAAATAATAAAAAAATTGTATTAAAAAAGAGGAAAAGTATTTTAATAATCTTTTTGCCCGATTTTAAATACCTTCAGTAACTTATTCATGAATTCAATTAAAAATTTTTCATTCTGATCATTTATTGTAGAGGAAAGGAAAAATTATATCTATATTTTTTATCTATTTATTTGTTATCTATATTTTCTTCCCCATTTTACAGCCGGGTTGACGCATTTAAATACCCATTAAAATATTTTCTTGACATTTTATAGGTACTCTGATTTTAATCCCAATTAAATGGTTTTTTTTCTTTCTAAAAAAATATTTTTTCTTCGATTATTATAATTTTTTACCCTCAAAATTGAGCTTTTTTTATTACATTTTCTCTCCTATTTTTTTGTATTGCTAATCGCCGACACGGGCGACCTTTTATCAGCTTAGTGACCTTAGTACACCTGTCCAACCACGCCCCTTCATCACTTAAATCCTGTTGCTAACCACCTTCGCAATTTTCTTGGGGGTTCTTTGTGTAAATTTATGCAGCTTCGAGGGTAATTTTCTTCCTCAGCGATAATATTTGTCTAGGGTTACACGCTTCGACAGCCAAAACTGTAAAGTAAACATGGGAAAAGCGTCGTCGTCGTCCCCCCCCTGGAAAAAATCGCAACCCGAGGCGGTAAACGCACTTTGTTGCCCGCTAAATTCCCTCGAGAATCGTGCAGCCTCAAAACTGAAGTGATTGAATAATGGAAAATTATGAAAAATTATGACGGCGAGAGAATGTGAGAAGATCGCCTCACAATGGGGGAGTAGTATGAGTAGCGATGAGTGGGCACATTTCTTGGCGACGCCAAAATAAATATTTGGAATGCCCTCCAGCAGACCGCTCTTGCCCATATATCCCTCTATCTGGGCAGATCGGGAAACAAAGTCACCTCGATCACTTGAGCTGCGGGATTAGGCGTATTTGACTTGCACGCACCAAAGCAGGCAAAACGAAAATTTAAGATGAGAGTGGCTCTGTTTGCTCTCGGCACACAGACTCACACACAGGTACGACCCTCTGTTTGGGCTACTGTTTTACCCGATCTTCTGCGCCTCGATTCAAGCACAATCCCAATCTCAAACCCAATCCCATCCATCGAGTGTCTAAATAAGAATAATAATTGTAAATGATGAAGTCAAAATAAGCAGATAATTTAAATGCTACCTGCTGTTTGGCTGGGAACTGAATAATTACGACCAGTTAAGGGAGTATGATCGGAAATCTGTGAGATCCGAGCTTTCTATGGGGTATTGCGAAGGTATTGTGTACATGAGAGCTCATTTAATAATATTTCAAAGAGATCTGGGTTCTTTTATTATAAATATCTGGGATAAATATTTGGATAATATTTAGCAAAAAGTTTTAAAATTTGAGTAAATGAGTGTTAAATTAATATGGCATCATTTAGAAAAACTTATTAAATATTTGGATATTGTTTATTAAATATTTCGAAACAACTATCTTATATAATTTCTTTTTCCTTGAAATCTGATTCCTAAAACTCCTAATTAAATCACACAATGTATGTACGCTTTCCCCAAAAGAGTGTAACCCCCGTGTAGGTATTTTTTTACCCTACAGTTTTCTCTTTTGTTTATTGCTGCTGTTTGTCTTAGGCAAGATTTTCAATAATTATTGCCACTTATGGTCCCGCGGCTCTGGGGTCTTAGAGAGGGGCAACAGAGACTCTGGTCGTAGGAATCGCGGGGGAAAGGGTGGTCTCAAGTGGCCAAGCTCTTGGCATGAAAATATGCTAAACAGTAGCAGTCACAAAAGCTGGGGCTGCTGCTGAAGTTGATTATGCTGCTTAAGTCAATGACGAGCGATGACTGAGCACAAGATTTGCTATGGGGGGGCTGCTACATGTGGGGATTTTCAGCCATCAGCCATCGGCCATCGTCCACTTTGCTTGTCAGAGACAAGTTTGAAGTCTCTTTTTGTGTGTGTGTCTCTGTGTGTTGTATGTTAATTAGTCAGAGCCGCCCCAATGAGGCAGCAGATTTGTTGTCAGTCGTCTCCAACCGATTTCCAATTAGTTGAAGTTGAGTTCGGAAATCATTTCCCCTTCTCTCTCTCTCTGTCTGAGAACTGCCTCACAAAAACCTGCATTCTAATCCGCTTAGGATTCCGAAAATGATAACCCGCGGGCCGGAAACTTGTCGCCTAATCAAAGAGCTGGCGTCAATTTTGCCTGCGGGTTAAGTAACGCCGCTCATTACCCAAATGGGTTGGCATTGCAGGCGAGAGGAGGTTGTCTTAAGCTGAAGGCTAAACATGAACCCACACCCAGGTGTCAACAAATGTCGCACTTGTCCGCTTTCCCTTACCCGATGAAGGGTTCCCTCTGGGGTGGCGAAGTCTAGATTAAACATATTTGACCGGTTGACAAACATATTGCCACGGCAACTAGCTCCGAACCTGGAAAGCGTTGCTAATCCTTATCAAAGACGACGCCCTTTGATTTCTGTGCATCACAATAATTGTGAACAAATTAAATTGTCAACTTTTATCGTCACTTATCGTCCTTCCCCCCCTTGGGGTGACCTCTCAATTTGTTTGTTTGCCTGCCTGCTTGTTTGTTGTTGGGTTTCCTCGACACTAATGGACTTTGAATCACAAATGTCGGCGTTGTAGTACTGCTATATATCCCGAGATCCAAAGGGATGTTTTAGACCCCCCGGGGTGGGATTTACAAGGCATAGGAGGAGGAGGAGGATGGACTGAATGGGAATCCCTGCATATTTACATTAGCAATGATACGATTCCAGGGACATGCAACCACCAAAGAGGCAAATAACCATTGCCATCCGTTTAAACATGCGGTCCCATTACCCAAATTAAGTGAATCATTCGGATTGGCATTGTTTTGCTTTCGCCAGAAGGAGCAACGAAGCCCCGCAAAACCGCCGACAACTAAATAAACAGCGAGAAGTTCTCAAGCGGGAAGGGGGCGACGTTGGGAAGAGAAGAGAATTCTCTGCGCTGAGATTGCGATGCAGAATGCCAGAGATTCGAGTTCAGAATCTGATTCAGATTCATTGTGTGGGCATGGCGGGGGTGTGTGGGTAGCACTCAATTGGTTTCACGCGGTGAATTAAAATGAGCGTGAAATTAGAGCCAAATAGAGGGGAAAAGGGGAGGGTATAGCGAGGTTTTTGAAAACGAAAATTGATTAAATAAAATATAGAATAGATGTACAAAAAATATCAAAAATTTAGGTAATTCCCTTCTGAAGCGAAATTAAATATTTAAATATATATTTTCCTTACAGAACTCCCACTCCAAAGATTAAAATATGAATCACTAGGAATAAATCGTTACAAAAATGTAGCAAGAATGTCCCTTCTCAAATGGAATATATTTTGATTTTAATATATTTTTTATATATTTTAATATAAATTTCCTAAAATAACCCCCAACTTTTCTTAATTTTCTAAAATAAATTAAACATCTTCTCAGACTCACCTCAACGCGCTCCTCTTTGAGATCCACCTTCAAAGCCAGTTGCTCCCTAAGCACCACATCCGGATAATGGGTCTTGTCAAAGGTGGCCTCCAATTGCTCCAGTTGCTCTTCGGTGAAAATGGTGCGGTGGCGACGCTTCCGCTTTGGCGGCGGCCCATGGCCCAAATGTCCCAAATGATGGTGTTGTCCATGTCCATGGTGATGGGCTCCCAAATGCGGATGGTGTGGATGGCCGTGCGGGTGATGTTGATGATGGCCATGGCCAGCCGCCAATCCGGCGGCTGCTGCACCGCTAACATGCGCCTGCATCTGAGCGGCGGCCACATGGGCAACAGCAGCCGCGTGCATGTAGTTGGGATAAAAGTTGGGGTAGGCCACTGTGTGTGCAGGAAAAACAATAAGAAAATTCATTATTCCCGTGGCTGTAATAACAGTCATCACATCATCAGCCTCATGTATGCAGGGGGTAAGAGTGTGGGGCCGGGGTAAGAGGAATATTCCTCGGTAAATCCTTAAAAATGCGCATAACATAAAGCGCGGAAAAACGGTCGCCATGTTGGCATTTACAACAAAGGAAAGAAAATTAGTAGCACAAGGAAATTTTCCGATAAGCATAGGAAATGATTAAAGAAATTATTTATTTATTCCTTATTAATTAATAAATATATTTTCCATTAAAATTAATTTTTCTAAAGTGGAAACTAAAATTTTTACCCCAACTGTAAACGTATGTGTGCGGCTTCCGTTTCCGGTTGCAGTGCAAGCTCAGAGGGTTTTCCGTTTTTTTTTTTTTAACATTCATATCCTGCGGGGGAGCCTTTGAATGAATTTAAGCGGGGATTCTGCATAAATCTTTGCCAGAGATCCACGCTCGAATCAACACAAGACCCAATCCAAGCCCATTTTAAAAGCCAACCCCCCCCCTGAGATGGCTCAATCTGAGACTTAGGCCTCATGCAAATCCTCTCACCGCACAGAAATCGAATGGAAATGGGAAAACGGGAAAAGGGGCGAGGGAAAAGCGGAATCATCTTTCACGGATCATTGCCTAATTATGAATAATGCCATTCAGGATTCGCTTGAGGATGAGTGTGGTTCGGTTCAGTGGGAGAGAGGGGATGAGGATGAAAATAAGGATGTTGGGCTGTATGATGTGGTTTCCCTGAAGGTGTTTTTCCGCATTAAAAAAAAAAAAATGTATTGAACAAGTACAGTGGTTATCAGGGAAGTGAAAACTCTTTCTCAATTTATCCTATGAAAATCACGGAATTATTAGGATTTTATTTAAAACAATTTTCTCACTAAACTATTTATTAAAATGTATATTCTTTAACTTTAAAACTTCTCCCAACTCTCAGAATTTGAAGAGATCCTTTTCAGAGCTCAGCTTACCCAGAAAATCGGAGGGCGAGGCGGCAAAACCGCTCGCCGCTGCCGCCGCCAGGTGACCCAGATGCAGGCCGGGATGCTGCAGCATGGCAGGAACCCTCTGCGGACGAATGGGACTGGCGGCGGCGCTGGAACTAGAGTTGGAATTGGGCGAGGCGGGGGACTCGGCTCCACTGCGCTTCAGTCCCAGACTGATGCCATTGGAGGTCAGTCCGTTGGGCAGTCCGCCATGGCCATTGCTACTGTTGCTATTGTTGCTGAGGTTGCTGCTCTGGTTCGCCGCTGACCCGGCCTGCCGGGAGCCCAGGATGCTGTCGATGGTGAAGAGCGAGGCGGCTGCTGCCGAGGCAGCTCCTCCACCTCTCCTATCGTCCTCGAGAATGGTGACTCCCGACTGACTGCCATCGTCGGAGGAGGGCGTTTGGCTCTGGCTCTGCTGGTGGTGGTGTTGATGATGAGCATGCTGCTGCTGGAGCACCGATTGCAGTCGCTGGCCCAGGTAGCCGCACTGCTGCGAGTTTAGGAGCATGGCGGTGGTCAGGTGATAGGCAGCCGAGTTGCCGGGACTTCGGGATATCTGACGCGGCGGCTGTTGCTGCTCGCCAAGATCGCTGGGGGATCGCTTGAGCGTGTAGCCCGCCGGCGGGGAATTGGTCTCGACCATTTGGGCAAGTAGGGAGCCGCCCGCGGGTGGTGGCGTTGGCGGTGGCGAGGGACTGGGCGTGCTAACGACGGTTATTTTGAACTTGGCGGACTTTGGGGACGGAATGATGTTGTGGTCGGGCGTGGTGCTGGGGCCGTCACCGCCGCCTCCAGATCCTCCTCCTCCTCCGTTGGTTGCGCCGCCCGCCAGCGTCGCCGGGGTCCACAGTGAGGAGAGAATTTTGAAGATTTTTAGTTCAACTTTCAGAGCAGAAAACAGTCTCGAAAATGGCACTTAATTGTACGTATTTTAAACCCAAAAGTTTCACTGATAAATTGCACTAAACACGCGTCGTAATTTTTCATAAATTTGCACAGGTTTTCCCACTCAGAATTTCTCTACCGATACGGATGGAAGCCTTCTTTTCCGTTCGAGCTGCGAAACTGTTGTGAGAGCGTGTGCCGCACGACAAGTTGTCGTCAATCCAGTTTTCACGGATACAGATACAGATACAGATGCAGGCCAGATACAAGTACAGATACATTTACAGACGACGGATTTTCTCTCGTTAA
Organism: Drosophila anomelani; assembly: GCA_035045905.1. Classification (NCBI taxonomy): domain Eukaryota; kingdom Metazoa; phylum Arthropoda; class Insecta; order Diptera; family Drosophilidae; genus Drosophila; species Drosophila anomelani. Next base: position 45,439 of record JAWNOO010000019.1, on the reverse strand, counting down.
GCATATATTTTTGGTCTCGGGGAACCAATGAGATTGCTCTAAAGCCACGCCCCCTTTTCGCTACCATAATGCCTGGCCTAGCTGGCTCTCTTTCTACCCTCTTGTGAGCGGCTCTCGGTGTCTCATTTCCACGAGCAAACCATTATTTCCGGTGGTTGCTGGCGGTACGTTCCTCCCAAGGTTGCCAAGAGAATGAAGATGGCGCTTCGGCGGAGATAATGCTCCCCCCCCTGTGGGTACCCCCCATTTCTTTATCCTATATTTTATTTTGTATTTTTTCTGCCGAGCTTTTCCTTTTTCACTGACAGTTATTTGTACAGATAAAGTCATCACTGACAGGACCCCCCCCAGAAAGAGAAAGAAAACTGCACAAAGGGAGTGAGTGAGAGAGAGAGAAGGGGAGCATGTGCAAAAGAGACGGCTGTACAGAGGCTCTCCCTTTTGCTCCTGCTGGTTCTGAGAGTGGAGATAGTGTGGGGAGCATAAAAATGTTGCCTTTGGTAATGTGGAAAATCACCCAGGGTGAGCGCTCTCTCTTCCGCGCTGCTTTCTCTGCCGGCGCAGTATCTTAAGAAGATAATGACTAAATTAATGCTTTTATGTTTTTGGCAACACATAAACATCATTATGCGCTCAATCCGCCCACGGAGATGCGCTGGTTTTCCTTCTTTCTTCTCCTGCTCCTGCTTACATAAGAGTGTGAGCTTTAAACAAAGGGGGGAATGGTATATATTATATATGAAGAAATCTTTGGAAATAGTAAGGAATTTATTAAGGAAATTAAAAAGGAAGTAAAAGTGGGGCTACCAGTACCACTAATAATCTCCAGCTATAGCCATTGTGCATGTGTGTGTTGGCATATGAAAATATTTTAATCTAAAGTTTCCACATCAAACATGCTCAAGTGCAAAATCCCCAATGGCCGCCTCGGGGGTCTACTTCTTCCCCCTGACTCGCCCCTCTGACTTGCAGGAAAACAAGCTAAGCTTCGACTAATGATAAATGCAACTCGGGCAAACCGCACACACACAGGAAAGCAACTAGAAAGTCAGCTGGGAAAAGCGAATGAAGCGAACAGTCACCACAATGTCACCTATGTGGTGTGTGTGTTGTGTTGTGAGCTGTGTTTATATAGGCAACACTTGGAGAAAGGCTTAAGTAATAAAAGATTAAAATAGTTGTTGTATTTTTTTTATATTTTTACTGTACGGAATATAAATTCTGTAGCTCTTTCTCAGATATTTTATAATACAGGGACTAACTTTATAATTCCTTCCTTAGGAATTAAAATTCAAGCTGTTTTCTGTGTAATACGAAGGACAAAGCGGAGGTCCTGAGTGGGAAGCTTACATAAATGCAGATGCAAGGATGTGTGCGAGTTTATGTGGGTGTATGGTGTATCCAACTGATTACAGGGAAAGTGAGGGGGGAAAATGGCAAGGACTCTGCCATCACATGCACATTCACATGCTGTAAAAGGATGAAAGGATGATGGCTGATGAAGTCGACGAATGTGACCAAATGCTTTTAGAAATTATTGAATAATTAAGTAGAGACAAGGACCAACAGGACATTTTCACTCCTCTCTCTCTCTACACGAAAATCTCTGTGGATTCTACTCATACTCTGCTCACTTTTCTCTAGCTTTCCCCATATTTGCCTTTGCACTGAACTTCTTACATGACCAAAACTCCCGACGGGAAAAGCGACGATGATGATGGAAAAACGAGAATCAGGGAGAAGTGGGTGGAAAAGGGGGAAGTACTGGGAGTACGCTTCTCGCTAAGCTCAAAAGTTGTGCTTCTGACTTATTATTTTTGACCTGTTTTTTTTATACCACTCGCACAGTTCACTTTTTGTTTTAGTTCGTAGATTGAATTTTAAATAAAAAATTATATTAACTCGTTTAAGTATTGTATTTGGTTTGGAGGTTCCCTTTCCCCTCCCTCCCCTCCCATCGATTGGCAAAAAAAAGTTCAATTGGCAAAAGGACTAAGCAAACATTGTGGAATAAAAGGTTTTTCTACTTTTCCATTTGAGAACTGGGAAAACCATCTTCTTCATCGAACTTTTTCTTGACTCCAGATGATGTTCGTTGATTTTTATTTCGATTTTCTCTGTTGCCATTTCTGTTTTCAACGCCCACGGCAAAATTTGCCAGTTGTGCAAAATTAGAAAAGTTTTCTTCCACTCTCTCTCTTTCCTTCGCTTTGGCTCTCTGATTGTTTCCTAGAAGCGGAAAACCATGGAAGAGGAAAGCGTGCAGGAGGAGAGGAGGGCGGCGGCGGCGGCAAGCGTGTGCTTTGGGTATTTGTCTTGTTAAAAATTTAAGCGAATTTCCTCGAGAAGCCAAATCGAAATCAGCATCAGAAGCAGCAGCAGCAGCAGGAATAGAATCCGCACCAGGATCGCAATCTGATTCGGGATTCAGAAGCTAAATCCCTGGCTAAGGATTTGCTAAGCAATTGCTCTGCGGCTGAGTCAGAGTCGCTGCTGCTGCTGCCTGGTGCTGACATTGATATGTTAATGAATCCGCATCATCGCCGACGACGACGGTCTGTAATCCTTGCCAGCAGCCACCCTTGGAACATACAAGGATCTCTCTTTTTAAATGGTCACACCGGTTTTTCACTCAGCAGTCAATTAAATGTTTAATCCAAATATCGTTTTATGCGTCGCATAGAAAGCAGAGGCAGGCTTGTCAGGAGATCCCAGCCAGAGCTATGTGGACAGGGCAATGGGAGGGCAGGGGTATACACAGGGAAAAATGTTTGTAATATTATTTAGGAATTTCTTTAAAATCTAAAGGTTCTAGGGTGCAAAAAACGGATACTTTTAATAACATCATAAATATTATAAGAGCTGTATATCTTTTAGAAATTGTTCAGTTCTATTTATCATTTTATATTCCCAAATTGATTTTTGTTTCATAAAATACTAAATTTAATTTAATGAAATATCATTTAAAACCCACCTCAAAAAAGCTTTCATTACAACTTTCTTGCAGTGTATCGAATAGAAGCATTATCCAATGGCAATGGCAGTCGCATCAAGGGATCAGTCAGCTCAGGGATCGGGGATCGGAGGATAAGTTTAATCTTGCGATATGCGTAAAGCGTGCAAATTGCATCGATTACGCATGGCGAGCGGGATGAAAGAGAGGCTAGAGGCGGATCAGAAAAAGACAGGGATACCTAAATTGAAGGGAGACAGACAACAACAACAACAAAAGGTGCAATAAAACCGAAAACCCGAAGGCAGATGAATGGGAACACGCGGCAGAGGAAGCGAGAGGAGGCAGGGCGGGCGTGAGGCTATATCCAAAATGGTTGCCGATCAAAGAGGAGTTAGCCAGAGAGAGAGGGAGAGGGATGGAGGGTGTTAGAGAGAAGCGGACATAGAGCATTAGCAGCTGCGCAAGGAAAAAGGATCTGTGTTTTGGGTTCATATTTGCGTAAACAAGGCCACACTTTGGTCAGAGCCCCTCATCCTCTCCCCTACTGTCGTATTTGATATCGGGCTCAGCTTGTTTGATTTGCTTTTGGGAAGATGTTGTTTCCAAAGGATAATGCCTGAATACAGGCTCCAGAGAACACAGGCGGGGAGGAGAACAGAATAATAATAAAACCAAGTGAGAAATCAATTGACAGATAACCTTCCAAACAGAATTCTGGTTTCAAGTCCTCCTGCCCGGGGGCATTTTTATTGTTAAAGAAAACCCAATAGTATAATTATCTGTTATTAGGGAAATGAAGGAAATTCCTAAATAAAAATTGAATAAAAAACCTAAAATTGTAGCTTGGAACCAAAAAAATCTTCCCTTTAAATAACTTCCATTAAATTAATTTATCGAAAAGGTGTAATTAATGTAATTTACCAAAAGTAAATACAAACAAAAAATGTAAAAAAGGGGCCAGAACACAACACAAACATTGTAAGGTATATAAATAATATGTAATATATATCTCTACCCTCAACATGGCATTGTTTTCCTTTTTTTTGTAACTCCCCCTTTAATATGGAACAACCTCTCCTCCTACCTCCCATCACAACTCTCCCTTTTTTGCTGTCATAATTTTTCGTGTTGATTTGATGCGTAATTAAAAATTTAAATTATATAGCCGAAGGATATTTTTTGGGGGGGCGTGTAGGTGGAAGAAATATGGTAAAAGGAGCAAGAATGAATGGTCAGAGTCAAATATTTGTCAAGTGTGGAATGGCAGGAAATGTCAGGAGGCGGAAATAAAGGAGCAATCCCATTTGGCAAGAACTTTTACTCTTTACCGAAAATTACTTCAACTCAATTAATTAACCGAGTTTTCTTTGCAGAGAGAAACCCCCATTTGCATCTCTCCCCCCGTTGTGTGTTTGCTTTAACTCTTTTTGGGCAAATCTCGCAAATCAGAATCCTGCGACTGTTATTTCCCAGGTTCCTTTCTGCTCCGTCGTCGTCGTCACCTCCAGACAAAGCCAAACAAATTGGCAAACAAACAAATCGCGAAAAAGAAATATAAATAGAAAAAACAAAACTAGACAAAAATGAAAGGATTGCAAGGGTGCAAAAGAATTGTGACTAGAAATATTGGGCCTTAAGAGTTGATGGAAGCACTGAAAGAAAGTTATTACATTATTTTCCTTAAGAGAAGAGAAAATAATGGAATAAAATGGTTTCAGTTTTCTATTTTAAATAATTTTTAAAGCAAAAAACTCTTGAGTTTGGGGTTTAAATTAAACGAAACCTAAAAAACTGTAAACACAAAAAAGATCTATGGAATGGATCGATGCATAAGCAATTTTGAATATCTTGAGATCCCAGTTTCTTTTTTGAAAAGATTGTTTCTATGTTTAAGTCTTAGAGCTGTCCTGCAATGTTTAACTCTCAAAAAGCTGTGCAGTGTTTTTCTCAAAGCAAGAATATATATTTTATATGGCTAATATATAACTTAACAAATTAAAGAATTTAGCAATAAAAAGATGGATTTTTTCCCAGTGAATCTGCAGAATCTCTAGCTCCTCTGAAGGCGACTCCTGCCCTTGCCGCGTGTGTGGCATGTTTGCTTTTCTCCTCGGCTCTTCTCATACGAATTCTCTGCTTGCACCAATCTCCATTTTCTTGTTATCCCCGTGTTCCCCGGCATATTTGCCATGTTGTTGTCTCGGGCATAAAAAACAAAACAAAACAAAACTGCTGCTGCTGCTGCTGCTGTTCCGAGGTCCTGTTTGTCTGAGGTTGTCCTGCGACGTGTACCGTTGCTGGATCCTGATTGCCGATCGTTTTCCCTGGTCGCTTTTCAATTGACCGTTGCAAATCGTTGGAACAAGGATCAGCCGGGATAAGCCATGTCCCTTGTATGGCAACATATATTTTCCCGGTGTTCATTTTTTGTTTCGCTTTTTCAGTGTCCCTTTTCTTCACACGCCCCGCAGAAGAAAGGAAAAAAATAAGAATGAAAGGCTTTCTCCTCCACAAACGTTTCTCGTTTTTTTTGTTTTTGCGGTGATTGGTGATGCGCATTTGATGGCTGCGATCCTTTACAAAAAAATATGAATATATATAGTGCAATCCCCTGAGTTATTCCTCTGTTCGTGTTTAAGTCTTTGGAAAATCGTTTTTTGCGCCTTTGCCCATTTCCTGCACAGCTAATTGCGAGAGAAATCTGCTAAGACCCTCGGATCAGAAATACAGATAAAGATTTTGATAAAGATTTTATTTTTAGATTGATTTGCAGGAATCAGATTCGGAATCAGAATCAGCAGCAGGAGCTGCCTCTGCCTACGCATCTGAATAAAAAGGGTGTGAAGTGTAGCGGAGGGCCACTTGAAAAATCTCGTTATCCTGTCAGCCGCAGGACTGGGCACTTGGCACCACTGCCACAGCTCCTTTTTGCTGGGAAAACTGCCAGTCATTTATGACTAGCTCGGGGGAGGGAAGGGGTTCATCTTCCAAGTGGTGGAGTGCTTCTTCGGCAGCTGTCTCTCGCCTGCAGCTCCCCGTATCGCTTACAGTCCCAAAAGCAGATGAATGAAAAAGAGCAGCAGCCAGCAATTCTGTCACTCGAATGCACTTGAAAAAATATTATTTAAATTAATTTAATATTTTTGGGGACTTAAAAAATATAAAAAAGGATTTAACTCATGATAAAATTCCTAAATAAATTTTAATTAATTTAATTTGGTAACTAAATTCTTTAAGAATTTGTACACTAATTCAAAAACTTTTTAAAATATACCAAAAAAATATGAGATTGAATATTTTTTAGCTAAAATAAATTACAATTTGATTTTATAAAAACTTTCCGGCATTTTCCTCCGAGTGCTGATGAATGAAAAGAGCAGTAGTTCGTTCTTTGTGCTACCTCCGCCTACGACAACAGCCACTAAGAGCAGGAGCAGCGGCAGCAGGCAGGCAGGGAGGCAGGATCAAGCGCATCCTTCTTTGTTGGGCTTAACCCTAGTCCAGGGCGATTCATCGTCCTCCTCAGAAAGCACATAAAAGCCGAAACCGAACCACTCAAACGCATCGGCGGGACTCAATTGTTTTCGAGATCAATTTGCAACTTAATTGAAATCCATTTAAAGTAATGAGAGTTACTAACTTGTCCTGTCCCACGACCCTATCCTTTCGGGGACTTTTCCCCTCGTCTATTGTGTGTGCATCCTTGCACCCTTTTCGGTGGCTTTGTTGCTCCTGATCCCCGGCTCAAGAATTATAATCCCACGCGCGCAGTTTAGCCGAATGGTGAATACCTGTCGCGGCACCACCTTCCATCTCTCCCGATTGTTCCGAAGCTCCTGATTGTCCTGTTGTCCTGCGGCCAGAGATCTATTTGCAAGCCGTGCAAATGCAAATTGTCCCTAATGTAGCTCAAGTGAGTAGCAATCTCTCAACTCCCCGCGGCGAGGATGATTCTTGCAGGGATTTTTGTGGGTGTCCCAAAAAATCGGAACTGGTTTCGTTCTTTAAATTTATAAATATTTAAAAAAATTATTTAGAGGGAAGTTATATGTTCTTAGAAGTAAACTAAGGTATTTTTCTTATTTTAAAAATATTTTTTTAAGTTGAAAAATGTAGGTTTGACGGATATTCTTTAGGATTTAGGATAAAGGCAAAAGCTTAACAGTTTAAACAATTAATTGAGGAACTTGTTGTGTCGTAAAGTTTGGTTAATAATTTAGGGATGCTTTATTAATTAATTTATGTAAGGAAAATCTTTGTTAAAAATATTTTATATACAATAAAAAGTAACAAGTTCCCTGAGCTCACAACTCGCATGCGAAATGTTTTTTTTTTGACGCGAAAAAATATACAAAAAAAGTCGCTCTCCAAGTCCATTAAAAGGGAATAAGTGCGTGCAAATCCTGGCCTCAGGATGTTTTTCATATTATCAGAACGCATATTACTTCATCGGAAATGAAAGCTCCTCCCTGCCCCTGCGCCGCCACTCTGCCACGCCAAAGTTGTTGCCAAAGTAAACATGTGTGAAGTGCTCCGGAAAGAGGGCGGTTTCCGAGGGCGGGATGATGATGATGATGGCCCTGCCGCTGCTGCTGCTAACCATCTACATATATCCTTGGCCATATCCATATCCATATCCCAATCCATAAGCATAACCACGCGCCTTTTTTTTTGTTACACTAAAACCGCAATACAAACACAGGCCACACCCTCACCCTCTGCGGAGGAGGAGGAGATTGATGAATGTGCACCACATTCAAGTTGATCCCCTTGTAAATCTCTAAATTGTTTTATGAACATATTGGCCCGGAAAGGTGTAAACCTAATTTTCCTTTATGAGCGAGCCGGCAGGTAAAGTGGTGCAGGAAGTGCGTGCTTGCAGTGCGCGCTCCCTGGACTTTTGTTCCGGCACAGCAGGATATCCATGTGGGACGGTAGATGGGTATATCAATCTGCAGTTTTCATTGTTGGTCCGCCTTGTGCTGAGCCTCATTTAAATCGTACCGCTGGCCAATTTGCATTCGCACCACAGCCAAATTGATCCGCCCTAATCCCGAGTCTCGGCTTGAACTGGACTACTTGCTAGGGACAAGGACTCTCCTTTGCTCCTTTTGCTCCTTTTGACCCACGACCGATCTTTATAAGCGCGGGATTTGAATTTGCTAGAAAAACAAAGCACTTGGCTTTGCCATCGGCATCGGCTTCGACTTTGGCTTCGGCTTCAGGTTCTCCCTCCTCTGCCTTTTTCGCTGGCTTGGCTTGGCTTGGCTTGGATATGGATTTCGATCCGAGATCCGGCTTGGCTTCTGCTTTGGCTTTGCGCTTGCCCTTTGCGGCGGAGGGAGACCGGCTTCAACGGGCCAAAATTGAAGTCAGTCAGCGCTTGACACAGTTGAACCGAACCGTTTCCGGGGTTGCTTTCGGGGTGAACATTTAATTAGGATTTTATTAAAGGTTTTTTTTTAGTTATAAATCATAAATCAGCGCAATAATATTATTATTTTAATTGTTAAATAAAAAGGGCTTACCAAATCTTTAATTAATTGATGGTTTTAAAGTTTTTTTCATAGATTTTTTTCTATTATGAACTGAATTTAATTATTACCATTTTACACACATAAAAGAATGATTTAAAATAATGTAAAATTTTTGAAGTTCAAATAGATTTGGTGTTTATCTAGATCTATAGATAGAAGCAAAATATTAATGATTTGAATATTATAAAAATTAATTAAAGAAAACAAAACGAAAAACATGGTTTTTTGGTAATGTTTTTACAGACATTTTCTTTGCACTCAATTTTACTCTCGGCCAGCAGCGCCATCTGTATCTCGTTTTGCTTTAACCCTAGCTGGTAACTCGGTTTCCCATCAGCTGTTAACCAGACTGCCAACTTGTGGAAACTCCAAAAAGTTGGTCACATTCCCTTTCCTCATTGTTGCTTTTGTCCTCAAAAAATATAAACAAAACTTAAGACGAATGTTTGGCTCGGACTAGCTGCCCCGAAGTCAATGCAGGATCAGGAAGAGATGACCAGGAAGCGAGTCAGAACCCGAAAAAGAAGCAAACAGCGCAGTGGTCGTCGTGGCTGCCGCCAGAGACGGGAGGGAAAGCCACCGCAGCAGCAACAAACATCAACACAGCCAACACCCCGGGAGCAATGGGCCAAGGGAGCCGAGATGTGTGTCCAGACAAGTCGGCTTCTCTTCGAGTGGCACCACAATCAGGTCCTGAGCCTCTGCCAAGGCTTGAGGGAGCCGGAAGAAGTCAAAAACCAGCGGATGCCGCACTGCCTCGACTATGTGTACGAGAGTTCTTCGGAAGAGGAAGAGCAGGAGGAGGAGGAGGAGGAGAAGCTGGAACCTGAGCCCATTGACGAGGGTTATCTTAAGTTCTTGGAGGTGACCATTAAGCACCAAGAGGAAATACGCCGAAGGAGAGCTGACACAACCACCGCCTGTTTAGAGGAACTCGGGGATTAGAATTAGGAAACCATTTCTATTTTTGGACGAAGAAACCTATGATTAGGGCATATTTTTAAGAGAAAGCATATTTTAAATCGTTTTTGAATATTTAAACATTTATTTTCTTGAATAATTTTATACGTTTTACCTTTCATATTCGATTTATTCAACAAATTTGTCTAAATTGCTGACCAAAACTTTAATTTAAAGATAAGTATATGTGAAAAATCTCTATTTCTTTATAAATATTTAATTTATACATTTTGTTTTTAAACATTTATTTATATTTTCTCATCTCGAAAGTACTTCGAGTACTTCTTTGTTTTGTTTTTCGATTATTTGGAGTTTGTTTCATGGTTTTTCCTAAAATTTTAAAGCCAGACATTGATTTATGGTTTAAAATGTGTGAATTAATTTAGGTAAAGGCAGAGTTGTGCACAAAATCAACGGCAGCAAGACCTGTAAACTGTAAAATCATAAAAAAATTAGACCTTAGGGTTAAGAACAGAAATTTGCGTAGGCTGAAGAAGGCAACTGTATTTTGGTTCCTGGAACTCTCTCCTCTTCTCACACCCAAAGTTCTGCACTAATGAAGTTGTGCGAAGACGAGCATTTTTTCTTGTTTTTCTTTTTTTGGCCAAAAGGAGACGACGCACATTAACCCGGCCAAGACTAATGCGATGTCATTTATAATCGCTCTGGAAGAACCAGAAGAAAGCTTCAAATTGGGGCAAGACCAAAGAGCAGGAGGAGGTGGACGAGGACCCTGCGACCATTTGTGGGTCAGTGACAGTGTCCATGTGTGTGTGTGTGGGCGTGGCAAGTCGGGCATTAGCCAGGATTTTTCGGCACATTTCTTTTCGTTGAGCTGAAAAATCTAATTAAGACGTCCGACTTTTGAGCCCAGTAAGGTGCCAATAGATTTCCCCTTGACTTCACCCTCCAAGCTACTCTCCCGCCTTCTGCTCCGTGGAAATCACGACGGGCGACGACAATTGCGAGCGTCCTTTCTAATGCCCGGCCACTGCATAAATCATGGCCCAAATGGCGGCCACCTGCAACAAGCAGCAGCAGCGAACAAAACTGCAGCTCTCAGTCCACTGAGAAATACATTTTATGTTTATTATTCACTAAAGAAATATTAAAATAAAAAGATCTAGGAGGTATTCATTGATATTTTAAAGCAGTTCTAAAAAACTCAAGAATCTAACATATTTTTTTTAACAGTGCAACTAACTTGAGAAGCTGGGATGGTAACTGAATGAATCACAGCTTCAATAGAAAGTTTTGGGGGCTGACTCCACCCACTCTCTCTAAAAAACGAAATATCATATTTTAGCATTTTTTTTTAAAGATAATTTGATGATAAAATATTATATTTGAAAGAAAACAAGATGGACATACAGTCGGGTGTCCCGACAGTAGAATACCATGTACCATTACAAGGCGCGTCCCAAAATTATATAAAAGAAAGAGAATAAGAATAAAAAACTGAGACAAATTTACATATAATGCAAATGTCTTCCCATTCAAGAGCAAAGTCGATAGCTCAGTGGGTAAAGCTACACATACATTTTTGTAAGCAATTGGCCTGGGTTCGAATCAACCGCAGGCATAAGGAATTTTTTCATTTTCAAAACATTAAGTATAGTTCTTTGCTTGCATTTTTTTATTTTTTAGTATTAAATACTGTAATTATTTTAATGTACTGGAAAAAAAAAAAAAATTGCTAAAAATAAAAAAGATTTCGCTCGTCGCCGACGGGATTCGAACCCGTGACAACTAACATTTGAAAAAGACTTCAGCTTAGCCAGCTGCGCCACCAACCAATTCAAAATGAGTAATCCTATTTTCATAGTAATATGAACATAAGTAAAATGTTTAATGAACGTTTTGATTTATTTGGAGCCCTCTGCCTGGGCTGCCTCTTGTACACGTAATGTGTATAAAGTAAAAAGCCTATATCTCCGCTATTTATGGCACGATCGCAATAAAATTTGGACAGTCTGTGTATTTTGATAAAATGCATTAAGCTTTTTAATATGGTTTACATAACTTTATAAATTTCGGAGATATACGTTTTTTTCAAATAGCTCCTCCAAAAAGGGGAGCAGCAAAAATTTAAAACAAACTTGATCTGCGTGCAGATATAAGAAGTCTAAATCCCAAGTTTGGTGTCTCTAGCTCTTATAGTCTCTGAGATCTGGGCGTTCATACAGACAGACGGACAGACGGACAGACGGACGGACGGACAGACGGACATGGCTATATCGACTCCTTTAGTGGTCCTGACCAATATTTAGGTAACTTTTGGGGGTCTGCCACGCCTCCTTCTGCCTGTTACAGAAAATCGCACTCGCACAAAACTATAATACCTTTGTACCTTTGGTACATGGTATAAAAACTCTCACTACATATTATAATAGCAGAAATCTAAAGAACCGAAGCTCCAAAAAGAGTCTAAGGTATAACTTACCCATTAAAGAAATTCCTCGTAATAAAATTAAAAGCCTAATTCCACGTGAAAGGGTTTATATACAGGCACAGAGAGAGCCCACCCCAAAAGAATCACTATTTTAAGAATTTCTCATACATCTTAGTTTCTCGTATTCAATATACTCTTTAGTTTTTAAGGTCCAAGTTGATAGAGAAGAAACCTTACAATCCTGGGAACACAAATCTAAAGAATCAGAAGCCCCTGCAAAATGGCTGCCTCGAGGGCTGGGCCCTTGAGTTAAAAAAAAAAACAACAACAAAAGAGATAGTGTGAAGAAGAGGCCCCTAATTAAATGGGAGTAACTTGGCTTGAACATGGCTAATAACCAGCAGACAGAAGAGAAGAAGGAAGAAGAGGAGGAGCTGCCACATGCAACATGAGGAGCCGGAGCTAAGCCAAAAGGGCTGGCTCTTGGGCCACCTGTTGTTCATGTGCTCCTCCCCCTCCGCCATGACGCCATGTTTGCTGCAGATTTGCATGAGATTACGATCGAACCAACACCCCCGAGATTATATATGAATATTTTATGAGCTGGCAACCGGCTGGTGTTTTGGAGGCCAACAGGCCTGGCGACAACAGTTCGGGGAGCATTTCAAAGTGCCAGACAAATTGTTGCCTACAAATCAATTAAATTGCTAATCAACAGCGACAACAAAACAAAACGGCAGCAGCAGTGGCAAAAACAAATCGTGTATTAGGCTCACAATTTAATGGAGCCACATTCCAGAAAGGCAAGAAGGCCAGAAGCCATTGTTGTTGGCTTCAAGTTCCTCACAACCCGCCGCCAAAGCGACCACAAGAAATGCATAAACATATTGCAGAATTTTTTACTCCTTTTTGTTTACTTCTTTTTAGGGGGGAGCATAGACAGGGCGAGGAGATAAATAAATGGGACAAGACAAAGCCGCTGCCAGACTCTTGGACACTAACAAGTGCGCCAAAGAGCGAGTAGGAAATGGGGGCTTGGAGCGGAAAACTAGCACGACCCGAAAAAGCTAAGAAATAGAGAGACAGAAACAGAAGCAACATGAAAACACCACAGGAGTCAGTTGACAAAAAAAGAAAAAAAATATATATCAACTGGTCAACATATTTGTGGCTTGAATATATTATATATTAAGAGGCAGCTAGGCCAGGGAGGATCGTAAATAGGTAGAGGGAAGAGCCTATAACTAAGAAGGCAAGCAAGAAGATGTTGGAACTTCTCTAAATAATGATTATTATACAAAGTATTTTATTATTCTTAAGCTTCAGCTCTTAAGGTTATTTAGAAAAATAACCAAAAATCAAAGAGTTTAATTTGTAATTTAAATTAAATTAAACTTTACATCGTTCAAAGGCTACACCCGATCTAAATCGCTATAATTTAATACAATTAAAGCCCTATTTAATTATTACTCCGCCTTCTGGGGAATTACTGAGCCACCGACACCCCCACCCGCTGTGGCAGTTGTCGCCACCATTAACGACAGCAGCTCTCTGGCATATTTGAGAGTTAGCCTGGCCAATGGCCAACTAAGAGCCAGCCGCTGTCGGAATTCATTCAGATTCAAAGCAAAGCCAGTCCCAGATTCAGATTCAGACGCGGGCTTAGACTCGGATTCGGACTGGGACTCGGATTCAGACTCCAGTTTCAGGTTACCACGCATGAGACTTTTTCATGTCGTTCTCCATTTGCCGCCTGGCACTTTTTTTTCTGCTTCTTCTCTAACTTGTGGTGTGGCAGGAGGGGGGATAGGATATGGTAATCCGCTGAGAGAGAGGAGGGTTGAGAAGCGTGACTGCGCCTGCGCACGCGTTCAATTAGCAGCAAATTGCAAATCGTGCGGCGCATGCGCAACGTCCAACGATGCGATGTCGCCACAAACGGCGGCAACATGTTGCTGCTGCTGCTGCTGCTGCTGGTGCTGCTGCAACGGCAACGGCAACTGCAACAGTTGCTAATGTGTTGTCAACAAAACTCATGTTGACAGCAGAATCGAAAATATTTCATTTCAAATTTGCTCAGGGTTGGGAAAGAGAAAGGCTTCCAGGGAGCCGAAGAGGTGTCGATGTCCACTGTTAATTGGACACAAGGAGGCAGAGGCAAAGCCAGGGTGTGTGGTGAAGGCGGAGGCGGTGGAGGAGCAGAAGGTGGAGCTGGTTACCTTGAGAGAGACACATCCTGTCGCCGGTTGCAACCATAACTCACTAGAACTCACTCGCTTAAATGCCAATAAATATTGGCAATACTCTCGTCCCAGAATTGATAAAGCAATTAGCTTTTTAAGCTCTAAAAATAATAAATTTTAAAATATTTTACAACAGAAAAAATATATAATTTGGTTGGGGAAATTCATAAATAATATTTGAGAGATTCCCGATTAATGCTCTCTTTGGTTAAAGTATCACTAAACCTTAGTCTTCTTTGGCTTCAATATAATAATTCTTCTCTCTAGAATATTTAAAAATATTTTTGTATAAACAAAGATTTCTCTCAGTGCAGCAGCTGCTTGGAATGCCGGCAATGATCCCGCGTTTGTGGCTCGTTTCTGCCAATTCCGAATGCGCACATAAATTCTATCAAACAAGCAAATGGAAATATTAAGGAAATTTAGACATGCTTTTCCCCCAAGGGGAGCACATGGGGAGGGTTAATAGAGAGAGGATATGCAGAGGATCTCCCAGGAAATGGTAGATGTGGTGGTGGGGATGTGGACTCTGGCAAAGTCAAAGCAACCGCCGCCAATTTGAAGGTGCGGCTAAAAAGCTAAGAACTTCAACTGGAATGGGAATGCTGCGATGCAATGCCAGATCATTGATAATGATCTGCAGCGGCAGCTTCTGGAGTGCAACCTCCTCCAAATGAGAAAATCAACATCGCAGCTCAAAGAATTCGTAATGGCCCCAGGGAGCTGGAGAAGAAGCAGCCAAAGATTCTCCATTTCTCCGATGGGGGCCAGCGGTTGTTTGCCTTTTGCCTAGATTCCGCGATGAGAAAATGCGTCATAAATGTGTAAAAACCGATGACAGCGGTGCGGTAGCGCTGAAGCTGCCGAAAGAAGTATAATCAGCGATGGGGTTCAACTATAAAAATATTATGAGGCATCTAATGATGAAAGGTAATTTTCGTTTTAAAAAAAAAACAGAGCTAAGTACCCATTTTGCGGACTTTTTACTATAAGAACGTTCCAAGATCAGATGATCATTTAAGCAGAGATTGAATATTGAACCAGGTTCTACATGAGACTTAAATAAGTATTATTTTGGTCTTTGATTATAATATATTTATATTAGTTTACAAGTTTTGTATAGATAAACCTCCAGTTAAGTTAAGGTTTTAAATATCCTTTTCTATAAAACAAAAACCTTGGCAGCCTTTCGCTCACACTCACGTCACATTGACCATCTCTAGGATTTCTTGGTCGACTTGGACAGTCTTCATCATATTTAATGGTTGTGTGATAATATGCCACGTTTGCTTGCTGCCTGCCTGCCGCTGTTGAGGATGGGATATGGAATGTCCTTGCTTCCCTCTCTTCGATGATCATCCGTGCGTTGCGCGATGCGATGATGATGAACAACTGACATTGAAGTGCCAGATCGACAACTGAGCGAAGCCATGCTCATAAATATGGTTGCCCCCATGCCCAAGGCAGGGGCTCTGGCTCTCTGTTCCCATCTACCATATATCCCATCTTGCATCTTGCATCTCCCCCAGATTTTTCCATTGCCATCTGAGGCCATCCTCCATCGTTGCTGGCTGGCTGGCCGGCCGGCTGTCTGTCGTCTACAAGTTGGTTATTAGTCGAACGGAATGTTGGCGATGCGCGTTAATTAACTCATAAATTTTTTGTATTGCAGCTTCCCCCGGCAGCTCCTGGATCCGCGAGCTGTGGCCATCTGATGGATGCATTTACTCATACTTAGCATTGTCCGAGGGTAAAAGGATTTTCAGCGTGTGCTTCCTTTGTGCTGGGGGCTTATCTTTGGTTGACACAAAGCCCCCGGCAATCCAATCAGCTCGTGTGAGGTGGCATTTCATCTGAGCTCCTCCTTGTGGGTTTCTTTTTATTTTTCGCTTTTATTTTTTATTTTTTGTTTGCCGCCTGTCAGGGAGGCCCCTTGTTTCGAGGGAAATTAAGTACCTACTAGAATGTAGTTGAAAATGTCTTTAATAATGACAGCAACTATGTGTGGAACTTGAAAAGCGCGTAATCATCGCCGTGTGTCTTCTGCCGTGTGTGCAATAATCTGGAACGTCATTTTTATTGCTGCCACTCGCATTGGGGCATTCCTGTTGTTGGTTGCCTTCACTCTATAGAGTGTATATCCCACTCCCTCTGGAGCCCAGGTTACCAGGCTACCCGCTTCTAGCTCCCAGCTCTCTCAGCCTTTCAGCCTGCTCGTTGTCATCTTAAGCAATCATCTCATAATCGGCAGTGGCAGTAGCCGAGGCCTCCAACCGGAGCTTGAGCATTTTACACAGCAAACAAATATCGCTAAAATATTTAATAAAAAATTAAAGCTTTTCCTTAGACGTCTCCACTTTCATAATGCTTTCAGGCAACCAAAAATCTCTTTTGTATTTCTCTCTGTAGTACTTTCCCCTCTCCCATCCGACTCCCTGTTTCCCTGTCAGCAAATCCCCACCAGAGTTTCCCCCAGCTTGACACATCTTTAAGAGCACAGAGGCTCTGCTGGGCGATTGATATAAATCTAAGAAGAGCGCAGATCTGGAGCGCGCCTTTTTGATTGATTGCTGCGAGGACGTTTCTGTCGCTGCTGCTGCTTTTGGTGTTAATAATAATTATTATCAGCGGCAATGTTTGTTGGATGGATGGATGGATAGAGCACGGCGGAAGTGTTTCGCATTGAGAGTGCCTTTGGGGAGACAACGTGAGAATTCTCGATGGAGGCTTTCTTGTCATTCGCTGGCGGGATTTCTATAGCCTTCAGCTATTCCCAGTGTAGTCGCACGTGTTGAGGATTGAGTTGGAAATTCGACTAAATTAGGGTTTAGAAATTAATTGAGCTACACATTCCATTCCGCAAATCGAAGAAGAGAACTTTTAAAGATTTATATTGAGTTCCAAAGTTTGTATCTTTTAATTCACTCTGACTTAAGATCGCAGGACAAGCAGCGATGTAGCTGCTGGGAATGTTGGTTGTATCTTGGAATTGTTCTTGACTATTTTTAGAGAGGGGCAACAAGTTAGGCGGCGGCTAGTGAGCACGAGATAGATGGGCACTGTGACGTGTGTGGCATGTGGGCAGATTTGTTGCTGCCACTGTGTTGCTGCTGCGGCAACAATGCAACATCGGCGGCGCTGTAATTTAAATAAGTGCCTGGCAACAGCAACAACTGATCAGTGATCAACTGCGAGAACAACGAACATAATTGCCTTTTGCTTTGTTTCGTTTCTTGTATTTTTGTTTGGTTTCTAGCGTCGCATCGCATCGTCGTCGTCGTCTCATTTCCTTTCCAAGACGAAGGTCAGGCTCTGCCTTTGGGGCAGCCGCTTACAAGCGCTGCAAATTCCGCTCACAGTCACCGCCATAATTGTTCGCTTCTTTAACCCCCCTGAAAAGAGCAGTCAGAGCCGCCTTGCTGCTGCGACATGTTTGCAAGCAATTGATTGCTGCCGCCGCAGCCGCTGGCCTGTTTAATGAGCAACCAACGGGCCCAGGACCAAGAGCTCTCGGAGATCGGAGCATCTGCGGCATGCGAGGTGTCTAAATTAGCTGGTAACGCGTTTTCGGCTGTCGCCAGCAATCAAAAGCGGAATATCCGCGTCGCCTTGTAATTAGGGTAGAGCAAATGCCACAGCTTCAGCTCCAGAATCTGTAAGGAAAAAAAAACAAGGATTGGGGAAGAGAAAATAGAGGGAAACTTTCTGTTTTTTTTTTTTTTTTTTTTTTTTTTGGGAGAAAGAAATACTCGGGAAAAGGTATTAAATAAATTATTTATAGCAAAATATATACGTTGATTTTTTATAGGAATTTTATATATTTATTTATAGGAATATTTTCAAGGAAATCCTTGATTTTAAATATAATTTCCCGCTCATTTTGATACAAATTCCTTTGAATTCTGCTAAAAAATTATTAAGCGCGTTCTAATTGCTCAACTTAGGAACCAAATTAGTTATATTTTTTTTCTTTTTCGGCCGAAGCAGCAACAGTAGCACACACACAATATAGCACACACACAATATGTGTGAACCCCGAAGAGCGGCCGTTTGGCTTAGTGTTGTCTTATTTCGTACGGGGTTCACACATATTGTGTGTGTGCCGACAGCGCTGCGGCAGAATTTCGGGCCCTATGCACGCCTGTTATGTAAATTGAGAGTTTGCCCACCGCTGGCTTAGAGCCTCGCTTGGCATCGCATCGCAGTCGGTATCTGAATCTGACTCCGACTCCGAGTTGAGTTGTTGTCGACGAATGATGACTCGCCTGGAGTTGGGTGTCCTTGAGGCGACCCACAAAATCTTAAAAGGGGGGGAAGAAGTGGAAGTAGAACACGACGTCTTTGATTTTTTTTTAGATGGAAAAAACAGAGAGAAAGAGGGGTTTTCTTGATGGCAAGATTTATAGAGTTAAAACTTGCAACATGGCTTTCTGCCAGGCAAGAAAGTGAATAGATCTCAGTATTGATGATTTTTGAATTTTTTTAGATTTATAGCTGGTAACTTAAAGGTTCTATAATATTAAAATACAATATTATTTTGCATTTTATTCCCTTAAAAAACTGTGGGATAGTGAGAATTTCTTCTAAGATATTTGTAGAAAGAATTATTATAAATATCCTTTAATTTAATATATATTTTTTTAAATTAAAAAATAATATCCTGGATACTAGTTCGTTCCAATGAATTTCTTAAATATATTTGCAGGCCAACTCTTCCACTCTTCACTCGATATTTTCTTCTCTATTCTGCCGTCTTCACCGATTCTTGTTGCCATGTTACCCCTTCTTCTTCTCCCTCCAAAACCCCTCTGTCCACACGGTGTGCGGTCTTTTGGCCGCGCTCCAAGGGACCAACTGACACCTAGACACATTTTTCTCTGGCACAAATCAAAAGGCAAACATTTTCACTTTCAATTACAGCAATTAAAGCGAGCAATGATAATAACTTAAAGCGAGCAATGATAATAACTTATTTAAGCGGTGAACGTGCAGGCGAAGGAGGTAGGAAGACGGAGGAGCAAGAGGAAGGCAGGAGGATCTGGACGTGAACGAGGATCGTAGATGGCGGAACGCGGAGCGTCGCCAAAAGCGGACACGCAGACGCATCGCCAGCGATGTGGAGGAAGGATGACGATTACGATGACGATGAAAAACTAGTTCAGGCTAAAAAAAAACAGGTCCCCCTGGCGGCCGGTGGCCCCCCGTTGGCGCGCCCCTGTGTCGCTGCATGCGCAAATTGAATTTTCAAGAACTATGCAACACTCATACGCCCCGTGGGTCCCCGCTCCACCTCCTGTTTTCTGCCGCTGCAATTGCGGAATAAACGCTTTTTAATTGAATTCGAATTCTGGGGCCATCTCCTGCTCCCCCTCCTGCTCCCATGTCGTCGGTCTGGCTTGGTTGTTGTCGTCCTCGGATCGATGTTGTCGTCGCTCGTTTTGAAGTCAAACTGCTGCTACTGCTGCTGCAGTCGCCATCGCCCAGTGGCTCACTTACAACTTGGTCCCCGCCGGCCATCCTTTTTGGATGCGCTGCCCTGTTCTGCTCCGCTCTGCTCTGCTCTGCTTTGCTTGTTTGTGGCTCAAAGCATTAACCCTGACATGAAAGTACATCAGTTTAATGTAAAAGGAAAATACTTGGAACACCTAAAAAGCAATTTGTGTTGAAATAGGTATTAAAATATAGTAAATTCAATATAATAAGAAATATATTCATAATATAAGAGACATTTTTTAAAAGCAGTGAGAAGAATATTTAAGATTTTACTCTTTGACAGGACTACTTTTTTTAAAATGTATCTTTCAGCTTAGACAATTTTAAAGCAAATAAAGATTTAATTAAATTGTAGCATTATTTGGTGTAAAATATTTATACTTCCAGATTTATGTGTAGTATAAAATAATTGAAGAAAAGTACATAAGCCTATAGGAAAAATTACTTGAAACCTAATGTGCATAAAATACAATATTAAAAACTATTTTTTGTATTAAAAAATCCCTACAAAATCTCTTTCTTACAATTTATAAGCATCTCTGAATCGTTGAGTATTTCCTCATTTAAACACTCTTGTTTTTTTGTGTCTATAAAGTTTTCTGTGTATTTTTTTTTATTGCTAATTTATAGAATTTTTTTGTGTTGCCTGCTTTTGCTGGCCGTTGCTGTTGTTCTTGTTGGCTGAAAGAAGAAATGCCTTTGACTTGGTCTCGTTGTCATTAAAACGCGCGATGGGACATCGATTTGTTGCTGTTATTGTTGTTGCTCCGTTGATATTTTTTTGTTGTTGCTGGGACGATCCTCGATTGTTGATCGGTGGAGGCGCTCCCTTCCTCCTCCTGTTGATTCGCGTTGTTGATTTTTGTCGTTTGCCTTTTAAATGAAAATAACGATAAATCAAAGGTCGGCGTTGAAGCGAAGAATAGGGAGGGCGGCGGTAAATCCTGCGGGTAATCCAGCACATGTGGCGCAGGATTCCCGAAAATCAGCTTGGGAAATGAGGCTCACGCGCCAGTAATTATTTAATATCGAAATTTATAATATAAATTTATAAATAAGTCTCTCAGTTTTTTATTGATTTAATTTAATTGAATTATCTTTTAGTTATATAAATTCCATTAAAGTTAATAAATAATGGGAATAAACAATGGTTATATGAAGCAAACATCATTTACAAAGCAAGTATTAATTTGTTTTCTAATCTCCACTTGCCTAATAAGAGGGAAGCTTCTAGCTAAGAGCTCCTTTTATATAGCATGACGTCAAACAATGGTTACGGGGTTGAGGTGAAAGTCTCTTATCAACGGATTCCCGAAATTCCGTGATGGCTTCCAGCGAAGCATCCGGTCTAAGTTGATATTGATAAGAGCTATTAATAAAGGTGACCACACACTGCTTATATATTTTCCAAGACGCAATACCTAAGTAGCATATATATACTGCAACAAAGGCTCCTCCAGTGGCACTATTTAAAATAATTATAGCTGAAATGTCAAGAAGACCCCCAGATTTAGTAAATTATCTTCAATGTATAGTAATTTTAAAATATAACTTTATTTCATACAATATTTAATATTTATTTAATACGATCAACGTGAAGTTTGCTAAATTTCATTGTCTGCCTGGCAAATAAAATATTCAAATTCCTTACAGTCATTGTCCCACATTGTGTGAAAATAAACCCCTTCGCAGTTTAACTTGTGGTCTACATCGTTTACTTCTTCATAAAACCGCTTAAAAAATTGTGCTGGCTTGCCAGAGGCCACAGATACGTAGTGGCCCTCTGTCTCCTGATCATTGATACCAAGCCAGTACCATATTGCGGGGTCAAGTCTTGCACCAACGGCATTAAATTCTTCTAAATTTTGGATGGAGGCCAAGTAACCTCCCATCTCGCGACACTTTCTATTTGCTGTATCCCAATTCACTTTTTCTTCTACGATTCGGAAATACCTCGTTCCGATTTGCTTGAAACCTGGTGGTATGATTTCCACCTTCGCAGCATCTGTCTTGTCCGATACTACCTGAAGAGGATTTTCAACTTTCTTAAGAACATCCTGATGTTGGTTGTCAAGCCTAAGAAGAGTTTCTTCCAGTTTAGCCTCCACCTTCGTTAGTACCGCTCGTTATTCCTCTAGCTCAGCTTCCACTCCTTGCAGTTGTTCTTCCTGCTTGGCCTGCATCTCTCCTACCTTCACCTCCAGCCTGTCCAGCTTCGCTTTGACTACGTTGGCAGCATCACTGGAGTTCCCTTGGTCCTGGGCTTTGAAGATGTTGTCACACATATTGGGACTAAGGTCTTGAAGTATGAATATTCGGCCAGACCGAAGGTCCTTTGCCAAGGATCCATGGCACAATATGCAAGCAGCCAGCGCCGAAAGGAAGAAGGTACCGAAGTTGTGCATCCTTAAACTTGGAGAGAGTTGAAGACCGCGTTAGGAGAATGTTTCTGGGGAACTGATTACTACATTTTTCAAAGACTTTCGAAGAGGCATCCGGCTTGTTCGGCTGGGATTGATAAGAGCTCTGAATATATGTATATATATTGACGACGTCACTCTCTGTGCTCGTTTTATTTACTTTTTCCCAATTTCTGTATGAAAGTCTGAAGCTCGTATAAACACAACAAAAAATAATCATTAAATTGGGCAATATTTTGAATTATTTAAGTGCAATTTGAATAAGTCCGTGTTTATAGGCTTTAAATTTATCGGCCGAAGATCTACACACTTATTTTTTGCTAAAAAAAAATACAAATATATACATATTATCATTAATAACTTTTTATATTTCAAAATCAATATGAACATTTACTAGAAAAAAAAAGCTTTAAACATACAAATTAATGTTTTTTAACTAATTTCCAATTTGATCGAATAAATTATCTGCAAAACATGGGTTTTTTTATATTCTTTAACAAAAATATTAAATACAAATTACAAATAAAAAATAAAGTTCCCTAAAACCCCTTAAATGGAGCTTAGTTGTTCCCCTTATTTGCTGAGGCAGTCCTTTTCCTGTGAATATCCCTCAACATAGCTCTTGCAACATAGCTTTTGCAACATAGCTTTTGCAACATAGCTTTTGCAATATCGCATCGAGAGAGAGGGAGAGAAAACAAAAAATCGCCGAAGCACCCGGACGCGCCTCCACGGAGGAGGATCGAAAATCGGTGAAAACGCCGGGAAAACGGCGGAAAAACTCGGAAAAGTTTCGGGAAAACAGTGAGCCCTGGCGTAGGTATCACGTATGAGTGAGTACAGGTGAAATTTAAAGCGAAAACGGGCCTCTGTTGCGTTTTTTTTGGCTTGGCCAAGATCCGTGCGTTTTTCGTATTGGTTGTGTGTGTGTTTGTGTGCCGCCATAACGTCAAATCGAAAGACGCCTTTTTGTTCTTTTTTTTCTAGTGTTGTGCCACAGAATCACAATCATTAATAGCTTATTTGCACCTTTTTTTGTGTGCTTCGCCCGCTTTTTCGGCGGCAATTTGCAGCTGCAACAAATGCGACGTGTAAGGGTGAGTGAGACGCAACTATTTTCTTAGTTGCAACTTCCTTCGTTTATACAGCATTCGCGCGCGCTTTTTCCATCTTCTTTCCTTGCTACACGTGCGCCTTTTTCTGCTTCGGCCTCTCTCGTCATTCCGTGCCTCACGAGGAACGAATTTTGTCCTTCGCTTTGTTACTTGCATCGTGTTCACTCGCTCGGCAATCTAAGAGCGCGTGCGGCGCTTATTACACACTTATTTTTTGCTAAAAAAAATACAAATATATACATATTATCATTAATAACTTTTTATATTTCAAAATCAATATGAACAGTTACTAGAAAAAACAACCTTTAAACATAAAAATTAATGTTTTTTAACTAATTTCCAATTTGATCGAATAAATTATCTGCAAAACATGGGTTTTTTTATATTCTTTAACAAAAATATTAAATACAAATTACAAATAAAAAATAAAGTTCCCTAAAACCCCTTAAATGGAGCTTAGTTGTTCCCCTTATTTGCTGAGGCAGTCCTTTTCCTGTGAATATCCCTCAACATAGCTCTTGCAACATCGCCGCGCAACATCGCTTTTGCAACATTGCTTTTGCAACATAGCTTTTGCAACATAGCTTTTGCAACATAGCTTTTGCAACATCGTTTTTGCAATATCGCATCGAGAGAGAGGGAGAGAAAACAAAAAATCCCCGAAGCACCCGGACGCGCCTCCACGGAGGAGGATCGAAAATCGGTGAAAACGGCGGAAAAACTCGGAAAAGTTTCGAGAAAACAGTGAGCCCTGGCGTAGGTATCACGTATGAGTGAGTACAGGTGAAATTTAAAGCGAAAACGGGCCTCTGTTGCGTTTTTTTTGGCTTGGCCAAGATCCGTGCGTTTTTCGTATTGGTTGTGTGTGTGTTTGTGTGCCGCCATAACGTCAAATCGAAAGACGCCTTTTTGTTCTTTTTTTTCTAGTGTTGTGCCACAGAATCACAATCATTAATAGCTTATTTGCACCTTTTTTTGTGTGCTTCGCCCGCTTTTTCGGCGGCAATTTGCAGCTGCAACAAAAGCGACGTGTAAGGGTGAGTGAGACGCAACTATTTTCTTAGTTGCAACTTCCTTCGTTTATACAGCATTCGCGCGCGCTTTTTCCATCTTCTTTCCTTGCCACACGTGCGCCTTTTTCTGCTTCGGCCTTTTCTCTCGTCATTCCGTGCCTCACGAGGAACGAATTTTGTCCTTCGCTTTGTTACTTGCATCGCGTTCACTCGCTCGGCAATCTAAGAGCGCGTGCGGCGCTTATTACACACTTATTTTTTGCTAAAAAAAAATACAAATATATACATATTATCATTAATAACTTTTTATATTTCAAAATCAATATGAACAGTTACTAGAAAAAACAACCTTTAAACATAAAAATTAATGTTTTTTAACTAATTTCCAATTTGATCGAATAAATTATCTGCAAAATATGGGTTTTTTTATATTCTTTAACAAAAATATTAAATACAAATTACAAATAAAAAACAAAGTTCCCTAAAACCCCTTAAATGGAGCTTAGTTGTTTCCCTTATTTGCTGAGGCAGTCCTTTTCCTATGAATATCCCTCAACATAGCTCTTGCAACATCGCCGCGCAACATCGCCGCGCAACATAGCTTTTGCATCATAGCTTTTGCAACATAGCTTTTGCAACATCGTTTTTGCAATATCGCATCGAGAGAGAGGGAGAGAAAACAAAAAATCGCCGAAGCACCCGGACGCGCCTCCACGGAGGAGGATCGAAAATCGGTGAAAACGCCGGGAAAACGGCGGAAAAACTCGGAAAAGTTTCGAGAAAACAGTGAGCCCTGGCGTAGGTATCACGTATGAGTGAGTACAGGTGAAATTTAAAGCGAAAACGGGCCTCTGTTGCGTTTTTTTTGGCTTGGCCAAGATCCGTGCGTTTTTCGTATTGGTTGTGTGTGTGTTTGTGTGCCGCCATAACGTCAAATCGAAAGACGCCTTTTTGTTCTTTTTTTTCTAGTGTTGTGCCACAGAATCACAATCATTAATAGCTTATTTGCACCTTTTTTTGTGTGCTTCGCCCGCTTTTTCGGCGGCAATTTGCAGCTGCAACAAAAGCGACGTGTAAGGGTGAGTGAGACGCAACTATTTTCTTAGTTGCAACTTCCTTCGTTTATACAGCATTCGCGCGCGCTTTTTCCATCTTCTTTCCTTGCCACACGTGCGCCTTTTTCTGCTTCGGCCTTTTCTCTCGTCATTCCGTGCCTCACGAGGAACGAATTTTGTCCTTCGCTTTGTTACTTGCATCGTGTTCACTCGCTCGGCAATCTAAGAGCGCGTGCGGCGCTTATTACACACTTATTTTTTGATAAAAAAAAAATACAAATATATACATATTATCATTAATAACTTTTTATATTTCAAAATCAATATGAACAGTTACTAGAAAAAACAACCTTTAAACATAAAAATTAATGTTTTTTAACTAATTTCCAATTTGATCGAATAAATTATCTGCAAAATATGGGTTTTTTTATATTCTTTAACAAAAATATTAAATACAAATTACAAATAAAAAATAAAGTTCCCTAAAACCCCTTAAATGGAGCTTAGTTGTTTCCCTTATTTGCTGAGGCAGTCCTTTTCCTGTGAATATCCCTCAACATAGCTCTTGCAACATCGCCGCGCAACATCGCCGCGCAACATAGCTTTTGCAACATAGCTTTTGCAACATCGTTTTTGCCATATCGCATCGAGAGAGAGGGAGAGAAAACAAAAAATCGCCGAAGCACCCGGACGCGCCTCCACGGAGGAGGATCGAAAATCGGTGAAAACGCCGGGAAAACGGCGGAAAAACTCGGAAAAGTTTCGAGAAAACAGTGAGCCCTGGCGTAGGTATCACGTATGAGTGAGTACAGGTGAAATTTAAAGCGAAAACGGGCCTCTGTTGCGTTTTTTTTGGCTTGGCCAAGATCCGTGCGTTTTTCGTATTGGTTGTGTGTGTGTTTGTGTGCCGCCATAACGTCAAATCGAAAGACGCCTTTTTGTTCTTTTTTTTCTAGTGTTGTGCCACAGAATCACAATCATTAATAGCTTATTAGCACCTTTTTTTGTGTGCTTCGCCCGCTTTTTCGGCGGCAATTTGCAGCTGCAACAAATGCGACGTGTAAGGGTGAGTGAGACGCAACTATTTTCTTAGTTGCAACTTCCTTCGTTTATACAGCATTCGCGCGCGCTTTTTCCATCTTCTTTCCTTGCTACACGTGCGCCTTTTTCTGCTTCGGCCTCTCTCGTCATTCCGTGCCTCACGAGGAACGAATTTTGTCCTTCGCTTTGTTACTTGCATCGTGTTCACTCGCTCGGCAATCTAAGAGCGCGTGCGGCGCTTAAAGGGAACGATCCTCTCTTGTGGTTTTCCTTTTTGGCCTTTGGAAAGCTGCTGCCTTTGTTCAGCTAGTGCATGGACAAAGGCGAAAATTATGTATGTACCTTTAAACTTAACCAAAGCTCTTCTAAAATATCACTATCTATCTAGTTGGTTTTTAGAGAATGTGGTCACTGCGACCTCGCCATGTACATTATCGATTCCAAATTCAGGGACTTTAATCTGGTGCTCAAGGCGCCTGATTAATTGGAGATTGGAGATTGGAAAGGAAGTACAAGAAACGAAGGGATACCATGAACGGTATGGCCTACATCTACAGGCGTGCAATCTGCGAGCCCAACGTTTTGAGCGCCGAGCTCAAGCAGCGGGTGGACTTGATCAAGAATAAGATCCTGCAAGGCTTCTACAAGGTGGGCCTAGTGGATCGTCTGCTCATCACCTGCCTCGTTTCCTACAAACTGGCTTCCAAGGAACGCATCAAAAAGCTGTACCACCTGCTCGGCGACCTGGATGCCAATGCCACCAAAGCCTTTGTGGATCTGCAGAAGAACCAGATGAAGACCCGCAACACGGTCAGTGATTGGATCAATCTACATTACCCGATGCAGTTTACGCCACGGGCTACCATTGCCAGGTGCGTTTGAAATATATAGATTTTTCCTTAATACATTGAAGATTGAAACTAATGCTCTGTCTTTACAGATTGCTGCCCGATCCCCTGAAAGCGGCCGAGTACCTCAGGCAAGGCTTCTACAAGGTGGGCCTAGTGGATCGTCTGCTCATCACCAACCTCGTTTCCTACAAACTGGCTTCCAAGGAACGCATCAAAAAGCTGTACCACGTACTCGGCGACCTGGATGCCAATGCCACCAAAGCCTTTGTGGAGCTGCAGAAGAACCAGATGAAGACCCGCAACACGGTCAGTGATTGGATCAATCTACATTACTCGATGGAGTTTACGCCACGGGCTACCATTGCCAGGTGCGTTTGAAATATATAGATTTTTCCTTAATACATTGAAGATTGAAACTAATGCTCTGTCTTTACAGATTGCTGCCCGATCCCCTGAAAGCGGCCGAGTACCTTAGGCAAGGCTTGTACATGGTGGGCCTAGTGGATCGTCTGCTCATCACCTGCCTCGTTTCCTACAAACTGGCTTCCAAGGAACGCATCAAAAAGCTGTACCACCTGCTCGGCGACCTGGATGCCAATGCCACCAAAGCCTTTGTGGAGCTGCAGAAGAACCAGATGAAGACCCGCAACACGGTCAGTGATTGGATCAATCTACATTACTCGATGGAGTTTACGCCACGGGCTACCATTGCCAGGTGCGTTTGAAATATATAGATTTTTCCTTAATACATTGAAGATTGAAACTAATGCTCTGTCTTTACAGATTGCTGCCCGATCCCCTGAAAGCGGCCGAGTACCTCAGGCAAGGCTTCTACTAGGTGGGCCTAGTGGATCGTCTGCTCATCACCTGCCTCGTTTCCTACAAACTGGCTTCCAAGGATCGCATCAAAAAGCTGTACCACGTGCTCTGCGACCTGGATGCCAATGCCACCAAAGCCTTTGTGGAGCTGCAGAAGAACCAGATAAAGACCCGCAACACGGTCAGTGATTGGATCAATCTACATTACTCGATGGTCGATTGCCAGGTGCGTTTGAAATATATAGATTTTTCCTTAATACATTGAAGATTGAAACTAATGCTCTGTCTTTACAGATTGCTGCCCGATCCCCTGAAAGCGGCCGAGTACCTCAGGCAAGGCTTCTACTAGGTGGGCCTAGTGGATCGTCTGCTCATCACCTGCCTCGTGTTCTACAAACTGGCTTCCAAGGATCGCATCAAAAAGCTGTACCACGTGCTCGGCGACCTGGATGCCAATGCCACCAAAGCCTTTGTGGAGCTACAGAAGAACCAGATGATGACCCGCAACACGGTCAGTGATTGGATCAATCTACATTACTCGATGGAGTTTACGCCACGGGCTACCATTGCCAGGTGCGTTTGAAATATATAGATTTTTCCCTAATACATTTAAAATTGAAACTAATGCTCTGTCTTTACAGATTGCTGCCCGATCCCCTGAAAGCAGCCGAATACCTCAGGCAAGGCTTCTACAAGGTTGGCCTAGTGGATCGTCTGCTCATCACCTGCCTCGTTTCAAGAAGTGCAAAATACGAAGGGACGCCATGAACTGTCTGGACTACATATACAAGTAAATATAAAGTTATTATTTGAAATGTTTTCTCAAGGGGAATTATCTTTAATTTTCAAATTTCATTTAACAATTTTCGCACGACGATAGAACTATCGATAGGCAAGTGCAACGCAACACATCGACGAGCGTCTCTTTGTTTGCCCACCACTAATTTCCAATTGCATTTTTTTGGAGGTGTGCAAAGTATTTTCGTTGTCTTGTTTTTTGTTTGTTTTTGTGAATTAAATTAGCAGTTTTGTGAACCAATTTAAAGCAAAGCGAGACAGGCGGGCCGTTGCCAACAAAGTGATTTGAACAATGGCGCTTCCAATAACCGTAAACACCGGAAAAACAACAAAATGCAGGTTGACGCAAACAGCGAGTGCCCTGACGTCACGCTCAGGGAGCAGCAGCAACGGTAGAAAAACAAAACCAATGAAATAAAAACATATCTCCTTTATCTCTTCTAGCTCTTCAATCGCGCTTTGGTTATTAATAAGCGAAACACCAGACTGTCCATAACTAACAAAATCTACAACGTCATTTATGTGCTTAACGCATCAATGGAGACTTGCTCATCTTAGTGCTGCCACAGCTGGAAAACAAACTTCTGTCCACGGACGATGGTGAAAGGCTGAGTAAGAATGCATAATCCGTGATTAACTTTTACCCATTATTAACCATGTACTTCCGCAGAGGCCACCACGCTTTTGGCTCGCATGTTCTCTGAGAACGACTCGCAGCTGTCAAAGAAATATCAGAGCATGTTGAAGATCTCTTCGGGCGTTTCTGCGACATTACCGAGCCCGTGCGCGTCAAGCGCGTCCAGTCGTCCATGCATTTTTCTTCTGAATCATCCGCACCTGCAGCCGGATATCACTGATAAGCTGCGGCTGCGGAATCACTACCTGGATTAAATGGTCCGCCAAGAAGTGGTTATGGCCATTGTTGAAACTGCCAAGCGGGACTTCAATCTGGTACTCAAGACGCCATCTGCTCATCACCTGCCTCGTTTCCTACAAACTGGCTTCCAAGGAACGCATCAAAAAGCTGTACCACCTGCTCGGCGACCTGGATGCCAATGCCACCAAAGCCTTTGTGGATCTGCAGAAGAACCAGATGAAGACCCGCAACACGGTCAGTGATTGGATCAATCTACATTACCCGATGGAGTTTACGCCACGGGCTACCATTGCCAGGTGCGTTTGAAATATATAGATTTTTCCTTAATACATTGAAGATTGAAACTAATGCTCTGTCTTTACAGATTGCTGCCCGATCCCCTGAAAGCGGCCGAGTACCTCAGGCAAGGCTTCTACAAGGTGGGCCTAGTGGATCGTCTGCTCATCACCTGCCTCGTTTCCTACAAACTGGCTTCCAAGGAACGCATCAAAAAGCTGTACCACGTGCTCGGCGACCTGGATGCCAATGCCACCAAAGCCTTTGTGGAGCTGCAGAAGAACCAGATGTAGACCCGCAACACGGTCAGTGATTGGATCAAGCTACATTACTCGAAGGAGTTTACGCCACGGGCTACCATTGCCACGTGCGTTTGAAATATATAGATTTTTCCTTAATACATTGAAGATTGAAACTAATGCTCTGTCTTTAAAGATTGCTGCCCGATCCCCTGAAAGCGGTCGAGTACCTCAGGCAAGGCTTCTACAAGGTGGGCCTAGAGGATCGTCTGCTCATCACCTGCCTCGTTTCCTACAAACTGACTTCCAAGGAACGCATCAAAAAGCTGTACCACGTGCTCGGCGACCTGGATGCCAATGCCACCAAAGCCTTTGTGGAGCTACAGAAGAACCAGATGAAGACCCGCAACACGGTCAGTGATTGGATCAATCTACATTACTCGATGGAGTTTACGCCACGGGCTACCATTGCCAGGTGCGTTTGAAATATATAGATTTTTCCTTAATACATTGAAGATTGAAACTAATGCTCTGTCTTTACAGATTGCTGCCCGATCCCCTGAAAGCGGTCGAGTACCTTAGGCAAGGCTTCTACAAGGTGGGCCTAGAGGATCGTCTGCTCATCACCTGCCTCGTTTCCTACAAACTGACTTCCAAGGAACGCATCAAAAAGCTGTACCACGTGCTCGGAGACCTGGATGCCAATGCCACCAAAGCCTTGGTGGAGCTGCTGAAGAACCAGATGAAGACCCGCAACACGGTCAGTGATTGGATCAATCTACATTACTCGATGGAGTTTACGCCACGGGCTACCATTGCCAGGTGCGTTTGAAATATATAGATTTTTCCTTAATACATTGAAGATTGAAACTAATGCTCTGTTTTTACAGATCGCTGCCTGATCCCCTGAAAGCGGCCGAGTACCTCACCCAGTTTATCAATCACCTGCGCAGAGATACCCAGCTGCTTTGCTGCATTAACATTGTGCTCAAACGCGACGTTAGCTGCCCAGAATGTGCGGATACGATAGGCGTTTTCCTGAAACAACTAGGCGCCCACGTTCATCCCAATTTGTACTATAACACTGTCAAGATGCTGATCGAGCGCGTGGCGTCGGTTATGGTGGAGAAGGAATCCATCGGTGTGCTGATTAGGTAAGCCGCAAAATAAGCGATACTCAATGTCTGATCCCACGCTAAATCCTCTTATCTCTGCAGCCTCATCGAGCAGTGCATTGAAAGCGGTCCCATGTGTGACGAGATTGGATTATCGCGCCAGGAGGTGGGCGAGCTCGGTCTTAACCTATTAAGTGTGAGTTTCCGTCATCATACGGAAAACACCAGACATGATACCAATTTTCTTCTCCTTCCAGATGCTTTCCTATATGTTCTCGGCTTACTTCTTTACCGACACCTCTGTGCGTCACTTGATTTCCTGCTGAGCTACGAAAACGACTATGTCGCTCCTCTGGTGCTAAAGACGCTCACCCATCTGGGACGTTATTAGCCCCTGATAAAACGATGCCACACCGGTCATAATGAATAACTTGGCCTCAGTGCGTCGGTACTTTGCATTGAAAGGAACTCCCAAGCAGGCCAAGCATGCGGTGCGTTGTATTTTCGTAAATAGTCAATCATCGGCGGCCACGGATATAGCGACGGAAGTGCGTCTACCAAAACTCAGACGGTGCATCCCATTTTTAATGAGATAATCGAGGCGATGCTCCTAAAACTTATACCCAACGTCGAGTATCAGCGCACAAAGATCGTGGCTTGGACTACATTGCCTACAATATGCCAAAGGCGTTCCTTACACCCATCAAAAACATGATTGCGCGTCGCATTGTCAAGGAGCTGCTCATCCAGGAGGTTTCAGTGCAGCGGGATTACAAGTTGCTTAAGGAAGCGAATAGTGTGCCCAGGATACCGACGGATTCCCTATGCAAGCTAAATGCCCTCAAGACTATGGCCCGCTGGTTTTTGGGAGTCCGCACTGATAACCACGCTGCCCAAAAAAACATTCCGCATGCTTGCCGCGTTCGCTAACCAGCGGGACAATCTCCTCGGCCAGAACCGCCTATGCGAAGCCGAGAAATCGGCAAATATAAAAAAACATGTTTGAATGAGTGCCTCCTCGCCTGCCTGCCCCTTGCTGGCCGACAACGAAGTACAGCAGGATCAGCAGAGACAACAGCCAAGGGCTAACTTTGTTCACGCAACCACTTCCTGGAGCCAGGACTGGATTTGCGATCAAGTGCACATTGCCCGCAGGCAAAAATGCACGGGCACAGCTGCTACAGGAGCTGCTCCACCGATTTGAGTTTCAACAATAAGCGCAATAACTTATGCTGGATGGTAAGCTTACAAAACTGTATATATCGACGTATACATGTAGAATATAGCTGTGTATCTGGGGTAAATAACAAATATTTTATCTACAACTCTTGCAAAAACTATTGGGATTTTATATACAAATATCAAACAAACTTAATAAGATATTACAAGCTAAACTTAATAATAAATTTAGAAAGCTGACTAAAGCTTTAACTGCGGCTGCTAATGCTTATAATCCTTTCGCTTCTCCTTTATTTCAGGGGACTGCTCTTAAGGTAGCTGGCCAGCAGGAGAAGAGCAAGCGATGTGCTCAGGAACAAGCTGCCCGGTAAAGAACGACAAACGGGTAAATTGGGATCAAGTTAGCGTTGGCCAAAGAGTTGGACATCGGCTTCGTAACTCTCATAGTCGTTCCAATGCAGGCAACTCTTCAGCGCATAATCCCAGCGCCTATAAAGGAGCTCGCGACCTGTATATAAAAAGAACACATGTCAATATATTGTAAAACAATCTTTCCTTTAGTAAACATACGATTCTGTGTGGCCGTTGGCGAGAAGACGTCCGTGGGAGGGGAGTACATTTTCAAGGCATACTGAAGCGACACTAACTCCATGGTCATGCCGGCGGCTATCATGACGCCAAGTCCCGCTGGCGAGCTAGTCTGCGGCCGCTCCAGCATGCAGCCAGTTAAGTCCGCAATGAACGGGACTAAATGCGTGTTTTCGGCGTAGTCGCCGCCACTCGTGAGCACAGGTTGCATTCTGGAACGGTCCCAGTTGGGCGTGTCTCTCCTGAATGCCTGAAGGGTCATGCGGGTTGATCTCCAGTATCACCAGGTCTTTGTATGCAATCTGCAAAATACAAAAAAAAAAGTTGGGTCTGATAAGTCGCTGCAATAATATAACTCCTGCTGCTACACGCACATCAATGCACTCCTGCATATATTTCCATATCTCCGCCGGGTCGTACTCCAGCCAGCCAGCCTAAGGGACGATCTGGCGCAGCTTTTGCTCGTGGTAGGCCAGCACCTCGGCATTCTTATGTGAGTAAATCTATAGAAATAGAAATGGAGTCAACTGTACGGCGTCTATGCGCGCATGTATGCGTGCGTTTTTGGCTTTTAGGCTCACCAGAAAGCGGCAGTGTGTGCTGCTCACGTAAGCGACGCCGATGTGATCTCCGAACTTTCCATAGCAGCCTTTGATCATCTTTTGCCTGGCCCGGGGCGGCATGCGAAGGCAGTTTGATGTTGAAGCGGGCGGCGCGAGCGTCGGCAAATGCCCAAAACGTGTTTTGTTGTATGTGGTTTTTTTTTGCAATGCAAGTGTGACCCATAAATTTTCTGTTCCTTCGCCGCCAGCTGCTCATATTTGCGCAACGCTGCCAGACTGCCGTTGGAAAAAATACTGGATTTGCTTGGGGGTAAGTTTTTCTTAGTTTCCTAGTATTTTTATAAAATTTTGAACATAGCACTGGCAGCAAGATAAATTATTATTGAAATATTTTGTGATTGGTGTTGTCAGATGTCACTTTAAAGAAGAGTAAATTTTAATAATTGGCGTTGCCAGACGTAGTCCAAAAAAGATAAACATTTTTATCGATGTATTGATAAATTTGGCGTTGCCAGACGTAGTCCGATAAGATAAACATTTTTATCGATGTATTGATAAATTTGGCGTTGCCAGATGTAACCCGATAAAAATAATTATTTTTATCGATGTATTGATAAATTTGGCGTTGCCAGATGTAACCCGATAAAAATAAATATTTTTATCGATGTATTGATAAATTTGGCGTTGCCAGATGTCACCCGATAAAAATAAATATTTTTATCGAAATATTTTTAAATCCGGCGTTGCCAGATGTCACCCGATAAAAAATAAATATTTTTATCGAAATATTTTTAAATTTGGCGTTGCCAGATGTCACCCGATAAAAATAAATATTTTTATCGAAATATTTTTAAATTTGGCGTTGCCAGATGTAGCCCGACAAAAATAAATATTTTTATCGAAGTATTTTTAAATTTGGCGTTGCCAGACGTAGCCCAATAAAGATAAATATTTTTATCGAAGTATTTTAATATTTGGCGTTGCCAGATAAGACCTAAACAATTAATATTTTTATCGAAGTATTTTAATAACTGGCGTTGCCACATGTGACCTGAAAAAATAAATATTTTTATTAAAGTATTTTTATAATCCGCGTTGCCAAATGTAACCAGATCTAGAAGACAAACACACGTGGTCTGCGACATGAGCGGAAACAGCGTCAAACAAATTGCTCTGCGTTTGGACATTTAATAGCCAGACAATATGAAACAAATGCACTCCGCCAAACATGAGACAGCGGCCGGCGGGAAGAAGAAGAGTACCTAGCGGTTTTATGAGGCAATGCAAAACCAATGCAATACACATAAATAGACAGGCGCCGGCGGAAAAAAGAAGAATGAGACAAGGTCAGGGAAAATAAAACAAGACAACTGGGATTGGGAACATGTTTATTAACGCAATTTCTTTTAATACAGAAATGAGAGTGCCACATACATATACATATGATTCCCTCATTAAGCACACATATGTATACAATGTGGACTACACTATTTGGACGGTTCTTATACAACTCTTTGGCCCCTTTTCGGGAATATTCCACCGCCGGCGGAAAGAAGAAGAATGGAACTGGAAAGAAGAAAATGAGAAAATAGAGTGGTGAGTACAGACAAGTTTATTAACGCATGACATTTTTATACAGAAATTTTTATGACTTTTTGGGTAGTTTTCTATGGTTTTTGGGGAACTTTTTTATGAGTTTTGGGGAACTTTTTTATGACTTTTGGGAACTTTTTTATGACTTTTGGGGAACTTTTTTATGACTTTTGGGGAACTTTTTTATGATTTTTGGGGAACTTTTTTATGACTTTTGGGGAACTTTTTTATGACTTTTGGGGAACATTTCTATGACTTTTGGGGAACTTTTTTATGACTTTTCGATAACTTTTCTATGACTTTTCGATAACTTTTCTATGACTTTTCGATAACTTTTCTATGACTTTTCGATAACTTTTCTATGACTTTTCGATAACTTTTCTATGACTTTTCGATAACTTTTCTATGACTTTTCGATAACTTTTCTATGACTTTTCGATAACTTTTCTATGACTTTTCGATAACTTTTCTATGACTTTTCGATAACTTTTCTATGACTTTTCGATAACTTTTCTATGACTTTTCGATAACTTTTCTATGACTTTTCGATAACTTTTCTATGACTTTTCGATAACTTTTCTATGACTTTTCGATAACTTTTCTATGACTTTTCGATAACTTTTCTATGACTTTTCGATAACTTTTCTATGACTTTTCGATAACTTTTCTATGACTTTTCGATAACTTTTCTATGACTTTTCGATAACTTTTCTATGACTTTTCGATAACTTTTCTATGACTTTTCGATAACTTTTCTATGACTTTTCGATAACTTTTCTATGACTTTTCGATAACTTTTCTATGACTTTTCGATAACTTTTCTATGACTTTTCGATAACTTTTCTATGACTTTTCGATAACTTTTCTATGACTTTTCGATAACTTTTCTATGACTTTTCGATAACTTTTCTATGACTTTTCGATAACTTTTCTATGACTTTTCGATAACTTTTCTATGACTTTTCGATAACTTTTCTATGACTTTTCGATAACTTTTCTATGACTTTTCGATAACTTTTCTATGACTTTTCGATAACTTTTCTATGACTTTTCGATAACTTTTCTATGACTTTTCGATAACTTTTCTATGACTTTTCGATAACTTTTCTATGACTTTTCGATAACTTTTCTATGACTTTTCGATAACTTTTCTATGACTTTTCGATAACTTTTCTATGACTTTTCGATAACTTTTCTATGACTTTTCGATAACTTTTCTATGACTTTTCGATAACTTTTCTATGACTTTTCGATAACTTTTCTATGACTTTTCGATAACTTTTCTATGACTTTTCGATAACTTTTCTATGACTTTTCGATAACTTTTCTATGACTTTTCGATAACTTTTCTATGACTTTTCGATAACTTTTCTATGACTTTTCGATAACTTTTCTATGACTTTTCGATAACTTTTCTATGACTTTTCGATAACTTTTCTATGACTTTTCGATAACTTTTCTATGACTTTTCGATAACTTTTCTATGACTTTTCGATAACTTTTCTATGACTTTTCGATAACTTTTCTATGACTTTTCGATAACTTTTCTATGACTTTTCGATAACTTTTCTATGACTTTTCGATAACTTTTCTATGACTTTTCGATAACTTTTCTATGACTTTTCGATAACTTTTCTATGACTTTTCGATAACTTTTCTATGACTTTTCGATAACTTTTCTATGACTTTTCGATAACTTTTCTATGACTTTTCGATAACTTTTCTATGACTTTTCGATAACTTTTCTATGACTTTTCGATAACTTTTCTATGACTTTTCGATAACTTTTCTATGACTTTTCGATAACTTTTCTATGACTTTTCGATAACTTTTCTATGACTTTTCGATAACTTTTCTATGACTTTTCGATAACTTTTCTATGACTTTTCGATAACTTTTCTATGACTTTTCGATAACTTTTCTATGACTTTTCGATAACTTTTCTATGACTTTTCGATAACTTTTCTATGACTTTTCGATAACTTTTCTATGACTTTTCGATAACTTTTCTATGACTTTTCGATAACTTTTCTATGACTTTTCGATAACTTTTCTATGACTTTTCGATAACTTTTCTATGACTTTTCGATAACTTTTCTATGACTTTTCGATAACTTTTCTATGACTTTTCGATAACTTTTCTATGACTTTTCGATAACTTTTCTATGACTTTTCGATAACTTTTCTATGACTTTTCGATAACTTTTCTATGACTTTTCGATAACTTTTCTATGACTTTTCGATAACTTTTCTATGACTTTTCGATAACTTTTCTATGACTTTTCGATAACTTTTCTATGACTTTTCGATAACTTTTCTATGACTTTTCGATAACTTTTCTATGACTTTTCGATAACTTTTCTATGACTTTTCGATAACTTTTCTATGACTTTTCGATAACTTTTCTATGACTTTTCGATAACTTTTCTATGACTTTTCGATAACTTTTCTATGACTTTTCGATAACTTTTCTATGACTTTTCGATAACTTTTCTATGACTTTTCGATAACTTTTCTATGACTTTTCGATAACTTTTCTATGACTTTTCGATAACTTTTCTATGACTTTTCGATAACTTTTCTATGACTTTTCGATAACTTTTCTATGACTTTTCGATAACTTTTCTATGACTTTTCGATAACTTTTCTATGACTTTTCGATAACTTTTCTATGACTTTTCGATAACTTTTCTATGACTTTTCGATAACTTTTCTATGACTTTTCGATAACTTTTCTATGACTTTTCGATAACTTTTCTATGACTTTTCGATAACTTTTCTATGACTTTTCGATAACTTTTCTATGACTTTTCGATAACTTTTCTATGACTTTTCGATAACTTTTCTATGACTTTTCGATAACTTTTCTATGACTTTTCGATAACTTTTCTATGACTTTTCGATAACTTTTCTATGACTTTTCGATAACTTTTCTATGACTTTTCGATAACTTTTCTATGACTTTTCGATAACTTTTCTATGACTTTTCGATAACTTTTCTATGACTTTTCGATAACTTTTCTATGACTTTTCGATAACTTTTCTATGACTTTTCGATAACTTTTCTATGACTTTTCGATAACTTTTCTATGACTTTTCGATAACTTTTCTATGACTTTTCGATAACTTTTCTATGACTTTTCGATAACTTTTCTATGACTTTTCGATAACTTTTCTATGACTTTTCGATAACTTTTCTATGACTTTTCGATAACTTTTCTATGACTTTTCGATAACTTTTCTATGACTTTTCGATAACTTTTCTATGACTTTTCGATAACTTTTCTATGACTTTTCGATAACTTTTCTATGACTTTTCGATAACTTTTCTATGACTTTTCGATAACTTTTCTATGACTTTTCGATAACTTTTCTATGACTTTTCGATAACTTTTCTATGACTTTTCGATAACTTTTCTATGACTTTTCGATAACTTTTCTATGACTTTTCGATAACTTTTCTATGACTTTTCGATAACTTTTCTATGACTTTTCGATAACTTTTCTATGACTTTTCGATAACTTTTCTATGACTTTTCGATAACTTTTCTATGACTTTTCGATAACTTTTCTATGACTTTTCGATAACTTTTCTATGACTTTTCGATAACTTTTCTATGACTTTTCGATAACTTTTCTATGACTTTTCGATAACTTTTCTATGACTTTTCGATAACTTTTCTATGACTTTTCGATAACTTTTCTATGACTTTTCGATAACTTTTCTATGACTTTTCGATAACTTTTCTATGACTTTTCGATAACTTTTCTATGACTTTTCGATAACTTTTCTATGACTTTTCGATAACTTTTCTATGACTTTTCGATAACTTTTCTATGACTTTTCGATAACTTTTCTATGACTTTTCGATAACTTTTCTATGACTTTTCGATAACTTTTCTATGACTTTTCGATAACTTTTCTATGACTTTTCGATAACTTTTCTATGACTTTTCGATAACTTTTCTATGACTTTTCGATAACTTTTCTATGACTTTTCGATAACTTTTCTATGACTTTTCGATAACTTTTCTATGACTTTTCGATAACTTTTCTATGACTTTTCGATAACTTTTCTATGACTTTTCGATAACTTTTCTATGACTTTTCGATAACTTTTCTATGACTTTTCGATAACTTTTCTATGACTTTTCGATAACTTTTCTATGACTTTTCGATAACTTTTCTATGACTTTTCGATAACTTTTCTATGACTTTTCGATAACTTTTCTATGACTTTTCGATAACTTTTCTATGACTT
Organism: Drosophila anomelani; assembly: GCA_035045905.1. Lineage (NCBI taxonomy): Eukaryota > Metazoa > Arthropoda > Insecta > Diptera > Drosophilidae > Drosophila > Drosophila anomelani. The sequence continues at coordinate 6,054 of JAWNOO010000019.1, read as the reverse complement.
TTCGATAACTTTTCTATGACTTTTCGATAACTTTTCTATGACTTTTCGATAACTTTTCTATGACTTTTCGATAACTTTTCTATGACTTTTCGATAACTTTTCTATGACTTTTCGATAACTTTTCTATGACTTTTCGATAACTTTTCTATGACTTTTCGATAACTTTTCTATGACTTTTCGATAACTTTTCTATGACTTTTCGATAACTTTTCTATGACTTTTCGATAACTTTTCTATGACTTTTCGATAACTTTTCTATGACTTTTCGATAACTTTTCTATGACTTTTCGATAACTTTTCTATGACTTTTCGATAACTTTTCTATGACTTTTCGATAACTTTTCTATGACTTTTCGATAACTTTTCTATGACTTTTCGATAACTTTTCTATGACTTTTCGATAACTTTTCTATGACTTTTCGATAACTTTTCTATGACTTTTCGATAACTTTTCTATGACTTTTCGATAACTTTTCTATGACTTTTCGATAACTTTTCTATGACTTTTCGATAACTTTTCTATGACTTTTCGATAACTTTTCTATGACTTTTCGATAACTTTTCTATGACTTTTCGATAACTTTTCTATGACTTTTCGATAACTTTTCTATGACTTTTCGATAACTTTTCTATGACTTTTCGATAACTTTTCTATGACTTTTCGATAACTTTTCTATGACTTTTCGATAACTTTTCTATGACTTTTCGATAACTTTTCTATGACTTTTCGATAACTTTTCTATGACTTTTCGATAACTTTTCTATGACTTTTCGATAACTTTTCTATGACTTTTCGATAACTTTTCTATGACTTTTCGATAACTTTTCTATGACTTTTCGATAACTTTTCTATGACTTTTCGATAACTTTTCTATGACTTTTCGATAACTTTTCTATGACTTTTCGATAACTTTTCTATGACTTTTCGATAACTTTTCTATGACTTTTCGATAACTTTTCTATGACTTTTCGATAACTTTTCTATGACTTTTCGATAACTTTTCTATGACTTTTCGATAACTTTTCTATGACTTTTCGATAACTTTTCTATGACTTTTCGATAACTTTTCTATGACTTTTCGATAACTTTTCTATGACTTTTCGATAACTTTTCTATGACTTTTCGATAACTTTTCTATGACTTTTCGATAACTTTTCTATGACTTTTCGATAACTTTTCTATGACTTTTCGATAACTTTTCTATGACTTTTCGATAACTTTTCTATGACTTTTCGATAACTTTTCTATGACTTTTCGATAACTTTTCTATGACTTTTCGATAACTTTTCTATGACTTTTCGATAACTTTTCTATGACTTTTCGATAACTTTTCTATGACTTTTCGATAACTTTTCTATGACTTTTCGATAACTTTTCTATGACTTTTCGATAACTTTTCTATGACTTTTCGATAACTTTTCTATGACTTTTCGATAACTTTTCTATGACTTTTCGATAACTTTTCTATGACTTTTCGATAACTTTTCTATGACTTTTCGATAACTTTTCTATGACTTTTCGATAACTTTTCTATGACTTTTCGATAACTTTTCTATGACTTTTCGATAACTTTTCTATGACTTTTCGATAACTTTTCTATGACTTTTCGATAACTTTTCTATGACTTTTCGATAACTTTTCTATGACTTTTCGATAACTTTTCTATGACTTTTCGATAACTTTTCTATGACTTTTCGATAACTTTTCTATGACTTTTCGATAACTTTTCTATGACTTTTCGATAACTTTTCTATGACTTTTCGATAACTTTTCTATGACTTTTCGATAACTTTTCTATGACTTTTCGATAACTTTTCTATGACTTTTCGATAACTTTTCTATGACTTTTCGATAACTTTTCTATGACTTTTCGATAACTTTTCTATGACTTTTCGATAACTTTTCTATGACTTTTCGATAACTTTTCTATGACTTTTCGATAACTTTTCTATGACTTTTCGATAACTTTTCTATGACTTTTCGATAACTTTTCTATGACTTTTCGATAACTTTTCTATGACTTTTCGATAACTTTTCTATGACTTTTCGATAACTTTTCTATGACTTTTCGATAACTTTTCTATGACTTTTCGATAACTTTTCTATGACTTTTCGATAACTTTTCTATGACTTTTCGATAACTTTTCTATGACTTTTCGATAACTTTTCTATGACTTTTCGATAACTTTTCTATGACTTTTCGATAACTTTTCTATGACTTTTCGATAACTTTTCTATGACTTTTCGATAACTTTTCTATGACTTTTCGATAACTTTTCTATGACTTTTCGATAACTTTTCTATGACTTTTCGATAACTTTTCTATGACTTTTCGATAACTTTTCTATGACTTTTCGATAACTTTTCTATGACTTTTCGATAACTTTTCTATGACTTTTCGATAACTTTTCTATGACTTTTCGATAACTTTTCTATGACTTTTCGATAACTTTTCTATGACTTTTCGATAACTTTTCTATGACTTTTCGATAACTTTTCTATGACTTTTCGATAACTTTTCTATGACTTTTCGATAACTTTTCTATGACTTTTCGATAACTTTTCTATGACTTTTCGATAACTTTTCTATGACTTTTCGATAACTTTTCTATGACTTTTCGATAACTTTTCTATGACTTTTCGATAACTTTTCTATGACTTTTCGATAACTTTTCTATGACTTTTCGATAACTTTTCTATGACTTTTCGATAACTTTTCTATGACTTTTCGATAACTTTTCTATGACTTTTCGATAACTTTTCTATGACTTTTCGATAACTTTTCTATGACTTTTCGATAACTTTTCTATGACTTTTCGATAACTTTTCTATGACTTTTCGATAACTTTTCTATGACTTTTCGATAACTTTTCTATGACTTTTCGATAACTTTTCTATGACTTTTCGATAACTTTTCTATGACTTTTCGATAACTTTTCTATGACTTTTCGATAACTTTTCTATGACTTTTCGATAACTTTTCTATGACTTTTCGATAACTTTTCTATGACTTTTCGATAACTTTTCTATGACTTTTCGATAACTTTTCTATGACTTTTCGATAACTTTTCTATGACTTTTCGATAACTTTTCTATGACTTTTCGATAACTTTTCTATGACTTTTCGATAACTTTTTCTAGACTTTTCGATAACTCTTCTATGACTTTTCGATAACTTTTCTATGACTTTTCGATAACTTTTCTATGACTTTTCGATAACTTTTCTATGACTTTTCGATAACTTTTCTATGACTTTTCGATAACTTTTCTATGACTTTTCGATAACTTTTCTATGACTTTTCGATAACTTTTCTATGACCTTTCGATAACTTTTCTACTTTCATGACTTTTCGATAACTTTTCAACTTGACAAACTTGTCTATGACTTTCGATAACTTTTCTATGACTTTTCGATAACTTTTCTATGACTTTTCGATAACTTTTCTATGACTTTTCGATAACTTTTCTATGACTTTTCGATAACTTTTCTATACCTTTCTAATGACCTTCGACTTTTCGATAACTTTTCTATGACTTTTCGATAACTTTTCTATGACTTTTCGATAACTTTTCTATGACTTTTCGATAACTTTTCTATGACTTTTCGATAACTTTTCTATGACTTTTCGATAACTTTTCTATGACTTTTCGATAACTTTTCTATGACTTTTTCGATAACTTTTCTATGACTTTTCGATAACTTTTCTATGACTTTTCGATAACTTTTCTATGACTTTTCGATAACTTTTCTATGACTTTTCGATAACTTTTCTATGACTTTTCGATAACTTTTCTCATGACTTTTCGATAACTTTTCTATGACTTTTCGATAACTTTTCTATGACTTTTCGATAACTTTTTCTATGACTTTTCAGATAACTTTTCTATGACTTTTCGATAACTTTTCTATGACTTTTCGATAACTTTTCTATGACTTTTCGATAACTTTTCTATGACTTTTCGATAACTTTTCTATGACTTTTCGGATAACTTTTCTATGACTTTTCGATAACTTTTCTATGACTTTTCGATAACTTTTCTATGACTTTTCGATAACTTTTCTATGACTTTTCGATAACTTTTCTATGACTTTTCGATAACTTTTCTATGACTTTTCGATAACTTTTCTATGACTTTTCGATAACTTTTCTATGACTTTTCGATAACTTTTCTATGACTTTTCGATAACTTTTCTATGACTTTTCGATAACTTTTCTATGACTTTTCGATAACTTTTCTATGACTTTTCGATAACTTTTCTATGACTTTTCGATAACTTTTCTATGACTTTTCGATAACTTTTCTATGACTTTTCGATAACTTTTCTATGACTTTTCGATAACTTTTCTATGACTTTTCGATAACTTTTCTATGACTTTTCGATAACTTTTCTATGACTTTTCGATAACTTTTCTATGACTTTTCGATAACTTTTCTATGACTTTTCGATAACTTTTCTATGACTTTTCGATAACTTTTCTATGACTTTTCGATAACTTTTCTATGACTTTTCGATAACTTTTCTATGACTTTTCGATAACTTTTCTATGACTTTTCGATAACTTTTCTATGACTTTTCGATAACTTTTCTATGACTTTTCGATAACTTTTCTATGACTTTTCGATAACTTTTCTATGACTTTTCGATAACTTTTCTATGACTTTTCGATAACTTTTCTATGACTTTTCGATAACTTTTCTATGACTTTTCGATAACTTTTCTATGACTTTTCGATAACTTTTCTATGACTTTTCGATAACTTTTCTATGACTTTTCGATAACTTTTCTATGACTTTTCGATAACTTTTCTATGACTTTTCGATAACTTTTCTATGACTTTTCGATAACTTTTCTATGACTTTTCGATAACTTTTCTATGACTTTTCGATAACTTTTCTATGACTTTTCGATAACTTTTCTATGACTTTTCGATAACTTTTCTATGACTTTTCGATAACTTTTCTATGACTTTTCGATAACTTTTCTATGACTTTTCGATAACTTTTCTATGACTTTTCGATAACTTTTCTATGACTTTTCGATAACTTTTCTATGACTTTTCGATAACTTTTCTATGACTTTTCGATAACTTTTCTATGACTTTTCGATAACTTTTCTATGACTTTTCGATAACTTTTCTATGACTTTTCGATAACTTTTCTATGACTTTTCGATAACTTTTCTATGACTTTTCGATAACTTTTCTATGACTTTTCGATAACTTTTCTATGACTTTTCGATAACTTTTCTATGACTTTTCGATAACTTTTCTATGACTTTTCGATAACTTTTCTATGACTTTTCGATAACTTTTCTATGACTTTTCGATAACTTTTCTATGACTTTTCGATAACTTTTCTATGACTTTTCGATAACTTTTCTATGACTTTTCGATAACTTTTCTATGACTTTTCGATAACTTTTCTATGACTTTTCGATAACTTTTCTATGACTTTTCGATAACTTTTCTATGACTTTTCGATAACTTTTCTATGACTTTTCGATAACTTTTCTATGACTTTTCGATAACTTTTCTATGACTTTTCGATAACTTTTCTATGACTTTTCGATAACTTTTCTATGACTTTTCGATAACTTTTCTATGACTTTTCGATAACTTTTCTATGACTTTTCGATAACTTTTCTATGACTTTTCGATAACTTTTCTATGACTTTTCGATAACTTTTCTATGACTTTTCGATAACTTTTCTATGACTTTTCGATAACTTTTCTATGACTTTTCGATAACTTTTCTATGACTTTTCGATAACTTTTCTATGACTTTTCGATAACTTTTCTATGACTTTTCGATAACTTTTCTATGACTTTTCGATAACTTTTCTATGACTTTTCGATAACTTTTCTATGACTTTTCGATAACTTTTCTATGACTTTTCGATAACTTTTCTATGACTTTTCGATAACTTTTCTATGACTTTTCGATAACTTTTCTATGACTTTTCGATAACTTTTCTATGACTTTTCGATAACTTTTCTATGACTTTTCGATAACTTTTCTATGACTTTTCGATAACTTTTCTATGACTTTTC